>CM053763.1:83619880-83692982 GCA_028658305.1 Pachyuromys duprasi
GGAGACAGAGTGTATTCAGAAGGCTTTATGTTGTAGCTACATAATGCTGAGCCTGTTGAAAGAAGGTCACAGGTTAGCTGATGGGGGAATCTCAACAAAGCCTCCAACTGTTTCTCTTGAACTTTGTAATGCTAACATACACAATTTCAGTCATCACAGATGTTGTAAAAGTCAGATTTCACATACACTATGACTCATTTATGACAGTTTTCTCTGACCAATAATTTAATGTATTTTAGGTACAAATTTTTATTACTAAAACCTTTATTGACTATCAAGTCATGTTCTCTGCCAGATGGTTGAGGTATATATATCACTTACTGTAAGCCTATAAAATGGGCACTAGGGCATTAGGACACTCACAAACTAGGAGACAAAGAGCACAGAGGCAGTGGGTAGAAGGGCTGGGATTTATTGGGAACCCAACTATTACTACAGAGTCTGCACCCCAGTGTATGATTGTCTCTGATCTGTGTAGTTTCCGTTTCTGAAAACTGAATATCCTGCACACAGCACTGTACTCAGGTGGGATATCACTTTTTTTCTTATTTAAGTCAACAACCATTGCCAACTGTAAATTACTGAACAAACTGATAAACTGGTAAGTGATCTCCATTTTCCAGACAGTTTATAAGATCTCAAATTCAACTTTTGATGATTGGCTACCAAAAGGGTTTTCTGATTATATGATTAGTACTTATCTAAATAACATTGAAAATTCAAAATGACCGTGAATTTAGTGTGTGCTTATACTACAGAGGTGCCAGGTTTATGAAATGGTGGAGCTTATATGGGAGGGGGGGTCACTGCATTATAGCAGAAGCTAGAGCATGTGAGCATCAGGCTGTTGCTTTAGTTTTACAGAGTACCTACCACATCATAAACAAACTATTCGAGTAACTGAAATGCCTAAGTTTCTAAGTTAGCAAAAAAATCATCATTAATAAAAATTTTTTTTTCATTTGTATAATGAACTGTTACATTGTACCACTGTGGAAAAGGCTCAAAATATACAGTGAGGCCAGAGTGGGCAACTTCAACACTGCATTAATTACAGGAAAGGCATTTGATAATATCACAAGGAAATGGAGAGGAATATAGAAAAATTAACATATCCTGGTTTGCTAGAGACAAAATTGGGAGTGAATGTATTTAACTTTTATCTTGTTTGATCAATCAAGCTAATTATTGAAAATTTCTGGGAAACAACAAATCAGAAGCAATGGCGTCTGAAACCAGCAAACTATCTGCTGTTTAAATATGAATATTGCAATAGCATAATCACCAAATATAAATAGTACATATTTCATGCAAGCATAATACAAATAATTTGACAATGGAAAACTATTTTAAAGATACTTTAAAGTTACATGGCACTATTCTCTCAAGGGTTTTGTTGTTTTTTTTTTTGTTGAGACCAAGGGACCAAGTTTTTAAAATATTTTTTATATTAATCACAGTTTATTTACTTTGTATCCCAGCTGTATCCCCCTCCCTCATTCTCTCCCAATCCCACCCTCCTTCCCTCATCTCCTCACTGTCCCTCTCGAAGTCCACTGATAGGGGAGGTCCTCCTCCCCTTCCATCTGACCCTAGTTTATCAGGTCTCACCAGGACTGGCTGCAATGTCCTCCTCTGTGGCCTAGCTAGGTTGTTCCTTCCACGTGGAGTGGGGAGGTCAAAGAACTAGCCACCGAGTTCATGTCAGACACAGTCACTGTTCTCATTACTAGGGTGCCCACTTGGAGACTGAGCTGCCATGGGCTATATCCAAGCCCATGGGGTTCTAGGTTATATCCATGCATGGTCCTTGTTTGAAGAACTGGTTTCAAACAAGACCCCAGATATATTTGGTCCTTGTGGAGTTCCTGTCCTCTCCAGGTCTTACTAACTCCGCCTTCTTTCGTATGATTCCCTATACTCTGCCCAAAGTTTGGTTATGAGTCTCAGCATCTGCTTTGATACACTGATAGGTAGAGTCTTTCAGAGGCCTTCTGTGGTAGGCTCCTGTCCTGTTTCTTGTTTTCTCCTACTTCCAATGCCCATCCCATTTGTCTTTCTAAGTGAGGATTGATCATGTTACCCCAGGTCCTCCTCCTTGTTTAGCTTTCTTAGGTATACAGATCTTAGTGTGTTTATCCTATATTATATGTCTAATATCCACTTAAAAGAGAGTATATACCGTGTGTGTTTTTCTGCTTCTGGGATACCTCACTCAGGATGATCTTTTTTAGATCCCACCATTTGCCTGCAAATTTCATGATTTCCTTGTTTTTAATTGCTGAGTAGTATTCCATTGTGTAAATGTGACAAAATTTCTATATCCATTCCTCAACTGAGGGACATCTGGGTTGTTTCCAGGTTCTGGCTATTACAAATAAAGCTGCTATGAACATGGATGAACACATGTCCTTGTTGTGTACTTGAGCATCTTTTGGATATATGCCTAGGAGTGGTATAGCTGGATCTTGAGGAATCACTATTCCTAATTGTCTAAGAAACTGCCAGATTGATTTCCAAAATGATTGTATAAGTTTACACTCCCACCAGCAATGGAGGAGGGTTCCCCTTTCTCTACAACCTCTCCAGCATGTGTTGCCACTTGAGTTTTTGATCTTAGCCTTTCTGATGGGTGTAAAGTGAAATCTCAGGGTCGTTTTGATTTGCATCTCCCTGATGACTAAGGACATTGAACATTTCTTTAAGTGTTTCTCTGCCATTCTACATTCCTCTACAGAAAATTCTGTTTAGCTCCCTACCCCATTCTTTTAATTGGATTATTGATTTGTTGCTTTTTAACTTCTTGAGTTCTTTATATATTTTGGATATTAGCCCTCTGTCAGATATAGGGTTAGTGAAGATCCTTTCCCAGTCTGTAGGTTGTTTTTTTTCTGACAAGTGTCTTTTGCTTTACAGAAGCTTTTCAGTTTCATGAGTTCCCACTTATTGATTGTTGCTCTTAGAGCCTGTGCTGTTGGTGTTCTGTTCAGGAAGTAGTCTCCTGTGCCAAGGCTCCTCCCCACTTTTTCTTCTAACCAATTTAGTGTGTCTGGTTTTATGTTGAGGTCTTTGATCCACTTGGACTTTAGTTTTGTGCAGGGTGATAACACAATTCTTTACAGACCTTTTGTTTCCTTCATATGGAAAAACAAAAAACCCAGAATTTCCAAAACGATCCTGTACAACAACAGATCGTCGGGAGGTATCTCCATCCCTTATCTCAAGCTGTACTACAGAGCAATAGTTATAAAAACTAGATGGTATTGGCATAGAAACAGAATGGTGGATCAAAGGAACTGAATGGAAAACCCAGAAATAAACCCACACACCTACGGATACTTGATTTTTGACAAAGAAACCAACACCATTCAATGCAAAAAAGACAGCATCTTCATCAAATGGTGCTGGTCCAACTGGATGTCTACATGTAGAAAATTGAAAATAGATCCATATTTATCACCCTGCACAACATTAAAATAATTTTTAACTATTTTTCTTTCATGTTGATGAAATTTCTTTACCAGTTAAGCACATGGGCTAAGGATATGGTGGATAGTAAAATGTTTGCAGCTCTAGCTTTTATCCTGAATACCTAAGGGGGAACAGAAGAGTTAAAAATGAATCTGGGGAATTATATACAATTCCCCAGAAAGTATTGTCTGCAATGTCTTAAGATAATGCTGGTTCCATTCATAGCATCTTTGGAGGAAATATGACACCAACCAAACATTTTAGTTTAATACTAAAAACAGACAGAAATCCTCTTGAGAAATTCTCATTTTTTTAAAAAGGCGACTGTGACAACAAATGCAGAGTCCAGTGTGACTGTGGACTTTTTGAGCTTAACAGTCAACAGTTCTCTCAGACCAAGATAGAATCAATGTGAAAAACGTGAAAGGCACTAACTACAGTACTTTGTGTTCTGTCCCAGCTACTAAACACATTGAATTCAATGAACACGGTCTCCACCCTTCCGCCTTCCTTCCTTCCTTTAGAAAAGGAGGTCACCAGGTGCAACAAGGCTCAATTTTATAAATACTCTCTTAGAATAATGTGCAGTGAAAGGATAATAGCTTTATCTCCGATGGTCTTCTGGGCCTCAGGCCAGTACTGAGGAGATCCTGTACTAAACAGACAAAAGCGAAAGGAACCTTCATAATACCTAAGCGGCAATAATCATAAGAAACTTTCCACTGCCTCCTGCTCAGACTTAATAGATGGAGGAGGCTCAATCAAGCACATGGAAAAAGCCTTGCAATGCAAACATTTTACAGTTGTCTTTCTTTTCACGTTACTCACGTTCTTTTCAGTGGCCATTTTAAAAGCAGCACCTGATACTTTCTTTATGGCAGAATTATAAACAATAAGAGGCTTATACCCAAGGACTTAGACATACAGGCCTTTTTAAATGCAGGGTTAAACACACACACACTTAAATAATGAAAAGTCAAAAGGTAAAAACAAAAGCTAATCTAAAGCACACCAGAGGCAATCCATGCAACTCAGCCAGTGTTATTCAAAAGCTATCAAAAGGAGCAATCTTAGAAGCCTAACTTGGGTATACAAACATTTATCACGGTAAATGTTTGCTATAACCCCCAGAATGTTTAACGTCTATGATATTTCAAATGCCTTAAAATACTCAATTATTTATTCTTTGGTTCAACTGTGGTTATGTTAACCCTGTAAGTTCTACTCTATTACTGCACTCCAGAAGCTACAGATGAGAGAAAGGGAGAAGAAGAGGGAGGAGGGAGGAAAAGAAAGAGAATCAGTGAGCTGTTTACAAATACAATTCTCTGTCCGTTATGCCATTATGTTTTTATGTTATTCATCAAAATCATAACCAGACAAATACTCTATAAGGTTCTATGCCCAAATATGCACCCATACGTTGACCCAGTCATATATCTTTTACGAGTATCTAAAACACAAACAAACAAAATTATTTCCAATACCTACTCTTTCATGTACTTTAATCCTGGTTATAGTTCCACCATCCACGAAGTCCCCAGAGTGAAATATATCTTTATCTGATTTTTTTTTCTTTTGTACAATTGATACTGGTGAAGGCATGAAGCCCTGTCAGGAAGACCCTCTATGTTATCTTAGACCTTCATGGTCTGCTGGGTCATTTTAAATCTCTCCCAATGGGCTTTTCTTCACATGACACTCAGGAGGGTCTTTGGAAAATAGAGGCTCCATGTTTTATAACCTTATATAAAAATAAAGCTTACAACTCCTTAAACTCCTGGCCTTTCTAAAGCAGGATGGTACCTCTAAGTGTATCCTCATTTCAACCCTGTTGCTGAATGCATCTGCCCTCCTTCAGCTCGAGCTGTCTAGTGCAGACTAGTATCTGAGTAAGGTTTTGCTAAAGTCTGAGGAGGATTTTTCAAACACCACCTCCTCTCAAGTCTTTTCTGGCCTACCCAGGAGGACGCTGACCACTCAGCTCCATTACAGAACACAGCATCTTATTTGGCAAATTTTCCATCTATCATCTCTATGTTTAGTATGTAAGCTCTTTGAGAACTGTGGCATTTCCAGGTGGATAGGTGAAGCTGGAAACCATATTCTTGGTGCATCAGATTACATACAATGTTCAGTAGATATAATGTTTCAGTACATGCTATAAAACTCGTTTCTCAGTCTTGGCGTTATGATATCCTGTAGCAGACATTGTTGGTTATGGAGAACTGTCCTAGGTGATGCAGGCGTTTGTCAGCACTGTTGGCTCTCCCCACTGGATTCCACTAGCTTCCCCCCAAACTCTTGCTCAAGCAACACCCAAAAATGTTTAAACAGTGCCAAATATTGTCAGGTAGCACCATTACAGTACAAAAAAAAAAAAGACAAATACCTGAATTACTTGAAATAAAGATATAGCATAGAGGTACTATTTTGAGAGCTGATATTTTTGCCTTAAGTTGATTTAATTTACCATCACAGCAATCTTTATAAGCATTAAAATATAAAAACCAGATACCTTCAAATATAATTTAGAAATTTGTATAAAATAGAAAAAAAATCTCAAATGTGAATATGACTGTTTCAGTCAAGAACTTGATGGCTGACTCTTTGACCCTCCCCCATACAAGCCAGGGAGTGACAGACTGGCTAGATCCCAGGGGAGGACATTGCAGCCAGCCCTGAGGAGACAAGATGAGCTGGGGTTGGATGGAAGGGGAGGAAGTCCTTCCCTGTTGGTGGACTTGGAGGGGGTGGGGAGGAGATGAGGGAGGGATAGAGAGGGTGGGGGGAATGAGGGAGGGGGCTACGCCTGGGATGCAAAGTACCTAACCTGTGATTGATATAAAAATAAATAAATGGAAAAAAAAAAGGAAAAAAAAAAAAACAAAAAAAAAAAATCAAATTCTACTGCCTTGTGAAGTCTAATGAACTTAACTCCCATTTTCTAATTGGAAAAATACTGTGTATTTATAATCTGGCAAAAATCACTTTTCCAGTTTCAATCTCTAGTACTTCATGAAATGTGTGGACGTATTTATAATTCCCAAGAAGCACCTGTCCATTGAAATCAGCCAGGTGGTAGCACCTTGTCAGCTGGTAGGTACTCAGTAAATATTTGCTAAGTGAATTTTTAATATCTACACCCAGGACTTCTAGGTGTTGGGAGGACATGTCTGCTCCTGCAGGCCTACTACCGCATATATCTCTGGTGCACACTTTATGGATATTAATTATTTGTGTGAGGGAATTAGTTTACATTATCAACTGTAAACATTTCTTTTTTTATCTTTTTTAAAATAACTTTCTAAATAATCAAATATCCTGGTCTCTGACTTGAAAGCAATTAAATCATCTGCTGAGATAGATCACTGTGCTCATTTACACACATTACTAAGTCCAGCCTTCTGCATCATTATGTAAAAACAAAAATCTATACTAATTGTTTGCTTTAAATTATGTTGTTGCTGACTGAGGCTGCTGCACAGTGATCTGACATCAGCTATCAACTTAACAGCCAGTGACTTATTAGTATTCACAAGCAGTAAATTTTATCTAGATGTCATATAATTTTGTTAAAATTTTTAATAGCAAAACAATCAATCTGGAGGCACCACTCACCCCGGCTATACTCAAAATGTGTCTGTGATCCATAGAGCAGACCATAACATCTCAGAATTATATGAACTATGATACATCAAAGAAGCACTTTAAAATTGTAGTTATTTTTTAATATACTATAAATGAGATGCAAACAAGGAAAAAAACTGTCATAGTTTGCTATTATGTTAGGCAAGACAGTGGTACTGTGTGTGTGTGAGTGTGTGTGAGTAATAAAATAGAGTAACGAAAATGATAATAAATGTCACATGTGAAACATTCCCAACAACTGAGGAATATGTCAGATTCAGATGTCACTTATAAGAGAGATGTTCATTTCTAAAGCGCTTGTTAGAATTGAGCTAGAAAACTATGTAAAGTATCCAGTACATAGTAGGGATCATAAATGGTATGGTGAGGCAAAACTCATGACTTAAATCACTCACTAAGACCCAGATGCATGGACTGAACAATGGGACTAGCGATGGCAGGCCAGACTGGCACAGAGAACACCAACTGCAGAGCAAGCACTTGCCATCTTCCTTGTCACCTGTCATGATTTGCTTGGGTTCAGCTGACAGGCCTGCCCCACCCCCAGAAAACCAAAGCTAGCATCAGAAGAAGGTCAATTCATTTCTTCTATGATATACCTGGTATTTGTGCTTTCAAAAAAAATCATAATAAGGACAGAAAGAAACTAGAAGGAAGGAAAGCGGGGGTAAGATAGAATTCACACCCTGCTGAAATAAGAACTCAGATGGGAGCTCTCAGCAGACAGTTTCAATTTTCTCTGTAGGGCATAAGGTTGGGAAAGAGAAGGAACAAGAGGGCTTAAGAGAAGAAAAGGGACAGATAATCTCTTGAAGAGGGTGTAGAAGAGAGATAAATGAACGAAATGAATTATTTAGAGATGAATTTTTTTTTAATCGGTTTCACAGCAATTCTGGTTAGATCGGAGCTAAAACAAAATTTGCCTGCTGGTGGCAACACACTAGGATACAGAATTGAGGATAAAGAATGTAAAAAAACGAGAGACTATTAAGTGGCAGTAGAGACAGATAGGAAGACCACATTCTTTGAGACATCATGGGTGCGTGCTGAGTGAGCTCATGCACTGGGGCCTGGGTATTCAGAGATAGACACTGCGTGATCCGGCCTCCAGGCGACTCACACAGGACTGCAAAGATGTGATAACAAACTGATAGATCTTTAATATGGAGTCCTTACAGTTTTTGGTAACTGCAATTTTTTAATGGCCATTTTAAAATTTGTTTTCATGCATTTGTGGTATTCATGTCATATACGAATTATGAACCATAAGAAATTCTCATTTACACATTTATCACCCAATTCACATATTAGAGTATACTTTCCAGTTATCTGGATGCTCCTGCTGGCTTTTAAAGCTCTTTGTAATACAGCAGCACCTCCACAGAACCAACCTAATTCCAGACATGTCTTCTAACCTCACTCTAGTCAGACACATTTTACAAGTTTTCCACAAATATCCAAGAAAACAACGCCCTTTTCTTGCATAGAAAAAACAAAGATTTGAGAGAATACTTTATTTACCTAAAAATGTGCTTCTTATAAACATGGCTATAGGACCAAAGAGCTTTGTCTTAACAAACATTTTAAATAATTTCTACAGGTAATAAAAGTTCATGTAAATTGGTAATTTCAAGTGCTAGAAAATACTTTAATTATTTTTATTTTTATTAATTACAGTTTATTCACTTTGTCTCCCCCCTGTAGCTCCTTTCCTCCTCTCCTCCCAATCCCACCATCCCTCCCCTCTTTCTCACTCATACCCCTCCCCCAGTTCACTGATAAGGGAGATCTTCCTTCCCTTCCCTCTGATCCTAGTCTATCAGGTCTCACCAGGAGTGGCTGTATTGTCTTCCTCTGTGGCCTGGTAAGGCTGTTCCCCCCTCAGGGTGAGGTGATCAAAGAGCAGGCCAATCAGTTCATGTCAGAGACAGTCCCTGTTCCCTTTACTATGGAACCCACCTGGACACTGAACTGCCATGGGCTACATCTGAGCAGGGGTTCCAGGCCATCTCCATGAGTGATCCTTGGCTGGAGTATCAGTCTCAGAAAAGACCCCTGTGCCCAGACTTTTTGGATCTGTTGCTCTCTTTGTGGAGCTCCTGCCTTCTCCAGGACTTACTAACTCCCACTTCTTTCCTAAGATTCCCTGCACTCTGTTGTCATAAAAACTTAAATTTTGCCAGGTGGTGGTGGTGGCACACGCCTTTAATCCTAGCACTCAGGGTGCAGATGCAGGTAGATCTCTGAGTTTGGGGCCAGCCTGGCTTACAGAGTGAGTTCCAGGACAGGCAGAACGAAACAGAAAACCCTGTTTCAAAAACAAAAAAAAAACCCTTAAAATTCTTTGTAAAGGACTTACATTTTCATTCTGATAAGAAACATATTGTCTTACCCACATTTTAAATAAGATTTAGAATTAGCACCCTAAAAGTAACTCACACATGATCTTATTTCAAGAATATTTTTAAAAATTGTGGTAAAATACACATAACGTGAAAGTTATGCTAACTATCTGCGGGTACATGGTCAGTGATGTTGAGTGTAAATACAGTGTTTACAACCTGCATCACCATCCATGCCTAAAACTCTCTTCTACAGAAACTATAACTCTTTACACATTAAACACTAACTCCCTATTTTATCTCCATTCTAATGCCATCTACCTTTCTACTCCCTGTCTTGACAAACTTGACTACTCTAAGGGCTTCAAACAGGTGGATATTCCAACAATGCTTGTCCTATGGAGGGCTTATTTCTCTTAACATGACACCCTCAGTCTAACTACACAGAACTGTAGCCTGTAACTGGACTGACTTCTTTCTTCAAGCTAAATAATGTCATCATGTATCTATTAACATATATCTTTCTTCCTTTGTTTTTTGAGACATGAGCCGCCATGTTTAGCTTGAAAATCTTCTTAATCTATTAACCTATCTGTGGACACTTTGGTTATTTCTGCCTCCTGACCTGTGACTAATGTTGTAATGAACATGGGTGTGCAACTATTTCTTCAGAACCTGTTTCCAATTCTTCCAAATCAATACCCAGAAGGGACACTGCAGATTTAAAGGAACTCCCACGTTTCTACAGCAGCCACACTATTCTGCATTCCATCAGCAGTGCCAACAGTTCTGAATTTTCTATAATCCCATCAATACTGTGATTTTCTTTTTAATGATGAATAAGAACTCACATCTAGTATGTCTGAAAGAACACGTTAAAAGGTAGCCCAAGACTAGACTAGAACTCTGAGTGCCAAATAACTGAAATGGCTACGCCATGATCTGGATATTAGCCACTGACCAGACAGAAGATTTGCAAATATTTTCTCCTGTTTCATGGGTTGACTCAACTCTGCTGTATCAAAGTTTGAAATTTGTTAATTTTTTTTTTTTGAGACAAGGGTTTTCCAAGTAGCCCATGCTAGACTTGGATGTGTGACCATCCTCCTTCCTTGTACCCTAACTGCTGAAATTACAGGCACGTGTCACCAGGCCTCGCTGTATAAAACTTTCAACTCTGGCGCCATCCAATTCTACTTTCTTCTTTTGTTTCCTATGCTTCCTTTCCTTGTTATTTGGAGCCATTCAAGAAAGTATGAAATCCTGTCCCCTGATGCCTTTGCCTCTGTTTTGGTCTAAGAGTTTTAACTAAGCTTTTTAATGGACTTTAATTATTCTCTCCTAGAGGTATGAAAATTTCCTCACTTATATCCACATCATCTCTTAAAGAAAGCTCCTCTATGGAAGTAATTCTGAGGTCTGTAAATGTGAGCTCAAAGGGCCTTTACTTCCTAATAGAGATTAAACTGTGTAGAAAAGCACAGACATCAACAAAAATATGTTACAAAGACAAAAGAGGGAGGCCGCTAACACAACAGGAGAAAGAACTCTCTTGGTGATGATGGCAAACGGGAATTATGGTTCATCAGTTCCAGTTTTGTGTCAATCTGAAGTATAATGTAAACTCTTTTGAGAAATTCAGAAAGTCCAATTCAGGGGTTGCTATCAAAGCAGATACTCAGATATCTACATCCAAAGTTTCCTCTCTTTTGGAATTTTAATAGTTTTTATAGTTGCCAACTAAAGTTACTGTTGTCCCTAACTTCTATGGTGCTCTCGGATGCTGTCATTACTGCTGCTGCTGTGTGTTGTGAAACAGGATCTCACTATGTAGCTCTACCGCGCCTTGGAACTCAGCATGGACCTGCCCTTTCTTCTCAGGGTTGAGAATATAGGCATACATCACCATTCCCAGATTCTTTATTATTCTTTATACCAACTAACTCCAAAGCCTAAGGGTGCTTCCAATCTGCTAAAGTATTTCTTAATTAATACTCCTGAAAGACAAAACTACACACTTCTCTGGAAGTGTCTTCTTATGACACTTAGACCACACTCAGTATCACATTTACTTATAGATTAGAAACAAAGCATGCCAGAGCAAGGCACAGGCCATCTCTCTTCAAGAGATCACAAGAGCAAGTCACACAGAGGACAATACTCAATACTCCTGGAGATGCCTCAGGTTCAAGGCACCAACACTCACATCCAGTATGTCTGAGAGGATACATTGGAAGATAGTTTAAGATTAGACCATAGCTCTGAATGTCATATAAGACATTCAGACTTCTTACTCTTTACTACCTATGAATTCTGAGCAATGGATTAGTATTGACAGACAACTCTGAGAACTGATGGAGACAATTGGTGGAGAGACTAGATATAGGAAGATTCTCACATTCCACTGAAGAAGGATAGTATGGGTAGAGCGAACACCAACTTTCAGAAATATTTTTACCAGCTGAAGTCTTAAATATTTTTCTTGTATTGATTTATCACAAGAATCCTAATGAGATATGTTAGGTAGACACTGCCCTACATGACAGGCTGAGGCCTGGAGAGGTCAAACAACTAACTTGTTCGGAGTCTCAAAGCTACTAAGTTCAAGAAGCAACAGTTGAATCCAAACAATGTACTTGAGAGCCTGTATTGTTCTTCAGTGAACTATACCACCTAATAGGTACCTGTGTGTAAGGAACCCCACCCCACACCTCAGATGAGGTATAAGTTACAAGGCTCACAATTGCAGCATAGGTCTTAGGAAGGCAAACGTGAAGTGGCACAGGGGCATAGAAAATGAGCTCTTGAGAAGTACCTGGGTCCCTTTCATTCATCACCCACCACACACTCAGTATTCTTCATATATCCTTGTATTTATTTGGATGAGGACACCTGGGCTCAGAAAGCTCTTCTATCTCTTATTATGGAGCCAGTGACAAAGTCTGAATGAGAAACCAGATCCTCACCAGTCCATGTCTTTTCTGCTATCTATATTAAGGGCGTGAGGTAGTAGATTAGGAACATCACCCGTCTTCCTCTCCTTGGAGGACCAGCATCCTATCTGGAAGAATCTGAAGTCAGGCTGGAATAGGCATGTTTTAGCCAGCTATACATTATGTGCGGTGAATATTTGAGTAAACAGTTCTTCAGAGGACTTAGCAGCAGCCTTGGGCTTAGGCAGCAGGAAGATCTAAGAAGCCCTACACACAATACAGAACACAAACATGGACCCTGAGGGAAGTTCAAAACATGGGCCAGATGGACCATAAGCATCCAGTTCTCCACAAAGAGAGATTTCAAAAATACTCTAAAGAAAAGTATGGCAAACCATGTGGGGCTGAGGAGAGCGCCTGGAAATAAGAATTTCCAAGGAGCAGGGCTGACTGCAGCAATCTGGCTCCACTGGCTTTCTCTGTTAACCCCAATCTTTTAACCTCAAAGCTCCTCAGAACTATTCTTAGAAAAGGTCACGATACAACATTAAATTTAAGAGCAGAACATAAAATTATATATACACCAGCACACTGAAAAAGAACTGACGGCAGAAATTTGATTATAGTTCTTTATATTCGTTCCTGTAACTTTCGCCATTTGCTTTACACAAGCATATATTATACTGTTAGCACAGATTAAATATATCAGAGGGGGGAAGAGGGCGGGGAGATTGATTCAGAGATTTAAACAGAACTTGGAAAAAAAGTTCAGGGAGAAACCTGAACTTTACACAGAGTATACTAATAATTTGATTCTCCAGCACACCTGATCACAGCATGATTAGCATTCACCTGTAATTCCAGCCCTTGGTTCTAGAGGCTCAGGCAAGCGCATCATTAGTTCATGCAACCAGCTCAGGAAAGATCCCATCTCAAAACAATGAAACAAGAAATATCCAGTAAGTCGTATCGAAAGCACCCAAGGCATTTCTTTAAAAAGTACCAATTTGCACATCACAAGGACCTAACTCACAATTTCCCTGGAAAACACCCCACCCCAGGGAAATAAAAGTGTGAAATAATGTATTTCTGCTTTGTTTCTGGAGACAAGAGATCTTGCTACGCTGTCTACGCCAGCCTTGCACTTGGGCTAAGCAATCCTTCTGTCTCGCCTCCTGGGCAGCAGGGGTTAGTCATACACCACTGCACCCAACAAGTCTAGACTTTTGGCAGCAGTCCCCCTGAATTGATTCTAGTGTTTTGTTTTCTTTGTTGTTTTGTTGTTGGATTTGGTTTTTTGAGACAAGGTTTCTCTGTGTAGCTTCAGCTATCCTGGACTCGCTTTGTAGAGCAGGCTGGCCTCAAACTCACAGAGATCTGTCTGCCTTTGTCTTCCCGAGTCCTGGGATTATAGCCATGTGCCACCAAGCCCGGCTGATTCTAGTATCTTTAAACTAGGAAATCTAAAATCACTTCAGCTTTTCTTTTTTTCTTTTCTTTTTTACCTCTTCAAAGTTGCTTTATGGCGTATTTAGTATGAGGACAAGTACATACTGGAATGCAAACATAAAGTATTTAACAGTGAGAACTGGAGATCAGTGTGTCAATTTGTACAGCCTAAAATCTCACCATTGATCTCTGCAAACTTCTGGACGTCACTCAAGGTTTTCAACTCTTGTCTTGGACATGCTGCTACACATAGTGCTATAGATTTGATCTTCCTGTTTATCAAGTCCAGATTGCATGGATCCAGAAAGAACACATACCTAAAGCATAGAGAAAAGAACCAAGATATTATTTTGCAAAACACATATGGTTTACTTCATACTTGACTAAGTCCAAAAGCAAAGGACAGACACCATTGAGCTTCACAATCAGCATTCCTCAAATACAACCATCAGTAAAAGCTTTGAAAACAATGACTTACAATGCTAATACAGAGAATGGAGTAATTGAAGGACTTAATAGTTCTTCACAACTTCTTTTCCTAATATTTACATTTTATCATGTATAGATTTTATCATTAAAAATCATCATTTTCTTGCTTTGTTAAACTTGTACCAAATACTATTAGAATATCCCAATGTTGTGATGTAACATACATTATAAGTTGCCATGGAAACCACAAACTTTGGTTAATGGAAAGTATTATGAAAATGAAAGTATGTATATTAATAAACATATACTGATATGAATGAAAAGACGACTATAAACTAGGATATACAGAATATCCCAGTTGTCTATGCATGTCAGGGTTTTAATTTTCTTCCTTTTACTTTTCATGGTTCTCACTTTCTAAAAATAATGTAGATTACATTTTAATTGGAATATCCACAATAAATACTATTTATTTTTTAAATCTCATAGCAGTTACATAAACATAATACACACATCCTAAATTATGTTCTCTGTATTTTTGTATAATTACATTTTTAAAGGGGAAGCTTAGGTGGAAATCACAGGATTCAACAGATAAAATCAAAGAGAAGATTAAAAACAACAGATATTATCACCTGTCCAAGAGAAAATGATGCCCAAACATACTCCAACAAGATAACAGAATGTAGTGGTGCAAACCACGAAAGGGAACATGAGAAGGACTTTCTTATTTGGCAAAAGTTGAAGAACCATAGTCCTGGTACATTTTTTTTCTGAATCCATGGAAATTTTTACAACGTCAACGGCCTTTCCAACAAACCACTTGAATCTATACTCCAAATACAACTAAACATTAGAATTGGGTAATTACTTTTCTTAGCCTTTAGCTACAACAGAGTGAAGAAACCGGATTAGGCACAAAATCTAAAAAGCAGAAAGAATAAAGTCAACACACGGGTGAAACAAGCACTGTGAAAGAATGCCAGAAAAAAATGGTACAGAAGGTGCCAGGCAGGCCCTCACAGATGGAGTGATAACACTATACATCCAGTGCAGCCAGAAGACCATCCAGGAAGCCAGCAGGAAGGAAAAGCATGAGCTGCAGCACAAATCAACAAGCTCTGAGAGACTCCAAAACCATTCAAGTTCCACAAAGATAAAAGGAATGCAAAGATGCCAGATGTAGTTTGGAAGTAGGGTTCGTGGACAGCGTGCACAGCAGAAAACAAGAAGGTCGTTAGTACAGGCAGGCACAGAGAGAACACGCTTTGGGACCCTTGGTAGAGACAAGCAGCCTCTCACTAATTCTCCTGCCATCTGTCCCATGCATCTGACTCAGAGAGTCTGTTCCTAGGACCACAGACAATGAGCCTCACAAAGCCAGATTCTGGGCAGGGAACACTCAGGTCCTGGAAGAGGGTCAGTCAACTAGCACTGCCACCACTGCCAATAATAAGTGCTGTCCATGACAGCAGTAATGAATGCAGCCAGTTCTTACTCAAGACTCATGTGCCAGCCCCTCTAGAAAACTCTGTGACATATTTACACACAATGGTGTGGTGTGCTTCGGTGACGGCAGCGGAACGAGGGTTGGGGAGAGTCACTGAAGACATGGCTCTTAAGGATAAACAATGCCTTGAAGAGTATGTAGAGAAATCATATGACCACAGAAAACAGACTTGGAGACCAGAAAAGGACAGAGGCTGCCAGGCCCCACAGCTGGGACAGGCTAGAACAACGGCAGCCTCCTAAGAATAGACATTTTGTCTGTTGTCCTGCTTCTGCCTCTTCCAATGCTAAAACTGTTCTGGCTATATTCAGTTTATGCTCAAAAACAGCATAGTAGCTGTCTGTACTTGTACTATGTACTGAACCTGCGTTCTGGTTCTTTTTACCTTCTTTGGTCTCTCAAGCAGTGGAGATCACAGGGATGTACTATCCTCAGCTTTTAGTCCTCCCTCTAATAGTTCTTTGGCCTAGTTTAAGGAAAACCTTTTTCCATATTTGATAAAAACTACATAGCATTTATTCCATAGTTGATGGAGCACACTTAACAGATAGTGTGCTTCTGACATTCCTCATGAGTCTCACCCGGAAAACAGCCTGGCTTTTATAAAGCCTGTATTTGATAGTAAGCCACTCCACTCAACTCCTTCTGAGCATGGCACAAAACAAAACTACAACAGTAATACTTAGTTTTCATTTGGGAGAAAAATCTGCATAGATACCATTAGGCCTTAGAACAGGTCAAGTAAAACAAAAATGGGTTAAGAAGGTGGGTGGAAATCGACAATGTCTATAAAGCACTATCAAATTAATATTGTCGAGAATAGCTTGAGTACATGGTTTCAGAAAGCCCATAACCCATAGAAACAAAATATAAGTTTAATAGCACTTCCAGAAATGTATGCTAATGGATACACATGCTTAGTAACCATATCTTCCCTAGTTCCAACCTAAGAATATATTAGATCCAATTCGCACACACAAACACTGTGAAAAGCTACTTATAGGTGCTAGGTTCTAACTGAGTTGATGCCTTTGGATGTTGGAAGGCTGCCTCTCCTTTTGATAGGAATAAGCTGTCAACTACATTTACAAATAAGGCTAGCATCAGCAGGTGGGACTCAAGTAGTCTCCCTTCACACACTTTCATTCCATGTGGTTTCAGCTACCTGTGGCCAAGCAAACCCAGGAAATAGTAAATGGAAAATTTCATAAATAAACAGTATGCAAGTTCTGAGTAATTTTTATTATAGCTGTTGGGATGATTGCTCTAATTCATGGTTAGTTATTGTCAGTTCCATTGTGCCTGATTTATTAATTAAACTTCATTACAGGTATGTACTTCAGAAGAAAAATAATGGTAACTATGGAGTTTAGTACAATACAGGGCTCCAGAGATCTGCGCTGAGTCTTCGAATGCTTTCCCTGAAGATGAGGGGACTCACTCATGTGTAGGAGAGTGTTTTTCAACCAAGAGACAGAGGATACGAAGCAACAGAACACTACCTGTCTCAGAGCCTATCCTAATTCACCCCTCACTGGCCTATGGCAGGGATGAGGATGAGGCACAGTTATGTCCCAGAAGCTCAAATCTACTAATAACTTAGAAACAGCTTTGCTTAAGTTTCACATCCTTCAGAGGACCTGGAGTGAATAATATACCCCTGCAGGCATGAAGGAAGGGTGAGAAACAATGAGAAGAATACTCCAGAAACTGAACAGCCTAGACACCTGCAGGCACTGGCACATACAGTATGCACACAGCATGCTCAGGTGTTCCAGGAAAAGACATTTGCAAATGGAATTGCCGAATTGCCAAATGTCCAGGTGAGCTTTGAACTTAAAAGGTGTGACAGGCTCAGCAGTTAAAAGGGCAGCCTCCAACTAAACCCAGGGCAATGGGGATGGCAAACAAGCCACAAAGTGCCTAGCTGTGCTGCCAAGGAAGAGCTTCAGAGCTGTTGAGGCATGGGTGGGGGGTGGGGGAATACATGCTCCAGTTCAGGTGGCTTCTAGGGTTATTTGAGGAAGATAGGAAACAAATCTTCTCTTAACTTGAAAGTCTAGAAATACCCCACCAAATTACATCTCAAAGGAAAGAATAATCTAAGGAAAACGGTCTGTCTGCACAGTAAACAGGAGATATATGCATCAAACAGGAGAATGAGGCCACAGGGAAGAGGGGGCCACAAAACCGGGAAGGTCAGGAAGAGAAGAGCTTCGGGAAAGGGGTGACTTGAAAAGCTGTGCTCGGAGCAAGAAGACGAAACCAATTATAGGACGCCGCAGAAGGGTTAAAGGCAGCTTACACCCCAAAGACAGGAGAAAGAAAAGAAAGTAAGATTTACCAAGGAGTTACTACATGGCACAAAGCCTGAGGCTGCACCCTCACAACACTGTCATTCAGAAGCCAAGGGAAGGATCCAGACAGTGAGTGACAACTGGAGGTCACATGGACTTAGAGTCTGACTCCCAAGAGTTATTCTTTCTGATCCTAATGGGAAAGAGAGGACTTGGACAGTCAGTGACAGGCTCACGATTGGCTGGGGAGATCAGGGCCCCAGCTGAAGGAACCCCGCCTACTCACGATGCAGTGGTTTACCTTGTGGGGAACAGCACTCAAAGGGTAAGCATTAAAAGGAGTTAATTCACGAAAAAGCATCCTATTATTCTACAAACACTGCTAACTATTTACTCCAAGGAAAGGAGTTTTCAATGCAAAAACTCACAGAACACAAATTTTGAATGCAAAAAAAAAAAATTAAAAGACTACAGAAAAGGAAGACAGAAAAACAATTAGTCATTTCAGAACCACATGATGTATGATGAGGTGGAAATGGCAGTAAAAACTGTATAGTTCTGCAAGGAGGAAAGGGGGTGAAAGAAAGCATTAGGAAGGGGAGTGGGAACCTGGGCTTCATTCTGAAGCCGAGTAGGAATTTTCCAGACAGATGGGGAGGGAAGCACTCCAGGCAAAGGAACCTGCATGCCTAAAAGCACAGAAGCATGAAAGAGCATATTTAAGGAACTGCAAATAATCGGATAGGGCTGACTAGGGTGGAACATCAAAGAGGTATGTGCCAAGGAGAAGTGGGGACAAGAGGTGGCCGTCCTAAGAATTTAGGGGACCTTACACGCTGCTCCATAAGGCAATGTGTAGCCACACGGCCACCTCACAGTAAGGCCCTGGTGTAACCAGCAGATCAAATTGAAGGCTGGGGCGCAGCAGTGCGGCTCCAGAGATGAGCCCTTGCCATTAAATTGCCTCCTGCTGCCATGGCAACTCTGCGGCAAGGCTTTTTGGAGCAAGAGGTGGCAAGCAGCTACCAGGTCTGCTGGCCGCCTCCTGCCGAATTTGGCTTCTCTCCTCTCTAATCAAGCATTGCAGCAGTAAAGCCGAGAAACTGCCAGAAAAGCCCCT
Organism: Pachyuromys duprasi; assembly: GCA_028658305.1. Classification (NCBI taxonomy): domain Eukaryota; kingdom Metazoa; phylum Chordata; class Mammalia; order Rodentia; family Muridae; genus Pachyuromys; species Pachyuromys duprasi. Next base: position 83,639,083 of record CM053763.1, read on the forward strand.
CCGATGCCTTCTGCTTTAGGGATTCCTGACACATGTCTTCCCCAGAGGGGAATAAAAATGGAGACTGATCATTTGTCCAATTATTACCTGGAATCAGTTTATAACGTATGGCCACTTTCTACTGCTATCCTTAGAGAGTCACCAAAAGGAAATACACAGCAGCCATGCAGGCTTTCTGCTCATGCTAAATAACAGCAGTGCAGGCCTTCTGCTGATGCAGGCTACAGAGCTTGAGGATCTGTTCTCTACCCACAGGAGAGGTCTGCCCAGAGAGCCCTCTTATTTCCTGTGTAGGCAGGACTGCAGCAAGGCAAGTCCAGGCATCACCCCAAGCTCAAAACCAAGTATCCCACGGAGGATAGCTTACATAGCCCACAGAACTGTGGGAACAGCACAGCTAGACTAAGCTAACTAAGCCAGCTAACCACAACAATACACAATCAACTGAAACATGTTTGGCCCCCAACGTTCTGATAAGACATAAGAGTGACCTAGGAGGCTATATGGTGTTTGCGACCATCCCCCTCTGCCCTATGAGCACATACATTGCTATAGTTTGAGTATCTCTCCCTCAAAATTCCATGTCCAAAGATGGGGATGCAGCTCCATGGTACAACATTTGCTTAGCATGTACGTGACAGCTCAATCCCCCTCAAGCAAAAAACACTAAACAATAAAAACAGCAATAAAACATCATTGAAATTAGTCGTTGTCGCAGCACTAGGAAGATCAGATGATTGTGCTGTCATGAAGGAACTAGTGCATCATGAGACATGGGGCTGACACAGGGAAGTGCTAATCTGAGGTCAACCTGAACTAGGCTGTGAGACCCTGGCCCCCCCCCACACACACATCCTGCGTGCATGAGTGCAAAGTGCCCAACACTTCCATTCAAGCCTTATATATTTTAGTCATTTATTTGTTTTATTATCTGTCTATACCACTAGAAATCAACTCTAGAAGAGCAAAGCCGGTTGACTATTTAACCCTTCTATATCCTCAGTGCCTAAATAATGTCTGGAATGAGGAACTCCACGTTCACTTTTGGAATCGCTAAAAAGACATACTTGTGTAAATTTTGCCAGGTTGGGATGAGGTGGAAAGGAAATAGGGGAGAAGATATTTAAAACTGAAATAACCTCAGTTATTCAACAACAACAAAAAATTTAAACACCTCCTCTGTCAGACAGAGGGCTAAGTAAGTAATAAGATTATAAATATGCCAACATTAGCCAGGCAGACATGTGGCTCATGCTTCCAATCCCAATACTTGGGAAGCTGGGGCAGAAAGTCTCAAGTTCAAGGACAGCCTAGGCTATTTATAGATTTCAAAGTCAGCCAGAGCTACACAGCAAGATCCTACCCCAGAAACCAAACACCACCACCAACAAGATTACAAAGTCTTCTTCCCAGCATTCCTGGTATAAAGGGCGAAAGGAGCTATGAGCAGTGTGAATGCTTCACCTGTGAAACAAGTCTGGCAAAGGAAGGATCTGATGGGTCTCTTGAGTGGAGCCTGGGGCGGGGGTGGGGAGGAGTATATGAAGAGGAGATAACTAAAGGAACTACGACTGGGTAAGAATCAGCAGGGTATGGGGGGAATCTGGTGGGAGCAGAGCAGGTAGAGCCATTGGGTGAGAACACAGAAGTTGTTAGCATCGACTGGTGTAGACCACAGTGAAAGATGCAACGGGTAAGCCAGGGTGCTGCAACTAAACAGTGGCCCTTGGAGCTATCCAAGAGGCAGGGCTCCCTGGAGTTCATCCTAAGGCTAGGCGCTGTTGGGAGCTCACTTGCTGCAATGCGGAATAAAATGAGCAATAGATGATGGGAGGGAAAGAGGCTAAAGGATTTTTATCAAGAAATGATAGCTTTGGTTAAGGTGAGGAGGGAAAGAAAAAGAGGAACTACTCAGGAACAAGTAAGAAAGTGTGATGATGTGATCAGACAGGGAAGAGAAGAACATCCATTCTAACCAGGATGTGTGGGCTGTTGTTTCTACTCTGTGCCATGAAAAACAAACTGTGAGTGCTGGGCACTGTGGCCAATGCCAATAATCCCAGCACTCAGGAGGGAGGAGAATGGAGAATGGAAGCCAAACAACAGTTTGAGTAACACAGCAAGACTGACCAAAAACACAGACAAGAGGGGCGCTGTCCTCAGGAGGACACAGAGAGCACTGGAGGAGGAGCACCATGCCCTCCTTTAAAAAGCCCCAGTGTGACATCCTTGACATACTAACGTTACAAACAGAGGCATGGACAAGCCAAAGGCAAAGATCAATTCTCCCGTATCTGCTTCCTCTCTACACATGTACTGAAGAGAGAAAATGTGCTGAAGAACCTGGATGCAGTTCCCAGCATTCACTTGGTGGCTCACAACCACTCCTAACTCCAAGTCCAAGGGATCTAATGACCTCTTCTGACCTCCAGCAGCGATACAGGCAACACACACACACACACACACACACACACAAATATATATATATATATTTATATATATATAATATAAATCTAAGAAAATCTTTTAAAAGGAGATAGAAGACAAATGTTAGAATAAATTCAAGAGCCACTGACTATATCTTGTGTGAAACTGAGACATGAAAATAAATAAACACTTTATAAAAACATTTCATGAGAGCTACCAAAAAACTAACTTTTCTATTTAGCAAAGGTAACTAGAATACTACCAAAGCCAAATTGACTGTGAATACTATAATCAGAAGGAACAGTCTCAAATTCAGCTTTTCAAGCAATCACACCGAAAAATACTGCAGGTCGTGAAACAATGACAAAAGATTTTTGCTTTTTTCTTAGTTTAAAAACTTTTTGGGGACAATCTGTGAAAATTGTGTTTTGCTTTCTTTTAAGACTAAGTTGCCCTGGCTGCTCTCAAATTCACTGGCTCAAGGGATCTTTTGTTTCCTAAACCTTTTCAGTGTTGTGACTATAGGTAGGCCCAGGGACTGTGACAACAGGTAGGACAGGAATTTTGATTAAAGTGGGACCCAGGGACTGTGACTATAGGGAGGGCCGGGAGCTAAGACGTGTGCCACGTGTACCATCATGTCCAGCTAGTTCAATGTACTTAAATATATACTATTGAATTGTTTATCACAAAAATCCAATTGTGAAGTATTTTCATCCCTAAAGAATTTCCATATCTATTCGCAGTCATTGCTCAGTTCTCCGTATTCAATTACCACTACTTAACATGAGTTCAAAGCTCATCATGCTCAAGGTATGTTTCGACATTTTACTCTGATTACACATAATATTCCATTGTATGAGATATACCACATCAGTTGATGTAAATCTGTATAATGATCGTTATAATTTGGGGGAGCCTTCACTAGTCACCTCCTCTATTTCCCAAATAAGGACACAGAGACCTGTTAGATTTATTCAACAAGCTTTAAGGCATGAGAGCTGGGCAGATTTTTCTTTTATTCTAACGCTCTATGCTAGTCTGGCTACTTCCCAGCCATATGACCCAGTCCTGTCTGGGCTGCTTCTGGGTCAGTCTTCAGAGCTAACCCCTTGTAGTTATGTCCATTCTCTCAACTCTTCTTCCTTCTCCGACGATCAACATTGCCATCAGCATTCATATATACATCTCTGTGTGTACATGTGCTTTTATTTCTTTTGGGTAGATTTCAAGAAGTAGACTTGTTAGGCCATGTTATATTAGACAATTTGAGAAACAGTGTTTACCAAGGAAGCTGTTCCATTTTAAACTCCTATTGTAATATAGGAGTCTCCAATTTCTGCAAGTGCTTGTCAATATTTAAAAATAGGTATCAACTGATGAAATGGATAACCAAATTGTGGTATACAATACAAGGGAATAATTTTAAATTATAACTCTTCTAGTGGAAGAAAAAGAAGTAACTCTGGTTCTTTGTATTTCACTGGTGGCTAATGATGCTCAATGTGTTTCAATTTTTTTTTTTAATTTTACTTCCTGTGGATTGGCGTTTTGCCTGCATGTATGTCTGTGTGAGTGTGTCAAAAACCCTGGAACTGGAGTTACAGATAGTTGTGAGGTGCCATGCTGGTAATTGAACCTGGGTCTTCTGGAAGAGCGGCCAGTACTTTTAACCAGAGTCGTTTCTCTAGCCCTCAATGTCTTTCAAAAGCCTATTTATGCACATTGTCTTTCCATTCCTTTGGAGAGATATCCTTTGACTCTCTTGCCCATCACGGATTTCTATCCATTTGTACCAAAGAGGCAGACACAAGCACTAGATACTGTTGCAGCACTATGAAAAAAAATATTACCAAAAAAGAAAAGTTAAATAGTACGGATAAACAAGGACAAAAGATCATTTAGGAGGCAATACAGGAGCCAAAGATCAGGCTGAAGAATAGATGCAGTGATGAAACCAAACAAAACACGCACATTGAAAAGACAAGCTCGCTGGCAAAATAAGGCGGTTTCAACTTAGCTTAGCTGAGTTGATTTTATAGATTAATGACAGGTGATGACTAGACCAAACTGTGAGTCTGTAACTAGGGAAGAGTGAATCCTGAAAGCATTCACTGAGGAAATCTTGAACACTTCCCAGGACGAAAGTGAGAATCAATGGGGGAGGATATGGAAAAGAGCTTTGTAAGCACACACATGTAACATGGGCTAAACGCCTTCCCATCTGGACTAAAAGGAGAAGCAGGCCACAAATAGCAATTAACATTCACAACTCGAGGCACGATGTGAAGGCTCATATGTCACCACATTTATTCATCCCAAACACCACTCCATGTCCATACTACCAACAAGGCTCCTCGAGCCACGTTTTACTGTTGTTATTTCTTACAGTACAAATTCTTCCTTCATTGTCTCTCCATCCTCAATTCCATGAACAATTTAACTCACCATAGAAAAACTGAAAACGTTGTTTCCATTGTATTGCTTTTATCTTTTCATTAGAGAATCAAAATTTTCATAATCAAACATACCAACCTTGTTATGACTTAATTTCTTTATTGTTTCAACAATGTATAAATTATCCCCTCTTCAATGACATACAATATTCACTTCATCTGGAATTTAGTTTGTATGGTGTGAGATCAAAATAAGTCTAAGTATAGTTTACATTACCATCCAACCCAATATTTTAAAATTTTTTTTGGTTAAGTGATAGTTGCTTTTACATGTTCTACTTCTCCTGAGTTTTAATATATAACTACCATATGGTTTCCTATGTACCTATATTTAGACAGTTCTAATTCTTGGAACATGATTTAGTCTAGAACAGCAATCCCTCCACCCTTTGTTTCCTAGTTCCCTATGGCAATTATAGATACATAATTTTTATGAGAAATCCTCAATCCCATGTCTTGTCTGGTCAGCACATCAACTGCCAACAGTATATTATTTTATTGTTTTGTTGTTTTGTGGGGTGGAGATGAACCTGAACCTGAGACCTGCTAGGTAAGTGTTTTACTACTGAGTCACCCCTCCATCTCTCCAAGTGTTAACATTTAAAATCAGAGCTAGACAGATGGTTCAGAAGAGCACTGTTCTTGCAGAAGACCTGAGTTTACTTGCCAGCACCATGGCAGCTCACAATCATCTTTAACAGTGGTTCCACAGGACCTAATGCTTTCTTCTGACTTCTGTGGGTACCACACAAACATGCGATACATAGACATACATGTAAGGGAAACATATATATATATATATATGTATGTATATATATCACATATATATATATGTGATAAATCTTAAAAAATATATAATCAAAATCAGAAGACTAGCAAGTTTATATGCTTTCCTCACTCTTCATTAACCTGTGCTACCCGGCAATGTATTAAAGAAGTCTTTAACTTGTCAACAGGTATCTGACCTCATTCGAAAAATGGGGTGGGAAGATGACTCAGCAGTTAAAGACTTGCTGCAAATGCAAGAGGACCAGAGTTCAGAGTTCAATTACCTAGAACCCTGCAAATAGTTGGTGGGCATGCTGGTCTACCTGTAATTCCACCTTTTAAAGACAGAGACACAGGACTCTCAGAGTAAGTCAGTAATGACTCACTATATAGATGAGTTCTGGCTTCAACTAAGAAACTCTCTCAAAAAATAAGATGGAGGAAGACTCCCAACACCAAGCTTGGACTTCCATGCATACACACACACAAACGTTTCCACTCAAAACATGCTTATACACACATACACATGAAAAAAAAAACAAAACCCTAGTATCAAAGTCTCCTCTACCTACATTCTGTATCTCCGCTGGAACCACACAAAATCACTGTGTGGAGTTCAAAGTACCCAGTATCTCCTAACATCTTATACCTGGTCTATTTATGTGACTTACCATGTTTGCCTGATGGCTTTAGGGTTCTCAGCCTCTGGTGAAACCCACAAGCCCCTCTTTTCTGTTTTCAAAGCCAGAAATTCACAGCTCATTTGGTATTTCACTTCAGTAACTACACTTAGCCTAAACACCTGGTCTAACCTATCAGACACAACAAACCCATTGCAAGGCTCAAACACTCCCTCTGAGGTACCAGCCTGTTTTACAATATACATGTCTCCTTTTAATACACTGAAATTATTTTGTGAACAAGAGTAATTTTTTAAAAGGATTTTTCACTTGGGAAAAATTTTATCTGCTTTTTATTTTCTGATTTATACCATCAACCAGGATTAATTCACCATCCTGTTGGGGTCTTAACTGGTACTGTATTAAATCTATAAATTAACCTGGGTTGTGGTGTTGTATTTACTGCATTAAGACTACCCACTAGGAGGAGATTTCATATCTATTATTATTCTGCTTTCCTTCTATTAAAATATTATAATTCTCTACACTTGACAGTATATAAATATGCATGTATATGTACAGGTACAAAAGACTTTAAAAATAAGTATTCTCTTTTTTTATTATATTTTCAGCATAATAAAATAAATGACTGAATTTATTTAGGCATGTTTTATAACTTGCAATTTAAGCATCTCATTTACATCATGTTTTGTTGCACCTTCTAAACAGGCCATATTGTAGTCCCTTGTATTATTTTTCTCCCTAATGGCATATATACATCCATTTATTTCTTATATGATTTGCTGTAACTAGTTATTTAAAACAACAGTATGCAACGGCGGCATCCCATTTGTTTCAGGTAAATTATTTCTGTCTCTATATAACCTTGGTAGCTGACCCTACCATAGACTTCTTTTATGCCTTCAAACTTCAATTATCAACAGAAAGTGCCAATGGGGATAACAAGTCCTTCTGATAAATGTTCCTGGGATACTTGCCAATCTTGTCTATTTTTTTTCACATCATCTGAACTGTTTAAAAGTACTCACAAAAATAAGATTTAGTTCCAGGACAGTCATGGCTATACAGAGAAACATGTCTCAAAAACAAGCAAACAAACAAAAAACACAAAAACTAAATTAAAAGCTCTTAAATAAAGCATAGAAAAAAAATCTTTGTGACTTTCAGGAAAAGTAACAAATTCTCAGAACAGACAATAGCACAAACCACTAAAAGACCATCAAAACTGAAAACACTCCCCTATCAAAAGATGCCATCGGAGAGCTGGGGAGATGGCTCAGTGGGTAAAGTGTTGGCTACAGAAGCCAAGACCTAAGATCAATCTGCACAACCAGGTAAATAGCTCAGTGTGGCAAAGGACACTTGTAACTCAACACCAAGAGGAGACAGCAGGATGTCTGGCACTCACTGGCCACCCTAGTTTAACAGTCCTAGCAAAAGACCATATCTAAAAAAGAAGGCGGGCTCATGAGAAACACCACTCAAGATTGACCTTTAACCTACACATACAGATGCCATTGAGAAAACAAAAAGAGAGGGTTCAGTGGTTAAGAACACTTGCTGCTCTTACAGAGGACCTGACTTTAACCTCTAGCACCCACATCTGGTAACTCACAACTGCCTGTAATTCCAGCTAAAAGGGATCCAATACCTGTTTCTGGTCTTCTTGAGCACCACACATTTCCCAAGAAAACTAAAGGGTAAAACAGAGACTACAGAAAATATCGCCAAAATATATAACAAACAAAGAAAGGTCTTATATCCAGATCATAAAGGACTTGCACTGAGATTGTAAATCATGATTGAAATTCTTTTATAAAAACTAAATTGCTTTAAAAAAATGTGTGAAAGGGGGGATGGGAGAAAAAAGTGTGTGAAAGACATAAGTACATCACAAGATAAATGAACAGTCACTACTTTAAATAATGTTCAGCATCACTCGTCATTAAGAATATGGGAATAAAAAACAAATAAAAAGACTGAAAAATGAAATGTGAATTACAACTACAAGACAATACGGTACCGTTATACACCCACTAGAATATCTAAAAATAGACAACACAAAATGCCACAAGGAGACAGAGCAATTAGAACCTCCCACTTTCCTGAGATGCAAATGGTGCAACCACTTTGAAACAATGTGAGAACATCCAAATCTTAGCATCAACCCAAGAATACTGAAATGTATGGCCTTACAAAAATCATGTCCATAAGCTTCCAAACCAGCATTAGTCATGATAGTAAAAAAGTTTTTTTTTAATTTAAAAAAATGCTGAATAAGTAAATAATACAGTCACACAATGAAATATTACCCCGTAATTTTAAAGGAATAAACTATTGGTTTATTTATAAAATATGAATGAATATTAATAACAATTTTATGCTATGTTTTTTAAAAAGTGAAAAAACAATCCAGGTATGGTGGTGCCTGCATTTAAAAAAAACAAAACAAACAGACAAACTAAAAACTAAAAGGTAAAAAAAAAAAAAGATTCAGACAAAACATTACCTATCTCATATTTTCACATATAAGAATCCTCTAAAGCGCAGGGAATCATATGAAAGAAGGGGGAGTTAGTATGACCTGGAGAGGACAGGAGCTCCGCAAGGACCAAATATATCAGGGCACAGGGGTCTTTTATGAGACTGTCTCTCCAACCAAGGACCAAGTATGGTTATAACCTAGAACCCCTGCTTGTATGTAGCAAATGGTAGCTCAATACCCAAGTGGGTACACTAGTAAGGGGAACAGGTACTATTTGGGACATGAACTCAATGGCTGGCTCTTTGACTCCCTGCCCCCCCCCCCGAGGGAGGAGCAGCCTTGCTAGGCCACAGAAGAGGACATTGCAGCCATTCCTGAAGAGATCTGATAAGCTAGAGTTAGATGGAAGGGGAGGAGGTCCTCCCCTATCAGTGGACTTGGAAAGGGGGAGGGAGGAGATGAGGGAGGGAAGGGCAGGATAGGGAGGGGAGGGGGAGGGGGCTACGGCTAGGATACAAAGTACATAACCTGTGATTAATATAAAATAAAGATGTTAAAATTAAAAAAAAAGAATCCTCTAAAAAAAAAAAAAGAGTAAAACTGTATTAACATAAAACAGACCAGCAGCTACTTGGGTTATCCAGGACAAGGTAAGGCTGACTATGAAGGGGCACAAGGTTATTTTCTAGCAACAAAAGACGTGTGGATCATTATAGACAGTGCTTAATTGTATGCATTCACCAAAATTCTAAATGAGTATATTATTTTATTATATATAAATTAACCTCTATAAAACCATAAAATAAAATATTTAAATTTTCTTCTTGAAAATACCCTTTGCAAAATCCAACCTAAGCTATGCCACCGGTAGCAGGTAAGAATTCAACCTTATTCAAAGAGAGAGCCTAATTTTCCTCTTGGTTTTTGGGAGCTACTCTCTACATCTAAGAGTATCTTTGTTTCACTGGGTCTTGGGTCACAGCACACAGCCTTACAACACGATCTATAATGAGGGCAGATACTGTAAGGACAGTTTAGGGACTGATTATTCTAGAAAGACCACCATCATTGTGTAGACTAGGCATTTGGGATCAGGTGGTATCCATGTGACCTATGATGCTCAGAGATTAAGACTAAGCCATCTACACATAAAGACAATGAAATAGTACACACCAGGTTCAAGTGAGCTTCCTAGCTGCCCATACTCCATATTTCATACATCACTGTTACACAACTGGTATGCCCCAACTCCACCTTTTTCCTTCTATGGATAAGAGCAATGTGTTCCTCTTTTTTGGCTCAACCTTATCCGGTATGTGGAATAAACTAGAAGCATGACTAGAATAGCTTTCAGTGACTTCTGTGAGTTCCTCTGACAAATTCTTGAGCCCAAGAGTAACTAGGCTTTGAACCTACATCCAGCAGCGGAAGTAAGGGTGGTCATGGAAAAAAGGCATGACTGTCAGTTCCCCAGGTGTTCCCAATTCAGGCCCAGATACACTCACATCCACAGACAGGTGCAAAACAATGAAACTCCTAGTTGAAGTGGTTAATGATTATCTCAAGTATGTTACAAGGATAGTACAAAGGTCTCTCAACAGCTTTTAAAATAATCATTATGCCGCCAGGTTAACATGAAACCAACAGATGAAGCATGTATACCAGCTGCCTAACTTAGATATGGCAAGTGTGCACATTAGTCCTGCACCAAAGGAAACTAATCACCCTACCTGAGCTGCATTCGTGCGATGCAATTCTGTTAAGTAGCTTTCCACTTTCCTATTTAGAATCCGTAAACAATTTTGACTTCCATCTCCTGTATCCCTAAAGATGAAGTATATAGATCGTGTCTTTTGCTACTGCTAGCAGTATTAGTCACAGGAAATATTATGACAGTGGACAGAATCCCATTAGAAATTACATTTCTTTTAAATTAAAGCTAAGAAATAATGGGATCACAAAATATAACAAAAATTTTTTTCCAAATATGCCTTCATAAACTTACCTTTTGAAAAATTTAGATTTCACAACTTCTAATGTTTTCTATGAGATAAAAGTCTGGAAAACCTGAATACATGATCGAGCAAGTTTCAATCTGATCATAAGTGGTACCGTTCCTGAATGCTGATGATGCTTGTGCGACAGGAAGTCTACACATACAGGTTCATTTGAGGCCTCCATCTAGGGTGTTTCTTCTCATTTCACGCTAAACTAGGAGAGGCAGCAAGCTAAGGTTGGCATCTGAAAGCATTTGATGGGAGACGGGGGTTGGTGGTTTCCTTCAGAGCAAAGCAAACATGCTCAGAAGACTGAGAACATATCACATATTGAGAACATAGTCCCCTATTTAAACAAACTGGAAAGGAGCAGGTCGGCTGCTGGGCTGCTCTGCAGAACGCTGTGAGAGCAAAGCTCCGGTACAATGAAGAAATGAGATACATCGCATCTTCACGCCGCTTCTACTCCATGGGATGGTTAGAAGTTCCTTCCCATGTACAGTGGTCCTCACGCTGCATTAGGCCAGCCCACAAGCACCCCAACCTGACGGACTGGAAGCCTTGACCTGAACCTCACCCACCAAACTGGAGCTCTATATCTGACTAAAACTACCATGTTCCTAGCCCTCCATCACCGGTTGAGGCTCTTTAACCTAGAACCAAAAAGCTGCCCTGAGGAAAAACTCATCATGGGAAGGCCTTCATCCAGTGTCACCAGAGGCAAGGTATCATGAGCCAGATATAGGTACAGAATTCTTAGGTTGATGTTAGGTGCTGAAAATGACTCCTTGCGTAATAAGCAAGTAAACAGGACCTCAGTCCTAAAGCCACATAGAACTGAATTCCTGGTATTAGAATAAGGTAGGAAGATGACTCATTCCTCAGATCTGCAGCATTGTGAGTCTAGCCTTAGGAAAACCTGGAACAGAGAACCAGCTAAGCACCAACAAATTTATAAAACCACTTTCTTTCTTTCTCTCTTCTTTCTTTCTCTTTCTCTCGTTCCTTCTTTTTCTTTCTTTCTCTCATTTCTTCTTTCTTTCTCTCATTCCTTCTTTTTTCTTTCTTATTTATTTTGCATACAATGTTCTATGTGCACACCTGCAAGTCAGAAGAGGGCCCCAGATCTCACTATAGATGGTTGTGAGCCACCATGTGGTTGCTGGGAATTGAACTCAGGACCTCTGGAAGAGTAGCCAGTGCTCTTAACCTCTGAGCCATCTCTCCAGCCCCTAACCCCACTGTTTTCAGTTATAGCAATTTGTTGTAATAGCAATAAGTAAACTAACATAATGGGGTTTCTGGTCCTTCATCCAGTTACCCCACTTTTCTCTCTTCACCAGTTGTGATTAGACACCCAGGATGGCAGAGTCACAACATGTCAATGGATAACATTCACGCAGGATGGAGCTGCTGCCATTGTTCGCCCCTGCATTTGTCTTCCTCATTAGAATATGTGTTCTTCAAGGACAGGGACTATGAGTAGCTCTGTATTTAATTTAATGTGTATAATACATTTCATGTATAAACAATAACATACAGAAAATAAAACCTATCTACTGTTTAACAATAGCATGAAGATTTCCAAGTCATTCTATAACTGACATGTACCTTTGTACAAGTATCAATAAAACTGGCCTCTACACACTGCTCTATAACTGATTTTCCCTTAATAATGTACAGGGGCAGTCCATACCAATAAACACACTTCCACAACAGCCCTCTTTCAGGGTCTACTGGGCCTCGGACCTGTTCTTGCAGTGTGAGCTCCTGAGCCATAAGACATTTCTCTGGTAACACTTCCTCCAGCTAGAGTATTTGTGATTGCATGATTTTATGAAGTTCTACTTCTTTCACCAGATTACAATTTCTATGAGATAAAAATTAAGTCTATGTAGCTCAAGAGTATATGTAAAGCTTAGACCCCCAGATTTAGACTCTGAACCAAAGAAAATGACCAAGAAAAAGAGTTTTAAGTAAACTCTCCTTTTCTTCAGCCATTTAGGCTACTTCCTATTTTAGTATCACTATAAGTGTCCTGTAACACACAACTAATCTTCAATGAATGTAGGCTAAGGGTTAAATAAAATAAATAGAATTGTCTTTAATTCTGTTATTCATTCATTCATTCATTCATTCATTCATTCATTCTTTATGTATGTGGCTGTTTTGTCTGTTTGTGTGTCTACACATCAGGGCATTGGATCCCATGGGACTACCAGTATTGGCAGTTTTGAACTGCCATATGGGCGCTGGGAGTTGAACTCAGGTGATCCAAAAAAGCAGTCAGTGTGCTTAACTGCTGAGCCATTTCTCTAGCCTCAAAAGATATACTGGGGGGGAGGGGAGGGATGGAATAGTGACAGGGTCTCTCTACACAGCAATGGCTAGCCTGGAACTCACAGAGATCTCCCTGTGTCTGCCCCTACCTCGCAAGTGCTGTGATTAAAGGCCTGTGCTACTATACCCTGCCAGAATATTCAAGAAAGGTAAGCACACAGCAATTTAAGGTCAAGTCAACAAGGAAGAAAAGTCCTAGTTACAGGCAGTAGGCCACAAAGAATCTTAAAACACCCTTTTAAGAAAATTCTACCTATTTTTTTTTCTTTTTCAAACAGGGCCAAAGATTTTCAGTAAACAAGATTTGAACACTCTTGTTAAAACATCCCCAAAAGATGTAAATTACACCAGGTAAAAGGGCACACAACTGTAATCTCAACATTCGAGAGACTGAGGCAAAAGGACTACATGAGGTCAGCTAGCCTAAAAAGTAAGAGTGTCTCAAAAAAAATAACAGCATCAACCAAAGCATGTTTTTACACATTGATTTACTAAAGAAAAACATTTTTTGAAAAACAAAAGGCAAGGTATAGGCCCAGAAAGCTTGGCAATCATTTAAAGAGTAAACATAGTCTACACAGTAGTATATTGTCACCAATAACTCTCCATATAGCTCTTACACAAGTTCACCGTTGAGTTGGGGAAGATGGTATGGAATATCTGACCATTAAGGACAACCAGTGGCCATTAAAGTCCTCAAAGAAACCACAGCATTCCTCCAAAATAAGACCAGTACTCATGAAACAATTATCCTACCTAAGAACTATGTTGTAGGTTTGATTCTACAAACATTAAACACATAAACATTAAAACAAAGACTATGAAGTGAGAACAATGTAGTTGACTACCGCAGTTCACATTCTTTCACCAAAAGAAAAAGAATTTTGTGATTGCCTTCAAACTCTTTAAAACCTTATAGGTTTGGTCTCTTTTAAAGTCTCTGTGGCTATAACTTTATAAAACCTGCCTCCTTGTTACCCAACAATGATTTCCATCTTTAAATGCTGAAAGGAATCTCTAGAATGAAAAGGTTACAAACCCAGAATCACCATCCTGCTCGAAGAAGGTAGAACAGATGCTAAGCAGGGGCCACTAGACGGAGGACCATCAGAGAGCTAGCCTTGGTCTCTGCACTTTTGTTTAACCACACAGAGGAGGGAGAGAGAATACATCACTATTGTCATATTCAAAATTACTTCTTTTATTATGAGGTATAAATAATTTGGAGATTTACGTATACAGAAGGACATGCATAGCTTATAAGCGAATACTATGTTGTTATAACAAGGTGGTAAGAAGCAACCAATTTTGGTATTTGCAAGCATGTATGTGCTGGAAAAAATTCCATGGAGATATAAGGAGTATGTTTATGGATCTCCATCAAGTTGCTCATGTTTGTTAGATGCCAGGTCCTTTACTCATACAATAAAGGGACTCAATGTCCTGAAGGTCCCTTCTAGCACAGGCACAGCAAGCTGCTGGCTTACAGTGAGAATAAGCACAAACAAGAAGATAAATTCCCTGATTCTGCTTGTTTCACTCCATTTCCTAAAAAATTATGCAAAAAAATTGGAAAGAAGGCACCAAATAAGATACTCTCCCTTTTGACTATTCACACACAGATGCCATCCTCCTCCTCAGACCTTTAACTCCAAGCACCCTGTTAACACAGATTATCTCAAATCTGAGAGGTGGTTTAGGGTCATGTAACTGGAACTTTAAATAGCTTCCTTAGAAAAAAGGCTGAAAGATGAAAATTATATTTTTGAGAACACACATCTTCAGAACCTAAAAAAGAAATCAATACTGGTAAGTAAGATATACTGGGGAAATTTCTTAAAAGTTAGAAATAAAGTCGACACTAAGCAAGAGCATGTGAAAGAAGAGGGCAAAGTTCACAAGAAAGAATACCTCAACTAACGACATGCCCTCCCTTCCCACACTAAGAGCTACTGCACCCTTGCCATAACCTCTCCTCTGGGTACTCAAGACATGAGACTATTTCTTGTGGAAACACCAAGCCCTCCCCACTACCTCAAGCCTCCTCTCAGAGGCCAGAAAAGGGCTGAGGTCCTTGTCTCAGTACATTTTCAAGCATCTAAACATAAGCTGATGCATCCCTGCTCTGCCCACATGGACACGAGCACTTCTGTCTTCAGATGTTACTATTCCCAGCACGCATCCCACCATCAAATGGCGATGACATTGTCCATTTGGTCATCACTAGAGGCCTAAGCAATAGAGCAGCTTGGAAGACCAATAAACCCTTCTCTTTACAATAGTGATAGCAGTAACTTTCATATACATTCTAAGGATGCTTACATGCTATAGATCGAAAATTATGGGCCAATTAGAACATAGCAGAAGAGATTTATCTTTGGAGTTGCCTATCAGTTCACTACCGACTCCCTACAATCAAAATTCTGGCTCTAAGCCTAACCCAGGTAAGTCGCCCTGTGTTCACGAGTGTTTGTCAGAAAAATAATGTCCTACTCTATTCCACGGTTCTCTAAGAAATGAGCTTATCTGAGTTGACCCAGACTTAGGCCTATATCTGATTTTGCTTCTATGAAGGAAAGTCTTAGTTTCTGAAGCAAGCAACTCTGAAATGAATTTAATTCCATCTGAGGTTGAGGCTATCCTGGATGTCAGAATCACTGAGGGGGCAGTTCTCTGTATGACACTGTTACTCCAAGAAATGCATTATCAGATGCAAAGTATTACTAGGAGAAAGAAAAACATTACAACTAGAAGGGTCAAAAAATAGGATTTTTCCTTACTAATAAGAAAATTCTTAGAGTCTTTTGGCATCTTAAAAACGTGGTTAAAATAAGGCAGATCTGAGCCCTCTCCCATCTCTCTCCTGACTTCCCACCTTCTGTGATAATTACAATTAAATAAGCCTTCATCAAGGAACAGAAGTACTCAGATCTGAGAGCTACAAAAAAAAAAGTTGCTTCCGGGAAGAAGAGTGCAGAAGAGGAGCTGACATAGTCCCGGAGGCCTCTCTCATCTGATTCTTGTTCATGTCCTTATGGAATTCTTTTTTCATTGAGTTGGAGTGGACTTGACATTTGTGCCAGCATAAATTGGCAAAGATGACATACATCATTTCCACGATTACAGCATACAGGAAATTTCCATATGGCGAGCAAACTCTCTACTATGATACTACTTCCATAATTATACTTCATAGAGGTGTAACTTCCATTGTTCCAGAAGATTCTCTAGATACCTTTTTGTTGGCTCTGATGGAATAAAGTGCTACTACGGCAATCTACATCTAAACTTCTGAACCAACAGACACTGACATGACAAATGTGTCCTGCTTTAAGCCACTAAATTTATGATATTGTTACCTAGCAACCAATAATTAATAGGCAGATGAGAAACACAATATAATTAGAGAGCAAATTGAAGGCAATAGAATAACGAGTATGAGACAGCAAAGTTCAGGCAATCACAGTAAAGGGAAGCTTACTGTGGAATAGGGTTATTTTGAAACACTTCATAAAAAGGTCACCTGTGAGACCTGGTGTAAGTGTTTCAAAGCTTCAGATAAGCAGACAGGCAGAAGGAACAGCACAGAAGTGGAATCAATCAAATCCATGGAGAGTAATAATACCACACTGAGGAACAGTGGGAGAGGCCTAGGTAGGTGAAATGGGTCCAGATCTCAAAAAGCCTGCAAGGGCAGGGGCTGAGTGGGCTCATCTTTGATACTGTAAACCACAGCAGGAAAGCAAAGGCTCTTGAACAGGAAAATGGCAAAATAAAAGCCCCATTTTCAAGAACTTAATCCTATCACAGCATAAAGGACGAAGCTGATTACAGATAAGAAGGCCAAGAATAGATACAGTAAGCACAACAGTCACAATGAGAGGCTAACAGTGGGGGAGGGGACTCCACACACATTAATAACTAACGGCATGCAAATTAAAACTATAAAGCACTATTCTGTGGCTTATCAAATTAGTAAAGAATAAAAACTAATAATACTTGAAAAGATAAAGCAATCTCAGCCACTGTTGGTGGGAATGTAAATGCAACAGTCTTTATGAAAATCCATTCAGCAATATGCATTAATAATCTTAAAATATTCAGCTCCTCAAACTCAGTAATTCACTCCTTAGAGTGAATTTATTTACTCATTCAGCAAGCTTCAAATGGATTGCCTACTTCATTCTTGACACTGCGCTGGCTCTAAGGATTCAACACTGAAAAGGACAGGCCTCATTGCTTTCACAGCATTTAGTAGAGACATCCCTTTGACAAATTATTAAAAAAAAATTGTGCAATTATGTATATTAAAGGCTGCAAGGAGGGTATACTTTTAAATGGTTAGTTAAAATTGGGATGGGTGCCTCTTTCGTTTTGTCGGCAGCATGTCAGTCTCACAGTTTAATTTGTAAAGCCAGAGACAGCTTCTCTGGGAAGTGACCTTTCTGCTCAGATATGAAGGATGAGCAGAATTTAGCTACATAAAATGGGAAGAAAAAAAAATCTGGTAGAAGGAATAATACTCATGAAAGGATTTGAGAGAATTTGTTGCTGCAATATTCAACAAATGCACGTGGAGGTTAAATAAGGACCAGGCAATCGTGCCTGTGCAGAGCACAGGTGTAAGAGCACCCCGCTAACTGTGGAAGGGCCTGGAGCTCAGAGAAGCCAGCAAGGACAAGGAGATGACTGCAGACAAAGGCGGCCAGGACATGTGGGAAGAAGAAGAGGATGAAGAAACACTAAGGCAGACAAAGAATGCTGTCTTCTTGTCACTAAGTTCAGATATGTAGACTTACCTGAACACAGATACCCAAAATTCTACCAGTCACGCGACTCATTAGCAGTACAGACAGAGAGGCGAGGCTGGACTGCACTGAAACGGTAGTAGTGCAGAGGAGATAAGCGAGGGCCAAAAGCAGGAAGGTGGGAATGGCAGCGCACGCCTTCAAATTCCAGCACTGGGGAGGATGAGGCAGGCGGACCTCTGTGAGTTCAAGGCCATCCTGGCCTACTTAAGAGAGTTTCAGACCAGCCAGGGCTACACAATAAAACCCTGTCAAAAACAACAACAACAACAAAAAGCACAAAAATACATGTTAAATATGTGTAAATGAGCTAAGAAAAAACTACTTGGAAAGCCATTTTCCCTACAGTTAAACATGAATGGCTATGCTAAATATTCAGAGAAAAGTGACTCTTTCTCAGAATAATATATAATTCCTATTTGCCAGAGGCTAATGAATATATAAAATAGACAAAACATTTGGAAACTGATGGCCCCTCCCAAGCCTGTTAAACACCACAGAGTTAAATGTGAAGGCTGGTACCTGCATGTCTTACAGTAAACACATGTGAGAGTCACTACTAAGTCATGAAGAAAGCCATGAGGGTCTCTAAAGCAAGAGACCCTTTCCTTCCTATGTCCTGAGCGGAGTGTAGCATAGATTTGGTCCACTTTAACAGCCTTGAGGATTTTAACATCTAATGACACAGGTGCTACTTTAGAAATAAAATAAATTGAAGCTTTTCAACTTCTACATGTCCAAAATTATTTCAAAATAAAAAGTCAACAGAAAAGACAGTGTGGTATTTTTCATATAAAAGCTGACCCAAGGTCTAAATTACGTATTAACTTCATGAGGCAATTATAAAGAAGCACAAATGAAACAAGTTTCTAAACTGCTAAGACTCATTCTCCACGTCTCTCAAGAGATGCAGGGGGCAGGCGCACAGGATAAAAGATGCTCACGGCCTGTACTGGATCTTCTGCTACTCACGAACCAGCTACTTGGCCTTGGCAGTCACCTCAGCTAAACCTTTGTTACTCCTGCCTTGCAGGGTGGTACATGCTTGCCAACTGAGGGAAGCTATGAAAATATTCATTGCTGTTACTTGAAACTTTGTTTACTTGACCTGCATGATCTCTTCTTCATTAGAGGGAGGACTGTCTCTAAAAGAGGGAAACTATTCAGAGTTCCTCAAATTTGTGAAATCAAATACTCCTTATACAGAGGGGCCGATGTTGAACCAGAGTTGCAAAATAATAAGTTGTTAGGATCTACTCTGACTTTTCCTAGAAAGTATATTAGACTAATTAGCCTTGTTAGCCTGCAATTAGACTTATTAATTCTGAAGCCCTAGTTTGACTTGAAATAACGTAATGAATTTTGAGCGAATATACACTCACAGCCTAAAAAATTACACAGCAATCACACATACAATATGCTTACTGTATGGAATAGATTTTCCCCATTGATATTAGAAATAAAATAATAGCTCTTGAAGAAAAAGGACAATTAAAGTCAGGAGTTTCCCAACATCCTCACAATAACACTGAGAACCCAAAACCATTCTCACAGACTGTCAAAGAAGATGTAGCTTTCATGGAACTGTAAAGGCTTAAATAGTTATAAATGATGCATCACAAAATGTTACTATATAACTTCAAGGTTTTGATATCATTACCATCAGTCTGTCTCCCACTAAGTATAACCTTAATACGAAGAACACTGTTTTCTTGGTTAAAGAGTAGAACACAACCTAAAGGCTAATGGGAAGACAGCACAGGAGTGACCCTTTCAAATCAAGAGTTTCTTGATCCACTAAAACTTCAAGGCAGTCTATTTAACAAGGCAGTTAATTTTGTTTCCTGGAGAATGTATTTGTTAAATGAAAGCAGCAGTGACTAACTACCCCATTAAAAAAAATACTCGCACAGAAAGTATATGAAAATATCCCATAGGTATTATTATCTTTAAGGTACAAAGAAAACCATGCCTTCCTGTTCTTCCCTCCAAGTTTCATCATGTAAGGGTCTACTCACTTCCGGTGGGTGTGGTCCAGGCCGCTGTTTGGTATTGCTTCCAGCTTTGCATTTCTCTGCCCACAGATATTTCCATAGCTGTCGTATCCTGACACTAGTCTTGCTGCTGCACCTGTTGCTACTGAAAAGCCACAAATAAATCCCTAGGAAAGAAAAAGAAAAAACACACACAAATAAACCATTTCAATAGCAACAGTCACTACTTGGTATGATAATGAGCTTCTTTTGTCTGCTGAAGAGAACAAAGAGCTATATTTTCTTATAGCAAACACTATTACACAGTTTTTCCTGGTCTGTATAGGAACAGCAAGAAGAAGTCCACAGGGAAATACCATTTGCTACTGAAAAGAAACAAATACCAACCTTTCTCGTGTTAGGATCACCTTTGCATTTATGGCATTTGAGACAGTGCCTTCCTGAGCACCTGCTCTGAGCCAGGCTGCATGCAGGGACTTTATCATTTATTCTCTAATTCTCCGGAAGAGGAATGGCTAACTAAGTTACCCAGGGTCACAGCAACTAGTAAAGATCAGTGTAGAATCAAGGCCAGTTGTCATCATTTGTTAGTTTTACTTGGTCATAAAGGGATTCTAGTAAATGAACAACAAAGGATAACCAGGGGTTAAAATCCAGACAACAGTATGTGAGGTTTGAATCATTATCACTTCAGAGCACACAACACTTATGTCCTTCGTGTGGCAAAGCTGTGTAAGAGTCAAGACTTCCATCACGATGCGCGCTCTTAATACTGGAGAGTGGAGGGGGGATGAGTGAGGCGCTGGGTCACTTATCTCGTGGTCTCAAAGGCAAACGGTAGACACTCTGGACCACATGGTGCTTGCTGAGTCAGGCAGGGGCTGATCACAACAAAGCAAGGGAAGCCAGCACTCCACCACAGCCCAGTGGGCATAAGGACAGCAAGTAAGACCAGAGATGGCTGATAATGGCTGTACTGGGGACAGGGGAGAGGTAATGGGACCTGGTCCTCAGGAGGACCCTTTCCACTATCTTTAGTCAGGTGAAGGAGGCATGGACTGAACCAGCGATTCTTATCTAAATAGTGCTGCTGGATCTCAGGCTGCAGAGGTGCATGCTACCGTCCCATGCAGTTCCTCAGAGAAAAGCATTTTCCCCTTCACTCATACTTACCTAAAAAGCCTTAAAAAAATCTAACAAGCCTTTTTTCTAAACAGCTCTTCTGACTTTCACTGTGAAGATGAAAAGAGATGAGAGCATAGCTCTATTCGATAGAAACCTCTAAAACCACTTTCTTAGTGAGAAAGAGAACTGAGAACAGAAACCATGCCCAATTTTCTAGTCTCTGACTCCGATCAACTTTCTACCACAACTGGCTCACCTGACAAATGGACATAAAGAGTATGTAGCCCCTCAAGCTGGGGTAAGGATTAAATGGCCTTGTAAGAACTTATTAAACAGCTCATTACTGTTATTAGAAACTGGTGCATAAGTGAAAGACTGTGGACCTTGAAGCTGCACACTGTTGCATTATCAATGCGACACTGATGACTTCACTTTCTGAGTATGACTTTGGTCAATCCTCCATGCATCAGCTTATCCATCTATTAACTGGGGTTAAAAATCATTTCACCCAAAGGCCGTTGCAGGACATACTAGAGACAACACATGTGAAGTGCACCTCTCGGTAAATGCCAGCGCCTCATTTCCTCCAAGCAACAGCTGAGCTGCCAGCACCAGAGCTAGGCCTGGCTGGCCGCTCCCCTGTTACAGCACTTCCTCTCCCCTCCTCCCAACACTGAAGAATGCTAAGTCCTATCCATGGACTTCAGCCCAATACTAAAGTATGAAAAAAATTACTCTTGTATACACATACACACACTCAAATGAGTACACCCGCTTAAGCATATGCTTCAGCTCCAAACTAGGAAACCATGTACTGAGCAAACAGAAGGAAGGGTGAACACACAGGCTACAGTGAGACTATTCTATCATTAGGAGCCACAGCGTCTCCCAAAGATCCCTGTGTTAAAAGCTCTGGTCTCCAACCTATGAGCCAATGATGTGCCTGGGGTGGTGATGGATCTGGAACAAGTCAGCTGGGCAAGCTTTCAGGTTCCACATGCCTTTGAGGGAGACTGTGGGGGGCTGGCTGCTGGTTCTAAATGAGCTCAGTATCTGGACTCCCCCTACCATTTACTACCTGGGTGCCTTTGATCAAATTACCAACTTACACTCTGCTCTCTTCATTTCTAATGCTAAGCACGTCTATCCCACAGAATAATGATGAGAACTAGAAGAGATAACACAGATCCAATCCCTGGCTAAGTGTCTGCTACCTGGCGGGGGATCAATTCTGGTAAAGTCAGCCTACAAAGACTAGCATTAGTACCAGGAAGTGACAAAACTTGCTCTGTGGCTTATGTCAGAAAAAAAAAAATGTTGTGGGATGGAGGAACAAAAATGAGTAATAATGCCAGCAATTTTGTTATTACACAAAATACTTTTGGATCATAATTAAACTTTAGAAGTCCGGAACAGCAAAATGGTTTATTAAAAGGTATGTTCTTTTGTTATTCATAGGTGATTTTTTTCCTATGAATATTGTTATAGATTCCTTTAAATGGTTTAAAACTTCTCTTCCTGATTGTCTTATAACAATACTGTCCCACAAGATGGGTTCCCCCTTTTTATTGGGAGCCACTTCACATCCCTCTGGGTCATGGCAGGGCATAAATTATGAATGTTACATATGTATGCTAAAATGGGACCTTGTCATATTTTTTACACAGGTCATTTAAAGTTCTTAGAAGTTTCCAGAAGCACTAGGTCAGAGAGTATGAGAAGCTGCAAGGGTGGAATAGGGGGATGGGGTGGGTAGCAGATAATAAGGGATAAGAAAATACAACTATTATCCTAGGGACTTCCCACTTGGTACAAGCACTGATGATGTAGAACAAGACCAAATCTAATTAAAATTCCAATCTCTTTAAGAAGAAAAACACTAAAATACAAATGCAGGTGATGATACAAATTCAGAGGAGAAAAAAATACACTACATGAAATTAAAACAGGGTGGGAGAAACTTTTCAGAATACATTCAATACTTTAATGGCTTTCCAGACAGAGGAGGAAAAAGGCACCCAGTAGAAGGAAATCACATCACAGAAGGGAATGTGTAGGAGGAGAAGAAAGCCTTTGTCATTGTGGAGCAAACCACAACCACTATCACTAAGGAAGGGAACCGTGACAAAAATATAAAATGACTGAGCCACTGAAGCATTTTGGGGACTGCTACTGTGAGGTAAAGAGGTACAGACCGACCACTGACAAAACTAGGTGACTAAAAGCAGAGCCAGGCATGGTGGCACACACCTTTAGTCCCAGCACTCCGGAGGCAGGGCAGGCATAAGGATATCTATGAGTTCGAGGCCAGCCTGGTCTACAAGAACTATACAGAAATACAAAAACAAAACAAAAACCTCGGTAACTAAAAGCAGATAAAGGCACAGCGCTTAGGGACAGGGGTCACACACAAGACCCAGTTACTGATTATATGTCACCAAAATGAGAGGACTTGCAAATACGAAACTCCACCGCCCCCTGTCACGTTACTAATGTTACTAAAATAAGAACTTTCGCTTAGACTTGTGTATCCGGATATACTTGTGTGTGCGTGTTTGATTTTCACACCTACATTTTAACTACACAACTAAGCAGAACAGATGGTCTTCATTAGGTGTGGGGGTGGGGGGTCCAACAAAAACCTGAGGTGAGGAGGAGGAGAAGATGAATATGCCAAAAATGTGGCAAAAATACTAAGTGGGGGAGATGAGCAACAGTGTAGCTGTGTGTCCGCAGTTCCTGGCAGCACAGCCCACCTAGCTCTTTCCCAAACACCAGCACTCGCTTGTGACGACGGGAGCTGGGTCAGTCTCCCCAACTACACATTGTTTAAGCAGTGGGATAATACTTGGTTTCTGTTCCTCCTCTTCTGAGAATCTGAAACTGGGACGGAGATCCAGATCTAGCAGGTAAAGTCCGATTAGAAGGCCTGGCACAAAAGTGTGCTCACGCAGGCAAAGCTTTTGTCCGTACACTGATTTGTAGATTTCTCTAAAGTTTAATAGAATGTATTGCTCTAAGAAGAAGATAAAATGTTTAACAAGTCTCGGAAACTTCTATGCAATAAGTATTTTTTTTTTGTAAATGCAAAGGCAAAACTTACAATAAAGGAATGAGAATATTCTTTAGGGGGGAAAAAAAAGGACGCAGAAGGAAAGAAATCATCCAAATCTAAGACTCAGTTTCACAGACAATTAGAGACAGAGAAAGGAGGAAAAGAAAAACAAACAGCAAGAAAACCAGGCAAGGATCAGAGAGCTGATCCTGGTTTCTCAGTGATTTACCTTAGAAACTGAATTCTCTGCTTGTGTCCTTACTAGTGTAAAAGACTGAGCTACAGTCATGTCCAAGCTCTTTCACATCCCAAATAGAGAGGAAAAACAACAACAAAAACTTAAGGGTCTGACTGCACGGAGAATATGTAATTCATTTGGTGTACTACAGTGACAGAAAAAAAGTAGATTTTTTAAAAATGTATTTAACTGAACTATGTACTTTAAAATTGCTAAAGTGGTGTTGGGCATGGTAGCCCAGGCCTATAATCACAGGTCTCAGAACTCAGGAAGTTAAGGCAGGAGGATTATGCAGTATAAGGTCAAGACTACATGCTAGAATACATACAGATCCTGTCTCAAAAAGCAAAGGAAAAGTAAAATGGTACGTTATATGCTATTTGCCTTTTTACTACTATTTTTAAAAAGAACAGAAAAGAAAATGGACTTAACAAAAACTGGGTAGTTACCTGGGCCAAAAACCTTCTGGTAATTTTCTGAAAACACTCTTTTGAGTCTATGATCCTAGCAAAGAACAGCCCATCAGGCAGGTAACAGGCCGCTGCTCTGAATCTCTCAGCTTGCGCTGCATGTTCACCCATAGTTAATGAGGTGCAGACATGCTGCCCTGGGAACTACACTAACACTGTAGAATTAACCAGGTCCCTAAAGGGACACCTATACAGCAACTCCTAAATCTAGCTCAGACCCAGATCTGTCTCCAAAATTCCAACTTTTGCTTTCCCAATAGTGTACTCTTTTGAAATTCTGCATGTCCAAACACCACACTCTCTTTCCACATTTCCCCAGCCACCATGCTTTCCCACACAAGCTGTCTCTACCAAGAACACTGACTGCAGCCTGCATTGAAAACTGGGAATAAGAGGACTCCGTTCTTTCTTACATGCCTCTCCCCTCACCCAGCTGCTTAAGGCCATGTCAAAGGAAGAACTATCACTAAGTTGTTCAGTTGGTCTCAGACACCAATCGAAAAATAAGGTAACTGTCCCAAAGCTCTACGTCCTAAACAAAAACATCTTCTGTTGTTCCTGATTCCAGGGAGCAAAGCGATTCTATCTCTTGAGAACTTCCTCCTCCTGGGGCCAATGCTGCCACTATAAAATCTTAGAAAACATATATAATGGTGTCTTGATTCCCTTAATCTGTGTAACATGGAAGATGATCATTATAGTGAACTCTTCTAAGTGAGAAGGAGATGACTCATTTCCATGGTGGACACTCCTGACAGAGCCAGTCTAGCTCCTCCTGTTCCTGCCTTTTTGTGATAAGATCTCCATTCCCTAGACCCCTCCTTTCATACTTATTTCCCCAAGAGAATAAAGTGTGACGGTCCTGATTACCAGGCCCTTTAGCTGGTCCAAGTCATTTTTATCAGGGAATGATTTGTGGGGCATAAAATAGGTGGCTATTTCTGGTTGGTACAAAAACCATGATTGGGAATCTAGGAGAAGCAGATTAGGATTTAAGCTGAAAAATTCCACCAAGAACCACAGAACTGTGCTAACTTCACTTTCCCCTCCGCACCAGCACCATGTGGCAGCCTCTGGTAAATCTTACCGAGCCTACTTTCCACAATAACAACTGGTTAATGATACTGAGCCTCCTTCTTTCATCTCTTTTCTTTTCTCCTTTTTCAAGGCACTCAGTGCCTTTTGAGTTTCTTGCCACTTATTTGGACTGCTGCCTTAGTCTCCAAAGTGTCCTACCTATAATCTCTTCTGCCTTCCAAGCCATCTTTAATACAAGGTCATCCTTCTAGAGCCCAGTTACATCTTCCTAAATCCTTTCTGTGACTCACCAGAGCACTGCCAGAGTCTCCCCCTTGACTGATCACCAGCACCCCAGAGATTATGGCATAACCACTAATGGGGAACTGAGGAGTGGGATTTCTCAACACAAATCCCAGATGACTGTCATGAACAAGTAGAATTGAGAACTACCTGATGGAAAATAGAATGTTTTCAATATAGAAAGCTGAAAACGAGAATTTGGAAGTGCAACATTACGCCATAGATGATAGTGACATATCCATGATCCTAGCAGAAGGAGAAGGACTCTAAATTCCCAGTCAACAGGGACCAGGCACAGCAGCACATGCCTGTAAACCCAGCACGCAGGAAGCTAAGGCTGGTAGAGTATGAATTGAAGCCCAGCTTGCCAACAAAATTTTGTACCACCACCCCAAAAAATTAAGTTCAATCATAAATGTTGATAGCTCAAAAATACGGATAACAATGTACTTTGAAGAGTTCCTTAAGTGCCTGGTGCAGTGGGAAGCAGAAGCAGGCCAATCTCTGCGAGTTTAAGGCCTGCCTGGTCTACAAAATGAGTCTAGGATAGCCAAGGCTACACAGAGAAACCCTGTCTCGATAACTAAAGAAAAAAAATAAGGAAATTATGACAAGGAGATGGGCACATGCAAATAAAAGATTTAATAATGAAGGGGGGTGAAAAAGGACATGGTCTTAAACTATCTAAGAAGAACCTAGGTATCAAGGTAATAAAGGTTTGAACACCAGGCTACAAGGTGACTGGAAAATGGCCTATAAAAGGAGAAAGCAGGGTGAGCTGCCAAAAAGAACAGGGAAGCTCCCATCTTTGCCACTTAATAGATAAGCTAATACTGAACATCACTATATCTTGTTGACACACTGGTGTACACTCTATCTCACTGTATCATTCAGAGAGATACGCAGATTAATAACGTCCAACAGATACCAGTGGGGTGTTTGCACTGAAATTCCAGACGGGGCTGGAGACGGCCCTGGTGGGTAAAAGCATTTGTTGCTCTTGCAGACGACCCAAGTTCAACTCTCAGCATCCATATGGCAGCTCCCACCATCTACAACTCCAGCTCCAGGAGATCTAACACCCTCTTCTGACTTCTGCAGGTGTCAGGCACATGTGTGGTACACAAATTCACATGCAAGCAAAAACCACTCATACAATTAAAATAAGATAAATGAATTCTTTTAAAGCTAGTGGAAAACAACACTGCTAAAAGATTTTTTTTAAGAATAAAAATGAATCCAGATGGCACACTGCTTATCTAAAAACCTGAAGGTTAAAATGCCTGAAGACCTGGAGCTTTCTGAACACCAGCATGGGCCACATGGGAAAAATCCCACATGTGACCTCCTGTGATGAGCTGCAGCCAAAACTATAAAAAACTACCTGCAGGGTATGAATATCAGGTATATCTGAAACACGAAGAAATTCTAGACTTGGGTTCTATCCCCCCAGATACTTCATGATATTATATGTGTGTGTGAAAAATACTCCAATTTTTAAATTTTATATTTTGTGTCCGTATGCATGCATACATACATGCTTACATACATGCATGCTTACACGTACATGGAGGTCAGAGGACGACTTCAAAGAACCAGTTCTATCCTTTCACCATGTGAATCCTGCAGACCGCATTCACACACCGGGCTTGGGAGAGGGTTCCTTTGCCTGCTGAGCCATCTCAATTGTGATCCCAATGTTTTTACAATTTTAAGATGTGAAACACTTTGAACCCTGAGCATGTGGGATATGGTTTACTACAGAATGAAATTCAAGGGGCATGAAGGAAAAATCATATAAGACAAAACCAACTCAAACACCAGAAGCCAAACAGTAAACCTCAGTTGTGCTTGTAAATTGGAAATGCAACTGTTAGATTACTTCCACCTCCTCATGGCAAGATTTGACATCAGCTCAATTCCATGAGAAAGCAACCTATTTAAAGATTCACTCCAAAACAAATAACACTGTGCCTGTATTTAAAAGCATACACAGTGGGTCTTAATTACCATTGTGATAAAATCGACATTATATTAATTACCATTGCATTAAAACATTTCAGTAAACAGCTCCTTACGCTCAAGTAACTCCCAAATCAGTCTATTAACATTAATGATTGCACTTTCCTGGGCTATTTGAGCACAGAAAATCAAAAGCACCTTGGGTGGCAAGGCACATGTTTTTACAAACATTAACTGTGAAGGTCAGTTGCTATTTGCTCTGGGGTTACAGTGGCTGTAGGCTGGTTTTATTAGGTATAGTCTTTCGATGCTTTTTATGAATAGTCACACATGCTGTGTGACGTCATTCCACTCAACTAAACAAACTCCTGAACATTACCTCATAAGGCCTGAGTTTACATTTTTTACCTTTTCTATGCGTCCTAAATTTCTCGGAAGTGTCCTTTTATCTTTAACCAAATACTCCATTTTTTCCTAAGCTTATCATATCTCATTCAAATGTATTGCTTCTTTTTCCTCTGCTAGGGCTAGAACCGTGACTTCAGCTGCGGCTACTAGCTTAGATGATGGTTGTCCTGTGAGTCACAGGTAACACCAGTGGTATGCAGGGAGACAGGGAATCCTGAAGCCCTGTACTGCAGACAGACAAAAAGAAGCACTTCCAAAGCAAGCCTGTATAGAAAGGGCAGGAAGATGGGGCTGAAAATACAGCTTATGAGACCAGGGCTGCTACATTCAGAGACTAAAATCATGCCGCTGGGCAGCTTTCTCAATGGAGAGGAAAAGGTTTATAGAAAGCACTGACCAGGCACAGAGCTGGGCAAACGGCTTTTCCATTCACTAGCAATGTGGCCTAAGGGCGGTCCTCTTCCCCGTTAGGTTTGATGCTTTAATCTAGAAACTGAGGGTGACAGGCCAGATGAGAATAAACCCTTTGAAGCTCCGAGCACCAGCCGGTGCTAAAGCAGCAATATGTCCATTATCTTGGAGCCTAGCACTCTGGCAGCAATCAAAGACATGAATGACAAATGCTAGCAAGGCAGAACAGGTATGCCACAGACCCAACACACCTTGAACCAAGACTCTGCTTCTTGTCCTCTCTACAGAGTACGAAATTACCAGAAGTCTTGATTTCCATCAGACTCATCATGCTTGATGGCGGACTAGGGCCTAGGATTGATATGAGGGAAAAAGCACTAGGCAGTGCCTTCCCCTGCTGGAAGAACTCAAAACTGTGAGAATTCAAAGTGTGGTAGCTATCAGACAGCTCAACATTCACTGTTCTAAAGGAACGCCAATTCTCTGGGGAAAGAAGTGGCTGGCCCACAAATAACCATGAGGCTTGTGTGACAGTAGGGGCTGATACTCAGGAGTCTCAACTAACTCCTCAAGATTAGATATCAAAGAAATGCATATCAAATGATCTGACTCTCTCAAATAATTGGATAAAGGGGCTAAGATCCCACTGATTCCTTAATTTTTATCTCAGTTTTCATGCAACAACAACAAAAAGGAAAAGGGGGGGAGGAGAAAACAGAAAATCATAACAAAAGAAAGCAGGCCTTTAAACCCAACCCCAGGGAGGCAGGAGCAGGTGGATCTTTGTGAGCTCTGGGCAAGCTTGGTCTACAGAGAAAGTTCCAGGACAGCTAGAGATTTTACACAGAGAAACCCTGTCTCAAAAAACAAAACAAACAAACAAAAAAGACAAAATAGCAAAGGAATAGCAAGTACTACTGATTTGTATTAAAGGGGAAAATAAATCCCTTGATGGTACCTTAGGCCCTCCACTTACCTAGATTATAAACATTAGGGAAGAGAGAAGACCCACCCACACAGATACATTCAAAAGTTTCCCCTCATCCCCTTGCATCCGGAGCTGAGGTGTGGTTAGCGTGAGTGTCCTTACCATCCCAATGCAGAAGAGGACAAAGAGCAGCAGCCATGGTATATCTGTGCAGCTACGGTCCTCCAATGGCTTCCATTCTCGTTTGGAGCTCTGAATTCAAAATACAAAGGAAGAGAACAGGGTGTCAATTTTAGTTAAAACTGGAAAGGTGCAAACACACCGTTCTACCCAGATCCTTCTTTTGCTAGACAAGGTCTCCTGAGCCTGTTAGGTGAAGCTCAAAGCCATGTGCCTGAGAGTCCACCCCAGCTTCTGCGGCCAACACAGCTCTAGCTCCATGTCTCCCCCTGGCAGGCATGGGACTAACATAAATATTTTGTATGCTACTCCACTGAAATATTAACATGCTGAGTTGTTATTCTTTTCTATTCCTCTTTTTTTGAGACAGTCTGCTATAGTCCAGGTTGGTCTTTAACTCCTTATATAGCCAAGGCTAACTTTGGACTCCTGATCCCCCTGCTTCTACTTATTGAGTATTAGAATTACAGGTGTGAGCCACCACATCTGGCTTATGTGATGCTAGGGATCAAACCCAAGGCGCTGTGCATACATGGCAGGCATCTACCATCTGAGCTACGTGCCCAGTCCTGAACCGTTACCCTTAGGAAGCCTGTGTCTGTAGCACACTGTGAGCCTGGCAAAAGACCAGGCCAGTCTCCTTCCCTATCATTTGAGACAATGCCTAAACCTTTATGTGTTCTTATGAGGGGTTTCTGAAATTAACAAATAAATGGACATGCTCTTCCATTTGTGTGAGCTCTTTGTGTGCCCAGATACTAAAGAAACAAACAAACATATTAGAACATGCTTTCTGTATGTTCTCTTTCGGGAAAGAAGCCCATCAAATGAATTCCTCTTAAATGGTAAATTTGTCTGAGTTAAGTACAATTCAAGAAGAAAATACTCATTTCTTCCCCTAGAAAGACATGAGCAACTCTAAGCTACCACCCTTTTTCATTGTGTTTCTAGAAAATGCAAATGTTTCTAGTTCAAACAGACAGATTCCTAACTGGAGAACTAGAGGCATTCTGAAAGTTAATTTGCAAAGTATTGACTGGAATTCCAAATCAATATTTTTAGTGTGACAACCTTAGGTCAGTTCACACATCCTTTTCAATCAAGCTGCAAATGAACTCTCTTAGGAGCAAGTGTCCCTGAATTTCACACCCTGCTCTGAAACAAAAGCAGGAAAGGGAAGGAGAAGGCACCCTCACAAAAGCCAGGCAGCCTCAGTCTTACACAAAGAACTAAAGGCAACTGTGAAAAGCCGGGAGCAGGGGAGATGGCCTTCCCTAGGAATGAGCACACCAACTGGTTGTCCAGTGCCGAATGGTAAGCTCTGAAAACATACATGCAAGTAACATGTGGACTAAGTTATATTTAGAAATATATGTATATGCATATATGCATTTAATAACAATAAAAAAGAGGTCATGAATTTGAAGGAAGGCAGGGAGGTGTATATGGGAAGGTTTGGAGGGACAAAAGGAAAAATGGAAACGGTGTGATAATATAATCTCAAAATAAATAAATAAATAAATAAATAAATAAATAAATAAATAAATAAGAACAGGGGAAAGCTCCTACAGGAAGAAGGCTGAGGCCTTTGGTGGTTCCACAGGTTCCATATGAGCTATCCAGGAGGACCTGTCAGTAGGAAGGGGCCCTACAAGAAGGCAATAGAGATAAGCAAGTACTCTAGTATAACTGGTACTTAAATTATATTCAAGCTTAGTTCTCCTTATAAAAAAGTTTTAATGTCTATATCTTCTGATGAAAGCTACAGAGTCTTCTCTTATAATATATACTTATAGTCACCTATTTTCATAAGAATCTAGACTTCAAGGTTAAGAAGCTCAACACTAAAATAGCTGCCTCTGAGGCAGTTCAATTCCCAGCACCCACAGGGCAGCTCACAACCATCCGTAACTCCAGTTCCAGGAGTCAACATCTTCCGACTTTCATGGGCACACATACATAAATGCAGACATTCTATACATAAAATGAATAAATCATTTTGAAAAATAGCTGCCTCTGAGGTGCGAAGAAGAATCAGTTGCTAAGTGCCTGTGTGCAAATGTGAGGACCTGAGTTTGATGCTCAGCACCCACACAAAAAGCCAGGCGTGCTGGCGTGTGCTCGTGTGCCCCGCAATCCTAGCTGGGTAGGTGGAGACAGGAGGGCCTGTGGCACTTGCTGCCAGCAAGTCTTCCTGAATTGGAGAGTTCCAGATTCAGCGAAAGACTACATTTCAAAAAATAAGGTGGGGGTCCCCATGGACAAAGGGACCCGCCACAGTGTGTGATGAACTTAATTTGGCTCCTAGAATCCATATGGGAGAAGAAAACTGACTCCCTCAAGTTGTCCTCTGACCTCTACATGCATGTTGTGGCACGTGTACTCCCCTACACAGGAGCATTAAAAAAAAAGACAGGTGTAGGATGTGTGTGGGTGTGTGGGGGGGGGGGTGTGGGTGTGTATACAGAGTGTCAAGGGTGATTGAGGAAGACATCAGATGTTAACCTCTGGCCTTCAATGTACGTGCATGTATATGCGCACACAGACACCACACATACATACATACATACATACATAAATAACTGCCTATCAACAATGAAGGCACAGAACTTGAGCTACGACCGCTTCTTTCTGACTCCTAAAGTGCTAAAGACAAAGGCCTCCTTATGCCTCACACTGTTCAACTGTTAAAACAAAAATACTGTTAGCTTGTTCCCAGACACCCACACAAGAAAACAGAAGAACACTAGTTAGTCATGGAAAAACCTCCTCACCCCAAAACTCTAACTAGCGTTGGAACCCGGGAATGAGTAGGCAGCTTCCTCCAGAGCAGTGCACTGTGGCATTAACAGATGGGGTCTCCTCTCTCCCCCTGGCTGTGTCATTAGCTACCTGACTTTGGATGAATTGCTTCATCTCGAGTGGCAGGGAATGAGAAAGACTGGATCTCTGAGGTTTCTTCCAAGTCTATAAATCTAGGATCAGGATTGGACTTTCCTGCAAACTCTTAGAATGACAAGAAAAACAACTACAAAGTAACAACATTATTCCTTGTGTTAGTCAAATGCCTGTACTGTACTTTGAAAGACAGCTGCTCACTCTGTGAAAACACAATGTTCCTTTGTATTAAATAATTTCAGTCCTGAATAGTGCCCACTGCAGTAAAATTACTCATGGCCACAGAATTTGGAGACTTCCAAAATTCATTCTATTCACTCCATGGTAACTTATAAAGCAACGGCTCTACTGGAAAACACTATTGTTTGTTCGTCTTAAACACAATGCACAGGAAAAGAGAAGACTCACACTGACCTTTTTTTTTAATCTGAAAGTATTTCCAGACCAACACTCAGCTTGTTATTGCTTAAGTTTTCATCTATAATATAAGGCCAAGAGGGATTTTACTTTGACAAGACAAAGACTCAACATTGCAAGAGTCAATGTTGTTGTGAGGCACTCCTGTGCCAAACACAAACAAAATCTCTACTGGGTATAAGGAGGGAAGATGGAAGCTACAAAGAAAAAAAAAAAATGGTAGCAGAATTCAGGGAGAGTGGAAGTCAAAGGACAGCACGGTCAACCACACTGTAACAAAGGAGACTTCTCAGAAGAGAACAGCAGGTTTCATGGCAGCATCCATCACTCAAAAGCAATAGTTGTTTTTATTAATATTCACTTTTCATTTAACCTAATTGTTAAAGTTTCTATTTACAATGTGACCTCTTTCATAAAAGAATACTAAACTCATTATATCAAAATATTGGTCTAATGGCAGCATATTTCATCCTGGCTGCCATTTTTAATGCTGTCAATGACTAATTTCTTATTAACCAGCAATTTCTATACCTGAGCTTTACACACACTTATCTCACACCATCCTCGCTCCAAAGATGAACAAACTTGAGCTCAGAAATTAAATAAGCAGCCCACGGTTTCAAAGTTGTGCAGCCAGGATTTAAAATCCAAGCCCATGACTCCAAAGCCAACTCCAATAAGACTGCTAAATCCATTAGCAATTCTTTGCATGGCAAATACTCAGAAACCAGGCTGAGCACACAGCATTCTTTAAGTTCAGAGAAACTGAATGAGGCATGTTATGAGCCACGGAATTTCTCAAGTGAGCCAAGAAGCCCAACTCTAAAAATTTTTAATTTTTTAAATAAATGTAACCAAGTGACAACTGGATTTAACGCTGTTTCTTCCAATTAACATGCCACACAGACCAGCAACAGGAAAATGTACTGCAGGTACACTTTTAAAACACGGTTTTTATTCTTTCCTCGGATCCTATAAGAGATTAATACGGACTGCCGATAAACGTTAGGTCTTTCTTCTCTCACAAAAGCCTCCCGTTTGGGAACTAAGTAGAACCAAGCAACTATGTAGAGTCGCGGTCCAAAGAATGGCTGAGACAGGGAAGAGAAAGGTCTCAGCAAAGACTCCAGCTTTACCCAAGCCCTTTTCAATCCTCAAAACATTCTTGTTGGTATTTACAGGCTCCCCTTTTCTCCTTTCTAGAAAAGGAAAAGAAACCTCAGGGAAAAGCTTTTCTGAAACCTGAGTTCTCAAACTCTAGCAGAGACATAAGAATGCAAAGAAACAGTCCAGGAAATACTGGGCGTTTTTTTTGTTTGTTTGTTTTGCTTTGTTTTGTTTTAAAATCTAAAATAAGCAGTTGGGCTTGTCAGTAAGCAAATATAGCCAAGGAAGTGATCAGGAGAACCTCAAGGTACCCAACACAAATAAAAAAGAATTTAAACTCAGAAACCAAAGCACTGTTCAAAGTGTAGAAAAAAATTGACACGGTCAAGCCTATACCTAGCAGGAACCAAAGAGGAAGATGTGATGAAACACGAAATGTATGAAAGCATAGTAACTGAAAGGTTCCAAAACTAATAAAAGAAATCAAAGCATAGATCCAAGGAATCAGAAATTTATCCCAAATAAGACAAATTCAGCATGCACGTGTACAAGTATTCACGTGCACACACAAATAATAAATAAAACAGAAAATGTATATGTGTTCCTCTGTGCCAGACCACAGATGTCATTCATCATATTACTCATGTTCTCTTATCCTTAACGTTAGGCCAAGACTTGGTGTCTTTCCACCCCTACAATTTACACTGCTTGGGTATCTAACCTTTTAGCTCCTGCAATACTTCTTGTAAACATGAAAGTTATAGACAACTGTGTGACTGATTTTACAGTCACCACAAACCCTAAGAGCTGAACCAATGGCCTCCTAAGGAACCTCATGTGTTCTTTGAAGGATACGAATTTTCTTTAGGACACCAAACTGCGAAGTTCTAACTCAACTTTCAGTATCATTTCATAGAGAAAACTATTCTGTAAACTTATTTGTAGCTAACAACAACATAGAGAAATTTTGGCAAGTACTACACTGTAAGGAGTCAGAGGTACTTAGAGAGCATCAGCTACGATGGCAGGCCACAGCCAAGGGAGGGGGCTGATAGATTGGAATCTACTCCACAGAATTAGGCAGAGCAGAAGGATTAAGAAGATATAAAAAGACCTGACCAGCTAAGGCAACAATCCAGCTTCAAAGCAGCAGCTGGGTCTCAAAGATGGAGAGAGAAGAATAAACCCCTCCGGGTGGAAAGGGTCCAGGAAACAGCTAAAGACAAAGACTGAATGTCCCCATGTCCTCTTCTTGTATCGTCCTACTAGGTGAAAACTTTACCCTAACTTGGACAGTCATGAAAAGTTTCCCCAAAATATACTAAAAAAAATGTCAGCTAGTGTGCTGTGTGACTGTGCGGTAACAGCCTCAACGTTCTGAAGGCTCTCCCAATAGGCTAAGCACTACACGAAGGACTTGTGAGTCACAGCCAGGTTAGGGCTTCTGCCCTTCCTGAGTGCTCATAGAGCAAGGAGGGCACCACTGCGAACAGTGCCAACATTGAGGAGCATACGAGGCACTGCAGAAACACTGCCAGCGGACCACCTAGAAAGCAGGTCTGACCTCCACTGGGAACGCCTCATCAGCTTCTGCAGCTTACACGCTGAAGCCAACACTAACATGATCCTTCTGTGTCTAAAACAGAATGCCATGTGCCCTGAAACACACCAAGAATTCTTGCAAAGCTATGACAGTGAAACATCCACTGCCAAGTATGAATTTTATTTTCACTCAGAAATGTTTCGTAGAAAACAAATAGAAACACTAAGTTGGCCATTTCTCAGATTTCTATGTTACAGGTTTTGTCTTCACTTAGAAAAAGATAACTGAAAATGAGGGAAAATAGCTTCTTTTCTTCTTTTAATCCACAGCAAAGGACTGTCTTTACCATGCTTCCTGAACAGTATTCTCATATACATGTCATTGCTGAGATACCTACTAGGCCTCAGTTAAGTACTGGCTAGTCACACATATCAAGGGTTGCTACAACCTGGAAGTAGGCCAAGGAGCTGCCTTCTTCAGTACCGGATGCAGCCAGCCCAGAGGATGAGAAGAGGTGTGCAACCAGAGGTTGAGCCTGCAAACAAAGACACAACACACCAGCCCTGATCTCCACTCACTTGGGCTGGCAGTTCAAACTACCCACAATCCTGTGTTTTCATTAGCTGGGAGGTGTTCAAACATCCATCACTGGTAATAAAGCACCAAAACCTTGGAATTGAGGCAGAATCTGGGTTACCTTGTGGTGGTCATCAATGCATGCTTACGCTCACATGGGCAGCATGAAGCTGCGGGGCTAGGCTGCACAGAACCTGAAGCCAGTATGCACTGACAAGCACACCATCGCCTGCCCCGCCTGCTGCCTAATCCTTTGTAGCACAGATCTGATGCTGCTGTCTTTCCAGGACAGTTTTGCCTGTAAAGGGCAAAACTAGCTTTGATGTGGCCTTTCTCCAGGCATAGGTCCCTACAACTGCTCTGGGCTACCTCTGGGTAATTTGCAACTCTTTACCTCCCCCCCCCCAACCTCCCCTCCCCCCCACATACACCCGTGAGCATCAGCCCCATTTCTTGGCTTAAACAAGCCATTTCCAAGCTCTGCTGTAGTTTCCAGTCCCAACTACTCACTGGTACATCCCTAAAACACACCAAAAGTCTTTCTCGAAGGTCACTGCTACGTGTGTGACTCAGGCGCTTAGTTGGCAATACTAGTCCACCAACGAGGGTTTAATTTGGTTCTTGTCAATATGCTTTACACAAAAGCCTCTAGTGTTAAAGACAAAGAATTGTGTACTCAGATTCTCCAAAGCTCCCTCCAAGGACATACTGCTTCATTAAATCCCCAAGATGCTTTTATTTGCGCAGAGTAGTAACAAAGAATAAAAGAACTGATGTGTATCGTTTTGCCAGTTTTCAAAAGAGTGAGCAGGCATGATGAAGTTGGGAGGCAATAAAACATGGAGGCGTTCAGCCTTGTGTTCACTGCACCTGCAAATAAAATCTTATAATAGGATTTTTGAAAGACATTGCCTGTCCTTTGGGAAAGCTCGGTCAAGGACCTGGAGTGCATAACTGCTTACTTTACCATAAGTAAATCTGTTTCATTTGCTAAGCCTGCTGATGGCAATTCATATTGTGAAGGTGAAAAATCAAAGCATGATTTTTTTTTTAACAGGCAGTTAAAGGTAAGAAGATACACTGAGTGGAAAGATACGGACATCTGCGTCTAACTACTTTTCTTAGTTCATGAACTTTATGCTAAGTCAAAAGCACTCAACTGTCTAAGGAAAAGGTGACTTAAAGTTGCTTTCTGAGCTGTGCATAGTGACAGAAAGATCCCAGGGAAGTATGTCACCAATGACTTCATTCTACCTCCAACTCCTCTAAAGGAAGTAACTGTGAGTCTGACACTTGTCTTCTTGGTGACTGTGCTTCTTGCTCGTGATAATGTCTAACCTAAGCAGACACTAAGTTAGTCCTTTCCGGCAACATTGCTAATCATACCTTCTACCTCTACCATCAACAGGTGATAGTTGCCTATAATCCTCAAGAAGTATTACCACTTCTTTCTTTTGAATCAGTCTGAAGCAATCTTTTTAAAGTAAAATTAATTTTCTAAAATTATATTATGGGATCCAATTGATTCCTATCACATCCTGAAGATGTCAAATTTTCTTTAATAGTTGATGATATTCAGGACTGATAGACAGAACCAAACACTTGTTTTATACCTCACATCTGGCACACTGCAGCCAAGGGGTCCTCAACCTTCTTAACACTGTGACCCTTTACTACACAGCCCAACGATGTAGCGACCTTCTGAACCATAAAATTATTTGTGTTGCTATCACATAACTATTTTTGCTACTGGGATGAGTCATAACATAAATATCTGTGTTTTCAGGCATTCTTAGGTGCTTCCTGAGAAAGGGTCGTTCAGCTCCCAAAGGGGTTGCGGCCCACATGTAGAGAGCCACTGGGATGACCAGTCTCCAGACCACTATTCAATTTCTTGGGTTTTCATGCTATCCAGTAAAATTTTTAAATTTTTTTCATGGGTGTACAATTAGATTCTTATTCATTTGTGCTTGCTATCCATAATGGAAGTGTTTTTGACTCTCCAATAATATGAGAGGCAACCTAAAAATCATACAATCATAAGAAAGCACATAGGTGACTATCAGTAAATTTATGACTTAATTAAAATAAGGTATTTAGTCAATGAAGATCTTTTCAGTCCACAGTAGCCATATACAGAAATGTAGTTCAGTTCCATGATGGTAACATGGCATTATAGCCTTCCTCTATTGAAAAGGAATTGAGGAACCCCGCAAATATGGATTAGGCTCCTTTCCTTAGCTCTCTTTAAACATACCATATATATGTGTAAACATGTTGTATATATACACATATATATAAAACCATCAGAGTAATTACTATCTAAATAATTGTTTCCCAGTACATTATAAGTTTCTTGAGGGTAAGGACAATCTATTTAAATCAGAAGTCAGCCCCGTTTATACAGGTGCTGAAACATTCTCCCAAAAATGTAAGTCTAAAAGAACATGTACAGAATCCTCCCTTAGGAAGCTGAATCTGTATTGAATTTTCCAGTTGCACAGTATATTTGGGGGCCAGGAATTTTTTATTTTGTTCACTGCTATACTGCTATACCCTCATGGGTTGAGGCAAGCCTGCCATACCGGAGGCTCTGAGTAATTAATGAATGAGTCAACAAGGCTAGGTCTCTTAACTACAGGGTTGAAATGTTGTGGGGCAAACGTCCTCCCTGCCTATACCACAGTAGGTAATTTCCAGTGTACCACAGACTGGCTCCTTTTCCTACAGCTGTTAGTTCTCAAAGATATTCATTAATGGTTGTAACAGAATATGAAGACTATATGTCTGTAAATAGCAGTAAATAAAGTCTAGATTTTTTTAGATTTGTTTTTATTTTATGAGCATATATGTTTTGCCTGTGTTTATGTCTATGCACCATGTGTGTGTGATGCTCACAGAGACCAGAAAAGGTGCCAGATCCCCTCGAGTAGAGTTACAGGAAGTTATGAGCCACCAGGTAGGTTCTAGGTATCAAACCCAGGTCCTTTGGAAGAGCAGCTAGTGCTTGCAAGAACTGAGCCATCTCTCCAGTCCCGCTAAGTCTAGGTTTTGCAGAGCCTTTGGAGTGAGACGCTCCAAAAATTATTAAGTCACACACCCCCTAGAAAACTGGGATAAAAACAACATAACTTTACTCACTATATTTATTATTGTTGTTGTTGTTGTTGTTGTTGTTGTTGTTGTTGTTATGGAGGGTATATACCGTGTGGCCAGAAGAGGACCTCAGATCCGCTGGTGCTGGAGTTACAGGTGGTTATGAGTGACCCAACATGGGTTCTGGGGACTAAACTTGGGTTTAGCGAACATTCATAACTGCTGAGCCATCTGCCCAACCCTGTCTTACTATATTTGTAAAAACTATGGTTACAAGGGTTACAGTTAGGTAGATGCTCTCACTGAAAAACCTTCACACCAAACATTGTTAACACTGGTTCAAGCTATGTTAAAACGGTAATATAAATCCGTTAGTCACTTTCAGAAAGTAATCTGGCAATACACTTCAAGAACCCAAAGAAATAACCTACAACAGTTTAGCAGCTGTGCACAATGTGTTCAATGCAGTGTCATTATGAAAAATAATTAGAAATTAGCTAGACAATAGAAAATTGTTAAATATGAAAATCCTATGTTAAGCAACCATAAAAATAATTAAGAAAACTCCATAGTAACATAAAGATGATTATGATAAAAGTTGCATTAAAAATATGGGATGAAATCCTATCTATACTGTGGCTTGATAGCTAAGTAAAACAATACATGCAAATATGACCGTCCTGGGATGGAAATAAGTCTGACTTATAATGTATTCTCCATTTTGATTTTCATTAATGCTTTTTAATTATGGAAGAAATAAAAGAGAAGACTGGCTTCCACTTCTGCAGACCAGTCTTTACCTACTTTCTCAGCATAAAAGTCAAGTACAAAGAGACACAGCATCAAAACCATCGGAAAGAAATGTTTAAGTCAATCTACCTGACGCTGAAGGGAGATC
Organism: Pachyuromys duprasi; assembly: GCA_028658305.1. NCBI lineage: Eukaryota > Metazoa > Chordata > Mammalia > Rodentia > Muridae > Pachyuromys > Pachyuromys duprasi. Next base: position 83,679,631 of record CM053763.1, read on the forward strand.
AGAACAAACAATTCAAAGTTCATCAGAAAGCTGTGTGCTAAAAATAGCCTGGGCAGAAGCAAGGCTTTTGCTGGGGAATGCAGGGCAGGAGTGTTAGGAGGCAGAGTTGACAGACAGAAACGCACCCCCTGCAGCTCAACCCAGCTGCTCTTCCCCATGACCATGGGGAGCTAGCCTGGCCTCCGTACTCCTCAGGTCAAGGTAGATATCCCTTCAGTGGTACTTTAAAGCTTCTTGCAGAACTCAGCTCTACATCCTTAACACCCTTTCTCAATGCAGCATGGGAAACTTCAAAGAAAGAGAACACCCACAAATACTCATCCCAAACACCTGTTTGCAAAGCAAGAAGAAATGGGTGAGTGTACAACTGTTAGGACAACTGTGGTCAAGAAACAACAGAACAGTAAGTCAAATGCTGTACAAGGTGGGACTCTGACCACTTTCTGCATCTTACTCCCCACCCCATCTTTACTGAGTGCCTAAGGAGCAATAAAACAATAAAATATATCTGAAGGTATGGGTATTTGTTGGAAGCTCTTAAATTTTAATGAAAGTCAAAGGAAACACCAATTCTGAAACCCATAATGAACGTGATGATTTTAAGAATCCATTCCTTCCATTGGTAATTAAGCATCACCACAGGAAAAGAACTATGTGAGAATCCATCGCTTGACTCTCAACTTTGGGCCATTCTCCTCTTGCTAACTAACCATTTCTGGATTCTACCTTTCCCCTGCTTCCCTTTCATAGCACAATCCATGTGAATTCATATGAGAATAGTAAGGTAACAGTTGAAATTGCATGTAATTTTTCTTTTTGTGGTACTGAGAACTGAATAGACATAACTATTCAAGGTGACAAAAGTCATGAATCAAACATAATCAGAAACAGTACCAAAGTAGTCTGCTTTAAAACATGTATTAACATGCTTGCATATTACCATGTAAACTTACACATTACAGCTCATATCAATGAACATATTCCATATGCGCACAATGAACCCATAAGGTCGATAATTTCCTATTTACTGATGAAGGACAGGGGTGTCAAGTAATATGTCTATGTGACTCAGTAAGTTCCACAACACAGCAAAGTGAGTATCTGGGCTCAGACCTGTAGCCATTCTGTTCAGTAACATACACAAACCATGGCTGCCCTACTCAATAATGTGGAAATGACCTATCTGAAAATGAGGAGGGGAAATGGAAAAAATGCATAAGAATTATAGAAAAAGTTATCCTGATCACATTTTATATAGTTAGATTTTTCTTTTTTGTTGTTAGCTTTTTCTTATAAGAAAAGTATAGATTTCAACCAAGAATAACATATTAAAGCATTTTGTGTTTTGATTTCATAGATAATTCCCAAGTGTCCAAATAATTACTCTTGGTGTTTGAAGAAAACACTGCAGTGATGTTTAACAGGTAGAAACAAACTGCTGTTTCCTCCTGGCCAGCTGTACTATCTACTGCGCAAAGTGTTTGTCTGCAAAGCATAAAGTGATGCTTTGCCTTTAAGAAATCCCATACGAGCGGCAGATAGAACACTGCTCGTACAGAGTACCTGGGTTCGAGTACCAACACTGACAAGGTAGTTCACAACCATCTGTAACCCCAGTCCTAAGGAATCCAATATCCTCCTGTAGCCTCCATGGGCATCAGGAATGCACGAGGTACACAGATGTATATGCCCAGGCCAAACACCCAAACACATAAAGTCAATTAATTAAATTTTAAAAAGAAATCACACAAAAAAGTCTGAGGAGGGACTGTATAGATGTGGCCCACCTCATCTATAGGGTATTTACCCAAAAGAAAGGAATGAAGTTGTGACACAGGACACGACACCGACAAACCTTGGAGACATTCTGTGAACCAGCCTAGACATCTCCACGAAATCCATAGAATGTGCTTGCCCAGAGCTGAGGGGGAGTTTAGGAAGATGAGGAATGAGAGCTAACTGGGGTTCTGTTGTTGGGAAACAGTTTGTGAGTATGTTCTAAAGTTGATTATGGTGATGATTCCCATAACTATGAGGAAGTAATAAAAATCACCAAGCGGTAAATTTTAGATGAGAAAGTGGTACAGCATGTGAATTTTATTTCAGTTAAGTGCTACGTGTACAGCAGAATGTCACAAACCGCACGTGTGAAGGCCTGACTCTGTGGGAATTTCAGGAAGAAATTTCATACAGCTAACATGTCGGGCAGATAAAAGCAAAAGTGCTTCTTCATTGAAGAGCTAATGAAATCTGACCCACAGTCTTTTTCTTTAAAGATTTATTTTAATTTCCAAGTCTGGTCTTTGTGTGGGTACTGCATGTGCTGGAGCCCATGGAGGTGCAGAGATATCAATTAGGTCACCCTGGAACTGTTGTGAACCACCTGATACAGGGTGCGGGGAATGGAACTTGGGTCCTCTGCAAGAGCAGTGTGTGCTCTTAACCACTGAGCCAGCTCTACAGCTCCTAGGTTGGTTGGTTGGTTTGGTTTTGGTTTTTAAAAAATCCAAAAGTATTAGAATTACTAGATACAGTATTGATTTTCTTAGAATAATCCAATCTCTTTGTAGGCAATACAAAGGCAAAAATAATGAAGTTACAAAGAATTAACTTATAAGATAGATCTAAGTAGAGTTAGAAAAGTCATCTTACAGTGGCCAACAAACAACTCAAGGTGTCATAGTGAAACTAGACTGCAATTAAACAGCTATAGAAAGACTGGACTGGGCAAGACAATACACATAGTCTCAATTCACAGAGAACCTAGGAGGTGCTGGAGCTTACTCAGACATTGTAAAAAGCAAACCTAGAGGCTGCCCTTCCTAAGCGTCCTGGGGCGGGGATGCCAGGACAAAGACTCACACAGACATGTGCCTATTACACAGCAGACAACAAGGGCACTGAGCTGCCCCTGTGCTGAGTCAGCCAGCCTACTTGCCTTTATTTGATTTCATGTAGTCAAGCAGCCTTCTGCCTGCCCTCTGGCTTGCCCCAAGATGTACAACAAAACCTGAGGGCTACTGAAAAATGAAACTGTAGAATAGAAGTGACTGTACATGCGCTAACACTGGAAGTGACACAAAGCTGTTAACCTCATTATCTCATGAGAGGGGTCACAAAGGACTTCATTTGATTAGATTTTAAGATACTATTTACCAATTAAAAGTAAATAATTCTAATCAGGGTGTATGCCTTTGAGCCCAGCACTCACTAGGCAGAGGCCAGCCTGGTCTATAGAGTGAGTTCCAGGACAGCCAGGGCTACACATAGAAACTCTTTGTCTTGAGAGAAAAAAGAAAAAGCAAACAATTCTTAGAGTAATTTGGCTTTGTCTTCATGCTAGCCAAACAAGATTTTTCTAGTCTATAGTCAGTTAAGTCTTTAATAAATTAGCCTTCAGGATGGACTTCATGGTGCTGTTTGCATATGTCGACACACAAATGAATACGTAGTGTATCTGTGAAATCATGAGACTCCAAAGCCCAGGCTTGGTGACTTGCCGAGTCAGTGATACTTGCCAAAGCCTGAGGACTGCCTTCAGTGCCTTCTGTGTTAAAGCCTCGAGCCTCATCAAGTACTCACAGTTCAAACTCTGCCTGTGGCTAAGGAAGCGTGAAACCCAGAACAGCTCTACACAAAGCACAATACCAAAGTGCAAACTTGCTTAGAACATTATGAGGTCTTTATGTGTGTGCTTCTCTTTCTGTAACTTGACTGGGCAGTCTTCAGATATGAACCTTGTGCTTAACAATGTTGTGTTTCAACGTCAAAGGCCAGACACACTTACCTGAAGGTGGAGGTTATTGCCGACTGCTACTGTGAACTGCTGGAGAACTCAGCACCCGCACACAGGCGGCTTCTCCAGCAACACCCAACACACACCTTGGCCCTTAAAGATGGGAAGCCTGAGAATGCAGGAGCACTGAGTCAGCCTGTCCCTGAGATCTGGACTGTGACCCTAATGATAGTGCTACCGTCTTCCCAGGGGTACACAAAGTCAGGGTACCCTTTAGCACCTTAACTGAGGAGCCAATACCACACAACCAGCTGGCCTCCAGCTATCCAGAATAAAGACTAATTGGTCAAATGACTGTCAGATGTGAAGGTTACAAATTACTGCAAAACCTACAAATCTTTAGTGTTAAAATCCAACTATCAATACTCAAGAGCCAACAGATTACTTAAGTCTGAAAAGGCAAAGAACATAATGCAAGAAAACTCTAAGATCAGATACCAGTGTGAGAAGACAACTCAGTCTTTCCTAGCCCTGGAGTCAGACCAGTGACGGCTTCCAGCAGAACACAGGTTTATAGCACAAGCACCAGTAATACAAATCAGCTGAAGATCTACAAAGTGATTAAAAGCACATACCCTGAAGAAGAGTCTAGAAACTCCCAAGTAAGTGATGAGGAACACTGAGTCATCAAACTAATAGCCCTGCAAATGGCAGGCACTAAGCTTGTTATTAAGGGGGGAGGGGTGTAACAGATCAAACTAGAGTAAATAAGTGCTTCAAAAATACAAGCGGCTGTAATTCTCCATACCTAGTGAGTCATTAAAATGCTCCCTACCCCCACCCCAAGAAGCCCATTTGATACTCACCAGCCCACACCAGAATCTGGAAACCCCAGGTGGACCCCAGCCAGGCCTCTTTGTGTCCATTACAAGTACTCTTCTGTTTTAAGACTGTTCTCCCTTAGTCCCTTAAAAGCAACTACCAAAGTAATGATACCCTGGAACAGCCATCAAACAACTCCATGGCTTCTAACAGTATCATGCCAAGCTTGCAAATAAATTCTACAGAAATCAAGCTGAATCCTACTTCCCACAATGGAAGGTAAACTCAAAGGGAAAAGATAAAACAAAAACAAACAAACAAATAGCCATACGGTGGTGATGCACACCTTTAATCCCAGCACTTCGGAGGCAGAGGCAGGTAGATCTCTGAGTTCAAGGCCAGTCTGGTCTACAGAGTGAGTGAAGGTCAGCCAGGGTTACACAGAGAAACCCTGTATTAATGAATGAATGAGTGAATGAAAATTTTTAAATGTTCTTACATAAACAACCTAACTGCTGAAATAACAGATGTGAGCTATATCTGACTTAAACCTGTTTCCTTTTTTTGGATTAAAAAAAGATCACATCCTGTAACTCAGTTTACCATCCAATTTGTTATGCAGAAATAAAATTCTGCATAGTAAAATCAGTCTATCTTTAGATCTTCCATTCCTGTTTTTAAGCTCCTTGGCTATTTGATACTGTTTCTGTTATCTATTTCATAGGATTTATTTTGATGTACACAATATGACCAGAAGTCTAACCAAATCTAATAACTGATAAATGATTTGTTGATTCAAAATGGCCCCTTTAATAACAACTTCTTATTTAACTGCACATATAGACTACTATCTTTCATGGAGCTTATTATTAACTGTAGTTGATTTTGTTTCCTAACAAATCTCTTGCAGTCATCCCCTTGTTTTTGGCTTTATAGCTTACTACACTAATTAATCTTCTGAAACAATGTTAATGGTGATAATAAACTCAGCATAAATGTCTAATGAAAACTAAGTTCTCACTATCAAATGCATTAACTTACCTAACAAGTGGGTCTTACTAAGATGTGAAAATGTTTTTATTTAAATATTTTAAATTTTTGGTATTTTAATTTCATGTGTGTGTTTGTGAGAATGCATGTCTGTGCACCTCATGTGTGCAGTGCCTGCAGAGACCAGTAGAGAGCACTGCACTGGACCCCAAGACTGGCAGTCCAGACAATTATCAGCTGCCATCTGGATGCTGGGAACTAAACAGATCCTCTGAAAGAGCAGTCAGTGCTCCCAACCACTGAGCCATCTCTCCAGCCCTATACAACATTATTTTGTGTGTACGTGATTTTTTTTTTTTACAAAGATTTATTTATTGTGGATACAATGTTCTGTCTCCACCTGCACACCAGAACAGGGCACCAGATCTCATTATAGATGGCTACCAGCCATCATGTGGTTGCTGGGAATTGAACTCAGGACCTCTGGAAGAGCAGCCAGTGCTCTTAACCTCTGAGCCATCTCTCCAGCCCTGTATGTAATTTTTTTAACAGCTTTTGAAATATATGTTGATTTTTTTTCACATTTGTTCATTTGAGATGTCAAGTCATTAAATGACCCAAAATAGCCTTGAACTTGAACGTTTTTTCTGCCTCTGTCTCCCAAGTGCTAGACTTGGGGGAGTACACTATTACACTTCTCTTCAAATTTTTAAGCATACTATTCAACTAATGTTATGGTATTTTTTGCTGAATATCCAAAATCTTCAGGAGCAGTGGTACAGTTGGGAATAAACCTAGGGCTTTACATGTGCTAGGCCTGTATTTTACAACTGAGCAGTATCTGCAGTCCCCAAATATCTATTTTAACAAGAATAAAAAAAGTAGCAAAGAAACAGATCCTAGCTGCAGGTCAGCTCTAAGAAGCGTTGAGGGCAGCCGAACAATCTGCTCTGCCACTGTTTCCAGCCTCACACAGGGCTGGCGTCAGCATAATGTCATAAGGTCTCACTGGCTCCCAAGAGATTTTTCCCAGCATGCTGAGATTTTCAGGCAGAGGTAAGTTTTTTTTTTTTCTCGATTATTAAAGAAAAAGCCTTAGCAAAAGAAGACAACTTGGGGGCGGAGGATGGCTGAAAGTCTCCAGAAGTAGATTTTCCACAGTAGCCTACGTGGTGACTGCCTCGGCGTCTCCAGACCACTGACTTCTTTTCGCTATGAGATGCAGGTGCAGATGAAGCCACCCGGCCTTCTTCCCCATGTGAACTAAGGAGGCTAGACCAGCCCTTTGCCTCTCATGAAAACGGTTATCAGAAGCAAGGCTTCTTTCTCAAAGGACACAGGATTCCATTATATGACCTGGCACGAAACAGGTGTAACTCATGGTGCTGGTTTATTCATTTTTGTGTGTGGTTTTGGTGGGTTTTTTTCTTTTGCATTTACTAGACTGTTTGTTTAAACTTTCTTGTTCTAAGTGTTCTATTTGAACTCTGTTTTTCCATCAACCCTATTGTTTCCAGTGCCTGATTCTGCCCATATGAAGTTATTCCAGGTTTGCCGACATAGTATGGCAGCAGAAACATTTGTAACTAATTTGGACAAATGCCATCGACTGCTTTTTACAGGATATTCTGTTTGATATCAGATAGATGGGTGGATGGATGGATGGACAGACAGACAGATGATAGGTTTATATTTATATATAAATACATATTTATATTTTTACATATTATGTAAGTTTTCTAACCCAGCACCTGCCACCAACAAATTTAATATACTTGATTCAAACATTGAAGTTCCCATCATCAGAGTAGCTGGAGTGAAGGGATGGGTGTGTAAATGACTGAAGACACCTCACCCAGCCTCCAGTCTTGTTTGTAATACCAAATCCCCAGGCTCTCCCTGTGTGTACACTCACAACAATCTCCCCAACAGGTGCCTCCTCACCGGGTCAGAGCAGACACTGTTCTGCAGCTTTCTCCCAGCACTGTGGAGCCAATCCATCAGGAAATGCTGAGGGCGCCATCTTCTACATATGATGAGAAGTGACCATTCCCACCGGCCAGCTACTGCTACCACCCTAGGGTGGTCACCATCCTCTCACATGGATCTCTGAACAATTGTTCCAGAACCTTCTACCCTTAGCTCCCACTCCACTAATTTCAGTACAGTGAAAAAAATCCATGATCAGAGTGAGAGTGTGTTGTTCCTGTGAATACCTCGCTGCTTTATTCAGAAGAAAAGATAATGCTGCTGTTAAGGTCGTCTTATATGAGAGAAGAATAAATGAATAGATGATGGATGGATGTTACAAAGTCACACATATTAAAATTTCAGCCTTTAAAAAAAGATTTACTATCGTGTGTGTGTGGCAGGTGCACTCGGATAGCTGTGGAAGCCAGACGACGGTCTTAATCCACTGGAGGGAGAGTTAGAGGTGGCTGTGAGACACCCAGTGTGGGTGCAGGGAACCAAACCTGAGTCCTCTGAAAGAGCAGTGACTGCTCTCAACCACTGAGACATCTCTCCACCATGAAAAGATGTCTTATACTGATGCTCAGCATCCTCGGTCCCTGGTACCCACCACCTCTGACTCATTTCCTTCCCTCAAGCCACTCTGGCATTCTCACTGCCCTTTTCTCCTTCTCAAGTGTAGTTCTACCTCCTAAACTTTGATTCACTGTCTTTCCTTTCCTGGATATCAACCTAGATTGTCTCTTCATCTCAGAGAGGCTTTACCTGAACACCCTTCTGTAAAACACACACACACACACACATACACAGCCGCCTCTTACTCCCTTCCATACCTCACTTTTCTCCACACGATGCAGATCTTTACCAGATAAACCACAGATCTCACGTAGTCCTAGCTCCTTCTAGTCTAGAAAATAAGTGTGGTATTCTGTGCTGCATCCCAGCATGTAAAATAGTTCCTAGCACATAAAAACGCTCAATTTCTACTCACTGAATGAATGAATCAGGCTCATGGTGAGAGGTGATGAAGGAATTGACAGACTGACTCTTTAGGCTCCCACCTTGACCACCACAAATGCAGCAAGAATCTGGAAGAAAATGGGGCATGGAAGCTGACTCTACTTTATTGCAGACATACAGCTAAGTTGTGAAAACTTATTCAGAGGATTTATGAAGCTGCTTCTGCAGACCAAGGATACTTGGAATTATAGGGCTTTGGGTGGCTTGACTTGCCAGACCCGCTGATGACTCAGAAGAGTGTTTCTCCAGGATCTGACAACACATCTGAACACACCACCCTGAAGCTGCTGAGGGTGGGTGAGACAGGCATTCTCTGGGCAGGATGAAGGCAAGAACAGAGCTTGGATTCATGGAACTGGACGTGTGAGCAAGTAAACAAGTAACTGGAGATGGTGCTTCCCACAGTTAACCAGCCCCCCATCTCGATGGGAGTCCTGGAATTAAAAAACCAAAGGACACCCAGAAGTCAGCCGCTAAAGATCACTAATTTTTACAAGATCTGTCACACTGTTCCTGTCTACGTGTGCCACTAAGGCACAACCTCGGGAAAAGGTTATCATACACTTACCAAAGTAACACTGCTCACATTTTCACAAGCAAAATGCACAAGCTGAAAGCAGAATCAGCCCAACACAAAGCCGAGACCATGACACTCCAGAGACGAATCGTAGCCTTTCCGCTAATCTACAAACCAGAGGGCAACACCACCCGTGAGGTAAATAAAGCCAGAGCAAAACAAGGTACTGACCCAACCCACAGCTGCAGACAATGGTTAGCCCTTCAAATTCCACCTTGCCTCTCCTCAGTAGGCAATGTCTTATGCCTAGACTTTAACTCTACATGGGAGCGGGGGCAGTTTCCCTTTGTGCTTTATGAAATATTGTGTCTATGAAATATTTTTCTAAATTGATTTCTCAGTAGTTTTAAATCATAGTATCACAAATCTGTTTTGGTTGTTATTAAGAAATCAAATATCTGCATGGTGACTCACCCTTGTAATTCTATCTCTCAGGAAGCCTGGGCCAAGACAATTGTCAATGAGGTTAACCTGGGCTACACTGCAAATTCCAGGCCAGTAGTGTGGATGGTAGTAAACACACCAGTAATGATCGTAAGAAGCTAGACAGAAGATACACACAGGTACACTGTGTACACTAATTTTTTTCTCAGTGAACATTCAATTATTTAGAAGTAAAAGTTCAAATGAAAGTTCTAGTCCTAAAGCCAAAATAAAATTTTGAAGGAGAGACATCAAAGAAAACCCGGTGTCACAAAAATTGCTATCATTTAAAGTCTTTAATCCAGATTAAAGAACACAGGAAATTTCACAATATGTGAGCTGCCAAAAACAGGTATTTCTAAAAAACAAAATCTTCCCTTTCTCTACCTAAGCAAAATATACAGCCACTGGAGAACAAATAAAAACTGCCTCAAAGTTACAATAGCAATTACAGACACATGGACCTCAAGCAAGAACGGATATGAATTTGGAAGAGAGTATTTTAATGAAAACATTTTAAACTTATTATTACCACTGTTGTTATTGTTACTGGACAGGGACACACCCAAGCTTTGTTGTTATTGTTATTGGAGAGACATACACCCAAGCCTTGGTGTGAGGGTCAGAAGACATCATTCGGGAGTCACTGGGATCACACTCAGGAACCAACTTTACACAGCAAGTGCTCTTACTTACAGAGCCATATCTGCAGACTGCTTTGCATTGCTGTGTTTGAGAGAGGGTCCCACTCTAATTGACAGTGGCCTAAAACCTGATATGTAGCCAAAGCTGACCTCGATTTTGGGGTAATCCTCCTGCCTCAGCCTCCCAAGCTGCCATACTGGGCTATGAGAGAAAGGTAAAGTCTATAGTCATTATCTCTACCTGCTAGAACTATGGGGAACTATTTTGTTTTTCAAACTTAATATAGAGTATATAAAGATTTTATAATCTGATCAAGCAAATTCACGTGGGTGTTAATGTGTGAGTAGAGCCGAAAGAATGAGGCTGCTTCTGCTCATGCACGCTTCCATACTCTTGCTCAGGCTCTATCCCTACCTCCTTCACCTGTGTGGACTCTGAATAGTTCTCCTCCAGCAAATGCATCACCAGACAGAGGCTGGACCCCTTCATTCATCTCTGCTCTATTTTCCCTTCGGTTACTTAATTTTCCTGAGATCAGCCTATAAACACATCACTTCTACTGAAATAAAATTAAACCTAAACAAGAAAACTCTAATGGCTCCCCAACTATTTAAAGAAGAGAAAACAGTATCTTGAAGGATGTCATGAAGCCACTAGTTCTCATCTGCTTTTCAAGGCAGAGCCCACTATAAGCATATTAAACCTTCCACATACTCAACAACTACTCTAAAGCTTCCTCAGCTTTCTTTCTCATCAACAATTATTTTGGCTCACACTTATTAGGTGTTTAATGTCCTTGGCACATTGCTAAAGGACTCATATGCAACTGTTATGTTCAGTTTGTTGTTTAAGTCTTCTAACCAACCATTAAGGTTATATGCTACTAAATAAGAAAACACTGGAAACACTGCTAATTCCCAGGGTTTCTTGACTAGTGAGTAATCAATAGAACTTGAACTCCAATCTCCAAAGACAAAACCCTAAATATAATCTTACTTCCAACATCAATCCTTTTGTCAAGTACTTCTAGTACCACTGGAGATGACCCAAGGACCCACAGGACTCTTTAACTTCCTTCCGTTGATCCTATTTCATTCTCCCTGATATATAAATGACAAATATATATGTCTGTGTTGCTTTTATGTCCAAGCACTTTAAGGACAAGAACAACTAAGTGACTGGCATACACAAGCTGGACCTATGAGGATGCCCTGTGGATTAACGGGCAGAGAGTATCTCTCAGCAAAGACCTTGTATTCAAAGAAAAACAGACTGATTTTTAGTTCTCTTGGTTGTTAGGAAAAACTACGAAGTAGACATGCAAATAAATTCTGCACATACCAAGGCATGGTGCAAAGGGCCTAGTTTGAAATTTGGCAAACCTGTTAGCTGAGGACCTGAAGACAGCTTTAGCCTGTGTAGGCCTTGACTTCCTTACCTGTAACACTTGTGGGAGAGGCCTTAACACACGCAAAATACACAGCATCGCACACAGCGAAGGAAACACCTGCTAAGCAGGGAAGTGTCCCAGCGCTGCGTCTACTATGGAGGGGCACAAAGTGCACTGAAGCACGCCATGCAGGGCAGAGCTGCAGGTTATTACATCCTGGGCATGAGAGCTCTTTCATGATCCATGTGGACTAGAGATAAAAATTTCCCGAAAGGAAATGTGCTGACTCATCAAAAGACTGTTTAGATAGAATGAAGAAAATTTCTAAATAAGGACATCATAATTAAACACAGTAAGGCCGGGAAGCAGATGCTTTTCCATAAAGGCCACAATACCACCAGAACAGGCCTTGCTTAGCTTAAAAAAACACACAAACAAACAAAAAAACAAATACTTAAAATGAGGGCAAAATCCAGAGGGAATTTTAAATACGATTTTGAAAGAAAAGAGAAACTGCTAAACAAAACAGAGGTGGAAAGGGGAAGCCTGCCGTGCTTGGAGAAGGACCCAGCAAAACCAAAGCTGCTGTCTCCAGTGAGTTGCTGAGGCAGGTCTTCTGAAGCACAGCCTTGACTATTGCTGGTGTTCCTACTCCAAAAAAGGTGGCTTAGTACTAAAATTTCTCAGAATAACAACAAAAATAGCCACATGTTCCTGAAGAAAAAAAAAAAAACAACAAAAAGATGCCAAAACCATACAATGGAAAAAAGATAGCATCTTCAACAAATGGTGCTGGTTTAACTGGATGTCTACATGTAGAAAAATGCAAATAGATCCACACTTAACAACTTGCACAAAACTAAAGTCCAAGTGGATCAAAGACCTCTATATAAAACCAGACAAATTAAATCAGTTAGAAGAAAAAGTGGGGAAGAGCCTGGAACTCATTGGCACAGGAGACAACTTAGCAACAATCAATAAGTGGGACCTCATGAAACTGAAAAGCTTCTGTAAAGCAAAGGACACTGTCATCAAAACAACACGACAGCCTATAGATTGGGAAAGAATCTTCACCAACCCTCTATCTGACAGAGGGCTAATATCCAATATATATAAAGGACTAAAGTTAAAAAGCAACAAATCAAGTAATCCAATTAAAAAATGGGGAACAGAGCTAAACAGAGAATTCTCAATAGAGGATTGTTGAATGGCAGAGAAACACTTAAAGACATGTTCAACATCATTAGCCACCAGGGAAATGCAAATCAAAACGACTCTGAGATTTCACCTTATGCCCATCAGATGGCCAAGATCAAAAACTCAAGTGACAATACATGCTGGAGAGGTTGTGGAGAAAGGGGAACCCTCCTCTACTGCTGGTGGGAATGTAAACTTGTACAACCACTCTGGAAGAAAATCTGGCACTTTCTCAGACAACTAGGAATAGCACTTCCTCAAGACCCGGCTATACCACTCCTAGGCATACATCCAAAAGAGGCTCAAGTACACAATAAGGACATTTGCTCAACCATGTTTGTAGCAGCTTTATTTGTAACAGCCAGAAGCTGGAAACAAGCCAGATGCTCCTCAACTGAAGAATGGATACAGAAATTGTGGTACATCTACACAATGGAATATTACTCAGCAATAAAAAACAAGGATATCATGAAATTTGCAGGTAAATGGTGGGAACTGGAAAGGATCATCGTGAGTGAGCTATCCCAGAAGCAGAAAGACACACATGGTATATATTCACTCATATAGACATATAATATAGG
>CM053763.1:83702228-83773281 GCA_028658305.1 Pachyuromys duprasi
ATAACCTAGAACCTCTGCTTGAATGTAGCAAATGGTAGCTCAACATCCAAGTGGGTACCCTAGTAAGGGGAACAGGGACTATTTCAGACATGAACTAAGTGGCTGCCTCTTTGACACCCCCCCCCCTCGAGGGAGGAGCAGCCTTGCTAGGCCACAGAAGAGGACATTGCAGCCAGTCCTGAAGAGACCTGATAAGCTAGAGTTAGATGGAAGGGGAGGAGGTCCTCCCCTATCAGTGGACTTGGAAAGGGGCAGGGAGGAAATGAGGGCGGGATGGGGGGGGATAGGGAGGGAATGCGGGAAGGGGCTACAGCTGGGATACAAAGTACATAACCTGTGATTAATATAAAATAAAATAAAAATGTTTAAAAAAGACAGTGTTAGGAAACACTATTCAAGTGTGATTTCACAGACAGAAGAAAATGGCAGAGCTACTAGCTCCTAATCTCCTCAGCTCCTAGCCTCCTCAGCGCCTAGTCCTCACCTAGCCATCCCACTACCACTGGGCCCTCCCGATTGCAGCTCTGTGACCTACCAGTGTGCTTTGCCCCTGCCTGACTCAAGAGTGAAATTTTGGCTATTCTACCAGTATGTCCAACCTTCTGACATTACAACATGTTGTTGCCACCTACAAAGTTCACATGGGAGAACTGCACAATCGTTTTTCAAAAATCTCATAATGCATTCTGCAAGTTTATGACTTTGTGTTAGGCCCCATTCACAGCTATCCTGGGGCCTGGAGGCTAAAAACTGGACAAACTACTGGGTGTTTGTTTTCACCCTGCTAGAAACCATATAGGGATGAGGACTGTAGACTTTTCTAGTTTCCATCCAAGGAAAACCGGTATAGATTGTTAGAAAAGTCCATGGTAAAAGACACAGCCATCTCTAGAGCAGGAATGGTAAGTTAGAAAAGAAAGGCTACCTTCCTTAAGACTGCAGAAGAAAGAGCAGGGTACGGTTGCCCATCAGTAATCTCAGCACTCAGAAGGTTGAGGTAGAAGCAGGACTCTAAAGTCAGCCTAAACTACAAGTGGGAGAGAGAAAGGGAGGAAGAGAGGGAGAGAGGGAAAGAGGGAAGAATAAGAGAGAGAGGAAGGGAGGGAGAGAGCCAGCGAGAGAGAGAGCCAGCAAGAGAGCGAGCCAGCGAGAGGAGAGGAAGAGGGAAAGAGAGAGGAGTCCTTGCTCTTTGCTTTTATGAGTCATCATGGAGTCACTGAACAAACTAACTGGGAGCCCCAACCCTATCCGGAACTGAAGAAGAAAGAATACATTTTGTTTAATGTTTCCAGTACTCGGATTTAAGGGTGATTTGTTATTTACTTCCTTGGTGGCAACATTCTAAGTGACTTACAATGGTGAAACTTGCTTATGTTACTACAGTAGGACAAAATAAAGCAAGCAATGCTGTTTAAGCATCTTGATGTGGCCACCTCTGTTCAATTCTTCTATCCTCTTATTTTCTTTCTTTGACATTATACAAATGTATTCAGGAATAACATTTGTGCTTAACATTCTTTAGTTATTTGGCACCCTTAAAAATAAGAATATGGAATGGGGAGATGGCTCAATCAGTAAAGTGCTTGCCTTGCCAGCATGAAGAGCTGAGTTTAACCCCTAAAGCCCAAGAGGAAAAGAAAAGCCAAGTGTAGCAGTACACCCAAGACAGAGAGAAGCTGATGCCATGGCTGACTCGCCAGCAGCCTTTCCCAGTTAGGGAGTGCCAAGACAGTAAGAGACTGTGTCAGACACAAAACATACAGCTCAAGGAAGAATACCAGAGCCTGTCCACTGGCCTGCACGCGCATCTACACACACATGTGTACTCAAACACACATGAACACATGCACAGATTAGAATACTATTTTTTAAGAATTTCACTACTAAGCAGGGCAGTAGTGGAACACACCTTTAACACCAGTACACAAAAGGCAGAAGCAATCAGATCTCTATGAGTTTAAGGCCAGCCTGGTCTACAGAGTGAGTTCCAGGAGAGCCAGGGCTACACAGAGAAACCCTGACTAAAAAGTATTTTTAAAAAATTAAATTAAAAAAGAATTTCACTTACTAAATAAATACCTATTTGGTTGTGATGAGCACCTAAAAGGAATAACAATGTGGTTGTGGTAAATAAATAAATTCCAGCAGTTTATCAAATGTTTGTAAAGTCTTAAACTACTGTTCAATCCTGAAAATACTATGAAATTAACAATAATTCTATATCAAGGAAGGAAAAGTTGGCATTCTCTGATTAAGTATAATAAAATATGCTGAAAAGTGCCACACTCTTTTTTTAAAAATTCCTCTTCAAATAAATAAGAATCTTAACAAAAAGTAACAAAAGGGAAGAAAAACAGCCAGGAACCACAGAGTTCAGCATAGACTGTCTACTGATACAGCTGAAATTTGCTGGGACTTCCTTTAAAGAATTTTAAAGAGCAGAGATGGAAGAGCAGCTTCTCTCCGCTCACTGGTAGGAAGAATGCATGTTTAGTGTGTTCAAATACTTCCCCAGTACCTACATAAACCAGCATCAGCTAACCAAAGCCCAGCAGGAACACACAGGTCAGCAAACATTCCACTAAAGGGCCTGGTGTTTCTACCTCTGTGCAGGTCTCTGAGGGCTACTCTCCTCTGCCACCAAACAGTAAAGCAGCTGCAGACAGGAAGTATGGCTGTCTCATACCAAAATCTTATTTTGGAACAAGGATATCCAAATTTCATATACTTCTTATGAAACACTATTCTTCTCTTTGTATTTGTCTCAGCCATATTTGTCTCAACCATCTCATCAGAAAAAAAAGAAAACTTTTTTTTAAAGGAGAGTGGCATTTTATTATACTTATTCACAGAATATCAACTTTTCTTTCCTTGCTATAGACTTACTGTCTATACTGTCTATAGGTCAGACTCTATCCACAGGCTATGGTAGGCAGACTCATGGTCTGGACATTAATAGTGACTATAATTATATGCCTACTGCTATTACGTGTTCAAAGGAGAAAATCCAGGCAATGGGGAATTTAATAAGGAGACATGGCCTAGTCTGAAGGTTCAGAAAAGTCTTCCATGAAGTTAATTTTAGGATGCAACTGAAGATTACCATCAAAGGCCAGAGAGAGGGAAGAACAAGTGATGACAGATGGAAAAGCCCTTAATGAGAAAGAGTAAGGCATAGGACTGCCTGCTGATCCGTGAGGCTGAAACACAGAGAGAAGAGAGGCTGGAAAGGAGGCGCTGAAGGGACCAGTCCATCTTGTTGACGTTACCGAGAATCTAGTCTTTGTCCACAGAGCAACGACTAAATAATTTTAAGTGGGAGAGGAACACAGCCAATCAGTTTAGGTTTTTCAAAGACCATTAAGGCTGTACTATGGAGAAAGACGTGATGGAAGCCTGAAGCACAAAAGGTACTGGCTGGAGGCAAAACTAGGGGGCTGGCAGTGATCCAAGAAGACAAGATACAGTGATGGGCTTGGAAGAACAGAAGCCAGTCTGTTTCCCTTCATGACTCAGGCTTCCTAGTCCCACAGCTACTGGTGTGAATACACTAAGACATGGGATGAGGATAAATCTGGAGTCTGACCTGAGTTTTAGACCTGCAAGTTGAATATCTATACAATGTTCTAGTGTCAGTCAGTTGTTAGTAACAGGTCGGGGGGTGGGGGGCTTGTTTTATCCCTTCAACACAGCAATTCAGCCTGAGAACTGTCTTCACAGACTATAATAGAAACCACCAGAGATGAAACAGCCTGGACAGAAATGAAAAGACCTGTGGGCTTCTTCAAAATGTTCGTGCCCAGGCAGGACCACTGAACCAGTTAAACCCGAATCTCCAGGAGTAAGCCCCAGGCACTGGCATTTTTAAACTTCCCCAGTGATTCTGATGTGTGGTCAAGGTTGAGAATAATTACTATTGAGAATGAAGAGCAAGGGTCCCAGCTACCGCATAAGCTAGCTCTCTGACCCGACAAGCACATGCTTCTGAGTTGCGGTTTGGATCAACAGAATACGAAGATGGTAACACGGCTTTATGTCTTGTATATCTTATGTATAGTCTACAAAATGCAGTCCAAGCCTACAAAACCAAAAGATTTCCTTCTTCCTTGGTACTCTAATGAGGAAGGAGCATGGAGAGCGGAGCCTTAACTATTACCAACAGCAAAATATATTTTTATAGATAATATTCTTCCCTTGTCAGGAGCATTTTCAAATGGCAATACTAACACATAAGAAAGTACAGAGAGACCCTGTTTAGCCTGGAAGCGTTCCCACTGTACAAGCCCTGCTTGTCCACACAATGGTCCTGGCCCAGTTCCTAACTGCAGGTGGTTGAAAGCGGTATGCAATTTAGGTTGGAAATTCTTTCATACAAAGTTGACCGTTTTTTGCAGATTTAAAAACAAAAAGTGTACAACCATTTTAGATTTAGCAACTCTGTGTGTGAACACTGAAAAAGTGCACAAGTCAAATGCAGACATCACTGGACTCCGGGAGGTTTAACCAGTGAATGGGCATATCTGTGACTCCAGCTACTTCTCTAATCTCCAAGTCTCAATTTCTTCAGTTGTAACACGGAAGTAAAATCATCCTGAATTACTATGAACATAAAAGAAAATGAGCCTGAAAACAGATAAAACAGCACTCCACCTCAGCATTATATCCCAGCCACTTCTCACATGGAGTTTTTAACCTTCTGGGGGTTTGTCTGTTGGAGGCCAGGGTTTGCCACGTAGCCCTGAGTCACCTGGAAACTCTCTGCCACTGAACTTGCTGCAATACTCCAGCCTCCTGAGTGCTTGGATTACAGGCCTGGCCACCAATGCAATTTGACTTACGTACTTTTTGGCATGACCTTTCATGCTTCTAAATGAAGTTTACTTCTCAGATCACGTTTTTAATTGAACGATTTAGTCTCTGTCAATGATTCCACTAATCCTTCAATTTCATTTTTATCACCTGACTTCAAATTCAACAAAGCAGGTCTGAATACAGTATTAGAAAATTATTATAAGGTAGTCAAATGGTAATGGGTAAATACTCCCGACTGTTTTTTTGTCACTTTCCAAATAAGGCAGCATGGCTAAGAAATGGCAGCTAAATGCATTGCCCTCAGTTTGAAGGGCTTGGGACTTGAATTTTCTAAAATGAGCCCCACAAAGGATAGTTCCTTTAACTGAAAAAACTCCCCTCTTTCTCTTTCCAATTCTGAGGTTGGAAAGAAGGACACAGAACCTCAAAGGCTTGAGAAATCTTCTGCCTCCAAAGCACTGCCGTGAGAAATAATGATCTAACCATTAAGGACAAAGATGTACGGCAATTTGCTAAGTAATCTTTCACAAACCTCCTTCATTTACATTGGTTTGTCAATGGGAAAGAACATTTAATAAATCTGAAGATTTACAAGCGAACTTTGAAGTTTAACATTACAAGAATAGAAATTATGTACAGCAGGTTATTGCAGAAGAAACGCATTCTGGAGAAATGGAATAAATTGTAAGAGTCTTAGGGAGAATTAGTGTCGTAAAAGCAAAGTCCAGACCATCTTACTTTGATGGTCCCTTCAAGTAGACTTTTAGGCAAAGGGTATTATATACTGGCTTGTTTAGAGCAATTTACAACAATGTGTAATGGTCACTAATTAAGGGGGAGAAAATCACACTAGTTCTGTGAGAGCCAGTGTTACTAGATACTTACTCTTAAATGTACGTATCAAACAGTGCACAGGTCATTTTGCAAATAATTTGCTCCCGTGGCAGTAAAATACCAACATAGAATGTGATATTTTAAATTTAAATCTTAAAGCAAAATATATTATTTTGATTAAAAAAAATTATAATACCCAGATATGGGCGAGGGAAAAAAATAGTATCCGGACTCCAGAGGATCAAAGTTCAGAAAACCATAAACTCTTTCATGAGCATCTATAACATAGTAAGAGACTAGGAGGGGAAATAAATTATACTTCAACAGTCAACTCTAGGACAAAAATAAAATGTACTTTACATAAACTGATAAAGTCTAGCTTCAAAGTTCCTGGTGATTCTGCTGACTAGGATATTTTGATTGGCTATGCAGGGTATCATTAGAGCTTGCAGGCAAGTCTTTTAAGATGCTACAGTTACTGCACCAACTAAAATAAGTGCACACACTGGGCAAGGTGTCAGGAGAAAAGGAGAAAACCTGCTCCACTTTACAAGTGAGTGGTGCTATCGACAGAACAGGAATAAATGTGAGAGAAGAGGTGCATTTTAACTTAACAAACTTGCGGTTTGAGTTCAGAAGAGGATACTCTGGTGGAATTAGACTGCTATACCATGGAAATGACATGACACAGATCAGGGCTGGGACGATTCATATTGAGTAACTTCCTAGCCAAATGTTCAAATTTATGTATGCACTCCCTTCAAAAGCCCAGCTGAACAACTCTGTAAGTTCCAGTGAGGCAGGGCATAAATGGAAAGCTGAGGGTGAAAAAAGCAATTTCTACACTCAAGAAATCCGCAATCCAGTAGAAAGCAGAATCAAACATATTCTGCCTGAAAATACATTCATGACCCCTAAGATTAGCTCAGTAATGTGCAGTTTTGCTATCTAAAGAACATTTAAAACTGTACCCCTGTTTTATTTCAATACAACACATATAAAAATGAGAGCATTCTACATGCCTGATGCATCTGAGCTGAGTGTTAAAGCATCAGGAGATTGAGAACACTTCAGAGATGAAGAATGATGCCAAAAAATTAAAAAATAAAATCTAAAATAAGAAAAAGAATGATGGCACATCCCTGTGCATAAAACCTGCCTCAACGCTCCATTGAACACTTCAAGTCCCTAAAGCTGAACTCAAAAGCATGTTAACAACTGCTGATTGGTTACAGAAATCCACAGAGGGAAAAACACACCCCCTCAGGTGCATGTCAGGAATCCTGTCTGTAGAATGGGGCATGCAGGAAACAGTGGTTGTGAAAAAGGAAAAGGAAGAGAATGCCTGTGATAGCATTCTGCAACACAACACCATGGAGGAAGGCAAGCCCACGACCCACCACCCATTTAAAGTGCTGCAGAAGCCATGCCTTCCAAATTATCTTTCATGCACTGAACAAGCCATCCATAAACTATCAATACTTTCCTGTCTTAAAGGCATTTCACCACCAAATGAGCATGCACAGTAACACAATTCCAGAAAGGAAAGGCAATGTTAAAGACACATTTTTGCTGAAAACTGTATTTTAATAAATATTAGATGAACAATGTCCAACTACGAATAGATGCATCCCTGGCCCCTAAATCCCCAACCTGCTGGGAGGTATGTGTTTTTTCTACACCTCTCTATGCTAATCTGAAAGCCCTAATCCAGCCTTCCTTAACAGCAGCCACATGGTTTTCTTTTGCTTGCCTAACTGAACAGGAAGGTTTAACTAACTCAACCAGTCAGCCTAAGAACTGGACAAACAGGAAGAATGCCCAATAAGCCATAAATGTCCTCTACTCGTCTCCAATTCTAGTCCTTTCCGAGATAGATCTCAGATTTTTCTGAGCAAGGATGCAGGTTATTTAAAACTGAGTTATATATAGTCACTTAGCAGCAAACACTTCTGTGTCACAGATGCTACATCTCCAGAGGAATTTTTTCCCCAAAACTAGCATTTTTTTCTTCGCCAAAAAACAACCAGCCTTTATTTCTAGAAGCAAGCGCACACTTCTCTCCCTCCCCCCCCACGCAAAAAAAAAAAAAATCACAGACTACTGTTAAATTCTACGCTAATGAAACTGTGGAGAAACATCCCAGGCGTTGTCAGAGCCTATTTTTCATACACCACCACCAGACAGTTTGATGCAGTATTCCTGATTGCTTTTTATCGTATTTGTAAATACACTCACTAATCCACTAAATTAGGTAATTTACAAACAGGTCCTCTCAGTTATTAGTGGCCAGCAGTCAAGCTCTATTACATCTGATCCTTACACAGTTGTCCAAACATTTCCACCCAGGTTAAAGGCTCTGATCGGATAGAGAGAAGGCGGCTAGCGAAATTTGGATGGGGGCAGGGTAGCAGCTGCGAGAAATCTCTGCATCTCAGCCCTCAGCGACAACATCCAGCCAGTGCCCACAGAAAAACTAAATTCGGCACCTCTTCCTCCTGTTACACTGGCAACAAAGAGGGAGTTTCCGTAACGCTCCCGTCACCCACCAGGTGCCCAATCTCCTTCCCTGCCCAATCCCCGCGCTCCCGCAGGGGCCTCGGTGAGCCGAGAGGCCGCGGTGCCCAGGGTCAAGGCACAGATGGGGGATGGGACGGGAAACGAGCGGGTGGGATCTGTGAAATGGGCCCTGGGAGAGCACGGGGACCCACGGAAGCACCTGATCCCGGCCGAGGAGACCGCAGGCCAGGGGAAATGGGCAGCTTATTAAATGGAGCCGAAACTGGAATAAGGTGGAAGAGAGGTGAAGCGCCCGAGCTGGGGTACACCTTCTGGGGACACGGAAAACAGTCTGTGGGTGGCGGGGGACTCGGCGGAGGTGGGGAGCGGGCAGGCGGGCCCCAAGGCTAGAGAAGGGGATGCCTCCAGGGGCAGAGCGGGCGCGCGGGCCGCCTCTACCTGCAGCCGGGCAGGACGGGCCGCTCAGGTGCGAAAGCGGGAGGGGGAGAGCGGCGGGCAGCGGGGGCCGCGCACGGGCACAGGGGTCGGCGGGGACCCGAGGGCGCAGGGGACCGCAGGGGCGCGGAAGGCAAGGCTCCGCCAGCGCGCACCGCACGGGGTGGCATCCGGGCGGGCGGCCGGGAGGCGGGAGCCCCTCACCTGCGCGGCGGAGGCGGAGCTGCAGCAGCCCATGGCGGGGCCGGAGGAGCCCGGAGGCGGCGCCGGGCGCGCAGCTACGCCCCGGAGCCCCTCGGCATGCGAGCCGGCGGGCGCCCGGGGAGGGCGCGGCCTGGCCCCGCACGACTCGGCGGCGACGGCAGCGGCGGCGGCGGCGGCAAGAACTCAGGAGGCGGCGCGGCTCGGGGCAGGCGCCGGCCACATCCCCCGGCGGCGGCGGCGGCGGCGGCTGCGCGGCTCCGGCTCCGCTCTGGCTGCTGCAGCTTCTCCCCAGCGGAAAGGGGCGGGCGGCGGCGGCGGCACCTCCCCCTGGCCCCCGCCTCCCACCACCCGCGCCCAGTCCTTCTCCCGCTCCCTCTCCCAGGCTGCAGCCGCCTCCTCCTCCTCGGCGCCGCGCGCGTCTCCCATCAGACTCCCCGCCCCCAGTGCAACGCCGCGCCGCGCGGACAGCGGGGCGACGGCAGCCAGAACGAGGCCGGGCCCTTAGGCGCGTGCCGGAGCCTGCGCGGCGCCGGGCCCATTTCGCGGTGGCACCGAGGCCACGCTTTGCCTCGGGGCGAGAGGGCGTCTGAGGCCGAAGCTCCCGAGGACCTGGCGGGCTCGCTCCCGAAAAGCAGCCGACTTGCTTCCGGACCCCCGAGGTACGGGGAGGTCACTGGGGACTGCTGGCTCTCCAGGTTGGGTCACCGACCCGAAGCTTTTTAGGGCTCTCGCGGCTGCTTATTTAACACAGAAGAAAGCGTACACGCCAAACCTCCCAAGGGGAAGGGATGGGTAATGGGATATGAGAAAAAAAAATCATCTGTTGCTCCTGTCCCCATTTTGCTGATGTGGAAACTAAGCCTCGAAGGAAGCCGACAACGACAGCACCCAAGTGGACATTGTTGTAAAAGAGCCACAAATGGAAGGGGAAGGTAGTACTCCAGGCTGTTGAGTCAAAGCCATGTTATATCTTGACTAAACTTTCTTACACATGATAGCATACACACATCAATTCATATTTAAAATATTTAACGAGGCACTAACTATATTGCAGCCCAGAAATGTATTGGCGCTGAAATTAAACAGGTGATAAGAGGCAAAGTTGCTACTCTTTTAAAGCGAGAGAGAGAAAAACCTAAACCTGCATTAATACGTGCTTTCGTAGCAACAAGTTAGAATATACATGCACAACATTTAAGCAATTTCCAACACCGAAAAGTCTTTAGAAATAGTGAGAAGCGAGAGCAGGTTTAAAATGTCGAGAATAAACAAGATCATGGTTTTAACAGTCATAGAACGATGCATGTATCTGACACTCAAATGAACCTTCATGTCTCATTTCATATTGTCATACTGTCTCAAAGATTGTTTGCAAAGGTACAAGATGAGAGTCCAGAAGTGCTGACTTGTCAAATAAAAGGCATTTCAAGGTGACTCCAAAGTCAAAGGGGAAGAAAACTGGCACCGACATTGACCTTATGCGCACGGAAAGGAGAAATCTAAGCGGGGAGGGGATGGAGTGGGGACCAAAAATAAATAAACAATAAAACAACAAAAATGGCTAAAGAGAAGAGTTCCATAGTTGGTGTGTTGCATTACCATTTCCTGGGTCTGTGAGTGGGTACGACTTGTTCCTCCGAACCTCATGTTCCTCTGTGTAGTCCTGATAGCAAGGGTGGCTTCGAAGTGTTCCAAAGATTAAATAATGTGAACAAGCAGCAGATAGGTCAGTGAAGAAGCACTCAGCAAGAACTATTTTAGATCTTTGAATTTTCTGCAATTTGACCTGAGACTCTTCCATAGGCACAGGATGAGTGAATACTTAGCATTCCCCAAAGGTAACCATTGGGTCATTAGCTAGAAGTAAAGAAATAAAACAGTAATTGCTGTGGTCCCAATTCTGTTCATAAACTCCACACTGAGATTGTAAACTCCCTAAGAACAAGGGAAAGTGTTTTCTTCTTTGTATCTCCCTGTGCTCTCTGGGATATTTGTTGAATTATTCAATACAGCCAGGAATAAAAATCCCTCCCTTGAGATTTTTCCCTCAAAGCCAGAAAAGGACATCTTGTTTTTAACTGAGGGAGGATGCTGAAAGTGAAATTACAGTCTTAAGAAGCCATCTGTCTTCCTTCTTTATAATCAAGGAAAGAGGAGTTGTCGCTCTTAGTAAGTCAAGATGGGAGCTTTTCTCTCAGATTATAAAAATCTTCTGGCTAGCACAGTTGTTCCATGTAGTAGCTAGTGCTTATTTTATCATTAGAACTGTAGAAGTGGTTGGATATATAAGCTGGCTGTGTCAGTGCTTCATAAAAAGTGTGGGGTTTTTGTTTTGTTTTCTTTTGTTTTAAGATCTCTTTCCTGACATGGATGATGGATGAATAGCAGTCCAAGCACATTCCATTGTGTTGCTCTTCACTGAAGTTTTGACTTTAAGAGTTAACAGACTGGACATCAAAAGAGGGAGAAAACAGGCAACATAACAGGAGCCTACCACAGAGGGCCTCTGAAAGACTTAACCCAGCAAGATATTGAAGGAGATGCTGAGACTCATAGCCAAACTTTGGGCAGAGTGCAGGGAATCTTATGAAAGAAGGGGGAGATAGAAAGACCTGGAGGGGACAGGAGCTCCATAAGGAGAGCGACAGATCCAAAAACTCTGACACTGATGCTCCAGCCAAGGACCATGCATGGAGATAACCTAGAACCCCTCCACAAATGTAGCCTATGGCAGGTCAGTCTCCTAGTAATGGGAATAGGGACTATCTCTTATTTGAACTCTGTGGCTGGTTCTTTGATCACTTCCCCCTAAGTGGGGGAACAGCCTTACCAGGCCACAGAGGAAGAAGATGTAGCTAGTCCTGATGAGACCTGATAGGCTAGGGTCAGAAGGAAGGGGAGGAGGACTATCAGTGAACTGGGGAGGGGCGTGGGATTGGGAGGGGATGAGGGAGGGGGCTACAGCAGGGATACAAAGTGAATAAACTGTAATTTATAAATGAATAAATAAATAAGTTTTTTAAAAAAGAGTTAATGTTACCAGCCAGGTGTGGTGGCCCATGCCTTTAGTCAAAGCACTCAGGGAGGCAGAAGCAGATGGATCTCTGTGTTTGAGACCAGCATGATCTATGAAGCAAGTCCAGGACAGCCAAGGCTACACAGAGAAACCCTGTCTCACTAAAAAACAACAAAAGAATTAATAGAAACAGGCGTTCTGAGGTTCTGCAAGGTATTTTGTAAACATGCTAATTATGTACACCGCCGCACACATGCATATGAATGTAATGCTGTAAAAATTACAGCCTGACATTAACAGGAGAGAAACTGAGGGCTCCTAAATTGATATTCTGTGCCTTCGAAGTTCAAGTCTCTTTCCCACCCCCAGCATGCCCAGGGAAGCCTCTTGAATGGAGTGGTTTAGGAGGATGGAGTGAAGCTCAAGCAGTGCAGTGCTGAGTTCAGTCCCCCAAAACGGGGGGGGGGGGGGGGGGGGAGGGGTCGGGGGGAGGATAGTGATTTAGAGGGAGGCTTTACTGTTCTGTTCTTTTCACTCTTTCTCATAAACAAGCACATACAGCATTCAGTGGAATTAAATTATAGCAAATTCAGAAAGGAGGACACAGTCTTTTTTTACCCCAGCCAGAGCTCAGTGCACTGATCTCACTACTTGGAGATGTCATCAGGAAGAATCTCTCTAAAAGGGATTAGGGTTTTGTTTTCAGAAACAAGGAGATTTAAAAGAAAATTTTTTTAGTTACATAAGAACAACCAGAATAAAATTATAAGGAATATCAATCTTGATGCTGCAGGGTAAAATCAGATCACCAGCTGAGCCAGCCGGAAATGCTTCCCAGTAGTCTAGTATTGCATAATTGGCCGTGTGAATTCCACAGTTTTCAGCCTCAGAACAGAGGCTTGGTGCTGGTCACTGAGGGGAATTTTGGAACTAATGATCTTTCCGATGACTTTAATAAAGCCTGAGTCATTGTTCACATTAGTTTGGCCTTGAGGTGGAGGAGGGGGAAGGTCATAAATATAAATGGATGTGTGTGTGTGTGTGTGTATCCACTCAGAATAACCCTCTAATTTAAAAAAACATGGCATTTGGTGCGTTGACTGTGTTACGTTCTGGCACATACTGTGTTCCCAGCCGTATCCCACAGGAGCACCATCCCTTCAGCTGAGCCCCAGCTTCCAGATCTGCCTCACTAACCTCCCCAAGAGCATTCACAGATCACCCCTGGGAAATGCTCCTGAAGAGAAAACTAATTGTAACTGAAGGCTGTAGTGTTCATTCATTACCAGAGAGCCAAGAGCAGATTCTATTTGAGACTCAGAAATGTATCTTAGCTTCCCAGATAAGTTCAGGACTGAACGACCTTATGGGAATGATCTCTTCTGAGTTTGAAAGCATTCACAGACAAAGGTAACATTGTTACTGGCAACTTTAGAGATTTCTAATTCTCTGTAACTGTATCTGCCCACACTTGTAAGTTGATGTTTTTCCACTGTTACTTTGTAACTCTGACTTTTATTTATTGTTTCACTTGGATTTTTTTTATTGCAAGATCAAAAAACATAAATATGTTCTCTACAAACTCTTGGCTGTTAACTTGTGCTTAGAGGGGTAAAATATTTTCTCTAAAAGACTTAGATTCTTTTGTAGTCATTCAATTCATTCAGTAATTTTTTTAATTGACTTCTTCATGATGATGCATGGGCTGAAGTATCAGTCCTCAGGATTAAAGTTATTGCTAACCTAAGAATCGTGTTGCTTCTTTTATTTGGTGATAGTGAAGTGAGAAAGTGGGAACAATAGAAGTAAGGTTGTGAATACTAAATTGCGAAGGGGACAATCCACAGGGTAGGGAAATACACTTAGTTAGCAATTTGTTTCTTTTCTTGGGGGTTTGAGACAGGATTTCTCTTGTGTAGCCTTGGCTGTCCTGGACTCATTTTGTAGATCAAACTGGCCTCGAACTCACAGAGATCCTCCTGCCTCTTCCTCGCTAGGATTACAGGCACACACCACCGTGCCCAGCAGCAATATGGTTCTTGAGCCAAGGTAATAGCCAAATTTCTGGCTAGAGAAAGGCCCTGGCTTTAAAACCACTCACAGTCTAGTGAGGGGGAAGGGGCTGGTATTAAACCAAGAATTAGAGAAGGCCCCACTACATGCACCACAGTCTTTCCCATTCTTGTTTGTGTTGTAGTCACCATCTTCACTGTTTGGGAATTCTGACATGCACTAAACACAGCTGAAAACTGAGAACAATGTGCAAAGTAAAGTCATCAGTCATACAAGGACAAATATCATCCAAGTCCATTTATATAGAAGACACAGTGTCTGAATATTCACAGTGATAGAAAAAAAATGTTGGGTATTGTAATAGGTAAAGAGTTCCAGTTGGACAAAATGAAAGGAGATGGTGATGATGGTGGAAAACTACTGCACGTCATTCCCAACTGTGTACTCTAGACGGTTAAAGCAGTAAAATTTATATTATAATTTATCATAATGAAAAAATCTAATGTGGACAGTAACTCAGGTCAGCACAGGAATAAGGAATTCATGTTAGAATGTGCGGTGTCCCTAACTGTAGAAATGTGCCAGAAGGTACACTTCTTTCCTGTGGTAGTTAATACAGATTGCCAACTTGATGGGACTTACAATCAATCAAACTTTGAGGCATATATCTTTGAGGGACTTTCTCTGTTCATTTCATTGAAGTGAGAAAATCCACCTTAACAGCAGGCAGCATCATTTCATTGGCTGGGGTCGCAGACTGAAGAAAAAGGAGAAAGTGAACGGAGTACCAAGAGCCATCACTCTGGCTTCCTGGCTGTGAATCTCGTCCATGCCACCTGACCAGCCACCTCAAGCTCCTGCAGCCCTCACAGCCCTTCATAATGGACTGTACCATGGAACTATGAGTCAAAATAAACCCTTCTGAAAGGAAGAGTGGGTGTGTGGCCGGGGGGGGGGTTGATTTGTTTTGCCTATAAAAATTGTTACATTTTTTTCCTGATTATTTTTACATTCTTCTCTCTACCATACGAGCTCCCACCAGAAACCCAAAACTAATTTGACAGCAAGAAGTACTTATGAATAAATATATTTTGTCAACTAGTCTCTCGGAATCTAGTTAAAAAAAACTTAGGTGCTTCAAATTTTAAATGTTTGGTTTTTTAAAAAATATGTTTTTTCCTATAAAATTTCTGAAATGTGTCTTTTTTACTTAAAAATTACATTTATTTATTGAGAGAGCGTAGGTGTGTGAGCACTTGGACTTCAGAAGTGAGTTCAGATGACAACGTCCAGGAGTCAGTGTTCTCTTTCCACCATGTGGGCTCCAGGGATCAAGTTCACTCAGGTCCTCGGCCACTTCAAGCCCAATATGCCTAGTTTTACATAGAGGATATTTCCCTGTGAAACAATGCATCCTGGTACTTCATCAAAAGACAGCCTAAGAATTAACTACGTAAACTTTTTTTTAAACCCTTGAGATGCAAGAGATACTACAACTGAATATAAACAACAGACATAAATAATATTAGCAAAGTCAATGAGGTTGCTAATAATATTAGCAAGCAAAGAGGTTTATGTAATTCACATGAAATTTCCATTTAAAAAGAAAAGGCAGCCAAAGCATGCCACAGTGAAAGAAATACAAGGACTAATAAAATGTGAAGTGCTGCTCAGTCTCCCTGATCATAAAACTGCACGTTAAAAAAATTAGGGGATATCATTCCTCACCTAACAAATTGGCAACGATTTAAAAGCTTAATAATAACCAGCATCGGGGAATATCATAGCACCCTATCCACGATTGATGGGGATATAAATATGGCCCTCTTCCTGGAGAGGAATTTAAGAATCTGTATCAAACTTAAAAGCTACATTTCTTCTAACTAAGCAGGTCTTTCCCTGGGGATGTCCAATCACAATCAAGTATTATTAATAAAGAAAAAAAATGAGGAAAACCTAAACTTCCATAGTATAGAAGACTGGCTAAGTAGTTGCCAAAATAAAAGGAAATACTATATAAATGTAAAATATATAAATGTTGTAATCTATATTGACTGGCATGGACCAAGTACAATGTTAACATACCTACCACATAATTACAATACACTATTGTCTTATTTACTGTTATTTTGCTGTGAAAAGACATAATAACCAAGCCAACTTACATTTTTTAAAAAGGGATTTAATTGAGGGCTTGCTTACAGTTTCAGAAGAGTAGGCCATTACCATCGTGGCAGAGAATATGGCAGCAGATAGGCAGGCACAGTGATGGGGCAGCAGCAAAGAGCTTAAATCTGAACCCTGATCTGCAACTTGTAGGCAAAGAGAGGAACTGGGTCTGGTGTGGCCTTTTGAAATCTCAAAGCCCACTCCTCACGACATACCTCCTTCTAGAAGCCCACTTCCTAATTCTTTTCCAAAATGGTTCTACCAAATAAGGACCAAGCAGTCAACTATGGGGCCATTCTCATTCAAACCTCCACAAGCATCAATCAAAGCATGTTAAAACTCAGGATTATGTTGAAATACTATCATGTAAGTGGCATGTATATAGAAGAGGTTATGAAGAATTTATACTAAACTGTTCATTGCAAATGCCTTTGCAGAGGATATGAGCTTTCCATTAGACTGTTTTGTGTTGCTATAACAAATCACCTGAAACTAATTTATAAAGAACAGAAATGTATTGTTGATAGTTTTCAGGGACTGGGACATCTGAGATTAATACATTGGCATCTGGTGAGGATCTTCTTCCTTCATCTTTACATGGTAGAAAGCAAAAGGGCAAAGGGCAATGAATACTGCAACCTCACATGACCACAGAGCAGGAGAGAGTGAACTCACTTTCTTCAATAGTATAAATCTACTCAGGAGGACACAGCCCGCATGACAGAAACAACCCTGAAAGGATTCCACCTTCCAACACTATCATGTTGGGGACTTATTTAAAAGAGTACCAGGGATAAATCAGGACAAGGCACAACTAGACAAAAGGGAAGTTGCTTTATGGCCTGTTCAGTACAATCCAACATTCCTTCCTAACTGAAACATTTCCTCCAGGAATGAGAAGGAGGCTCAGAAGCTTCAGACCATAAAGGAGGTAGGATGATGATGATAATGTTTTAAATGTAAAATTCTTAAGGCTCCTATTGGTGGAGGTGGAGACTCTAACCAGCTAAGGTGCTGGTCAAAAAAAGAGAAGTTCAGACTATGGAGTTGCCTGCAAGAGCTCCGAGGCTCCGTGGTCACAATTTTGAGGGTTCATCACCCATGTTGGGGCAGGCTTGGTGCAGCTACTTTTCAGCTATCACTCACTGTTCCTTTGAAGTAACTCCTCACCTATACTCCTGCTAGCAACCCCAATAAAAACCCATTGGTTCACCAAATCAAACATTGGTGCAATTCTTACTTTGGTCTGTTGTGGGCTTCCCCTTCTGGGTGAGAACAAGAGTGTGTTGGGTCTTCCCAGGAAAAGTCTATCATACAGGTCAACACTTTCTAAATTATCTATAGATGAGACTTTTAGCAAATAGCATCTACTGTTGTTCAAATTATTTAAGGAATGTTTTGATAAAATGACCATGAAGCAGCAAGGATCGAGAGTGAAAGGAGGCAGGGATTTAACTGTCTTGTAGGCAGAGAAATAAGAGAGGACAGAATTATTAAGAAAGGCATCTCAGAAGCCGCCTTTAAGCTGAGCAAGTTAGGTAACTGGAGGTGGCGGGAAGGGCAAAAAAGGGACTGCTTAGGTGTAAAACTACTTAGGCAAAGGTGTAGCTGAGGAATGAGTAGGATCCCCATCTCAGTTATACATTGTTGCACCCCAAACTAAACTAAACTCTGTCATTTGTTACCATCTCTCCAAAGTCTGAGGGCTGAATACTCTCAGCTAGGCCATTCTCACTTGGGTGGCTTTCATGTGGTTACACTAGATAGTGGCTAGCACAGGAATTACCTTGAGGTTTCCTCAGTCAGAAAAGCCTGGCAGTTGGTGCCAGCTATTGGCTGTCGGCCCAAATACCTACTTGGTGCTTTGCCACGTGACCTGGGCTTTCTTGCGGCAAAGTAGCTAGGTTCCAAGAGCTAGCATCCGAGGAGGGCTAAGGTTGACACAGCAGTACTTTTCATAACCTGTCTCAGGAAGAACATACATCGCTTTTGCTATAGTCTCAGGCCCATTCGGATGCAAGAGAAGGGTCAAGAAACGTCAGAGTCATATTCTAAAAAGAATGTATGTAACGGGAAGTTATGGTTTGGGCTTGTTGGTTACAGCTTTCAGTGCTCTGTAGGATTAATCTACACCACCCCACCTCTACATGAACTCATATATTCCTGGCTGGCCTCGAGCTCACTACGTAGATAGGAGGAAGGGGATTTCAAATGTTCTGTAAAACTGAGATGATTATAAGTGACAATTATTCACTGAATATTTTGATCGTTTGTTTTGTTTGTAACCGGACTGCATGTACACTAGGCTGGCCTCAAGCCTATGTAGAAAAGAGTAACCTTTAATCTCCTGACTCTCCTGCCTCCTCCGAAGTGCTTAGATTACACTAATGTACCGTAGCACCTGATGGATCAAACCCAGGGGTTTGCGCATGCTAGGTAAGCACCCTGCCAACTAATCTACATCGTAAGCCCTACAGAGTGTCCTTTCACAGGATCCAATGCCATCCATCTGTATGAGCCTGTGACATCTGAAGTCTATGGAATTTGTACTTTCTATTGACAATTTTGACCAGAGCGACACAAGAGTGAGATTCTTGCTTTAACGTAATCACTATGATAATATATCCCCCCCCCCCAAAAAAGACTCCAGGGAAAAGAGAGTAAATATTAAAAACAGTGGGTGCTAAAACATTGCCCCTACTTATCAGCTCCCTGCTCAATACAACAAAATGATGCTTAAGTGTGATTGATGGTATCTTCACATTCTTTACCAAAGCATTCAGCATTCAGAATGATCTCAGTGGGCCTCATTTCTTACAGAAGCAGATGCTCCTGTGCCCAGCAGGAAATTGCTAGGTCATGGGAAGTAATTAGACATTTTGAAAACACATAGCAAGGCAGCACGTCAGGGATACTAACTGATATTTCTCCCACTGAGCAAAGGACACAGACTCCTTGGAAAGCGAGCCTGACCTGATCGCCAAGTAACTCAGTTCCCAAGGGTTTCAAGAGAAGGAGGAGGAGGCCATGTGGTCTGGCTGAACTGGCAACCTGAAGCTTAGGTGCTATCACTCCCAGCTTCCCTCTAGTCCTGTTAAGAGATTTATGTCGTCAGGCAACGGAAACTCTAGCGTGAGTCTGTTTTCAAAGTTTCTTTTGCTAACTAGCATTATTTTATTGGACAAACTGTCAAAATTCACCTATTCTCTTTCTGAGTGCCTTTCTTCCTTTCTCATTGGTACTAGACAGTTATTTTCCCTAATGCTATATAATTTTGAAGAAGCTGTGTCAATTGCATGAAATATTTCTAATCTCCATAATTAAGATGCTACTGGCCTGACAGCTTTGCTCTCTCACTCCCTCTTAGCTAGTTGCAGGCATGTAAAAAGACATTTTAAAAGAATACTAAAGCAAAAATGACACACTGTTCCCATCCCAGAGGGCTTGCTCATGACTGTCGCCAGCCTCCCTAGGCTTGCTTCTGGAGGGTTTCATTTACGGCTTGTTCAGGAGTGGAAAAAAGAGACTGATTTCAAGGTTCTCACACCCATCGTCTCTGCATTTCCAGAAAACTGTATGCCTGCCTTCAGTTTCTGGTGGCCCTGCTTCTGGCCTGTCTGAGACCAAAACTAGGAGAACATTTGACATAGAAGAATCACCAATGTAATGATCAAATCCTGAGATCAGAAAGGAATGAAGAATGAGAAATAGCAGATCACTGCAGTCAATAAGGAGTCTTTCAAAGTGACAAGGTCAGCTTTCCTCTTCTTTGGGAAAAAATAAAAAATAAAAAGTAATAAATTAGCCAGATTTCCTCCATTAACTTCTTTATCCATCCTGTGTATTAAGTGATCTAGTCAGGAAAGGGACACGAAAGTCCATTTTCATCTTCATGGTACTTTTACTGAGTAAAAAATAAATAAATAAAAATTATTATTATAGTAATTAACGCAGTCAAATATAAAAATAATCTTGGTGAAGTTGATTCTGCTGGAATAATGAATTTACCCTCAAAAACCCTTCTGTGTTTTTTTTTTAACTTTTTATTGATTCTTTGTAAATTTCACATCAAGCACCCTAATTCCACTTATCTCCTTATCCCTGTATTTCCTCCCTCTGCCCTTGTGACCTTTCCCCAAACTAAAACAAGCATTCTCACCCTGTGGTTGTCATGGTGAGCCACAAAGCATATACTCTTTTGCCTAAACGGCTTTTCTTATGAACAACAGCTGCACTTGACCTCGGTAAGTTAGTATACCCACTTGCACTGCCTTAGGAGTTCATTAGCTTGTCTCCTAAGTCACCCTCTCCCTCAAAGTGAAGCAGAAGAGCACTGCTATTAGATAATCATGAGGAAAGTACGAGACAAGGCCCTTCAACGTCCACTATACATCCTTAAAGTTGATTAAGTCTCGGTTCTTTAAAAAAAAAAAACTTCTTTTACATTTATTTGTTTAATGTGTCTGTGTATGGATGTGAGATCAACTTGAAGGTGTCAGTTCTCCGCTTCTGCCGTATGGGTTCTGGGACTGAACTCAGGTCCATCAGGCTTGGCCACGAAGTCACTTTGCTGGCCGAGGTCTCTGTTCTTGTCCTTTCCTCTTCTGCCCCTCTTTCTGTCTCACTCATATATATGCCTAGAAATGCAAGGCCTTCCTTCGTTTTGTTTGTTTGGTTTGCTTTGTTGTTGTTTTGTTTGTTTGTTTTGTTTTGTTTTTTTGCTTGCTTGTTTCCTTTCCCCTTCCCTCGTGTTCTGGTTGAAATGCTGCCAGAGGAAAGACTTTACACACCCAGCAGTTAGCTCTAACTGCCTCTCCTATCAGCACCAGCTAGAACAACTCACTCATGACTCCATGGGAAAGGAAAGGTTAATATCACAGTGGAACTAGAAGTTGTGGTTTGAGTGCCATGTCACGTTTAAAAACATTGTACACACTGAAGCATCTCTAGCAGGCAAGGATCAAGGCATACACAATACAACAGGCACTTTAAATGTGGAGTAAAGTAACTAAGTAGCAGCAGAAAAACATCTTATTTAGAAGCCTTTTCCCTCCTGGGAAAGAAAAGTGCTTCCTCAGAAGGGTGCAAAAGCTCCTTCAGGCCTCTTCCCCCACCCGCAGGCCATCACTCAGCATAGTATTGGTAGAGATAACTTAAAATCCAGGAGCCCAGGTTCATGGTAAAAGTAAGGAGCTTCCCCAAGCAATGCGCTCTTGAGGCTGATGCTCACTGTCTTTTTTTTCTCCCTCTTCCTTTCATGTTGAGAACTCTAACACCCTGGAGTCAGACAAATGTCAGTGGCTCTGCAAATCACAAACTGTGGGGTCCTTTTGCAAATGTAAGGCATCCTCCAAGCAAGGGAGAATGCTTCCTGAAGTTCCGGGAACCGTGCCTGGCTCATGGAACACCGGCAGTTGACCACTTTTAATCAACTGCTTTCAGGGATAAAATTATCATCAGCCATCATCTTTTTCTTTTTAAAAATTTTTTTCGTAATCATTTTCT
The DNA here is from genome assembly GCA_028658305.1 of Pachyuromys duprasi. NCBI lineage: Eukaryota > Metazoa > Chordata > Mammalia > Rodentia > Muridae > Pachyuromys > Pachyuromys duprasi. The sequence goes on from CM053763.1 coordinate 83,723,737, forward strand.
TAATCTATTTTTTCACTTTTCATAAGATATTAACAATTTAAAAGAACATACATCAGCTAGCGTTGGAACATGTAGGTGCACGGAGTCCTCATCCTGTTTTGTTTGTTTTGTTTTTTTGAGACAGGGTTTCTCTGTGTGGCCTTGGCTGTCCTTGACTTGCTTTGTAGACCAGGCTGGCCTCGAACTCACAATGATTTGCCTGCCTCTGTCTCCTGAGCGCTGGAATCAAAGGTGTGTACCACCATGTCAGGCCCTCATTCTGAAAATTAAGGTATACGTTTCAGTTTTTTAAAATTATAGTTTTTCTCGTTTTCCCCCCATTCATGGGGTTGAACCCATGGACTAATGCATTCCAGGCAAATTAAGTCTCAGTTCTTTAAAAAGTTTCTTTTACATTTACTTATTTAATGTCTGTGTGTGTGTATGTGTGTGTGTGCAAGTACCTGTGAATTTCAGAAGGGGCCATCAGATCCCTTAGTGTTCCTATTCCAGGCTGTTGAGAGCCACCCAACACGGAAACCAAACTCAGGTCCTCTGCAAAAGCAGTACATACTCTTAACCCACAGGCCATGTCTTCAGCCCCTACAGACTGTGTTTGTTGGTGGTACCTTTGAGCAAGCCAGCTCAGCCAGTGTCCAGCCAGCAGGCTCCAGGGATCCTTTAGTCTTTGCCTACTGAGCTTTGTGGTTATAGATGTCTACTGCTTTGCCAGTTTTCAGCTAGAGGTAAGAAATCAGGTGCTCGTAGTTGCACGGCAAATACTTTACCAACTAAGCCATGTCTCCGGGCCCAGTAGATGCTTTTTAATTCATAAAATACACAAAAGTATTTTAAATGTATGCAGTAACAATAAATAACAACAATAATAATAACAATCAACAATTGTTGATTGCTTACTATATCCCAGGAGCTAAACATTTGTTCCAGTATTTAACACTCACTCTGAATCTATGGGGTACTTTATTTTCACATTAGTCCTCTCTCTTCTGACATCTCCTTTCTCTTGTTCCTGTCCTTCTTATCTTTATTCATTCTAAAGGAGATAACTGAGCTCTATCTAACGAAGTCATATATACAGGCTGAGGTTTTGAGCCTAAGCCTGTAAGCTGAAAATCTGGAATCTGAACATCTTTGTTTGACTAAATGCCCAATCTCTTAATAAATCTGCTGTTTGGTATCAACTCTATGTCCCCTGCTGACTATTATCAATATCTTACCACATTTCCTCTCAGATTTTTTCCATATCTTCAGCCTGAGATATAGATATAGAAGATATAAATATAGATGAACGTTTAAAAGAAAGCAAAATTAGATTTATGTGTGTACAATGCTACTTTATATAATACCTTTAAGACGGAATGATACATTGTTGCATTCCTTGGTCATTGCAGGCATTTCTAAAATGTAATTCTCAGTGATTGCATGAGAGGCGTCATATGCTCTATTGTACTCATCAATGCACTGGATTTCATGATATTTGTGTGCGTGTGTTGGAATTCTTTGGAATACGGATTGTTACAACCTTTCTGAATGTCAATTTTGTAATATATCACAAGCCTTAGGAAGTTCTTGTCTTTATAGCCTCTCTTACAGAAATGTACTCAAATGAAATGACAGGATCTGCACAAAGATTGATGCATGAGAGTTTTTACCGTGGTGTAGTGAAGGCACCCTTCGTGTGGGTGCCTGCAAGATGAGCAGGAAGTGGTAACATCTTTAGGATGGCCAGCAGTTAATTGCTGAGATACGCTTTCTGAAAATTCTGAAATGGCTTCTGGAAATTTGGGAATAAGTATTTGAAAACTTGGTGATTTGTGTGTGTGTGTGTGTGTGTGAATTTTGATCCACCCATCATGGTGTCCTTATCTTTCATACAAAGTTTGATTAAAATGGTCTGTGTGCTCATACTTTTCAACAATCTCTAGCTTGTGCTCTAAATAAATGTCATTGTACTATGTTTCCATAGTTCCTTTAATCCTGAGCTGATAATGGCTCATCACCACCAATCCTGATAACTCCTAAACTTCCCAGAGACAGAAGCATTCATTTACTTTTCTGAGTGCTTTTTTTTTAAGGTCATGTAATTTTCCTCATTAGAACTTAAACAGACCTACATTTTCCTAATCAGATATATTATTTTAAAATTTATCATCATCATCATGTTGTGTGCATGCATGTTTTGGGTGCCTGCGTGTCTGTGCACCATGTGCATGCAGTGACTCCAGAGGCCAGCAGAGGGTGTTCAGTCCCCTGGGACTAGAGTTAAAAATGATCAGAAGATGTTGTGTGGGTGTGGGAACTGGAGCCAGGTCCTCTGCAAGAGGAGTTGGTGATCTTAACCACTGAGCCGTCTCTCCAGCCCCCAGGATGGGTTAATATTTAAAAGACATCTTAGCAGGGTGTGGTGGTGCATGCCTTTAACCAGTACTCAGGAAGTAGAGGCAGACAGATCTTTGTGAGTTCAAGGCCAGCCTGAACTACATACTGAGTTCCAGGACAGCAAGAACTACATAGTGACACCCTGTCAACCAATCAACCGACCAGCCAAACAAACAAACAAACAAACAAACAAAAAACCAAAATACACCCACCACCACCAACAACAAAAACACAACCAGACAACAACAACAAATACTTCTTGAGCCAATGGCATGGTCCAGAGGGGGAAAACAGCTGCAGCCATAAACAAAAGCTTTCTGGAAATTTAGGTAAAAATAGTTGCTATGGTTTTAGTCTGAAATGTCTCCAACAGTTTCATTTATCTGGGAAGCTGGTCCTCAGTGGGTGGGCAAATTATTGGACCTTTGCACTTGGGCCTCAGCTAGCATCAGTGGTCACAGAGGTGGGTCATGATGGCTTTGATGGCTGTACCTGCCTGGTTCTGGTTCTGGTTCTAGCTCTCTATCTCTTGATCAACCAAGATGTGAGGAGTTCATGCTCCCACCTGTGTGGATGGAACCACAGCAGCCACCCTTCATGTCCCTCCTCGATGGGCTGTTGCCTCTGAAGTCATGGACCAGCACAGTTCTCCTTCCTTAAATAGCTCCTGCTACTTTTTCTATACTCAGGTGGCACAGGCAGTCAGATCTCTGAGTTGGAGGTCAGGCTAGCCTACAGACTGAGTTTCATGACAGGGAAACCCTGTCTCAAAAAAAAAAAACAAGTTTATTGTCTACATATGCATACCAACGCACACACACACACACACACACACACACACACACAGACTCACAGGAGGTAGTTGAATAAGAAAAGTAGCTAACGTGATACATTAGCTGTTAGCTTCAGCAAGTCTCTTCTCTTAGGATCTGGTTTTCCCATCTGTAAAAATGATGTCTGAAAGTCATGAGCTGTGAGGTCCCTGCTTAGCCTAAATCCTTAGGTAAAAATATAACCATAAAAGGCTGAATATTCATCTTTTCTAATCGTGATTCTGAAGCAATATGTAAACATATGCAGTCTTAGGACTGGAGAGATGGCTCTGCAGTTAAGAACTCTTGCAGAGGACCAATGTTACCAGTGTTCAGTTCCCAGCACCCATGTCAGATAGCTCACAACCACCTGTAGGTTCACGCTAGTGGGCCCAATGCCCTCTCTGGTCTCTGCGTGCACCTACACACACACACACACACACACTCACTCACATTAAAAAAAAAACATAAGAGTAATCCAAATAGACTCAGTTAAGGGGACTTCAATATGGTGGCTTAGGGTAGTACAGGGAAAAGATGCTGAACTTGGAGCTATGTGTCCCTGAAAGTGACTCTGCCATTTATAAGCCATAAGCAAGTGAATGGCTTCTGGTCAGAATTCCTCTCATTTTTTCCGGTTTCTGTAGAGGAACTTCAGTGTGGTTTCGTTTTCCTGACCCTGAATGGGCATGGATGGGGCTTAGGAATATGTGGATGGCATCTTTTGTTCCTTTTTAAAAATATCCAGCATTTCTGTATTCAAATCCTGCCTCTAAGAGCAGCAAGATGTGACTTCTGGGAACGGCTTTAAAATACATCAACAACGAAAGGAAATGAACAAATGTGGCAGAGTTTTTACAACTGGTATCTGGGGAGTGGACATATGGGTTTTACAGCATATTCTTTGCTTTTTTTTTCCTTTCATGTGTGCTTAAATAACTTTATCATAAAAATAAAGAGACACGAGAGGAATTGCAGTCCCTGTCTCCTTGCGGAACTTGCACAGACCTTCTCTCTCTAGCCTCGTGCCTCATAATGATCGTAGTTTTTGTATTTTTATCTCTTGTGTCACATTCTGGATAATTTTATCTAACCTATTTTTACTCCAATTATTCTGCCTTCAATTACATTTAATATGTTATTGCATATTTAATTTCAGCTATTATAATTTTTATTTATAGAGACACTGATTTAAAAAAATATGTTAGATTTCTTTTGTACTTTCTTGTCCTTGTTTACTTTTCTCTAATAATGACTTCTCTCTGGGGATTTTTAATGCTTCATTTCCCAGCTTTTTGAAAGCAAAAACAACAATAAACTAGTAGGCATAGTTTTCTTAAGTATAGTCATTTTATAACTTTGGTCTCCCAATTCTAGCATCAGAAATTCTGCTTGTTCAATAATTTCTAAAGGTTATTATTTCTAGTTCTTATGGTTTATTATTTTTTGATGTGTACTCTTCTGTTTTTATTTTTTTATTTTGAAAGGGTTGGGATAATATTTAGGGCTGGAAATGACGCTGTAGGCCTTTAGAACTATTTAGAAAGATACAGCCTGGATAATGTAGGGAGACCCTGTCTCAAAATACAAAAGCAAAATAAGAGCTGCAATTACAACCCATATTAAGGCACTTGTCTAAGTTCAATCGCTTATAACACACACACACACACACACACACACACACACACTTAAATGCAGAGAATTTAATCATCAAACATGAAGACACTTTCCTAGAGAGGAAATTATTATGCCAGGTGTTCAAAGACATTGACAACTCAGGACCTTTTAAAAATCAATTCAGAAGGTATGTGTGTGTGTACGTGAGCCTATCAAGTAGAGAAACATGAATGGTGACTGCAAGTCTGAGCAGGGACTAACTTATTAAAAATATTTTATCTGGGGCTGAAGACATGGTGGCTGACACCTGTCTGTAACTGCAATTCCATGGTATCTCCTTCCTTCTTGTGACTTCTATGGGAACTCCATGCATGTAGAGCAAAGGCATGCATGCAGAAAAAAACAAACGTACACATAAAATAAAACAGTTCTTTAAACATTGAAAAAATATTTCTCTCCCTTAGGCTCAGGAGTCAGCAATAATCTTGGAGCATCGTGTTTGGGATGAGGCATGGCCCTTTGGCATTCCATCTTCTGTGGGATAAGTGGGTGGGATAAGTGGGTCCCTCCTTAGAGAATCAGTCTCAGGAAGGAAAAGTTCGCCTCTTTGCTACAGTAGGTTGCCAGCACTCTAGGGGAGGGGGAGAGAAGGAGTCTTGGTGCTTTCCCTTGGTTCCCTGAAAAGAGCTGAGGTGGTTAAAGCCTACTTTCTTCACATGTAAGATGAGTCTGACATTCACAAAGTTATAAATACGAAATAAGATACAAAAATGTTCTCTTATATTGTAGGCCTGATAAAACTTGGTCTGGAACACTAGACCCTTAATCTTTGAGGAATGTCTTCACACTGTGTGACTCTTTGCAGGTAAATGCGTTTTCATCTGCAAGTGACTAGTAATGTCCATATACTCCATAAGACTTTCAAAAGCCCCAGGACAGCCAATATATTCCAAAAGGGAATAGACATGGAAATTGACAGGCGTTGGGGTGCACACCTGTAATCCCAGCACTCAGGAGACAGAGGCAGGCAGATCTCTGTGAGTTCAAGGCTAGCCTGGTATACAAAGTAAGTCCAGGACTACACAGAGAAAGCCTATCTTGAAAAAAAAAAAAAAAGGAAAAGAAATGGAAAGCATCATTAGAAGTCAAGTATCTACAGGAAGAGGGCAGGAGACCAGGCTGGTGTTTATTCAGTTAAACGTTTCTAAACTTTGAAACTTTTGCCAATGACCAAACTAATGATTATTTGCTCAATAAAATCTTTTCTCTCTTTTGTTCTCTTCTAAGCTATAATTTGATGTGTGTGAAGTTCAAGGGTAAAAGGGTAAAACCACATTATCCAAATTAAGTGCTTTGATTGGTCTTGGTTCAAGTTTAGCATATGGCAGGAAGAACATTTTGTTCCTTTCATGGTTTATTTCTTGCAGATTTTCATTCATGGGTACAAAGACACTCAGAACATTAGAATTGTCTGGATGTGGGTAAATATGCCCACTTCCTTCCTTGATTTCTATTTAGGGACACCAAGGGAAGAAACGAAGATAAACTTATTAGTGTTATAATCAGAACTGCTATTTCAGAGTCTTTCTACTAATTAAAATGTTGCTTTTTCCTAAAAATTTAGTAGTCAACTGAGCCTGAGATTTCATCTCTTTGGCTGTATAGTGTAATGGCATCTCCCTTCAACTCCTGATTGAATGTTTTCTTCCCTGTGAAGCTTTTCTGGCTCTGGGGAGATGATCCTTTTGAGCAAACACACACTACAGCATGCTTGTGGGTGTCAGATGACAACTTGCAGGATTCACTCTTTCCTTCCACCACATAGGTCCTGAGGGTTGAACTCAGGCTCAAGCTTGGTAGCAGGCACTGTTATCCACTGAGCCATCTGGTCTGGTTGGCCATTGCATCTTTAACTAGGTTGTCTGCATACACCTTGATTTTCCACTGATGTACTTCCCCTCACCCCCAACAACCAGAGGGATGTTTTGATCTTGCTTAGAAACCAGGATTTCTACTTCTGGAACAGCTCTGTGGAAGGAACCATTCTGCAGCTACAGAGAATAAACAGTATGTTAAAATGCTCGGCCACATGTCCTAAGGGCACACAGAACGGGAAGACACATTTACTAAAGGAAATCTGCCTGCCAGGTCTTAGGAAGAACAGCAGGATCTCCTGGAACTGACTACTCTTTCCATCTTTCCTTCACATGTGATTCACATTACAGGAGGCCCATTGTGTTCAAATACCCCGAAGGAAATAGAACTCCCATCTCCCTGCTTTCCCTCTAGTGTGTTAGGACACTAATGTTAGTGATCTCACAGCTCTGGACTGCAGAGTCTGCTCCTTAAAAGCCTGAGAGGCTAACCCATCAGAGCTTTCCTTTCTCTCCCCAGCTTCTGCACACAGTAGTGGCTCTGTCCTTTACATAGCAGGCCTGTGGGGTCCTCAGAGTCCTTGGTTCAGTGCATTTGTAGAGTGACGGTTTCAAGGAAGGAAAAGGAAGATAAAACCAGAAACCATTGCCTCCATGTTGCACCCTGAGCAGAAAATAAAAGCACCAGTCAGTCTAAGAGAGGCTGGTTCTAGCCCCTAGACCACTTTCAGAGCAGTGGCTCAGGAATTTGGCCCTCTGTATACAGGCTCTGACGAGAAGAGTTCTGAAGCTCTCTCCAAAGCAACTGCCTCATTGGAAGCAGAGTTTGGGGAGATTCAAGCCTAAAGAGTATCTCAGAAATAATGGAGATTTCGGTGGTAAACTGTTGAGAGAAGGTTGGTAGTTCTATAGGGCAAAAAGTAAACCATAGGTCAAGCAGTTTTTGGGAGAACTAGGGAAAGATGAACCAGCAAAGAAGAACCTTCTTGGGGTCAGAACAGGCTTTAAAGACTGGACTCAGTGACTTCCAGGAAGGATGAGATTTAATTGGATTAGATTTTCAGGCAAGTTATGTTCCAGGGCTTTGTCAAAAGTAATAAAGCAATCAGCTGTCAATTAGTGGAGTCTCACAAAGGCAGGCAGCTTAACAGAGAGATCAGGGAAAGAGACAAAAGCCCAGCTGAGACTACTGGCATCCATGGTGACCACACATGTCAAAGGCTCTGGATGCCCTCTAAGGATGACCTCATGAAAATACTCCAGGTGAGTCACTGAACCAAGAAATAAGCAAACAACAACAAAGGCAAGTTCTGGGTGACAGAGAAACTGAATACTCTGAAATTTGCACTGTATTACTAAATCCATACAAAGACACACAGAGAAAGAGAACAATGTGTCATCCAAAACCGAGGAAACAATGTGGGCAGTGGAAAGTGCCTTGGGAAGCCTGCTGTTTCAGATGTCAAGTCCTAGGAACAAAACGGTCAAGTCAGACATCACAAATAGACGCAGAAGGAAAGGAAGACATGCTTAATGAAGATGGGTATGATGATAGAGCATCAGTGAGGAGACAGAAATTATTTTTAGAAAAAAAATAGTTGTAGGTCTGGATTTGGGCAGTACAGCCGCTGAATTTAGAATTTCTGTAAAGGGGTTTAATAGCACATTAGGGGGTATATTAGGCCTGGACCTAAGGTCAATTGGTAAAGGTGAAGACAGATAGAGACTATATGACTAAAGAAGAGAGCAGGGAAACAATGAAAAACAGAGGATTAAAGAAGTGTATAACTCACAAGATTCAACAGGTGCCTAGGAGGACGAAGGCAGAGAGATGCACACTCAAACCCATCACAGCAATAAAAACGCTGGAACAACTTTTCAAAGAGAAACATTTGAAAGCGTCAAGAAAAAGAAAGAAAGAAAAAGACACTCCTCACATACATACAAGAGAACCCTAATAAGATTAAAAGTGAAATAAATTTTTTTTCATCAAAACCAACGAGACCACAAGGCAATATGATCAAATATTCAAAGTGCTGAAAGAATAAAAGGCAGCCAAGAATGTCATACCCACAAAAAGGCTTCAGATCATTCCTCTGCCTCTTGGCTGAGATCAGGTGCTGCAAAACTTTTTGATAACTTCTAATTGCTTTGCTTGGTATCCGTGTTGTGTATCATGTGGCCGAGCGCAGGGGCTGTCCTTGCAGCTGGGTTTGATTCCCAGCACCTGCGTGGTGGGCTAACAGGACTCTGTAGCTCCAGTGCCATCTTCTGGCTGCAGTGGGTACTACATGCACTTGGCGTGCGGATATACACACTGGCAAAAAAACACGCATAAAATAAAACAGATCTTTTAAAGAGAATTAAAAAATGTAAGAAGCTATCAGTGGACATGGGGAAGGGCGTGGGAGGAGAAAAGGGAAGGAGGGTGGCATTGGGAGGGGGTGAGAGAGGGAGCTGCTACAGCTGGGATACAAAGTGAATAAACTGTAATAAAAATAAATAAATTAATTAAGAAGCACGGTCTACGCTGGTATCCACTTCTCTCTCCTCTTAAAATGTATTTCTCTCATGAAATTTGATTGTGCTGAAGTTTTCCCCACCTGTCCTTTCCCGCCCCGGAAGCTTTAAGCAGGTTACTTGTCCTGTCTAGAACACACCTCTCTTCATGTACTTGAAACATGCCTTTGGAGCTCAGCTGAAGCTTTGCTTTCTCTGGGAAGCCTTCTCCCATCCCCCAGCCTGGCAAGATACACATAAGCCTGTGTGTTTCTCTTTCAGAGCTGTGAAATTATGCATGGGTTGATGTGTTTGATTAACAGGAATATGTTATACGTTCTCCAAGGAGAACTGGAGGGATGCCCCGGTGGGTAAGAGCACTTCCGGCTCTTCCAGAAGAATCAGCCTCCAGTTGCCAGCATCCAAGTCAGGTGACTCACAGCCACCTGTAACTCTGGCTCCAGGGGATCTGACATCGTCTTCTGAATTCACACCTACACTCACATGCACACACCCACATAGAGATGCACGTATGCATATGTAACATCATATACATATTGTTCAAAAAATACTAACTATAAAATCTAAAAAAATTCCATGAAGGAAGGAAGCATGTGTGTTCCTTTGTCTTGCTGTGGGTTAAGAGGGTAGAAATATTTTATCTGAGGTTGGTGCCTAAGTCCAATCTCCATTAGAGGGGCACTGTCCAGCAAGTGACAGCAGCAGATGCAGAGACCCACAGCCAAACACTAAACAGAGCCGGGGCACCCTCATACAAGAGGGGGAGGAAGGATTCTCGGAGCCAGAGCGGCGGAGGACATCAGCTAAACAGGGCCCACGAGGACCCCCCTAACAGCAGGAGGGGAGTATCTCTGATTCACTTGCCTGCCCTTGAGATCCTTTTCTTCCTGACTGATAGACTGCTCCAGCTTTGATATGAGGGTCTGTGCCTAGTTTTACTGTAATTTGCTATGTCACATTCAGTTAACGTTGCTGGGAAGCCTGCTCTTATTTGGGGGTGGGGGAAGGGCAGGCAGAGAAGTGGATCTAGAGGAAAGGGGAGGTGAAAAGGGCTAGGAGGAGGAGGGGTAGGGGAAACTTCAGAAAGGATGTAATATACCTAAAGAATAAAAATTACAATTAAGATTTTTTTTTAACCTGAGGAATGGTAGTCATTGTTCATTGAGGAATGGTAGTCAATGGTAGATGCTATGGTCTACCAGTGGCTACACAGAGGCCAGTAAAGAAGTAGTTGGAGTGCTCCAAAGAAGTGCTCATCAGTGTGTTGAGACCAGGTCCAGGGATGAAATGCAAAGCATGTCAACTTGAGGGACGGAGCGAGAGGAAGGAGCTACCAGTGGCTAGGAGGCCAGGTTTCTGCCATGCACAGTGCATTAAAATGGTTGTCTGGGGTGACAGAGAGGCCTCTGATAGTGACTTTAGGTAAGCCGTTGGACACATTCTGGAACTCAGAGCTCTTGAGTGTGCAGATCTGCAAAGGCAATTGTGTTTACCAGTGAGGCTCCAGTTCTCCACACCCGGGGTGAACCTCCTTCATACCCAGGCCGTGCCGTTTCTGTCAGCTTCGCTCTGTGCCAACCCTAACACAGCTTGAAATGTCTTCCCCAAACTCTAGCTTCTTCCTACTTTCTCTGAACCCCACCCTTCAGGAGGGGCGCATAGAGGCTCTTGGGAGATCCCTTTGTGTTAGGCTGGTCCCACAAAGAAAAATTGCCTCCAGAAGGCAATGTAAAGCTCCTTTGTGTCTCTAATTTGAGCCTTTCAGCCTAAATCTCAGGGGAGGAATGCGAGAGGGAAGGCAGACTTTCCTGTCTATGCGCCAGTTCTGAAAGGTCAGGAGGCAGGCCTTACTCATGCTAACGGGCACTTCATGAAACGAGATATTTTTTCCCAGCTCAAGGGAATTTTAGAAAATTTCCAAATGAGGCCTATGTCTCCAAATCATAGTGATAATTACTGGCTAAGTCAGATTTTGCTTTCAGGTCAGACAGAAAGTTTGGGCTGGGGAGATGGCTCAGTAGAACTTGTTTGAACCCCAAAAGGCAAAAAGCCAGCCGTGGTGGTTCGGATCTGTAATCCCAGCTCTCTTACTGCAAGGGTGGTAGGTGGAGTCAGAGGTCATGGGGAAGCGCAGAGGCCAGCTGGCCTGGAGTACGCACTGCAGCAGCAGAAAGAGGAGAGACCTTGACTCAAAGCAAAGAGGAAAGCAAGAACCAAATCCTGCAAGTTGCCTCCTGGCTTCCACATCCATGATGCAGCACGTGCATGCACGTCCAACCCCCTATCAGTGTGTGTGTGTGTGTGTGTCTCTCTCTCTCTCTCTCACACACACACATGCATGCACATACAGAGAGACACATTTTAAAAAGTAATAATGATTTTCAGGAAAGAGGCTGCTGCTTTTTCTGACCACAACCTCTGCATAATCTCCAGCTTCTTGGTGGATATTTTCCATACAAAATAGCATTCCTAACACATAGTATAACTGAGTGTGGGGTTTGTGAAACATTTGGCAAGAGTAAAAGGTTTCCGAATTAAAAAATCAAATGTGAGAAGAGTCTGAGCTGTTCTCGGCAGCATTCATCCCTGTTGAGTCCTGAAACTTCACTGCTGCCTGGGCTGTGAACACACAACACGTGTGCTGTGCACTGTGCCTGTGGTAATGCCACACGTTCCAAGATATGTTGCCTGAAATACCTCGGCTTGGTAAGACACTATTGTATGTTCGTTTGCAGTGTTTTTACTGTACATATACTGTCTCCTGCTTTCATGGGACATCATGGTTTAATTATGGGAAAGGAAAAGACTCCAAATAGTTTGCTCTGATCATCTTCAGCACACATCAGGGAGCATGTACTGTGTTTTATAAAACTTGAGTTTCATTAAAGCAAAGCAAAACAAAAAGTCATGTAATGAATTTTGGCCCTGGAACGGTCCTGAGCATACTCATGCTGTTTTGTGCTACATACATGTTTATTCAGAACAACATTTTCCATATTGATTATAAAATCAAAACAGCAATCACCTCTGACAAATGTTGACAATGATGCTTTATGTCCTGCAGAATCAAATATTCACCCAAGGTTTCTTTTATTTTATTTTCTTTCTTTTTTCTTTTTGGTTCGTCCAGACATGGTTTCTCTGTTTAGCCCTGGCTTTCCAGGAACTCACTCAATTTGTAGACCAGGCTGACCTCAAACTCAGAGATCTGCCTGCCTCTGCCTCTCAGGCTCTGGGATTAAAGGCATGAGCCACCACCTCCCAGCTTTAATTCTTTATGTATAAGTAAGTAAGCACATCCATTCAGTAACATGAAACTTTGCTTTAATAATGGTCAAATCACACCTATGCCAAAGAGATGTTTTAAAGGAATTATTTGTGAGAATGTTTCATTTTCCTAGTTTATATATATGTGTGTGTGTGTGTGTGTGTGTGTACCTGAGGCATGTAAAGAATTCTAGAGTAAAGGGGATTTGCCAGTAAGGAGCCGTGGTATGATTGCCTTTGCTGAGAAGCCCTGACTCCTTGCTTGGGCTCACCAAGTAACAAAAAGGAAGATGAAAGCCTGGTGTCTGCTTTCACTGTGTATGTGACTTCTCTTCGGGTGGGCCATCTGTTGGACTCTGCTGGAAGCATGTTAATCTCTCAATGAATATCTATCTAAAAGCTAGTGGTACCTAACTTCTCTCATCCCCTCTCAAAGCTAAACACACAAAGAAAATGGTAGCTGAAGTGTCTAGTTGTCAGCCTTCTCTATGTCCTGCTCTAGAATCTCAAAGGCACCTAGAGCTCTAGCCATTGTCCTAAACCTGCAGTCACCTGGAGGCGAACAGGACAGAAAATTAACACATGAGAAATACCTGTTGGCAAGAAGAAGGCTAGGTTTGTCCACTTTCTTTCCAAGGCTAACTAGAACTAGCCCAGGCCTGTAAAGGTGAAGGTGACCTATGGCTAATTATCATATCAAAATGCACACCCCTGGGTGGAGCCTTGCACTCACAGAGATCTGTCTGCTCCTGCCAGCTGGATAAAGGGGTGGTGACGACCTTTGTATGGGAATCAGATGCTCCAATCATGTGATGATAGTGATAACAACTTCTTTGAACTATCTTAAAGAACAAGAATGAAGTTACTGGTCAGCCAGACCACACCTTGACTAAGATTGCTAATTATACATTTATCCCATTCCCCATTCCAATTTCCCTCTTCTTTATACCTCAAGTCTGTGCCAGCATCTTGGAGACAGTCTTGGGGTCACTGTACTGTCCCTGCCTTTTATCATTAATCTGGGTATATTACTGGCCATGTCTGATCTCCTGGAATTTCTAGCCTCAGAGCTTCTGCCATAAAACTCTAGTACAAATAGCCATGTTCCAATTGCCGTTTAATGAGTAAGGAAGCAACAGACATTCTGTTGCTCAGTTTGTCTGTTTTTTTTTTCTATGTTGACTAGCAGGAATGAGGTGGGGAGGGGGAGTAAGCAGGGGTTTTCAATCAGTATGACCAGCATGAACAAACGACCTTTACAACCTGGGTCCCTCTAGTAGGTTCATCAAACTGAAACAAGAACTATTGCCCATTCTTAGCACACATCTTAAAAAAAAAAAACACCTGGTGGAAAATAGTAACTCTGGGCTGTTGCATAATCAACAATTTTCACACTGAGGTGTCTGATCCAATTTGAGTTAATTTTGATAAAAGGCATAAGATCTGTGTCTAGATGAATATTTTTTTCATCTGGATATCCAATTATTTCAGTATCTTATTGAAAAGATCATCTTTTCTCCCTTAAAATGCTTGTATTTCTTTGTTAAAGATCCATTGACTGTATTTGTGTGGTTCTGTCTGGGTTTCCTGGACTTCCATCAGACTATCTGTATATCCTTTTGCAAATACCATGCTATGAGGTGGAAAAACAGACAGTTCTGCAATAAGATACCCTTTCATGGCTACCACAAGCATCTTCTTAGAATTGAAAGACCCCTGGATGGTCTTAGGATATGTTTGTTGAGATGAGTTGATTTGGATTCATTTCTGCCGTGGTTACTCAAAGTCCAGGATCTTGTCTTTCAAACTAGCAAGCAGGTTGCTGGAAGCCATCTGTTATCAAATAAGTTCATCTTTCTCTGATAAGTACTCAGCTTTACTGTGAGGGACTTTCCCTCTGAGGAAGGTTCCCTCTTCATTCTTAGCTCCTGTGCCCCAAGGGAGCCTGAGACAACTGGATACCAGGGAAACATTGGCCTTCACCAGAGTTGGTTGTTCCAGACAGCCTGTACTTTATAAGGCTCCTGAGGACTCTTTGCCTTGAGGTTACATTGAAGAGTTTGGGGAAGTTGACTGGAACCAGCACATAGGAAAGTAGAACCAAGAGATCCCAGAAATCTGAAACCCAGGTGACTCTTATTGAAACCTGAGTGTACTATCTTAGAGCAGATATGAGCTCAGAATTTTTCTGTTAAGATGTGAACCCATAGCCGGGCATGACACACGCCTGTAAACCCAGCACTTTGGGAGGCTGAGGCAGACAGAGCTCTGTGAGACCAGCCTGGTCTACAAAGTGAGTCCAGGACAGACAAGGCTACAGAGAGAAACCCTGTGTCAAAAAATAGAAAAAAAAGAAAGAAAGAAAGAAAGAAAGAAAGAAAGAAAGAAAGAAAGAAAGGAAGGAAGGAAGGAAGGAAAAGAGAGAAAGAAGGAAAGAAAGAAAGAAGGAAAGAAAGAAAGAAAGAAAGAGAAAGAAAGAAAGAAAGAAAGAAAGAAAGAAAGAAAGAAAGAAAGAAAGAAAGAAAGAAAGAAAGAAAGATGTTAGCAACCTGGCTCAGTAAAAAATGTATGTGCCAGCAAGCCTGAGAACATGAGTTTGATTTCTGGAACTCACCTGGAACTCACCTGAAAAGACTTCTACACATGTGCTGTGGCATGCACGTGAACACACGAAATAAAATAAAAACCAATGTGTTTGTTATTAAGATGAATCTGTAATATACTTGCATGGTGTGGCTGGCTCTTTCTGTTAGTTGTTGTGTAATACATAGCTTCAGTTGTCGGCTTGATACACCTGGAAAGAGCAACCCTCGATTGAGGAATTGCCTCTCTCTGATTAGCCTGTGGGCCTGTCTGTAAAGCATTCTTCTTGATTGTTAATTGATGTGGGAGGGTTCAGCCCACTGTGGGTAGTCCCACCCCTAGGCTGTTGGGCCCCAAATATGTAAGACAGATAACTGAGAGATGACTTAGCTCTCAGAGAACCAGGTTGAGTCCCAACATCCACATGGCCGCTCACTACGATGGGAATCTGATGCTCTCTTCTGGCCACCAGGTTCCCTGGTGGTACACAGACATACATGCAGGCAAAATACTCAAAGAAGACAATTTTGTGTAAAAGAAAGAATGGAAACTGCATGTGTATCTGGAAGTAAGCTGCTAAGCTGTGTTTCTCCAGTCCGCTTCAGTTCCTACATCTACGTTTCTCCCTTGGCATCATTTGTTAACGGACTATTTATCACCGGTAAGTAGAATGAATGTTTTCCTTCCATAGTGGCTTTTGGTCAGTGTTTCATCATATAGCCACAGAAAGCAAAACAGAAAATGTGGTCATAAGAGTCTGAATTTGCATAAGGACATTTCTAGTCCAACTTTTCCTTTATGAACTTTAATACATATATATTAGAGAATAGCCATGCAGGCAGCAGGAAGGCAAAGTAGTTCAACGTGATTCTCTCTGACCCCCTCCAGTCTCTACGCTGCTACCAAATGACGTCTTTGGCTGTACCTTGGGCTAGGAAAGAAGTGTTTTATCCATGATTGTACAGTTAATATACAGAGAGCCCATGGCCTATTATTTTGGATTCAAATACATTTCTATCTATTTGCCATATCTTGATTACATTTAGACCACTGTTGGTTGCCTTTTCTAAATAAAGTGATTATGTATTATATATAATTGTTGGTGTATGGTATGTTTGGTATTTTGCCTACATGTATGTCTGTGCACCATGTGAATGGCTAATATATGTAGAGGCCAGAAGAGGGTTTGGACCTCCGGGCTGGAGGTCTAATACATGAATATTGTGTGTAATTCATGTACATGCAGGTGTGTGTGCATGTGCAACCTTGGGTGTATCTCCTTGGGTAACATCCAGGTTTTTTTTTTGTTGTTGTTGTTTGTTTTTAAGACAAGGTCTGTCTCTGGCCTGGACCTTGTGAAGTGGGCTAGTCTGGTTGGTCTGTGCAATGGAGCCTGGGAATGCACTTGTCTCCGCGTCTATCTCTCTCTCCACCTCCACACCTCTAGAATGAGAGAATTAGAGAGAGAGAGAGAGAGAGAGAGAGAGAGAGAGAGAGAGAGAGAGAGAGAGAGAGAGAGAGAGACAGGAGGATGAGGATGAACATGAGTTTTGTTATCAGTGTACCCTTGAAGGTTCAAGGTCATGCCTCCAGTGACCTAGTTTTTCCTACAATTTCCCATCACCTCCCAATAGTTCCATCAGCCTAAAGACAGGTCTTTAACAGACTGCTTCCCAAGAACATTTATGATCCAAGCACCTGTTATCACAGCACCAGAGAGGTGGAGGCAAGGGGTTCAAGAGTTCAAGCTCTTATTCAGGCACCTGACAAATTCAACGCCATCTCTGTAAGACCCAGTCTCAACTCTGCCACCTCCCGCCTGAAGAAAGATCCAAACCATAAGATCATCTATTAACTCTATATTTTCTCAGCTCTTCAATGGAACTGATAGCCTCGCTGCTCAGCTCAGGGATGGGTAAATCTGAAACACATCTCTTAGTGAGGCATGATTAATTGGTGGTTACATGAAGCCCCTTGAGCATATTATACAAGTAAATATAAAATATGTATTTCTCTGTCCTAATCCGTTCCATCCTGTGAATACATACTTCTTGGGGTTTAGCAGAACATGACAATTCATTCTCAGGCTGGTGATTCATTAGGAATGCATTTCTCAGCGACGGCCTCCCAGATCATCAGTCTTCCAGCAGGAACTATTTTCCTAGGTCTCTAGACCTATTTCCTTTTCAGCTTAAGATGCTCTGAGAAAAAGATCTAAACATCTCAATTCTTTCAGGAAGTAAGCTCTCCGGCTAGAAATCTTCGGCAGATTTTCAAATTGGGAAATGATAGCTATGGTGTGAAATAAACCTTTTTTTTTATTGGATAGAACATACAAATGAAAGATTATATTGCCACCTACGTACCACAAGTGAGTTATTTTCTCAAAAGAGAAGCAACAACTTTGCTTTGCTTTGTTGTATGTCAAATGAAAAGGAGAAAGAACAACAAAGATAAACAGATAACACACTGGACCCAGAGTGACAATTTCTTTTGGAATTGACATAAATACCTTGTATTTGCAAACATACCTCACTCACTGGTGTGAAATAATTGGGAGGAAAAAAAAGCACACGTTTTCCACAAAATTGGAAAAGGAGGGGGTGGGGTTAGCTCTAACGGTCCCTTGTCAGGTAGGTAATTTTGTATCCCAAGGTAGCCATGGCGACCATAAAAGTTACTCATGCGACTAACGATGCAACTAATGATGCCCACAATTACTTAATTGCAGGCATGCTGAACGGCTTTTGCCATTTTTGGAGGATGCTTGAGGCTAATTGTGGCTGCAAGTGGGTAAGTACAGGTGCAGTCAGGTGTGCTCCTAATTTTCACATTTGTGCTGACAGCAGGAGAATGAACGGTCCCATCCAAAGCGGGGAGTTGCAGCAGGAGGGCTAAGATTAGTTCTTGGAAGCCCAGGGATGATGGAAAGGCTCCAGACACGAAAGCAAACACAAGCCACTTGTGTTTAAGCACAGGTCCGCAGCAGCAGTCTAACTCGCTGGCTCCCAGCACTACCCGGACTTTCTCCCCTTCTGCCCAAGCATCTCCCACTTGAATTCCTGCTCTTGTCACTGCTAATGAAAGGGAACTGTTGCTTCTTATCTTCCGCAACTCCTATTCCACCACGAAACCAATATACTTTTGCATGCCTATGTGACACTGCCTGTATTCGCAGATGCTTTTGTTTTTTTCACTATAGTATGTATGTATTCAAGTACACTTTAATATATACCACAAGACAGTTAGCTTTGGATGTTTTTTCACTGGTAATTAAAACCTCAAAGATGGCTACATAACATTTTATCACATTCCTATATGAAGAAGTGTTAGAGAGGTTGTGTAAGATTTAAATATTTTTATTTTATGTAAAGAAGTATGTCGTCTGCATGTCTATGTGTGAACCACGTGCATGACGTGCTTGCAGAGGCCAGAAGTAGGTGCCGCATCTCCCGTACTGTAGTTCCAGATAATTGTAAGCTGTCACAGGGGTGCTGGAAATTGAACCTGGGCTCTCTGCAAGGTCACCCAGTGCTCTTAACCACTGAGTCATCTCTCCAGTCTCTAGAGAGATTGTTTAATGGCAAAGCTGGGACTGTTTCAAGACATGGTTGGCTGAAGATTGATGCTCCATTTCTCTTGCCAGAAGGGAGCATGCTAATCTAGCATGTTCACAGGCCAGCCTTGATACAAAAGCCTTTGTGCTCCTCTTGTTCAATGAAGACTGTGACAGGACCCTGTAGAAAGTGGGGCTGGGCCTACGTTGGCCATGTAATACCCTCAGGTACTATGTATAATTCTTTTGTCTGTCACTTCGAGTGTCCAAGGCAGAGAATGTGTGCCTTCTCCAATGCCTCTGGAACCAGATGTGGGACTGTTATGAATCTTTATGGCTAGCAATCTTTTGTAGCTGTGGCTGAATTTTATGATGAACCCTCCTGATATGGAAGTTCTAACACACTGACTATGTGCCACCACCTATTTTATCCCCTGGACTCTGCTGCTATTTTACTGTAGGAACTGGCCAACTCAGCTTCAGTCAGTTTAGAATATCTTGATTTTTTTTTCTATGAAAGAACTATGGGCTCACTTTTATATATAAAAAAAGAATAAAATAAAACAAGTAGGTGCTGTTTGTAGTATGTTAACATAGACTGGGTCATTTATAAACAACTAAATATTTTTGCTCATGGTCTGGAGGTGCCTGGGCAGTCCAAATGAAGGCCAGAGTATTCAGTGTCTGGTGAAGACCTCTGCTTCTTTATTTTTATTACATTACATTTACAACTTTTAGAGTCAGTTCTCTTCTTCCCCCATGTGGACTCCAAGGATCAAATTCAGATCCTCAGTTTTGGCAGCAATTGAGCCATTGAGCCATCTCTCCGGCTCCCATGGACATCCTTCTTAAATGATGCCTTCTTGCTGAGTGGGTCACTGGGGAAGATTCAAGCAAGCGCCTCAAAGCCCTCTCCCTTTCTTGGTGAGTCAGGGTCTCATGTAGCCCAGGCTGGCTTTGACTTCATTATATAGCTGAAGATGACCTTGAACTTCTTTCCTCTCACTTCTGTCTCCTGAGTTCTAGGAAAGGCGTGCACCTCCAGGCCTAGTTTTACGTGGTGCCAGAGAATGAAACGCAGAGCTCGGTGAATGGTACAGTCTACATCTGAGTGGTACCCTCTGCCCTCAAACCTCTCACAGACATTACTCAATTTGTGAGCACAAACTTCTCATGGCCTACACCTCTCAAAGACCCCAGATATTAAAAAAAAACCATTATTATTATTGGGTGTGTGTCGGCATGTGTGCACATTGTGTCCAAGCGGATATACTTGTGCCACCATGTGCATATCGAGGTTGGGGTATCAGATTCACCTTTCACCTTGATAAGGCTCTATTTCTGCCATACTATTTCCTCCAATACTATCTATTGGCCTGTGTGCTTCTGGGCAACTCCCCGATCTCTGCCTCCCTGCTCTTGTAGGAGTGCTGGAATTATAGGCACACACTGCTGCATGGGGCTTTTTGTACTTGAGTTAGGGACTAAACTCAGGTTCCTCGGCTTGCTTGGTGGACGCTTCTACCCACTGAGGCATCTCTCCAGGTGTGATCCTACCAATCAGTGCCACCACACCGAGGATCAAGTTTCCATGTATAAATGCTGATAGGGGACACAAAACCCAGTGAGAAGATGTCACGGAGATAAGTACTTGTAGACGTCACTTCATCGGAGAAATAGAAGCGTGTTCTATTTCTGTTGGAATAGCAAACTGCCCCAACCCCTGAGGCACTCACCTTTTGATGACCCACTGAGTCTTTTACCAAATGCTGTACATTGCCTCTTTCTTGTCTCATGAGATATGCTAACTACGTTCAGACTATTCGATATTCCACAAATAGCATTATATAGTTCATTAAGTGTGTTAGACCCTGTTCTAGGCATTGTTGTGGATTCGGTGAGCTGAACTGGATAGCTGCTCACCCTGGGAATGATTTCCTGTGAGGGAGCCTTATGCTCTAATTGTGTGCACTTTTTGTTAGGGGCTTGAGGTACAGGATTTATCCACAGCCAAGTGACAGGCCTGTGAGGACCTGCAAGTAATGAGGGAGAGAAAGTGTTGGTCACCAGAACCCTCTGAGGAGGAGCGCTCTATTTGATTAGATGAAATACTTTAAGATGACATTTGGGGTGGAAGGTTAAGTCCCAAAGGCCTTCTCCATCATGGCAGTATGTCTGCTAAATTGCTTTGCATGAGAGAGGAGAGGAATGCTATGGCTCCTGGGCGAAGAGGCAGGAAGGCAGGGAGACATAAGGAGGAGAGACCAGCCATAAGCTATGGCAGAATGATGGCTGTTGCTCAGTGTAACCCTTCATGGCAGAGCTATATCACTGACAAAATATGCCGAAATAATGAAGTGTTTACAATGTGTGATTATCTTGTGGATATTGGTGAGGAGATGATTGAGTTTGGTATCTGGAATAAAGCTGAACACTTCAGTGTCTCTCTCTCTCCTCCTCCCTCTTCCTCTTTCCTTTCCAATACCTTCTTTAATTTCCTTCCTCCTTTTCTCCTATATTCAAGTCCTACACTGTAGCAGAGGACAAGTTGGAGGTAAGGGGAAGTATAAGAGTATTCTATAACACTGTAGCCTGGCAGGCTGGGGGTACCAGTGGGCTTGAAGAGATGGGGTGGGGTACTCAGGCATTGCAGCCATGGCTCAGAAGATGGTTAAGCAATGGAAATAAAATAAGGCTGGAAGACAAAGCTACAAGGACTGTTCAAAGCCCAGCTAAATAATCACCACCTGGAGTGTTTTCCTGTGTTGTAGGATTTGAGTGGGCAGAAGTGAGGTGGTTGAACATTTCTAGGAGTTCACAATGTGCCTGACTCAGTTCCGGGGATTCCAAGGAGATGAAGACGCTGCCACGCACTCAGAGACAAAGACTGTTGGAATATAGTAACAAAACTACGGCTGGGGAAAGTTTCTTGGAGGACAGTACCTGATATATACTTTAGAAGATGCAAGGACTTGCAAAGGTGTGTAAGGAAAGCCTCATGGGAAGAGGAGTAAAGCAGGAGAGCAGTGTCAGGACTGCAGGGGAATTGAAGCAGAACAGAGGTTCCCAGGAATTAAAATGGCTTCGTTAACCACTCAAGGAGTCTGAACTTCACTTGAAGGGACTGGTAAACTGTGGAATAACTTAAAGCAGGTGAAAATGATGAAAATTAATTTCTGATATGAAGATCACCCTAAGGGTTGGAAAGATGGTCCGGCAGGTAAAAGTTGTTGGGCAAGCCTGAATGACTTCAATATGATCTCTGTAACTGATGGAAAAATCAGATGCAGTAGGTATTTTTGTGTAACCCCAGCATTTTTTTTTTCAAGACAGATTTCTCTGTGTAGCCTTGGCTGTCCTGGACTCACTTGGCAGACCAGGCTTGCCTTGAACTTACAGAGTTCTGCTTGCCTCTGCCTCCCTGACTGCTTGCATTACAGGCGTGCACCACCACAAATCCCAGCATTCTTACAGAGTGATGGAACGTGAGGGCAAGAGAATAAGATGCAAGTACTGAGCAGGCCAGCTAGCCTGTGGTACCCAACATGGCAGACACAAGAGAAACCATGCTTCAGTGAGATAAAGTAAGAGTAAATCCCCCCAAATTGTCTTCTGATCTACACTTGTTCTGTGTGGTAAACGCACACACACACACACACACACATACACACACACGCTCACACATACAAACACTCACACACACACACACACACACACGCACTATAAATACCAGTTTAAAAAGACCTCTCTGATTTACGTGCCACTCTCTTTGAGCTCTCAAAGTATTCACTTGCCTGTGTCATATTTGTTTCTGACTCAGGTCTCTATTGGCACTACTTCATTAACATCTTTTGGGGAGAACTGCAGTTTTATTTCTGCATGATTAGCATGTTTTGTGCTATCTGGGAATCATAGAAGCTATTTGGTGGATTTATAAACCTATTAAGGAATCAACAATCAGAATGAGAGAGAGGGAGGGAGGGAAGGAGAGAAAGTGCCATATATATAATACAATACAGATATCTGTACACACACCACACACCACACAAAGAAGGGGGGGGGAGATGGAGAGAGAGAAAAAGAAAAAGAGAGGGGAGATAATACTGAAATCAGAAATCAGGATGAAGGTAGTAAAAGCCTGAAGGAGGATATGAGGGAAACTGGGCTTTATTTATAAACAGTCGTAAAGTGGGGTCTTCTGGGCTTTGTGACTGACAAGTGGTTGAAAGAGGAGGTAGTGAGGAAAACCCCTTTGTTTTTTAGTCTGGTGACTTGGAGAAGAGAGAGGAAATACAATCAGGAGCAGGTTAGTTTGGAGAGGGGCTAGGGAAACTATTGTCCCATGACTTTCAATAGTCTATGCATCATCTGGAAAGCACACATAGAAGACTACCTGTGAAGCAGATCATGGACTCTAACTGGGAGACTGTGGGTTGTAGGTACTAACCATACAGGAGGTCTTTGAAGATGTGAGGGAGGATATGATGTCACAGGCAGAAGACAAGAGGAAGGACGACAAAACCATGATGAACATTAATTTTTGTGAGAAGACATGGACAAAATTGCTCTGGAACACAGGGTTAATTCCAAAGAATGAAAACTGGGAGAGAGAGAAAATTGTTACAGATGTTAGTATAATGGACCCAATTAGTCCTGGTGGCACATTTAGATGCTCCTCCGTATTTCTCACACAGTTGAGCAGTTCATGTGACTAATTCTGCCCAATGGGCATGAAGAGGAAATGACAAATGACAGGTGTTCCATCTGGGCTGAAGTTGTTAAGAACTGGCAATGTGAGGCATCAGCTCTGTGGAGGCCTGCCTGTGACCTAATGGAGCCAAGAGGGAAACAGCCTGGGCAAGAGTCTCATGATTGCAACACCCTCAGAGCAACTGGTTTTGCATGAGTGAGGAATGAGTCCTTGTTGTATTAGGTCACTGAAAGTTGGGAGTTAACTGCTACATCATGGAGTTGCAATTCAAGAAGAAGGTAGTAAAACATGACACAAAGTAAAAACGACTAGGTGGATTAATAAGCAAACAAACAAACTGACTAGTGGATTAAAAAAAAAACTAGAAGAAGAAAAGCATAGTAGAAATGGATGCAGACTGAGAACAAAGGCACGACCTTCATAACTCCAAGTAAAGAAGTGAAAGGGAAAAGCAGGGGGGCATGAGAACACATGATGAAATTGCTTTTGTCTTTAGGAAAAAAACGTTTGTAGGTTTTGGGGAGAAGGAGAACAAAAAGAATTAGAAAGAAAAACAAACAAACAAACAAACATAGGAAAGAGCTTAATTCCAGCACTCTGAAGGCCAAGGCAGGTAAATGTGAGTTAGAGGCTAACCCGATCTACAGAGCTAGTCCCAGGACAGCCAGGGCTACACAGAGAAAGCGTGTCTTAGAAAACAAACAAACATGGGGAAGGAAGGCGATATATCTCTTCAAAGACATCTCTGACCGGGAGCCCATTAGGACTGAGACATCTGCAGGAAAAAAATCACTTCTCCTTACATCCCGTCACAGATCTTCTTATTCTGAACCGAGGAAGCCCGTTAACTGGACTTCACGCTGACCATACCTGCATGGATGACCGTGCTTGGCATATTGCCATGACTCAAAATGTAATTCACTGTCCCTTTGGTGGTCAGCTGCTTCGGAAACAGAGTGAGAAGCATGCTTCTGGAGTCAGACTATGAAGGTAGGTTAGACCAAACTGTGTTCGCTCCAAATTCATACATTAAGGTCCTAAGCTCTAGGACCCTAGAATGCAAACATGTTTGGAGACAGGATCTTTAAAGGGACAATTAAGTAAGGTCATGAGGTGTTCTCTCTGTCCATTTTTCTGTGCTCCTTAATCTCCTACTGTTTCCTACCGTTGTCGTCAGCATTTTGACTCTTATGGGGACATCATGGTGATGTTAAAGTCCTTCCAGCCTTGTGAGGAGGAGGCATGCTGTGAAAACTTATCGTCTTCATGGTCAAGAGTGCCAAGTCACAGCCCTGCCAGCCTTACTGGTGACACAGATAACAAGAGGCTGCCAGGTGGGGAAGGGACAACCACTGAAGCAGAAGCCCAGCTGGACTATTTCTTTTCTGGCCTGCTCAGAACTCTGTGACCTGAAGTCCTTTGGGAATTCTGCAGACTGATTAGTTATGAGAACTTACTCGTGTGAAGAGTTGGAGCACTGCAAACAGAGAAAAGTTCTCATGTGCTGTTTTTAGACCCTCTTCTACGTCTGCTTCTGACCTAACATCCTTTCTATGTTCAGGAAAGACAGGCATTTTTGAATGTACTGACTTAGCGTAATCATTGGCTTCCGCCAACTTAAACACCGAAGTCATCAGATGGCATTGAAAGCTGCTGGCAGAGGCTTCCTTGCTTCTCTGTAGCCCTCTTGCTGCCCTGACTAATGCAAAGATTTATGACTATCTTTGATCTGTGACTGGATATGAGGCAAGTGCCCCACCACTGAGTTATAGCCATTTGTCTAGAAATTGTACTTCCAAACACAGCCTGGGAGCTGGTGAGATGGCCTAGTGGGTAAGGGCATCTGCTGCCGAACCTGATGGCCTGAATTTGATCCCTAAGATCCACATGGTCGAAGAGAATATATTTCTGAAAGTTCTGACCTACACATGTGTGCTGTGGTGCAAACTGACCTCCTCTGCAAAATGCACACAAAAAAATAAGTCTAAAATATAAACACAACTCAACTCTCAAAATTGAAGCCTAAAGTCCAGCCATCATAGGTAAACCAGAAAACGCTGAAATCCCTTAAACATTAACAAAGGGTTTCCATATACCAAAAAATTGCTTATTCATATATTACTTATACGAATATGGAGCCCATGACCAAAATCTTTTGCTTATTTTTATTGATTGGAAGTATAAAAAAGAACGTTGCCTGTCACTGAAGTCAGTTTTTGTCTGCCTAGGAATTTTAAATCACATTTCATTTGTTTATTTTGTATGTGTGATGGAGGCCAGTACAAAAAGGCAGGGGACAGCTTGAAGGAGTTAGTTTTCTCCTTTCCTCCCTCCCCCCCTCCTAAGAGTCAGCAACATTTACAGAGTAACTATTTCCATTTTACTTTGAAGTTTTTCATTAATTCATTTCATGTTGTTGAATCTCAAGGACCACAAATTTCATTGCTGTCTCATGCCATGTCTGTTTGGATCACCTTCAAATTTACACGGCGATATGGAAAGCTGTTTTAGTTCCCACCTGACAAAACTGTGACTCTCTGTTCCTTTGTCCAGACAGTGTGCGTGTGTTGGAGACTTCAGAAGGCCGAGGAACAACTGTCAACCCCGGAGCAATAAGATTTACCTCATAAACATCACAACTTCCCAAGACATTGTGGAACAATTTTAGGGTGCATTCTAGTCTGCCTTTCAGGGGACTCACAGCAGAACCTACCCATGGTGGACTTTCCTGCTCAGTAACCTGCTACTTTCCTTTTATGGTTCACTTGAGCTTTGAAAAATTGTTTTCCCAATTAAAGTACCTACCACTAGGAGCTTCTGGGAAGAGCAGGGTGGGCAGGCATTTCAGGGAAATGGATGTGTTGGAACAAATGTGCATACATAATTAAATAACTAAAACACTTAAGCACTGTGTGCTGGGCACATCCACACATTCTGTATCTTCAGTCTTAGCAAGCTGTTGATATCCTCATTTTCAAATGAAAAACAGAATAAAATAAAAAAAATAGCAACCGGGGAAGACAGCTCGATCCTCAAAGTGCTTGCTAAGCAAGCATGAGAACCCTAGTTCAAGCCCCAGAACCACACAGGAAGCCAAGCATGGTGATACATGCTCTTTGGTACTTTCAGTGCTGGGGAAGCAGAGACAGGCCTGGGACTCACAGGTCACTCAGCCTAGCCAGATCTATGAGTCCAAGGCCTGCGAGAGACCCCATTTCAAAACTGAGGTGGACGGATCCAGTCCCGTAAGAGATGAGGCAAACCTGTGAGGGAATATTTTAGATTCGGCTAATGGGGATGGGAAGAGCTGCCCACTGTGGGAGCCGTCAGTCCACGGGCTGAGACAATAGACTGAATAAAGACGAGAAATGGACCCAAGCTTTCATTGTTCTTTTTTCCTGGCTGCGGATGGGACGTGATCAGCTGTTGTCAAGCTCCTGCCGACGCGACTTCCCTTGCTTGATGGGCTATACTTTGAACTCTGAGCTGAAACAAACCCTTCCTCGAGCTCTGTTTGGTCAGGAAAACACTCTCACACATATACACACACATTCAAACACACACTCACACAGACACAGACACACACACACACACACAAACACACACACACACACACACACACACACACACACACACACACACACACACACAAGGCATGCAAAGGATCACCCAAGATCATGTAACTAGTAAGAGCTGACATGCAGACCTGGAGCTGCATTGACACTATTTTGCCTCTCCTCTGCTTTGTTTCGATGGAGTTGCTTCAGCACCCAGTGGCTTTTTTATCTTTCTGTTTTTTTCTTCCGTTTGCTTATCTGCATTTTAAATGGGAGAATTTCCTGCCAGTTGAACTTCAAGTTCTAAGTGAAAAAAAAAAAAAGCCCATCTTGGTGTGGTCTCCTAGCAACAATTTATGAAACACTTTAAGGTAATTCTTCTTCTCAAGCACGTTTCAAAATGTTGAAGCGTGTTCATTCCCTTCGATCATTAACACGCCCAGGAATGCGCCTTCTTCCAGCAATTATAAGCTTGTCAACAGGTTGCTGAGCGGGCTGAGAGCAAGGCAGACCACATTCCCTCCCGGAAATCAAACACACCGTTTCCAGCCTAGCAGGGAAGGGCAGGCCCATTCCTCTCTGGGGGGGAAAAAGCCTTAATTAACTTGTGGGGAGGGCAGATAGGAAAAGAACGTTTAAACCTCAAATGGCCATCTGTGAAATGTGGAGTCCATGACAACGCATCCCGTCCCAGGGAGAACTTGAGTTTCTAAGGACCAATCCTCTACGCAGACAGCTTTCTGCCCGTCTTCTGCCGGACCTTCCCGTTGGACCTCCGTAGACAGGGATATCCAGCAGGCTCGGTTTCCTTCCCCGCCCCCCCCGCCCCCAAAAGCTGGAGCTCTGCTGTTTTTTAAATTTATTTTCGTTTTTGAGACCAGGCTTGCCCGATTTGTTGTATTAGCAAAGGTAGCTTTGACCTGATCTCCCTGCCTCCACGTCCCTGTACCGGGTTACAGGCTTGTGTTAACACAGCCAGCTTTATTCCGTGCAGGGGAAATGAGAACCTCCTGCACGCTGGCTAACACTCTGTCAACTGAGCCACAACCCCAGCTCTGCTTTAAAGTAGCTATCAGTTTGGGCGTCTTTGTTTTTAATCCTCTTTTTCATGTTTTAGAATATATGTGTGAGAGGGGAAAGCCACCTTGGCAGTTAGAACTGCCATCTGGGTTGTGGTGCAGAGCCATCAGGCCTGACTCCAATTCTTTTGGTGAGAAAAATCACAGCCAGTGTGGTTCCTTGGGACAAAAGCCAAGACGCCAGGGTAAGTTTCAGAACCAAGACTTAAGAGAACTCTGGGCCTACTGGCTGATACGGGGCTTCCATAGCTGGACTTATGTAGCTGACTTATCGTATTTAATGAGCATGCGGTAATGTAGACTTATGAAGCACAGCGTGACAGAAGACAGCACAACACTTTACTACTGAGGACTCTTCCTCCTGTCTGCTTGCTGCTATCTGACTTCTCGCACAATGTGACCAGATGCTTCACGTTTTTACCACCAAAAGCTTGCTGCCTGAATATGGTGATCATGCCTTCTTGCCAACTTTTAGGCCTTCTTTTACAGGTCTAAAATAAAAATATGTTTCTAGGTGGCATGTTAGATAAGACGTGTTTTGGTTTGTGATTTTGTAGCTTAGGGAAATTATATATTTTTCTTTAACCATTGGTCTCTTGGCATATGGGAAGTGTTCAGTAATATATTAGCTCCCTGCCGTGTTCTCTTGGATCTCAGTTCCGGGAGAAGATGTCTCAAGCGCATCTGAAGCTTGCCTTTCCTAAGTCAGACAGCAGCCCGTGAGTATGTCATCATTTCCGTGGAGACAGCATCATCATAATGCAATATTAGCTACTGAGGTCTTCTATCGTTTCCTGCCTGGAGAGTTATGGCCCTGGCATTGAGGATTTAAGACCTACAGCCTGAACACTACTTACTACAAATCTCTCACAAAGCTGCTGCAATAAATCTCCTGGAGGAAAAGTCATTGAATAAAAAAATCCCCAACTCCAGAGAGCTGGCCATTTATTTTCCCAGAAAGGGGGCTGAGATGAGAGACACTCTCTACGCCTTTGACTCCATGGAGCAGAACCCAACAAGCATTCATCAGGGAAAGCCAAGTGATGGGCCAATCAGATCATTTGGGGAAGGAAAATGCATTAGCAAGTGCTCATCCAAGCATTCTCCCTTTCCTGTCTTCAGCTCTAGATACCTTCTCGGCCTGGGGAACAGGTAGGCAGAGCCGTACCTGGAGAGTTTGCTATTCCTGAAGATGGTCTGCCAGCAGTGCCGTGGAATCAGGAGGCTGCAGAGGGGACCCAGCTACGTTGAGGATTTATTTCACCTACCCATTTTTTCATACCCACAAATGTAAAATATGTACATGCATTCACACATGACAACACACAGAGAAGAAAAAAAACCAAAATAGGCATTTTTGTTAGTTTCCCGTGACAAAAACTGACAACTTTCCAAAGAAAGATGAAATCCAGATTTTGGCTTCCATGAGCCAATTGGAACGTCTGACAATTACGCCCCAACATTTCTGAGTCTCTGAGACATGTGTACAATGCCTCGTGTTATACTGTGTCCCACTCTGCCTTCCTTAGCTATTCTGTAAGCATAGTGCTTGAAATCTCACTCTAGTTTGTTCAGCTTGGGGTCCATTCTCTTGCCCTGTACTGCCTCTGTTCTTAGATCGGGAAATACTGCTGATTGGCCCATCCAAACCATGGCCTCTGATGCCTCTGAGGAGGCAGCCTGCTGCTCAGCTTGGGTGGTACCCAGAGAGAGAGAGCACAGCTCACATCTCATTTCTCTCTCACCCTGGGATATTTGCCAACTTGCTCACTCTCTTGAAATCTAGTTAGCCCGTAGCAAAATACATATAATAGAATCTCCTGCCAGGGCATTTGTAAGAATTCAATGTGGCAAAAGCTGTAAAGTGCCTGGCACTTTGGCATCTCTTAGCTTTAGCAGTGCCGTGATCTCCATTCATGCCTTGTCATGGCTTCTTTGCCGTACCTGCAATACAACTTACCATTTTTGCTCCCTGTAAGCGCTATAAAACTTTCATCTTTGTAGTGACATGCTGTTCAGAATAAACGCTCATTGACCAGATCTCTGTTGCATGTCTAGATTATAACTTACTTATTCTTTCTCTCTCTCAAATGTCTGTGTGCATATGTGTACGGGTGTCTGTGTGCATGTAAATGTCTGTGCATGTAGGCGAATGTATGCATGGAAGCCTGATGTTGATGCTGGGATCTCTCTCGGTGGCTGTCCACTTTATTCATCGAGTCTTGGACTCTTAGCAGACTTGGAGCTCGCTCTCATGACTAGTTTAGTTAGGACTTGCTTCAGGCATGTCCTGTCTTCACTTTCTGAGCGTTGGAGTCCCCATGCTCCCGAGGCCTTTATGTAGGTGCTAGGAGCCAAAACTCTAGTTCTCAACCTTGCACAGTGGGCATACTCTAACCACCGAGCTGTGGCTTCACCCCCTGATTTACCTAATTATTATGCTATCATTGCACATTCAGTTTGTTCTTCTTTGTTTGAGATAAGGTCTCATTAATAACCCTGGCTGGGCAGGAACTCGCTGGCTTTGTAGGTCAGGCTGGCCTTGAACTTTTCATGATCCTCCTCTCTCAACTTCCCGAGTGCTGGGCTTACAGCCCGACATATGTCACTACACCTGGCTTAGTTGCTGCGCTTTTAGAAGATAAGAATTTTGGGGGTTTTGCATGTAATTTGGTTTTGTTTTGTTTTGTGGTTACTTCTTATATTCCCACTATACTGAAGAGCTTAGGGCTCTCATTTGTCCTTTAGTACTTGCTTTTTAAATATGATCTTAGTAGGGAAATGTAATAAGGCATTAAATGCCATTGGTGCATTTAAGGAATTAAATAGTTACTCTTATGTGATGAAATACACATTTAAAATTGCATTTATTTATTGCGTGCACATGTGTACACGCATGCACACATGGCATGGTAAATGTGACAAAGAGCATGTGGGGGCCAGAAAAAAATTTATGAGAATCTCTTCTACCACGTATGTACTGGGGATTGATTGAACTCAGGTCATCGGGTGTGCCAGCAAGTGCCTTTAACTGCTGAACCATTTGGCTGAGACAAATTACTAATGGAGAATCGTTATTTTCTTATTCCCATCCCTAGCCAGAACCAATCATCTGGTGGCCAGGCACATTTTCTATCCCCCCCTTGTCCAAAAAGGGAAGATTCTTATTTGATAGAGAAAAGTTACAGCAGGGAGCGTGTGGAAAGAAAGAACACCGCTGTTGAAAGCAGCTTGTTGGGTGGTTCTTATGGGGTATGGACAAGAGGAAGAATCCAGAGCCGTCTGAGAGAAGTGGCTAAATGAGAAAATGGAATTTTTGTAAGAGGAATATACAGACCTGAACCATGGGGATTTACTTAAAATTTTCAAAATGGCAAGTTAAGAAAAATGGAATTACGGTGCTGGTGGTGTGGGTCAGTGGTTAAGAGTGCTCACTGCTCTTGTTTAGGACCAACTTTGGTTCCAAACACCACATTAGGTGGCCGGCAACCACCTGCAAGGCCAGCTCCAGGGGGAATTATGCCTCTGAACTCTGTGGGCACCTGTGCTCTCTCTGTCCCTCTGTCTCTCTGTCTGTCACACACACACACACACACACACACACACACACACACACACACACACGCTACACGCCCTCATTACAGAGGAAGAAACACAGAATCCCCTCTTCATCAGTGTTGCTGCTCAACTGTGTCAGCATTTTGAGACTACATGTATCCTTGGATGACCATAGGTTGTCAGTGATTCATGTGATTCAACAGCTTCGTGACACGACAGAATAAACAATACAGTGGGGGTGCCTGAGAAAATAAGGACAAATAAATGGAAAGGCAAACTTTCAGTGTCACCAGGAGATCAGGATGCAAAATCCCAAGGTCCTGTGCATTTGTTGAAGTAAGCCACTGACTCTGCGTGAGCTTTCCAGCAGGCATGCAGGGGCCTCTTTCTCAATGCTCAGTAGATCAAATCCAGGTCCCACAGCTGGGAATGGAGAGAAACTTCTTCCTGAATGAGTCTCAGGAAAACTCTACCTGAAACTTTTGACATGTCTATAAAAAGCTCTCAAACAACACTTTCATGGCCTCTTAAAAAACAATTTGCCTCCTTGTGGGCTAATGTCAAAACACCAGATACAACTAGCAAAAGCCAAATCAATTTTTTTCTGATGGTTTGACTTGATGTGAAGATAACGTTTTGACAGCTCAGAGGAATGGATGAGTTACACATCCTTTAGGAAAGGCTTCACAAATATTAGTTCCTGCAACTACAACTTGATAGAAATTGGACACTCAAAAGTTTGTGTTGTTGTCTATATAGAAAATAGCCCTATGTTTTGACAGTCCGCTTGTCAGAAAGGGCTGAAATATTTGTTTGCAATGAGAGAGCAAGAATTTAAAGCACAAATATTCTCAAAATGGGTTCAGAAAAGCAAATGCAGAAGATCTCTATAGATCTGTGAAACCTAAGTGCTGCCTTTGAAAGCACTTTGCCTTCTTTACCCATGTGGCTAGTCTTGGATAGCACCTAGAGAAAATAGCACCTAAATTAAGGAAGGGACCAGTCTCATCCAATTGAGACTGGTGATTTGGAAGCCAAGCAGAAAGTGTTGGGTTTCCTTAATGAATTTTAAGTATTTGCTCTGAGCTGGCGTGCGGCCTAGGCGGTGCTGCTGGCTCATGAATGCTTGGTTGCCAAATGGAAACACACAGATAAAGGCAGAAAATGTCAGCTCTGGTAGGGAGGTGAGGGGTGCAGCCACAACCTGTGGAAAGGTAGCTGTGGGTAGTCACAAGGAGTGACTAGGTGGCTGTCCTGGGACTCTGTTTCTCCTTATGGAGTCATGTGCCACTCATGATCACCAGAATAAATGAACGAAGACATACACCAGTTTTACACTAAGTGTGTTTGGAGGGTTTATTGTCCATGTGAAGCCAGCTGGCAGCACAGGAATGTGCAGGCAATGAAACTTTCCCCACAACGTTTCTAATTGGTTCATTCTTTTTTGTTGTTCACTGTAATATCTTCTTCACTCTCCACCAGATTTAGCATCTACTTCCTGTGGAAGATTCACAGCGATATCCTGTAAGTGAGACTATCGCTGAGAGAGCTGGAAAGAGAATCGTTTCCTTCTTTTCTCCATGGAGCCCATTTACAAGCTGCTCTCCATGTGGCTGGTAGGCATCTTGGATCCCGGTGAGGCAGGAGAGACCTGTGGACTCTTCTGGCATACCAGAACCGAGGAGACAATGAACAGGATCCATCAGCAGCTTTAGCTTCAGAACCACATCATCTAACATACCAGGCAGGAAAGGAGTACGCCTTCCAAATTGGTTAACCAAGTTGTCAGAAATGTCCTCCATCACGAGAGAGCACACACTTCAGCTGCCTCTACTCCTTGAAACAAAACAGCATGCTAGGCACTGTGGAGAGGAAGATGGCGTGCATGTTCCTCGGGCTGTATGCTGGAATACTGCCACTAAGCCGGATTCTGCTGAGGTGAATTGCTTTTAGCTGAAGGCAGAGGGAGGATTCTTGGCTGCTTTTGACACTCCGAAGTTCCATGTTGTTCCATTTCCACAAGAGTACCTCACTCAGGACAATGAAGAGTAGCCTTGAGGCATCCAGAGCAGAGAAATTCTACTCTCAAGAGCTTTTTTTTTTTTCTTTTTAATCAGAAAAAAAAAAGAAAAAGAAAACACTATGCTGATAAGTTAAACAGTCTTACACATTGTGGCAATATTGTTTTGTCAAAATAAAAAATAAAATTGCCCCTCCCTTTCTCTCTCCCTCTCTCCTTCCTTCTTTTCTTCCCTTCTCCCTCTCCCCCCTCCCCTCCCCTGCTCTCCCGTCCTCTTCCCTCCCTATCTTCCTCCCTTTTCTTCCTGTAGTGGAGGCTGACCTCAGAGCCTCACACGTTCTAGGCACACAGTCTACCATTACAGTGCACTCCCTAGCAAATAAGTGTTCATCTCAGCATGCGGTTCTGAAACTCATAGGGGAGCTCGTAACCCCAATTTCGCTGATCCCCTATGCTCTTCAAAAGCGCTCCGAGCCTGCTCTTTTGCTTTCTTGACTGAAGTAGCTGGCACTGTAGAGTTGGCTAGTCACATGTATGGGTCCAGCGTGAAATGACACAGTTTCTTGGGTCGATCCTTCTAGGCAGCCACACTGACCGATGTTCACTGCATGCAATTGTGAAGGGCCTGAACTTCTGACCTACACAGCTATGAGCTAATAGGAAAGGTGTGTGCGTGTGTGTCTGTGTGTCTGTGTGTGTGTGTGTGTGTGTGTGTGGTGTCGTTTCTAGTCACAGAGTGTAACAACAGATAATAGGCACACTGCCTTCCTCCTGCATTTCTCAGAAGCAACCAGAAAAACCCATTGCTCAGCTGTGGCGCTAGTGAACTGGTGTCCCAGAAAGGAGCACCCATGCCGCCCTCTGCTGTTTGTCTTTGATAAAACAGGCACTTGTGAGTGAACTACCTGTTCTGAGACCTGGTCATCAGAAGTTGCGGAAATATTGATGTCCACCCTGGTCTCTTCTCTTTAGAATCAAGCAAACATTCAACACAACATTTCTACATCCAAAGCAGGGAGAAATTACCACACACAGAGAGGCACATTAGTGACAGGGAAAGGAACAGGGATTACTTGGGAGGACAGCTAATTGGAGACCAGCCCCTTCCACTGCCCAGTGCTAGCTCTAGGACTGGCCATTGCTTCCACCCTAGAAAAAGGGGACCCGTGAAAGAAAAATCGTGTCTCAGTTTCCGTAGCAAATTATCCTGAAAGCACCCAGCCCCACCCCCAGTGAGAACAGACCCACATGCACCCCACACAAGCCTTACAGGTTCCAATAATGCAGGCAAGCTCAACCACACCTTTACAGCCCAGCCTTCCTTCTTTGAAGGCTCAGCAGGGCACCTCAGAGACTAGCAAGGCCCGAAGAGCTGTATTTTGGGGGAATTATTGAGATTATGCTTATTTATCGGCTTCACGCTGGGCCAAGGTAAAATCTGTTCACTTGACAGCTTTTAATAGTCATAAAGTCAAGCTTCAGGGACTAGGCACTTTTGAATGTCATCCTTATGACAACCTTGTGGGGTGGACCCTCCTGTCACCACAGGGCAGAGACTAAGAAACAAGAAACGGGTTGGTTTGATTGAGTCAGGTTTACAGTTTATAAATGGCTTTCTTTTCCTTCCTTTCTTCCTTCCTTCTTTCCTTCCTTTTTCCTCCCCACCCCCTCTTGGGAGCAACTCAGGGCTTTATCCAAGCTAGACTAGAGTTCACTGAGCAACACTCCTTGCCCCCCCCCTTTTTTTGAGACAAAATCTTACTGTGTAGCTTACAGGATAGGTGTCAGGCTGAAAACCCAAGAGAGCTGATATTACATATATTCAAGGCTGAAGGTCATTGGCTGCCTTTAAAAGGTTAGTGTTTTGCTTTCCTTGACCTTCACATAATGGAGGGCAATCTGTTTTACTGAAAGTTCACTGATTTCATTGTTAATCACACCCAAAAACACCCTCACAGAAATAGCTAGAATATTATTTGCTCAAATGTTTGGGCCCAGCAAGTTGATACATTAAAAATTAAATTTTAATTAAAATTAAAAATCACAGATAATAAAATTGACTCTGAGTCCTTTAAGAATAGGGCTGGAAAGATGGTTCAGCAGTTATGACCTCTGGCTGCTCTTCTGGAGAATCTGAGTTCAATTCTCAGCATGGTGGCTCACACAAGTCTCTGTAACTGGCCTCAGGGGGTCTGACACCTTTATGGCACCCAACATGCACATGGTGCACACACAAGCATGTAGGCAAAGCACCCATTCACACAAAAATACATTAAATGTGTAGGCATTTAAAAAAAGGAACGTCAGTGGAAGATGACTGGGTTAAACAGGGAAACTATTACATAAACAACTCAGTTAAATACACACCATATTCCAGCAGGGCAGCCTTTGGGATTGTCCTCTTGTCAGAAATCATTTCCTTCACTGCTACCAGGAACCATCGAGATAACATGTAATGTCACTGATTCTGTGACTGTAACTCATAGAAGGTATCTTCTCATTGAGAATTGAGTAAATCTCAGGCCTTGTTCAGTATGGTACTGAAAGGAAAAGTTGCAGTCTCTCTTTTTTTTTTAACTTAAATTTATTTTTTATAATTTATTCACTTTACATAGTGAGTATAGGCCCCCTCCCTCATCTCCTCCTGGTCCCACCTTCCCTTCCTCTTTCCTCTTATTCCCCTCCCATATTTCTCAGAAAGGGGAAGTCCTCCTCCCCTACCATCTGACCCCAGCCTACAAATCTCATTAGGAATGCCTGCATCCTCTTCCTCTGTGGCGTGGCAATGTCCCACCATCCCCACCAGGGGGAAGTGATCAAAGAGCAGGCAACTCAGTCCATGTCAGAGACATGCTTCCCTTACTTCCACATGGAGGCTGAGCTACATCTGAGCAGGGGTCTAGATCGTCTCCATGCATAGTCTTTGGCTGGTGCAGGCCCCCATGGGCCCAGATTTGTTGGCTCTGTTAGTCTTTTTATGGAGCAACTGTCCCCTCCAGAGCCTTCTGTCTCCCCTCCCCCTGCCCAACTTTTCCATAAGACTCCCTGAGCTCTGTCCAAAGTTTGGCTGTGAGTCTTAGCATCTGCTTCAATCCCCTGCTGGTTGGAGTCTTTCAGAGGACATTTATGGAAGGCTCCCATCCTGTTCCCTCTCTTCAACTCTTCCGGTGTCTATTTTTGCCTTTCTGAATGAGACACAAGCATCCTCCCTAGAGTCCTCCTTGTTATTTGGCTTCTTTAGGTGTGTAGATTGTAGTATGGTTATCCTGTACTTTATGGATAATATCCACTTATAAGTGAGTATATTCCATGCATGTCTTTCTGGTTCTGGATTACCTCACTCAGGATGCTCTTTTCTAGTTCCATCCATTTGCCTGTAAATTTCATCCTTTCCTCTTTTAAAATAGCTGAGTAGTATTCCATTGCATAAATGTACCATAATGAAATGACAGCCTACAGGCTGGGAAAAGATCTTCACCAACCCTACATCTACTAGAGGGCTAATATCCAAAATATATAAAGAACTCAAGAAATTAAACTCCAACAAACCAAATAATCCAATCAAAAAACAGGATACAGAACTAAATAGAGAATTCTCAACAGAGGCCTATCAAATGGAGGAGAAACATTAAAAGAAAAGCTCAACATCCTTAGTCATCAGGAAAGTACAAATAAAAACAACTCTGAGATTTCATCTTATATCCATCAGAATGGCTAAGATCAAAACCTCAAGTGACAGCACATGCTGGCAAGGATGTGTAGAAAGGGGAACACTCTTCCATTGCTGGTGAGAGTGAAAACTTGTACAACCACTTTGGAAATCAATCTGGCTCATTCTCAGACAATTGGAAATAGTGCTACCTCAGGATCCAGCTATACTACTCCTGGGCATATTCCCAAAAGATGCTCCACCATACAAAGACATCTGATCAACCACGTTCATAGCAGCTTTATTCATAACAGCCAGAATCTGGAAACAACCTAGATGTTCCTCAGCTGAAGAAAGTTGAAGACTCTTTAGTTTAATTGTTTTACATAGTTTCTCTTACAACCTTGTGGCCAATGCCTCTCCTCCTTGATTAAATGAAAGCATTTGGCCATGCTGGATAGACCTTGTAGCCTCCTCCAGGCTGCACTTTGTTCCGTTCCTAGGAGACAGGCCACCCCTCTTTTATCTGAGTAGCCAGGAAGAAAGGGAAAGCCATGAAGGGATATCAGAAAAGATGGTGTCAGAAAGCATTCTCATTTTCACACTGGAAACACCAATTCCTGTTACAGTGGTCTAAGTGATAGTGGAGCTGACCTGTTCACGGTATCACTGTTTTCTGTGATGGTGGAGTGGAATGAGGCATGGTACAGTACACAGAGAGAGCAAAGTAGGCTACCTGCTACCCACCGTTCAGCCTCATGTAAGAGTACGCACTTTAGCTGATGTTGAGGACCAGTCTGCCCCTTGCAAAGCTTTGCATTCTCCTCGACATCTGGCACCAGGCCTGGTGTATTTGGAGCTGAATAAACTGCAGCTGCATGATTGGAAGGGGATATTATGGGCTGGAGGTTTTGTTAGAAATGGGATCATGTAGGAGAAAGGAGTTTGAGACTGTTATACCAATGACTTGCTATTTCGGAGGCCACGCTTTGAAACAGTGTCTCGAGGACACAGTACCCTGGAAGAAGTAGCTCTCAAAAGCACAAGAAAGCCCTTTCATTTAAAGAAAAAATGTGACCCACATGGCAGCACCAAATAATAACAATTATGGTGATACTTTTACATATATATATAAAGCCGAGACTTGACAACGTCTGGCCTTAGATTATAAATTGGCTCATTATCAGGAAAAAGATATTTATTGAAACACAGCAATGATCAATGGGCTCATTATCCTCTCGTGGCAGCCGGGAAGTCCTGAGACACAGTCTGTCGCAGGGACCAGGCAGTAATTTGTACCAGTACTATTTGGTGCACAGCCTTTCCACAGGGTTGATTTGTTCCGAGAAGGGGTGCAGGGACTTGAGGGTCTTGATCTGATTATCTGGAAAATAGAACTAATTGATGTGTTCCCTTCTGGGCATGCTTCCTTAATGACTGTTTGAGAGCGCAGCAGGCCTTTGGAAGTGTGCCTCAGTGTGGCGCTCGGTCGGTCTGTTATTTAACTCTAAGACCACACAGCACACGCTCTCTTTCGCTTCTTTTCTGAAAAAGACTTTTATTAGCATTTGTTAAGCACGCATAGCAGTGGGCTTCATTACAACGCCTGCACACACATGATGCATTTTGATCATATCTGCTCCACGACCCTCTTTGCTGTTCCTACTGGACCCCTTTCTAGTTCATGAATTGTTGTCTGTGTGAACCACTGAGTTTTACATTTTAGGGTTACTTACAGAAACATGACCATCTGACCAGCACTAAAGAAATTTCTCTCTTCCTCAGTGTGTTGTACAAAAAACAAAAACAAAAACAATAAAACCCCCTCTGGCTTTGTTTGTTATTGTTGTTATATTAAGGTTCTTTGTTTTCTTTTTAAAGAAAGTGCTTGTCTAGATTCAGCTCACCACTCCTTTTTTCCTTTTTCAGAAACTTTTTTTTTAAAATTGGTCTGTGCCTCTTGAGACATTTTAAATAATTTTTTATCATAGAATACCCAGAAAGACCCAAAATTCCCACAAGGTCACAAATGATCAAAGAGGATTAGCCAGGAGACCACCGTGAACAATGGTTTATCCAATAAGCAGCCTCTAAAGGCTATTAGGAGCATAAGGGTAGCAGGCATATGCCTTAGATGGATTGTTTAGTGTTGCTGGATCTCAGTTTTCTTGTTGAGAAGAATGAGGACATCACTTGCTTTGCAGGGAGGCCTTAGGAGTCAGGAATGTAGCAGGTGCTTAATAAATTATAGAACCTTGGGGCTGGAGAGCTAGCCCAGCAGGTTAAGCATACCTGGTCATCTTTGCGGAGGATCCAGGTTCAGTTCCCAGCACCCCCACCATGGCTCACAACCTTCCCAAGCTCCAGTTCCAGGTGACCCAGCACCATCTTAAGAACTCCAACACCACCGGGCATGCACATGTATAATACACTTACATGCAGACAAAACACCCACATACAATACCAAATAAATCTTTAAAAATTATGCAAGTCATTATGTGCTTCCTAGAAAAACAAAGAGAGGAGGTCTTTGTGTTGGTAGGGAGCTGTGGATATTTGGGGACTCTTTCCTTCAGAGCTTCCTGAGTGGGGAACGTGAAGGATGGAGATAGGGTCCTCTGGTCATAGAGAGAACAAGAACACTTAAGGCCAACTGGGGACTCCCTGGCTCCCGTTAGTAGAACTAACTGCAAAG
The DNA here is from genome assembly GCA_028658305.1 of Pachyuromys duprasi. NCBI lineage: Eukaryota > Metazoa > Chordata > Mammalia > Rodentia > Muridae > Pachyuromys > Pachyuromys duprasi. The sequence goes on from CM053763.1 coordinate 83,763,614, forward strand.
TATACATGCCTGACATGTTTGGGGCTGAAGAGAAACCAGGCAACAAGATGAGTGAGGATAGATGGACGCCACCAAAGCACTGCCTTCAGCCACAGCACAGATGGCCTCACTTCATAGATCAGGAGCTGCGACCCATAGGCATAACACAGCAGCCATTAGGAGGCCAGACATACCAAATGTGCTTCGGGTTTTTCTTTTCTTAAACCTGAAAATGGGGGCTTATCACTCAGAATAATCTTGCTTGTGCTGCAGTAATGGATGATTTCAAAAGCCTCAACTGCACACAGCGAATGTCCGTCATAAGCCATCTACAGCTCTACTCCATGACTCCTTTTGCTAAGACACAGGTAATCAGGGCAGCGCACTGCTGGGGATGTTGCACAGTGGAAAGAGAACATGGCTGTTCTGAACTTTATGGCCACTCCGTACTTAGTTCGGCATGGGGAGGGAGGGACGCTTAAACACCTACAAGCACGATAACTAAAGAAAGGAACCAAAATATTTGACAAATAGTAAATGACTTGATCACAGGTGTTGACAAAGGTTTCTCATGGGTTTCCCTGACAACCAAACAAATTACTTTTATATAATCTGTAAGTGACACATTAATTGTAACTTGCATTTTGCTATGAATATGATGATTATATGACGAGTTACTGATGGGGCCAGTGAAATAGATCCCAGGTGTACTAACTGAAAGGCAAAAAAAAAAAAATTGTGTGTAATGAGAATTATGCATCACAGACAACTACGGGCCAACTAGCTATGAAAACTGATGTGGTGTGGAAGGTGGCTGAGAACAGAGGGAAGGACAACAAAAAAGAAATGAATGAAAGCAAGGAGAGGCAGAGAGACAGAAGGACAAATAAGGCCCAACTGCGGGTCACAAAAGGTAAGAAACTTCAGGGAGTCTGGGGTCTCCACAGCATTTGAGGTGCTCTTCCACGGAGCCTCATGTCCTCAGACTCCTCCTCCACCTTGGGTTGAAGTCCTACTAGTGGGTTTGTTTTGTCATCACAGACATGCTGACGTTTTACTGTGGCTGGTCCTCTAGCACTCCCTTCTCGGGCCTGCAATTGTTCTTACCGGTCTCTGGTCAGTGCTGGATGGGATAGTCAGAGCCTCTGTCACCAAGAAAGGAAATTTCTCCTGGATCTTAGACATGGGTGAGGACATGGGGCCAGTAAGAGCTTACCTTCAAACGACGTCAATGATGTGCCCAGTAGCACCCCAGTAAGTGTTTTGTACCTTAAGAAAGCATCTAAATCTTGATTTTAGGACCTGCATGCACACAGCTTAAGGGTTTAAACTGAACTTGGTGGTACAGGTCTGTAATCCTAGTTACTTGGGAGGCTGAGGCAGAAGGATGTCAAGTACAAAGCCTAAGTAGTCTATGAGTGAGTTCAAGGTCAACTGAGACTATTTAGTAAGAGCCTGTCTCAAAACAAAACATGAAAAAAGGCTGGGGTGTCGCTCATTTGTAGAGTGCTTGCCTGGCATGTCAAGGCTCTGAGTTCAATCCCCAATGCTACACTCACAAACTGATAATCTAGAGCTTGCTATGAGGAGCTGATTCCATTTTTCCACACCTAGGAGGATTCATTTCATCTAAAATAACAACTGATAATTTTTCATTGCTGCTGTTTATTTTTACACAGTTGTCTCCAGAAACAGCTAGCATACACATTAACACTTCCTTAGGGCCTGCAAGGCGAATGTTGGTGGGACTCAGTAAGAGGTTCCTTTTTGAGCAGTGGTTCCCCAGAGCCCTAGATGCAGAACCTTCCTCATGATCATCTCTAGCATCTGTGTCGGCACTGATTGCCTGCTCGGCTCTCTACCAGCCTCCTGTGGACTCTCACAGCCCTAGCTGTGGCAGCTGGAATTTTATTGCTGAGTCAGACAGTCAGCCCTAATTGTCTGTATCAGCCTCCAGCTGTGTCTCTTCCTTAGGCAGGAAAGCTTTTCTCTTAGAGTTTGGTGCACTGCCTAACTGGTTGAGATGCCCTGGCTGGCAACACTGGCAACCTAGGGGGTTTCTTGTAACGTTTGAGCCCACAGGCTATGCCTGGAGGAAGATGAGGGGCCCTGTGTTTGTGTATCTGTTACACTTCCCTGCCAACATGACCTCACTGCCCCACACGGCTACATGCCTGGAGATGCTGCTCTTTATAGACCCTAGCCACAGGTGTCTTTGCATGGTGCCTTCTGTCTGAAACTCCCTGCTAGTGGATACCCAGGGAGGAGACCTGAGGAAGGTGAGGGCCATGTGTTTCCTTGGCATCTTCTCTGTGGATATTATCAGGTATTTTTAGAGAGAAGGTCAGAGCTTCCCTCAAGGAGCCCAATGCTTGGGATTCTGAATTCTGCTAAGTGCTTCTTCCCCTTGCATTGTGGGTATGCTGTAGATTGAAATGTCCCCGAGTCTTTGCTCTTTCTGGGATCCAAGTGCTCTCCCTGGATGTGACTTTGCAGATACCCAGACAGGATACAGAGCTATTAGACGTGACTCTGTGACTGGCTTTGTCCAGTGAACGTGTACTCACGTTCAGAGCCCAAACAAGCATGGCATGTCTCTGTGCTTCTCCTATCCCCACAAGAGTAACTTGGGCAACTGGTGCCTCTTCACTGGGGACCTTAGAAGAAACATCTGTGGGATTGACCAAAATCAAGTCAAGTCCAGCCGGAATCCAGTTGGAAACAGAGCCCCTAATTAAGAATAGCTACCTTCAGTTGATCCTCAACCCACGCAAAGCAGAAAGTAGATACTTGGGGCTGCATCTCCCCAAGAGCACGTGATAAAAGGCAATAGCGTCCCATCGTTTCTTCCAGAAATCCTGCAGCATCCCTTGTCTCTATGGTCTGTTCCTGTTCCATGGGTACTTCCTTTATTGAACCCTTAAGGAACCATCCTAATTTAAGTGACACTGAAGGAATGATACAAGTTCTGGGCCAGTGTCCCTCCACCACCAGACCACATCGCCATCAAAGCACGAACACGGCAGTCCCGGCTGCTTCCTCTGTTTCCAGCTTGCTTTTCAATATTCAACTTGAGAGTCTGGTCCTCGAAGTGGATAAGAGCTTATTTTCTTCTTTTTTTTAAATTAAATTGTTTTCAGAATTTTTACTTTTAGTTTGGAAATATCTTCCAACATGCACAGAGAGAGTTAACATAATAGTGAGCACCCATGCACCTGCGTCTGGGCTTCAGTGACTGACATTTTGCAGTCTTATTTCATCTACTCCTCTGTTATTATTTTCCTCTTAAAATCTAATGGCATTTGAATTTGAAGGAGAGTGTGGAGGGGCATATAGGAAGGGAAGAAAGGGAAGAGAGAAGCATTGTAATGAGACTATAATCTCAAAAACAAAGTAAGCAAAAAAGAGCGAGACAGGCGCGCGAGAGAGAGTGCGTTCACAGCTTTGTAGTCTCAGCGTGTCTAGAAATTCCACTGTAATTCTCATTTCTGAAGTCTCGTGAGTGACATTATTCCTCTTCCTTCCCTGCATTTGTGTGCTTTCTCCTGTCCTTTGATCTCTTGTAATGGTTGAGAGGTTTCTTTCTTTCTTTTAAAAAAAGATTTATTTATTGTGTATACAATGTTCTGCCTGCATGTACACCCACACGTCAGAAGAGGGCACCAGATCTCATTATAGATGGTTTCGAGATGTACTTGCTGGGATCTCTGGAAGAGCAGCCCCTGCTCTTAACCTCGGAGCCATTTCTCCAACCCTGTTGACTGTTTCTTTTTAAATTTTTGATGTGTGTGTTCATGAGGCCAGAGGCTGACCTCAGCGGTCTTCCTCAGTCATTCTCTACCTTCTTGTTTGAGCTAGGGTCTCTCACTGGCCCCGGAGCTGACTGGCTAGAGTGGCTGGCCAGCAAGCCCCTGGGAACCTTCTCCCTTCCTCTCCCAGAACTAGGATTGAATGTATGTACCACAGCACCCAGTTGATTCTGGCGGTCGAATTCAGTCTTCGTTCTTGAATGGCAATCACTTTACCAGCAACGTCATCTTCCAAGGCCAGTTTCCTGTTTTTAACTCCTGGTCTGGCTCTTCGAACTCAGTGTTCCTGGGCTAGAGAAATGCGTCTACATGTGAGGCATCTGCCCCCAACCTTGATGACCTGAGTTCAGTCCCTGGGAAGGAGAAAAACAATTCTTGAAGTTGGTTCTCAAACATAAATTTAAAGTATCCTTTCCATAGCTTCTGAATTTCCCCTTGCTATTTAGAGATTGTTGTAACCTTTGAATCTGTTATTTCTGCCAAAGGAGACAGTCAGCATGCTATGTAATCTTACTGTGTATGCAACCTCATTAGAGTTTCTCTGTTTAAAAGAGGCCCATCTGCCTTCCTGGTGGATATTGTCTCCATAGAAATGCCAGCAGCGTGGCGTTTCTAACTCTTCTGTAGGCCTTTGAGTGCCCCCCAAGGCAGGAATGGTGCATTACTCATCTTTTTATATATCCCTGGTGTCTGGTACACAGGAAACAGTGTTTGTTTGATATGCATCTAAATTAGCACTGGGACTAAAGAGTAAGATCCAGAGAGAGCACAAATGTTGCCAGCCAATCACAGGAAAAGCTGCCAAACACGTAATCTATGGGCTGAGGGGCTGGGGTCACTCATTCCCTGCAGCTAGAGTCTCCACACCTGTCAGATGTCAGTTGCATTTGCAAAGCTAGGAGTTCAGGTGGAAGGTTGGATTTTTCTTTATTAAACTTGTCATTCCCCAAGGTGGGTCTCTGACAGCAACCCAGTGAGATGTCAAACAGAGACAGTTGTTGCCAAACCTGGTAGAGACATTTCGACAGTTAGAGATACAGCTGCAGCCGAGACTTTATGTGTAATGCATTCTCTCTATATCTTTTTTAGGGAGGTCAAATGATTAACAAACAAACAGCGAAAGTGAAGCCAGCTTGTCAAGGTGCAGATGTGAGTTGGCAAGAGTTGGGCCACGTGGACACAGGCCTCAATTCTGCTTATTAGCTGCTGTATGACTTGGAGTGAGTTATGTCCTCTGAGCCTCATACTCACTCATGTTTTTATTATAAAAAAACAGATGAAATGCTATCCACAGGACTGTCTATATACTGCAGAGCATGGCTCAAGTATTAGGCATAATTGGACTGTATTAAAATTGCATTTAGTCATTTCACGCTATTTGTTGTGGAGAAGACTGAATGAGATAAAATCCTTTGAAATGTTTTATTCTCTGTAAAACACTGTTTACATGTTAGCTATAATTAGAGCATATTAAAATTCCATCTAGTCATTGCTATGACTTGGATATGAAGTATCTGGCCTAAACTCCCGTGTTAAAGACCTGGTCACCAGTGGGTGGCTCCGATGACTGAGCCGGAGGGTTCTGACTAAGTCAGTGGATTAATCCATGGATAGATTTGTAATTTAATGACACTATTAGGAGGTGGTTAAAACTAGGATGTGGGGCCTGGTCCAAGAATGCAGGTCATAGAAGGTGTGCCTTCACAGGGAGTATGTTGTCTTTGGATTCTTTCTGTCAATCTAAGATGTTTAATTTTCACCCTTATTTCGGGCCTAAAATGACCCTCTCTGAAATTGGTTTCTTAAATATTTGTCATAAGAATGAAAACCAATGAGCAAGCACAGTCATTAAACAACATAAGCAAACATACACACACACAAAGTATAAAATGATAATTTTATATATCAAGTTAATTGGCCATAGTTGGCTGTAAAGGCTTACTTTTCATTGTCAACTTGACACAACCTATAATCACCCGGGAAGAGCGTCTCAGTGAGATACTGTTTACGTCGGGTTGGCTTGTGGGCATTTCTGCTGTAGGTGACTTAAGGTAATGGATGTGGGAAGATCCAGCCTACAATGGGAGTCTCCATTCCTTAAAAGGGATGTGTGTGCTGAACTGTATACAGTAGGGGAAATAGAGCTGAACATAAGCAAGCAGACATGCATACTGTGTAGTGAAAATTTTCGGTTTCTATAAAAACACAGAAATGTTATATGAATACGTTTTTGCCTTAATCCTGGGTGTGGGATTATGGGGCTGCTTCAGATCATCCCCAGCAACTAATTATGATTGGTCTCATGCTCTGGCAGAGGCATGATTTTGCCGGCTGAGGCTAGTTTACCTTTGGAAGTCTGGGGATTCTTCAGAGGGTGTATAAATGCCAGAACCCTGAGAGAGGGGGTGGCCACTGCTCCCCCTGCTGCCGCTGCCCTGGTTTCCTCCTCCTCCTGCTGCTGCCGGGTGCTGGATTGCTGGTTGCTGGCTGGAGCTAGCCTGACAAAGATCAAACTTTCCCCCAAGGAACTTGAGGTCCCTAGTCAGCAGGAAGTTGTGTAACAATGTTGCTGCCCTCTTTCCCTCTAACCTTCTTTCTCTTTTACCTAGTGTTGGGGGGTGGGTTTGACGGGATGGGGGTGGAGTAGGGAGGTTAAAAAAAAAGAACCCAATGAAGTAGCCAAAAGTCTGGCTACATGCAGGCATTCATTTCTCTCTGTCATTGACTGTGGGCATGATGTGACTAGCTGATTGACTTACCCCACAATGGAATTATAAACTAAAATAAACCTTTTTTTTACCCCTAAGCTGCTTTTTGTTCTGGTATTTTATCATAGCAACAGAAATGCCACTGGGACACTGGCTATACCTTTGGTCAAATGCTATCTTGGATGTGTGTGTGTGAGGGTGTTTCTGGATGAGATTAGCACTGGATTGGTATATTAAATAAAGTAGTTATTATTTTCTTAGTGTAGGTGGGGCCTCACCCAATCAATTGAACACTTCAGTAGAATAAAACGCCAATAAGAGAACCTCTTCTTCCTGATTATTTCAGCTAGAACATAGGTCTTTTCTTTCCTCTGTACTTAAGCAACTGGCTCTTCTTTGGCATTAATTTGAACTGGACTTTTTGCTGCTGGCTTTAGTTAGTCCCAGGCACCTCTTTAGACTTAGTACTGAATTCATCGTGGCTATTTCTGGGTCCCTAACTTGCTAACTGCAGCTCTCAGGGCTTTGCAGTTTCTATAAACTGCATGACTCAATTTCTTATCATCCATCCATCCATTTATCCATCCTTCCATCATCCATCTATCCATCCATCTATGTTTCTACTTGATCATCTCTTTTATCAATTGTTATCTCTCTATCTTCTGATGGTTCCTTAGAGAGGTCTTATTAATGCACATAATCAAAGTGATGCATATTAGCTCACTACTATATGTTCAGCATTCTGTTGACACAGACAGATGTAAGAGTTTTTGTATGCTACAGTTTCCTGACTTTTACAGGCTAACAGGGAGACATATATCCCTCATTCTCCATGTTTCTGCAGAGAAGGAAAAATTCCTGGTGTGAATGGGAACATTTCCTTCTGTTTCTTTTTTCACTCTTTGCAAGAAAAGAGTGATCTGATTAATGAGCTTGGAAAGGGGGGCTGAGCAAGGAGACTGCTTCTTCTGGCTCCTCTCTTCTTGAACTGTGGCAGATGTGGAATGCAAGTTTTTCCTGCTCTGTCACAGAGTAGGCCTGTTGGTGAGGTGGAGGGGATTGGCAGTGAGAGTCCAGCTCTTAGCGACTGGGCAGGATGTGTGGAGAGATTATGGGAAATGCATTGCACACTAGCAACATCACATTTTACTCTTGATCCTGTTTCCTTCTCTAATCTCTAATCTCCTTCCTGTTTGTGAGAACATCTGTCACTCTCTCACAAGGTAGACTTACTCCTCGGTCTAGATTATTTAGACTAAGGAAATGCCTTAGGTATTCTGCAAGGTCTCCAGATGGGCTGTGCTGCTATGAAGGCATTTTATAAATGTAATCAGCATATGTAGTCAGGTAGTTCTAATAAAGGAATACTGTTTTGTAAAACATGCCTATTGAGTAGAAAAGACTTCAGAACAGAGCTCAAACTTCCTTGAGGAAGCACATACTTTAAATCCATGGACTACAGCACCTGCTCCTACCTGGTTGTCTCCAGCCTGCCTTTCCTGGCAGTCTGCTCTATCAATTGCAGGCTTGTCTAGCCAGGCCCACAACGATGTGGGCCAACTCCTTGTAATAAAGCTTTTTGCATACTAGGAACATATACATCATACATGCATTCTATTTCTAGTCCTCCGCTATCTACAGGGGCGGAGTAAAAGGAAGATAACAGCTCCAAACTCCACTAATCTGCTTCTGAAAAGAAAATTTGTTTTACAGATTCAAGGTTTTCAGTAAACCGTGGATGGAATGAAGACAAAGAATACCACCCACAACATAGTGTTCTAAAGTAGCCCCTCACTTTGGCAGAGGCAGAACTGAATCCCACACAGAGACCTTTCTAAACTGTTCTGAGGGACCTGGAGTGGCAAGCCCATCTGTTTACTCATAATTAATGTTCGCACATTTTCCTTTAGCTCTTTAAACATGTCCAGAACAGCTGCTTTCAATGCGCTGTCTCCTGAAGTTGGGTCAGCTGTAAGTCAGTTTCTGTTTGCTTTTGTTCCTCTCCGTGGTACACCTTCTCTCTGCTCTTGCCATCTTTTCATTGTTGGCTGAAGATTGGACATGCTAATTAGCAAGTGCATTCCAGACAGTATACCGTAAACAAGACTGTTGGGGGGGGGTTGAGTTTCAGGGAACTTTTGCTTCATTGGCAGGACTTAAATTATGAACTGTCACTGGGCACTGGTGGCACACACCTTTAATCCCAGCACTCGGGAGGCAGATTTCTATGTTTGAGGCCAGCTTGGTCTACAGAGTGAGCTCCAGGACAGCCAAGGTTACACAGAGAAATTTTGTCTCAAAAACCCCTAAACCAACCACCACCACCACCACCACCAACAACAACAACAAAAAAAACTATGGAATTCTGTCTGTTTGTTCACAAAGTCTGGGTCCCTAGTGATCTGCCCAATGCCTGTGTGCTTTAGCATTTTTAGCCAATGACTTGGACAAAATTAATTTTCAGGTATTTCAAGCTAGCGAAGAAGCTTTTGGTCTCCACTGCCGAAGCTGCATGGTCATTGTCATGCACCCAGTAAACTCACAAGCATCACCTACACCCTTGGGGTCTGGTAGGCTTGCTGGCTTTCCCTGTGCACACGAACTTAGCAACTGATGTACATGGAGAGCTCAGTCTATCGCCTTCAAATCTTCACCCTTGCAGATGCTTTGCCCCTTTTTTTGGGTGATGTTACCTCTGGCTGTTAAATCCCTTGGAAGAGGCTGGTAAAATGAGGTAATGGGACAATGAGGCAGATGGGACGGTCAGAAGGGCAGCACTCCTGCCTCATCTTGACCTCTTTCTCCCTCCTCCCCCTCTTCTCTCCTCCTCCTGGCCCTCTTCCTCCTCTTCTCTCTCCCTCCTCCTCCTGGTCCTCCTCCCCCTCCTCTTCTCTCCTCCTGGTCCTCCTTGTCCTCATCCTTGTCCTCCCCCCCCTTCCTCCTTTTCCAGTGTGTAGTTGCTTCTTGTGTTAGTGCTTCCCTGCCTAACTGGTTGTTCAGTGTCATAATTGGTGTAATAGTGCATTTGTTTCGTTTTCCTTTTACTTCTATGAAGGGCAGCCATGTGGCTTCTTCCCGCCCTGCAGGTCCCATCAGAGGTTCCGATTTTTCCACACGTATGATGTCTCTGCAATGCTGCTTTTATTATCCTCAAATATTGTAATGCATAGGC
>CM053763.1:83773781-83808186 GCA_028658305.1 Pachyuromys duprasi
TTTTTAATTTCTGAGTAATATTCCATTGTGTAGATGTACCACAATTTTTGTATCCATTCCTCAGTTGAGGGGCATCTGGCTTGTTTCCTGCTTCTGGCTATTACAAATAAAGCTGCTACAAACATGGTTGAGCAAATGTCCTTATTGTGTATTTGAGCCTCTTTGGATATATGCCTAGGAGTGGTATAGCTGGGTCTTGAGGAAGTGCTATTCCTAGTTGTCTGAGAAAGCGCCAGATTTTCTTCCAGAGTGGTTGTACAAGTTTACATTCCCACCAGCAGTGGAGGAGGGTTCCCCTTCACCACAACCTCTCCAGCATGTATTGTCACTTGAGTTTTTGATCTTAGCCATTCTGATGGGTGTCACTGCTCTTTTAAATATTCACTTTTTCTGAGTCACACTGTGTTTGTGCGCCAGCCTCTGTCTAGCTACTGGGGGATACAACAGTGAACGAAACATAAAAAAGGATTCTATGCCCTCGAGGGGATTTTTGTGACCGAAGAAACATTCTAAACCAGAGAAAAGTAAACACTCACTACAGTACTAAGGAAGAATAAATGATGAAAACAATGAGCAGGGATAGGTGGGTTGACCCTGATTGTCAGAGACAAGTGATTGTAACAAGCAGTCTTACTGAGAGTGCACACTGAAGCTAGGCTTTTGAAAGTCCCATGGTCCTGTGCTTCAAGTCATAGGCTCAGCATCTATACACAATATCTATATAACATCAACACTTGGCTATGCAGATGTGCAGCTTGACCTCAGCACATGAACTTTCTTAACACCATGACACTCATAAAGGGTTTATTTCCAGTAACAAGAGTGGTGGGAAGTGCTGTGGCTCTGTTTCTGGCCTTTAGGGTAGAAAATATTAATCGAATCTTGGCTTTATGGCCTATTGGGGCAGCTGCAGAGGCCTGTGGTTAGTGTCTTGGGGCAGAGACTGGCCACTCTTATTCCCTGCTTTAGTCTATTGCCTATGTCTCACACAGCACTGCATGGTACATGACAGGTATGTTAATACAGTACTTGCTAAATAAGAGAGTTCAAAGCTATGTCTTTGGTTTGCTTATCAATTCTATTATTGTAGGAGCATTACTTAGTCTTTCAAGTGTTCAATTCCTCATGTGTAAAACTGGCTGCTAATCATGATAATACCAGTACTTGCTTCTAGAATTGTTGTGCGGTATAATTGCAGTAATTCATAATGCATGTACAGCCCTTGGCACAGCGCCTAGAATACTTCACGTGCTCATTTAATGGTCGTAAGGGTCAGTATGCAGGATAATGTGTCCTCCAGTCTAAAGAGACCCTGACTTCCTTCCCTTCCCCCCTCTCTTCCTCCTTCAACTTCCCTTCCTCCTTCCCTTTATCCCCTATCCCTCTCTCCCCTCCCTCCCTCTCTACCTACTTCTTTCCTTCCTGCCTTTTATTTGCTCTTCCTTTAAAGTATATGTGTATATATGTATGTATGTGGCTGTGTGTGCACAAGTTTTCAAGCGTGTTTGTGTGTGTGTAGGTCAGAGAATGACCTTAGGTGTCATACTCACAAATGCCATTCATTTGCTTTGAGACAGAGTCTTTTGCTAGATTTGAGTTCACCAGTTAGGCTGAGATGGCTGATCAGCAAGGCACAGACATCTGAGTGTCTAGGCTTCCTCAGTGTGTTCATCATCACTCTTGGGATTATTATGTGGGTCCTGGGCATTGTACTGAGGTCCTTGTACTTGTGAGGCAAGCTGATTACCAACTGAGCTATGTCCCGGGCCCACTATAATGGAACTGGTCCCTGTTTTCTTAGTAGCTTAGTCCTTTCAACCAAAGCCATGGTGTGGTAATGTCTGAGAGTGTGAGTGGGAATGTGAGGGTGGCAGAGGGCAGGGGGAGTGGGAACTGAAGGGATCTGGGCCAATAGGATGAGCTCAGGTATTAGAGATTGTCTCTAGGGTACCACAGCTAGGGCAGAGTCAGTTGGGTTAAGAGCCAGGCTTGAGAAGAAGCGGTTAGTGCCCACATAGTGATATGATGCAAGTAGTAAATGCACTAGTAGCTGAGGCTGAAAACATTCTTTGTTATTAGGTATCACTGATGGGTCAGGTTGAGGTTTCTCTCTCATCTTCAAATCCATGTTTCTTCCCTGCTTCAAAAGCTAGTACCAAGTGTTTCTCAGCTGGGGCTCTTCTCTGTCTGAAGAACAGGCTGTTTCTTTTCTCTCCTGAGTGCTGAGCCAAGGCAAGCATCTACTTGAATGCTTGGCCTTTTCAAAGTCAGCTTTTGTCTTGACTCTTCCTTCACAGGCAGAATGCTTCTCATCCTGAATTCCCAGCATTCTCTGGAGCTGAATCCCTTCATTCTTTGATTGCCTTCCATCTGGTCTCCCTTGTTTGGCTTCCACAAAGTATTCAGTATGGCTGAGAAACCTCTGCTTTTCTCTACTGGTGTGACAAAAGCGTCACTTGCTAACACACTGGGATATAACTGTCATTTTTGTCATTTACAGTGAGTGTAGACTGGTCCTTTCATACTGCGACACAGAAGGCAGCATCCTGATCAAACACAAACATCTCTGGTCCAGCCAGGCCCTCAGACAACTTCAACAACAACACCCCTGCAGCTATCCCCAGCCCCCCATTTTCCCACCAGCCCCCAGTCCAAAATCTGGAACCTGTTCTATACAACAGCCCGTTTCTTCTCCCAACCCAGTCCCTGGACAGAAGCAGATGTTTTATGGAAGTCAGCTCTACCAGGAGAGTTGCTGGCATTTATTTTGGACTCACTGCACGTCCATCCTGGTGACAAGGGAGACAGCATGGCTGTGCACAAAAGATAATGACCCTCATCAGCATCTCTGATTATTTCATGAGAACTGGCTCATCCAAATGGCTTTCCTTTTCCAAAGGGTAAGAACACTTAAGCTTTTTTGAAGCAAAGCACCATGTTACTTTCCAAAAAGGCTATCCCACCGACTGCAATCCACTGTGTCTCCCCCTACCCCTCTTTTTTTTAAAACAAAGTTTATATACATGCACACACACAAACACATAATTTATCAGCTTTCAATTAATGGGTAGGTTGAATATAAATATTTGTTCATTGTCAGAACAACATCTGGTATCTTCTTCAAAGTGGATTTGAAGTACTATTAACTTTTTTTTTTCTGGTTTGTTGATGACTTTTGCTATTTATTTATAAATTTCTCTCTCTTTCCCCCTCTCTCTCTCCTGTGTGTGTGTGTGTGTATGTGTGTGTGTGTTTCCGAGATGGAGTCTCATGTAGGCAGATCTGGCTTTGTATTTGCTGTGTAGTTAAATTTCAATAAATATTTTCTATGCATAGCTTTGTGATTTGGAGCATACAAATAGAGTTGCTTACCTACAAACACAATCAGAATATAAATGGTTATTTTAATTCCTTAAACTACCATATGCTACCTCTGTTGAAGCCAAACCCTCTGCTAGCCCACAGCCCCTGGAAACTGCTGTCTTATCCTGTGTTCCTATGGGCTTTCTTTCCAAGAACAGTATGTCTTTAACAGAGAAGACACAATTTAAAATCCAATTTAATGTCTGTCTTTAATGTGTTTTTATTGTATTAAAAAACTCTTCACATAATCCAGTCACAAATCGTTTCTCTTATATTTTTCTTATCTAGGAGCTTTACAATTTTTCTTTTGGGTATATAGGGCATTTTATTAAATTTTGTAAAAGGAGTAAAAGTCATAGGTCAAAGTTTACTTTTAAAAAATGTGCATGTCCATTTTCCAGAAACTCTGATTTTTTTTCTACATAATCACCTTTGCACCCTTGTCAAAATCAATCAGCCATGTGTGGAGATTTTTGTTCCTCTCTATTCTGTGTGCTATGCCCAGTGTTACATGGTATTGATTTTATTTTTGCCTATGAAAGCATGGCAAATGGAATCATATGGTATATAAAACTAGAGCCTATCTTTCTCCATTTAGAATGAGTGCCTTTGAGAATAACTCATGTTACTGTGTGTTTCACTGTTTGGCTCATTTTTATCATTCAGTATTATTACATAGTATGGATTATTAGAGTCCATTTAAGCGCCAGCTCAAAGTTGGTTTGGCTATTTTTCTTTTCACTTTTTCAGAACAGGCTTGTAAATATCTGTGAGACTTGCTATTCTGGTGATATTTACATGCTCATAAATCTATCCCTAACTGAAAACCTCAAAAATGGCCATTTGCAGTCCTCCTCCCTGACACCCTACAATAAGATTTAGTCTTCTATGGGGCCCACGTTGCTATACAATGGTTGATATTCCTCAGGCCTGAAACCCCAATAGAGTTTCCGAAGTTGGCGGCTGTTTAAATCTGGCCTAGAACTTGTCGGGATGTTTGGTTTTACCTGTTTGATAAATAGCTTGGAACCATGGGGCTTTATATCAGTTAGTTATAAAGAATGTTTTTATTAGCTGTACAACCTGGGACACCTTTCTACCTTTCTTTCTTTCTTTCTTTCTTTCTTTCTTTCTTTCTTTCTTTCTTTCTTTCTTTCTTTCTTTCTTTCTTTCTTTCTTTTCCACTAGTAAAATAAGGACAGCAGTGGATCAGGTGATGCATGGGCAGTGCTTAGCAACCTACAGCACATGGTGACTGCTCGGCAGCAGGGCTCACAATCAGTGCTGACACTCAGAGATGGACAGTGCCTTTACAGAAGATTTAATTCACCACTTCCACTTTTCCAGGGATGGGGGTTGAAGTCCAGAGACGCTGAGTGACTTGCTTTAAACCATACAGCTCATTACTAAAACATTAATTTTCTAACCTCTAATCTTAGGCTTTTCCCTCGGCAACACAGTGATGCATTTAGAGGTATTAGAGACACAGAGGAAAAGAATATCATCTATGAAGTATGTCCCCTCCCCCTCCCTGTGTGTGTGTCTGTGTGTGTGTATCTGGTCTCATTTCATTTCCATAATAATCTTATACCTTGTTACCTCCCCTTAATAGATGAAGGAATTGGTTCGCAGAGAAGTTAAACTCTTGTCACAGTTCTGTGGTCTGCAGAGTATGGCCTGTCCAAAGCCCAGGTCAGCCTGTTCCCCAGCCCACGCCCCTCAGTCATGGCGAGCCTTTCCTGGGCCAGGCCTGGGAGCTTGATGAGCGGAGGAAAGCAGCATTTCTGCAGGGCCTGGCACCTCCTGGGCTGTGTTCCTCCTTCTTCCTCCAAGGCATTGGCTATTGTGCAAGCAGGAACCTTTCATCCCTCTTTCCACACAATTCTTTTAGCTGAAACCAAAAGCCCGGAGCTTAACTGAAATTCTGCAGAAGTGGTCTTAAGGGGCCTGGTGGGGGCTTTGGCCGGCACAGAGAGTGGGCCCCATGACGGCTAGCTCCCTGCTCAGCAGCGCCCAGCCAGGCCTGATCTAAACCGAGCCTCCAATCACTTTCCTGGCATTTGCTCAATAGGATTTAATTTTCTAGTAATAAGAGCTCATCCATTGTAGGAGGAAAAAAAATACCACAAAAAAACACTCTCCCCCATCCCCTGCTGTTGTGAGCACTTCGCCACCTGTCCTTTTCGCCCTTGTGTTTTTGCTTGGGGCAGAGCCAGGTCGCTTTGTGCCCACTGTCAAATCCTGGAGGCTCGAAGTGGACAGAGAAATGTGCTCACACTGACGGCGCCTCTTGACTCACTCCTGGCAGCTTCCTGTCGTCTTGCCCATTGGGCGGGATAATCTCACAAGCCTGACCCACGTCTGTAGGGGGTGGTGGGGGAAGCCCGAGAGAGATGAATCACCTGGAGCCTGTACCTAAGCACCTCCTGATGGTGAACGTCTGGCTACCTCACACCTCTGCACAATGCCTGTGCAATGCAAGTGCATACTCATATGTGTATGGTGTGTACACGGGTGTACACATGCAGATGTGCCTGTCCGTGTGTGTGCGTGCGTGGGAAGAGCTGTAGCTCCCTCCTTTGAGTATCTTTCTCTATTGCTCAGACTTTATTTATTTACTCATCATTTGTTTACTTGCTTCTTCATTTTTAAGATAGGGTCTCTCACTGAACCTTGAGCCCATTAATTAACTTGCCTGAAACCCTCAGGATTGGCTAGTCCCTTGCCCCCACCATGCACTGAAGACAGAGATGTGCACTGCTCAACCTGGCTTTTTATGTGGTTGCAGAGAATCTGAATTCATGCCGGCGTGGCAGGCACCTCTCCCAGGCAGCCATCTCCCCAGGCCCTCAAGAGCATTCTTCCTAAGATGTGTTCAGACCCTCCCGCAGCTCTCTTTCCGTTCTGCTGGGGGCTAGGGAGAAAATACAACATGAAAAGAATACAACTTGAACCTCCCCAGGCTCCTCACCACCACAGCCAATAACAACAAACTGACTTTGCATAAACATATATATTTAACATTTTTTGAGGCTCTTTCGGTTCTTACTTCCCTTCCAAGGCTTGCTGTTTGACAACTCCCACCGTGCAGAGCACATTATTTATACAGAGCTCGCCTTTGAAACAGATCAAACACTTTCACACTTCTGAGACTTTGGACTATCTGTTGTTCTCCCTCCATGAAATGCCCTCTGTGCCCCGTTTCACCGCATACTCCAAGCTCTGGCAAAGCTCAGGGATTCCTCAATGCTTCCGTCCCCACTTGGTGAGCTCCTAACTATTAAAAGCTGTCCAGGGACAACTCACCTACAAAAGCCAGTCTTGACAAACTCACCCCCTCAACACACCAGTTGCCCACTCACTACCCATTTGTGATCCATGAGTCCACTGTCCTCCTATCCAGCCTGTCAGGGGCCACTTCTCTTTTCTTGGAAATGGGTACTTTGGATTCAACTGGAGACAGGATTAGAGGGGCAGGGCTGAGCTGTGGCATCAGGAGCTCAGGACACTACATGATGGGTCAGAATGGCCTGTGGGCTAGCTTGTAGTCAGACTTTCCAAATTGCTAAGGAGACCCCTGTTGTTTGCCGGGCTCCACCTTGTCTGGCAAGAGCCAGCCTTCAACCTCAGGAAGTACTATAGCGCCAGAGAGCTGTGTTGGCAGTCCTCCATGAACTATTTGCTCTTGTTCCTTGAGTGAATGCAGGAGCCTGTGTGGTGGATCTAATGCCGGGCATGTCTGAAGCTCTTCTTAAGACACTTGGGCCAGAATGCAAGACCTAACAGGGATGCGCTCCAGGAAAAGAAAAAGAACCCGTATTCCCCAGCCTCTCCTTTGGGCCAGGCCTTCTGTCACATCTTCACAGGACAGGGGTGCTTTGCTCTCTGGCTCACACCCACCCACACTTTTAATTAAAAGGGCTATTTCCACATTCTTGTTGCTGTGCAGTTGTTGTTGCTTATCTCTACTTTCTCACTGTAAGGTGTAACTTGTATGTCGCAATTTTACATGTCCTTCCTCTTGGCTTTCCCTTCACTCCAGGCTTGGAAAACACCGAGATGAGATCCAAGAGAGGAGGATTTCCTGGACACTGCTGATGATCAGAGCTGCTCTGATTGGCAGTGCATGCCAGGTTCTTTCCAACGCCTTGATTCACTTCTGAATGGTCATGGTAAAGGCCTTCTAGTGTTTCTGATCACACACCTGCTCCCTCAAGATCCTAAAACATGGAACTGTTGAAGTGACTGGAAAACAGCAGCTAATAATAGTCCCTGAATTCACACAGAGTCTACACTCAGCTACAGTATTATATATATATGAGACAGGTTTCTCTGTGTAGCCTTGCCTGTCCCAGACTCACTTTGTAGACCAGGCTGGCCTCAAACTCCGAGATCTGCCTGCCTTTGATTCTTTGAGTGCTGGGATCACAGGCGTGTGCCGCCACACCCTCCTCTCATCTACAGTGATATTAATGTGACTTGAGTTTCTCCAGGGTTCACCCAGCTGATGGTATCTGTGTTGGAGTCATATTCAAAGAGAGGACCAATCAAAACTTCATCCCCAGGACAGTATCACATGATCGCACATAGAGATTGCTCCAATCCTCCCTCCCTCCCTCCCTCCCTCTCTCCCTCCCTCCATATAGGTGACATCACCCCCCATAGCTGGAGGTTGAAAGGCAGAAAGTGTCTTACATGATCTGCGGAGCATTGCAGATCTAAACAGCACTGGTTGAGAGCATATAATCCTTTCCCCCAAGAGGAAACTCTCCAGGTGACCACTTCCTGTGCTTTGGAGTTCACATTCTGCTGGGAAGAATCCAGCTCTCACCTCTCCATCTGCCTGAGAACATGACTCTAGGCAGGCATCAATAGAGACCCCTTTCTAAAAGCAGTTCCTTAGTTCTGCGTAACAGCAAAGGAGCTGGGCTGGGGAGAGACCTCCTTCTGGTTGTTTATGGGTCTTTGTGCCTTTTTCCATTGTATAAACAAAACCTTTTCTCCATCTCCCTGGAAGTGACACACACAGCTCATCAACCATACCCAGGCATAGCTGAAGTCTGGTGTAAGCTCGAGCTGGGACACCATTAAAACAACAAACAGATTGTTCAGCTCTCCAAAGTTTACGGAATCTGTTCACATTGCTTCGCTTAATCCTTAAAATAGCCCTTTGGGGCACGTGGTATCTTTGTCGTCATTTTATGGGAGTAAGGGGCTCAGCAAGTTGGAAGATATGGTTACGGTTACTCACTTAGGACTAGGGCTTTTCTGTCCCGGTATATGGACCATTAGGCTCTCTCTTTATAAGACCACAGCACCTAAGACTTAGTTGATGGAAGTGTGGATAAAGTGATTCATGCCTGGAGTTAGAGGCAGCTGTCACTACCAAGAGGTGATGAAGTTGGCACATTCAGGTGAAGAGTCAGTTTTCTCCCTAGTTTTGTGAGTCTTTTCCGGTCTTCATTTTTCCTGT
Organism: Pachyuromys duprasi; assembly: GCA_028658305.1. NCBI lineage: Eukaryota > Metazoa > Chordata > Mammalia > Rodentia > Muridae > Pachyuromys > Pachyuromys duprasi. The sequence continues at coordinate 83,782,618 of CM053763.1, forward strand.
ACTCTCTGGCAAGTGACTAGGACTTTTTGCCTAATTGTCTTTGTGAGTCTCCTATCATGCTCATTCTACCATAGGATGCTTAGAGGTAGGTGTTATGTCTTTGTGTCTTTTGTGCATGTGTAGTGTGTGCAGACATGTGTATGCAGGCATGCTCACTTGTGCTAACACTAAGGCTAGAGCAGAATGTCAGGTGTCCTGTTCTGTCACTCACTACCTTAAGCCCTTGAAAAGGGGTCTCTATGTAAACCTGAGCTAGGCTGGCAGCCAGAAAACTGCAGCAATCCTCCTGTCTCTGGCTCCTGCAACACAAGGGTTACAGGTACACATGCAACCATACCTCCTGGCAGTTTACATGGGTGCTGGAGATTTGAACTCGGATCCTCATGCTTGTCTAGCAAATGCTTTTTCTTAATAAGCCATCTCTCTAGTTCCTCTTTGTATCTTAGTGCCCCAAAGTGGAGCTATGAATATGGCAATGCTCAATAAGTATTCATATAATGACGAGCTGTTTCTTAGGTTTCCACATGGGCGATTCTGTGGTAGCCACTTGTTTCTCATGAGTATGGCGTGAGCATGGGAAAGCCACATGAATAACTCAACTCAGTGGTCATGCCTCAATTTCCATGTTTCTGTGGTGTTCCCATTTAGGCTCACTGATCCATCTCACTTTCAGTTGTCCCAGTTATGACTTAACAAATTCAGGTTAGAAGTAGATTCACTACTCTGCCACTGCTGGGGCTTGAGGTCCAGTCATCTGCTCAGACTGTGGGTTTCATGCTCTGACATTTGTCTCCAAAGTGATATTATCTCTCTCCATTGACCTAACTCACAGATCTGCGTCTCATCTCTAGGTTTCCTGTCCAAAGGCATAGTCTTCTTTTAGGACTAGGCACTGACCCTAATTCATCCGGGGACCTGACCCTATGTGACACTTGCTAGCCTTTTCCCAGGGCCACCCATCTGGATCTGTATACTTGTCCTTTGATGTCCACAGTTGTCTACAAAAAACCTCCCACCTGCCTGTCTGCTGGCCTCACTGGGGGAGGGCACAAGGGAAACTTGCAGTCCTCCAATCGAGCGCTTGGGTCACCCCTGGGCTTGCCATGTCCTTTGGCCTTCCTGTCTCTTCCATCTGGCTTCATATTTGACTTTGCATCTGATAGGACTCAGCTGTGCATACACAGGCTGGGGTTTGTTTTGTACCCTGCCTGCTCTGCGCACCTGAGAGATGCCTGTGGTTCTGTGTACATGTTAGTCAGAACTCCACAGGGTTTCAGCTCAAAGTGCTCCTTAAGAGAACTGGTGTGAGGAGAGAGCCAACCTCTGACACTATTAACACACTCTGCTATGCTTGCAGACAGGAGCCTCGAATAACTGTCTTCTGAGAGGCTTCATCCAGCAGCTGACGGAAGAAGATGCAGAGTCCCACAGCCAAACAACAGGCCAAGCTTAGGGACTTCTGTAGAAGAGTGGGAGGAAGGATTGAAGGAGCTGGAGGGGTCAAGGACACAAGAAGATCTACAGAGTCAACTAACTGGGCCCATGGGGGCTCACAGAGAGCCCTGAACCATGACCAAAGGGCATGCATGGGCAGGACCTAGACCCCCTACACAGATGTAGCAGATGTGCAGCATGGTCATAGTGTGGGTCCCCTAACAAAGAGACTAGGGGCTGACCCTCACTCAGTTGCCTGCCTTTGTATCACTTCCCCTAGCTGGGTTGCCTTGTCTGGCCTCAGTGGGAGAGGATGCATTTAGTCCTGCTGTGACTTGAGGTGGCAGGGTAGGTTGGTACCAGTTAGGACCCCCTCTTCTCTGAGAAGTAGAGGGGGAATAGCAAGAGTGGGTATGGGGGCCGGACTGAGTGGAGAAGGGGGAGGGTAAAGTGGGAAGGCTGTAAAGTGGTGAAATAAAAAATAAAATAAATAAAAAGATATTTGGCTGGGTGTGGTAGTTTGTGCACCTTTAATCCCAGCGCTTGGGAAGACAGAGGCAGATGGATCTCTGTGAGTTCAAGGCCAACATGGTCTACAAAACAAGTCCAGGACAGCTAAGGCTACATAGAGAAAACCTATCTCAAAAAACAAAACAAAACAAACAAATAAACAAAAAAGATATTCGGTGTGGAAGAAAGTATGATGCTAACTGGATAAACAAAGAACTGACGATTGGGATGAGTTCTTATTGATTTATTTATCTCTAATTTTACCAATGTTCATTCTCACATCCAGTCAAATATCACCATTTTAAACACACTCAAGATATGTTTAAGTGATTCCATTTTCACTGGCGATTTGATTTAAGGCTAACGCTTTTTTTATTTAGGCTCTTCGAAGAGCCCTTCACTCTTCAGGTTCAGCTCGCCCATCCCACATTTCAATAGGCAATCAAGTGATTGAGTTACTGTCCTTCTTTAATTAGACATCTGTCATTAACATCTCATTACCTAGAGATGTACTTCTCCACCATGATCTTATGTCTCACACCCAAAGAAGGACAGTTATGTTCAGGAGAAAATTATGGGTTTCAACTCACTCTCCTTGCTCACACACACATGTTGTTTACATATGTATAGATGTGTGTACCTTATGGATGTTTAGAGGCCAGAGGAGAGTCAGATCTTCACGTGTCTTCCACTATTGCTTTCTGTTCTGTTCTCTTAAGGAAAAGTCTCTCATGGAACCTGGAGCTTTTCAGTTTTTGGCAAGTCTCCCAGTGATCTTCTTGAGTCTTCCCACCCCACAGTACTGGGCTTGCACATATGAGTGCCTATGCCTGGATTTGTATGTGGGTGCTGGGAGTCTAAACTGAGGTCTTCAAACTTGAGCAGGAAGTGCTTTAACCCTCTCCCAATCCTCATTTTCTTTTTTTCCACTATAATAAATCAAATAATGAAATGATGTTAATTTTAGCCATATCACAGAATCTGATCTAAGTCAGCTGTAAAGTCAACTACTTGCAAAGCTGGTTCTCAGTCCTCATATGAGTATACTGAGCTCAGAGAAGGATCCCAGGGCATGAGTAAGTTTGTTGTTATGGTTCTTCTCCTCTGGAGATGTTCTGAAGTCTTGCGTTGGCACCCATGAATGTGAATGAGATCTAATTTGAAAGTAAGGCCTTGACAGATCCAAATAACTGAAAATTTGTAATGCATTAGGGTGTCGAACCTAGTGGCTTGTATCCTTGCAAGATGAGGGGAATTTACAAAGGTGAATACCAAGAACATGTATGAAAGGAGTGCAAAGGACCTTTTCTCAGGACCTTCAGAGAAAGCATGGTCCATGGAGTCCTTGATTTTGGACTTGTAGCCTGTGAAGAATATACATGTGACTTCTATACTGTGAAAGAATAAACCTCTGTTGTGGTTGGTTGTCATGGGAACCTCGAGAAACCGAGGCAGGGCTAAGGCATGTCAGGCATATGGCAAGCTATACCTTCTGTATGTTGCATTTCAGCATTTCACTTGGCCATATCTCCTCCCCCATCTGAGGAAATGCACCTTGGCAATCACAATTTGTGGGCTCTCAGTGCAATTATTAGAAAATATTTAATCAGGGCTTTCTTAAAATAATGCATTTCAGAAGTATCTTTCTCTCTCTCTTTTAAAAGCATGACAAGTGTTGGCTGAAATAAATTAGTGGTCCTATCTAGAAAAGCAGGATGCAAACTAATGTATAAAAGAATCATTTTATAATGTGACAATAGAACAGAGCACCTAGCTCTTTAGGGAACAAGGAAATAGTATATTTGGCAAATATTACGCACACTTATTCTTTTTTGCAATGAGGCTGATGGGTGGGAGCTCAGACAGACAGCTCCAAGGGCTAGGTGCACATGGCTTTCTTTCTTCTATGAAAACTTGTTTTTATCTCTTTATATTATCAGTAGGTGTTGAGTAAAAGTATATGGAAGTAACTGTTGGAGAACAAGTGAAAATATTTAAAGAGAAGCAGGCAACAGTTAAACCAATGGGATACAGTAAAAATACATAGGGTTATTTTTGGCTTAACATTTTGTGTGAATTCAGTTACCTAAGGTCAGCTAGAGCTTGAAGATACTAAATGAAAAGCACCTAGAAATTTAAGTTGTACACTGTTTTGAGTGGTGTCATAACAGCTCACACCGTGTGACTCTGTTCTGCTCAGAATATGAAGAAGCCCTTTGCTGCCCTCTCCATGCTCAGCGCATCCATTAGTGGCTTGGTAGCTGTGTACTTATCAGATATATTCACTTTGTTTTGCAATAGACACCTGGAACACTAGTGTGCCAAACTAAGCTTATTTTTGCTGCCATCTCCTCTCCTGCTTGTCCATTTCATGTGTGCTATACTCAAAGCCATCTTCACTGAGGTGGATGCTAGCTTTTTCTTTGTTGTTCAAGCCTCAGACCTTGCATTTGTTCATACTTCAGACCCAACCTCTCAGGCATTCGGTGAACATCATGGTCAAAGTATACTGAACATCTGACAGTTTTCTACCTCTTCTGTTGGTAGTACCCTGGTCATAGTTACCACTGGTTTTCTTTTTGGTTATAGTGTGACATGCCTTTCTGCATTTGCTCTCTCCCCTCCTTCCCTCCAGTTTATTTTCAACACCATCTTTCTTTTTGGATGTGGCTTCTAAAGTTTACTAAGGCCACGAGGACTCCCAAGTTTACTCAGAGTGACACACAAAACCTTTACCATGGCTTCTGGCCCACACTGACCTTCCTGACTGTCTCCCTTACCACCTTTCCCTTAATTTCTAGCCATGTTGAATTTGCCATGTTGAATGAATATGGACATCTTTGTTTCAGGGTCTTTGCACTGGCTCTACCCAACTTTTCTTTTCAAGCCTCTTTCCCAGGACTCTGTGATCAGTTTGACTCTTTCTGATCCTTCTAATCTTTTCCTAAGGGCAATTTTCTCAATGAAGTGAACCAGGACTGTTTTGACAATGGCAGAAAGGGAGCCTGGGCCCTTGTGCATGCTGGACAAGAGCTCTGCCATGAAGCCACAACTCCAGTAAGAACTATCACTTTATTTTATTTATTTATTTTTTTATGGTGAAAAAAGTGTATAGTTAGGATTATCCAGCTGGACTCAGTGTAGATGATGTCAATTTCATTGGCAACACCCAGCTCATAATCAAGAATCACCATAATATACACCTTTTCTCCCTCCAGCCTTATCAGGGTATTGACTTTGGCCACATCAGTGTAATAGAGTTTCTTCACAGCCTATTGATCTGGTGCTTGCTGCCCTTGACATCCACAGTGAACACAAGTGTGTTGTCTTCTTTCTTCCCCATGACTGACTCTGTGGCTGGGGGAATTTGACCATGACATAGTGCCCAAGCTTGTTTTTCCTGGATGCTCTCTTTCAAGGACATTTGAGCTGCCTCTGGAGGCAAAGGGTCTTCGGCCTCTGGAAGGTTGATGACTTATGGATCTTCTTTTAGTGGCTATGGGCACCTTTTAGCACTGCCTTCTTAGGTTTCAAGGCCTTCACTTTGGCTTCGGCTTTGGGAGGGACAGCAGCTTCCTTCTTTGCTTTTGGGTGCCATCTTAGCAAAAAGAACTGTCATTTAAAATCTACCCTCTGCCTTAAAATTTCTTCTGGTCATTCTCGATTTGCTCTGCTTCATTCCTCATAGAACCTGTCAGTCATCCTCTAACATACTGAAATAATTTACTTGGTATTTTTACCATTTATTGAAAAGCTTTCGGCTCAAGGTCTTCTCTCAAGTAGGTTTATAAACAAAGGTTGATCCTTGTTATTGACAGTGATGGTGACCTTAAAAAATGTTTTAACTTGGATTTGTTTTTGTCAAAGGTAGAACATTCCACCATCTTTTAAATATTCTCATCATTATTGTTGTTGTTATTGTCATTATGATGAATATGATGGTTCAGTAATATTTATTGCATTCATTGTATGCAGTGTCTAATTTTGGTCAGACAGTTGTTGCATCATATAGTTACTTCCAAAATATATTTAACTCCCTTGTATTATTTAAATGTAGCTTTCTAATAACTTCTGTTGCTCCTCAAGCTTAAAGATAAAAATGAAACTACACACACAGAATAGAGTGTCTGGCCTCTGAATTTTTTATTTTTGCAGAAATAAAATCTCAAGCCAGACACCAGAGATATGAAGTTAAAAATAAAACACATTATGCTTATAAACCTTAAGAAAACAAACCAACTATTTGTGAAGTTTTAGTGGTTTTGGTAATTGTTTCAAGATGCCGGATGTTTTAACGTAGACTATAAAAACCCTACACAATGATAAAACCCATTAGCCGGTACTTCCCTATTGAGATTTTACTTTAAAAAATATAAAATGTAGAACCACACAGTAAGACATTAGTGCAATGGCGTGTTTAGGCTTGGAGGAATCCGAAATGGGAAAGAGTGTATGTAATACTGATTCGTCCCAGCTTTGCTGAGATAGTTCTGAGAAGAGTGGATCTCACTAGCTCTCTTCTCTACTGATCTCTTTAGAGTGCCACAAACTCAATTCAAGAAAAATCCTGGAAGCATACAAAAGAACCCATGAGCACTTATTTTTCTCAGAGAAGGGATTCTGTAGGTAGCAGGAGAAAGACTTATTTTATAATTAGATGTCTCTACGTACTGTTTGGATTTTTACCTTAGGCATATATTATAGTGAAACATAAAGCAATGGAGGCATAAACTTTGGTTTAATTATCCTCCCAAGTCCATCACAGTTAAGGGTGTAGATGAGTCAGGACTCCTTAGAGGGAAGAGCTCTGCAGAGAGGTGGCTCATGGCTCACACAGCAGGGAGGGAGCAGTTCACAGCATGGAAGCCAGAGCCAGGCTTCAAGCACAGGTCTCAGCCCTGACAAGCAGGATGCCCTTTCTCCAGCTTTCATCACCAGCTCTGCTTGTGTTTGCTCCTCTGCACAGGGTGCTGTCATCTGCCATTTCACCGTAGGGACCCTGCTTTTGTAGTCCTAGCAGATGATCCCTAAAGGAAAAAAAATTCTTCTTAAGTCTCCACTGCAACTTCCAACAAAGGATCTAAATTAATTTTGCTCATGTCACATGCTGCTATACTGCAAACACCTTACCAAACCCAGATCACTAGCTCCATGCGTGCCCAGGGTACTATTTCTCTTCTTCTCTCGCTTGCTCTTTCTGTCTCTCTGTCTCTCGGGTGATTTTTCTCTCTGTCTCTGTCTCCCTGTCTCTTCCCCCAGCCCTTGTGTGCATGTGCATGAAAGGTCCTGGGTAGGCCATGTAAGCCCTCTACCAGTAAGCTGTACCCCCAGCCTATTCTAGCTCCTATTTTAATAGTGAAATGTATGAAAATCAATCCCCTTTATCTCTCTCCACTGAAGAAAAGAGATTCCGGAAGGGCTTTATTAACTGTAAAAGTGTTAATTACTTCTTAGATTAAAGAAAGGTCGAGGCAGGAGAAACTGATGTACAAGTGAAATGTCAGGACTGTACCACTTACAGGCTGTCGTTGCAACAAAGAACTCTACGTCACAGTGTCAAAATTCCTAATTATAGGTATGACTTTTGTAAAGAAACAGTGTCTTTAAGTATTTTAAAACTTTACAATGATCTACATTAAGAGTTGGATAAGAAGAAAAACAGCATTTTAGCCTCTATCATAACTGTTGAACTGTCTTTACATATATATATATATACAAAAGCTGTCATAACTAATACATAAACGAATGTGATTGTGTTCCAGTAAAACTTTATAGTGCTGAGGTGGAATGGGTCGAATGCAATGACCATAGTTTGCAGACACTGATTTATTATTATGTCTTCTTAATCAGGAGGCACGATGAACACAGAGGCTCTGTTTACCTGTGTCAAAGCTTTTGAAGAGATCATTAAAATCAGAGATGATTTTGCAACACAATATTTTTAACGTGATGACAAATTATTGCTAGCAGTAGGACACAGAACACACAACTCAAAAGAAGAAGGCACACATCAAACCATGGTTTCTTCAATATCAAAGTAGTATTTTGTAAGAAACATGTGGTTTAAAAGAAACACAGGCATCTTAAGGGCGGTAGAGCAGTTGTCTCTACTGCTGTCTGCCTACTGGTAGGACTGGTTATGCTAGCCGCATATCTAATGTGCACAGAAAAATACTTCTCTAAAGTAGCAGCATCTATAAATAGTATTTGATGAGTCTATTATAGGTAATGTATGTATTATAGTGTCTAATGTATAAACCTCAAAGAATTTTAGGTTTTGTTTAAATCGCCCCACAAAAAGTATAAATATGCAATCCCTTCTAATTTATTTGCAAAAATAATTTGTGACATTATGATGATGGAAACTTATTAGCTCAACTTCAACAAGTCCTCTATGTAAATGAAGAAAAAAAGTTTTCCAATTGTGTTATTATTGAGTAAATTCAGCCAGGCGAGCCATTTACTTGATTCCATGAGGACTTCCAGGTGAGTTCTTCCTCTGTTTTGGTGATCACTAGGTGTATACACAAACAGACCTTCAAACGGCTGACACAAAACAAACCATTATTCTTCGTTTTCATTTATCTTTACATTATTTTTGTTACTGTAAATTCTCATTATGGCTTAAGTGTCATTCTGCTTTGTTCTAATTCATCCCATTATCCACTGCCCTTCATGATTCTCCCTCCTACCTCTTGTTCATACCACCCCGCCCCCACACCCAGTGATTCTCCCTTCTGCTTTCATGTCACATGCATTCTATTAACCTCCCTTCTTCCTCTCTACACCACTTCCTTTCTTCCCACTAAAGCAACGTTCTCAAAATAATAATGGAATGTATCTAAACACAGAGCTTAAAGGATTTTGTATTCTAGAATTAATAACTTAAAGATCTTTTCTTGCTGTTTAAATGGGTTTTTTGTGTGTATGTTTGTGTGAGTCTTAAGCATTTCTAACTAGCACATGTATTTTATATAAATAAAAAAGGAAAGAAAGAAAGAATCTGCAGATTAGAATCTGCATGCTGATTATTTAAGGGTCGTGGTAATATGTGGTTACAGAGCTCAGGACCATCTGGTTCTGGGGAGGCAGTGTGCACAGTGCACCCCTGCTAGGCTGGGCACAAATTCTAGTTACTTCCACTTAGTGTCAGCTCTTAGTCTTGGAGATGCCATGTCAGATAAATTCTGGAAAATATCTCATTTTAGCCTGTCCAAAGCCACTTGGGTGAAGGTGATGGTGGCATGTTGGTTTTTTATTTTTATTTTTATTTTCCAGCTGGCACATTACCCAAGATGCTTTGGGGCAGGCTAGGCAATTTGTTTGTATAGGCTCCTCTTCAATTCTAACATTAGGCAGTAGTGTCCCAGGCTCTACCTAGTGTTTAAAGGGATTTCTGTGTCATTTGTTGAACAAAAGAAAAATAAGCAATATAGATCACTTCTTAAAATATTTTGTAGCCATTAACTCTGATTCAGTAGTGGTGTTGGCAGGAGAATATGGAAAGGGCAGGTTCACAAAACTCTCAAGCCACAGTTAAAATAATATTACAGTGAACTGGTCATTATCTGAAGATGATTTAAGTATAATTATAGTTCTGGGTGGACCTAAATGATTTCCATTTTCAGTGAGGCTGGGCAGTGAGTGAGACCAGAGCATATCCAGACATTCTGGGAACTGCAGAAGGCAGCTCTTGCTTCTCATCCTGTCCCTTGTTGGAGCACAGACAACTGAACTCTGTGCTGTCTAATCCCATACCTTGGGGGTGGGGAGGACACACCCTCTCAGACCTGCTTGTGGGAGGCCACTGATACAACTAATCATTGATCATTGCAGTGATGAAAAACTGAATTAGCAACACACTGGGGACAGGAGCCAGACACGGCCAATTCTAGAGTGTCTGTGTCTTCCTCAGCTCCCTCTACTTAACTTGTGGGGCTTAGCCCTTGGCTAGCATGGCAGGGATATTTTTGGAGCAAGTCTCTTCCTTCTTGACTCTGAAAACATGTCATATCAGCAGATGCCAATTCTGCTTATTCCAAATGACACCGTTGTGTTGCTGCTTTCCTGTGGCTTTGCTCAGACTCCCACGAGACTCAGAAAACCTCCCTTTATCATGCTCTCATTCTGCAATGGATGAAATCAATGCCCAGGAAGATAAAGTAACTTTCCCCAGCTCCTCATGATAATTAGGGAAAGCCATAAATCTGCTTTCTCTGAACTTTTCAACTCTTCACATACTGGGAAAAATGGTCCCAGCATATAAATGTGTATGGTTCAGTTTGGCTTTTCAAATGTTCATAATTTTAGCACAAGAGTTATAAGTTTTCTCTTTAAAAAATTGGCTAAAACAGGGTTTCCCACTAAACATGGTTTAAACTTTGGGGCAGCAGTTTACAGTGTCCTAATCCTGAGTTGGTTCGTGTTGGCTTTGATTTATTAAAAGACAAGGCATGTGATTCCCAAGGCTTTGGGTGCTTTTCTGATGCTTTTAGAGACTGGCTATTTTAGGAAGTTTTTTTGGTCACAAGACAGCAAGCATCTGCCTGCGTCTTCCTGAGACTGGTTTTTACAAAGCTCCCATCAGCTTTGCATTCTAGCTTTTGCCTAAGCCTGTACATTTGTAGTTTGTATCAGCACCCCATCTCACCATTTCCTCATCAGAAATAATTGAGTAGGCTGACCAAATGCCAGCTTGAGGTTTTGTTGTCTTTGCTCATCCATCAAATAGTAAGAATATAGTGAGTACTACTGTGAACTAGCCTCCATGCTCATCTTTGTCCTTGAGGCATTCATGGTCTAGTGGAAGACAGCGATTGGTGAGATATGCTGTACTTGAAGGAACACACTGTATTAGTTACTTGTCTCGTTCCTGTCACCAAATGTCTGACAAGATGCGGCAGAAGGAAGGCTTTATTTTGGCTGATATTTTATGGGGACACAGGGGAAGGTGTTGGTGGCAGAAGTAGGAGGTAGGTTCCCCAGTTGGGAAGCAGAGAGCAGTGGATGCTCCTGCTCAATTTGCTTTCTCTCTTTTTCATTCAGCTGGGGACCTCAACTCATACAGTAGCATTGCCCACATTTAAAGGGGAGTCTTCCACCTCAGTTTACCTAGTCTAGCTAATCCCTTACAGACAAGCCCAGATTTTTTTGTATGTGTGATTCTAAAGCCCATCAAAATGACAGCGAAGACGAACCACTGTGTAGATGAACCACTCTATCATAAGAAGTATGTGGGTTCTGGGAAGTTCCCGTTTGCCCAGGAGAACAATGGGTATAGTGGAGAAACTGACATTTGTTCTAAAGTGTTAAAGAACAAATAGAAACACCAATGGTGGGAGGGTGTGGGGAAGGCTATTCTAAGGGAAATGTGATTTCAAGGTAGAGTCAAGTGGATCGTCATTGAGTGGTAAGTTCTTTAAAAAACTTAAACATTTTATCCATCACTGTGTGGGCATGATACGTTGCGGGGGATGTGTGACATGGTATGCATGAGTAGAGGTCAGAGGACAGTGTTTTGGAATTGTTCCTCTCTTTATGCTTTATGTGGGTTCTGGGCATTGAACTTAGGTGCCAGGTTTGTGTGGCACCTTCACCTGCTTGGTCATTTTGCCAGCCCTGAGTCCCAAATTCTTGATGTAAATGTGAAAGACTGTATTTCAATATGTGTATTCTCTGAAATTGGATTCAAAGCTTTAATCATCTCTTTAAGAATATTGTTTTTTGAGTCAGGGTCTTTCTGCATAGCCCTGGCTGTCCTGGGACTCAATAAATAGACCAGGCTGACCTCGACCTCACAGACATCTACCTGATTCCACCTCTCGAGTGCTGGGATTAAAGGCAAGCACCACCATGCCTGGCTTATTGAAGAATTATTTTTAACACTGAATTTTAAGCACGGTTTAGTTTTGCTAGACATATATTTGTTATCCAGAATGTGTTCTTAACTGTGCTGGGTCCTTTAAATATTTAATGTTCACAGGCATTCTGGGATAGAGCTACTAGGAGATGGAGCCTTGAGAATTTAACTGCTTTGCCAAGGCCACAGAGCTAGCAGGAGACCAAGCAAACTTTCAGCTCTTCAAACACATATTCACTAAATCATTTCTTAAAACTAAAATAATGGTCTCTGGTATAACTTACAAAACAAATATTCAAGGTTCACTAAAGTAACTTAAAAGTACCACATGAGAGAATTTAAAAGCAGCTCATTCACTCATCTAGCCCAAGGCCTTCAAGTAGATAGATCAAAAAATGTCACCTAGAGAGATTAGGTGACCTGCCTGTGACATAGCCAGTCAGGACAACAGGTGACTCTTAACCTTCTGCTTCCGTAGATACTGCTCTGTCTCCTCCACGCTGCATGCCAATTACGCACCAGAGATATTAAAATGAATACGCGATTGCTTAAAATCCCATAAGTTACTCAAGCTGACTGAGCTCGGGGGGAGCAGAGCTGGCTGGAGTCCATGCTGTTTACTTTGACATATAGAAAACTAGCTACGGAAGTGGCCAGGGCCACCTTCCCTTAATCCTGCCATTATTCTCAGAGACCTTGTGAAGAACCTTCTCAAACATATTTACTGCCTCAGTGTTCTCTCTCTCTCTGGAGTCGTATTTCCCCCAACACGTGACCTCTGCAAAGTACCTTAATGAGTTTGTCCTTGCAGCACCCGAGAATAGGCGGGAGCAGTGTTTTGTTTATTTACAGGTGAGGACTGGGCTCCGGGAAATGAAAGGAGAGGTTCAGTTTACATAGCTCTATGCAGAGATGTGAGCCCACTGAAAAGTAGTCACCCGCGTCTCCCAGATGCCTGTAACACAGAGGCAAAAGCGGATGGGTTTTCAAGTAGCTCCTCGGCAGGATGGCGGGAGGTTTGCAGGAGAAGCAAATGGCCGGCTCTCGGTTAGACAGGGCGGGAAGCAGCTTCTAATGGAAGATATGGGGAAGATATGTATGTGGAAGAGGACCGGGGAAGCGTGGATAACGAGGCAGGGTGTGAGCTTCTGTTTCATACTCAGGCCCTGACAGGTGGCTCCTTCATCACTGCATTTGAAGGGTCATCTGCTCCTGGGGAAAGAGGAAAGGACCCAGCTAACCTGGCTTCCATCTTTCACCTTTGATGGTTTCCCGTGATGCTCCTGGATTCCTTTAATGCTTCCCAAGCCAGGGCTCCTTTGCTTTGGTTTTTCTAGTTGCCTGTCTGCCCCATAGCTGGAGCCTCCTGCTTTCCATCCTGCTTTCTATGACCTTGCTCTTCCACACCTGTATTAACACATCTGGATTCTGTTTCCTGCCATCGCCGTTGTACCCTATCTGTTGTCTCCTCAGCCGACCCTCTCTAGTTAACCTTTCAGGTGCCTCTGAGCTGCAGCCCACTTCCCAGCCCTGTGCCCTCAAAATGTCCCAAGTACCTGGTTTCATTTGTTTGAGACCTTTACAGGCAAAGGGGAGCTTTGAAAGGACAGGGTGTGGGGCACATTTTGCTCTAAATTTTTCTCACTGTCTTCTGAGTCTCCCAAGTTGGTAACATAGTGTGAGGGGTGTAAAAGTCCCGACTCCGCAGGAATAAATGAAGAGTAGAACACAATGGCAGGAGTGAGGTAAAAAAATGTAGGATCATGTCAGCAATAGGCCAACACAGCTTTCACAGTGGAGCCCCGCTTCCTCCTCCCTTTGCCTTGTTTATTTATTTGTTTGTTTGTTTGTTTGTTTTAACAGTGCTAGAGACTGAATCCGGGATCTTGCTAAGCAAATGCTGCTGAATTATTTTTTCAACAAATTTTTTTTTTTTAGATAGGTGCTCACAGAGTTGCTTAGGCTACCGCCCCCCCCCCCCGTACTTCAGTGCTCCTGTGTTAGCCTCTGGAGGTGAACCAGGGTATCCACTCCATGCCTGGCTGCAGAGGTCTTCGCCATCAAAGCTAACAGTCTCAGTTTGGGAAGGAGAGGCACTAATACAGAAGAGAAATGATGGCACATATGATAGGCTTAATCTCATTAGGGCTTTTGTCTGTGTGCATTTTGATGCCTGATGTGAACTAAGAAACCAGGGCACAAATATATTAAGAAATTTGTTTAAAATCATGTGACTATCCATTAATAGACCCAAGCCATGGATTGAGACTATCTGATTTTAATAGTTTTTGTTTCTGTCCACCAGAGGAGAAAGAATCATAATTTGTAGCTTCAGATAGAGTATGAATGGTGTTGCCTCAATTACAGGAAAAAAATTATTCCCAAATGAACACTGAGCTCATCCAGCTCAACATATTTCTAAAGCAAAATGCGAAAGTGTCACACTGCTTCTGAACAATTCAAGGACACCCCAGAGCAAAGCTTAAGCACATGTATATGACCACACAAAAAATCCATTCATGAGCAATGCAAAGGTCACGGTGTCTGACGTTCAAGCAAGAAGCAGGAAAGTATTGCCTAGGGTATGGTTGAAGAGCATATACCTGTGAGCATAGAACAATGAACCTAAAGCTGCAAATATCCAGAATGAAGCTTCGAGGAAAAAAACTTGGGGAACAAACGAATACATGATAAATGAGCTAGGAAACAACATATAAGCATATGTAATTGAAGTCCCCCCAAAGAAAGGGAGTGCCTAGGCGGGCCTGGTATTTCAATATGTTGAGACTACAAAAAATGAGGAAAAAAATGCTGGAGGAAATAATTACTGAAAAATTTCCAAGTTTAAATAAATGTAATAAGTCCCAAATTCCAAGAATATTAATGTATATGAATAAAAGTAGGCCAAGACATAATACAATAAAATTATTTAAAATCTCTAGCAAAGAGAACACTTTAAGCCAAAGGAAAAGACAGTACAGAGAAGAGTAAAGGAAGAGTAGTAGTGAGCTGACAGGAAGCAATGCCAGCACAAAGGACGCCATCTCTAAAGTCACAAAGGAAGAATTAACAGAGAAAATATGCTAGAGAAAGTATCTTCCAAAAGCAAAATTTCTGTGCTTTAAATACACACACACACACACACACATACACACACACACACACACACATGTAGTGCATGAGTGCAGTTGCCTGAGGTGGCCAGAAAGGGGTGTAAGACTCCCTGGAGCTGGAGTCTTAAGCCACTATGAGCTGTGGGTCTTGGGAACCCACCTCTGGTCCTCTCTAAGATCAGTGCATGCTCTTAACTGCTTAGTGATCTCTCTAGTCTCATATTTCTCTGATGAAAATATCTTCCCAAAGCAAAATTTAGAAAAGTTTAAAAAGACACACAAGGCTGAAAGACTTGTAGCATAATACATGACAAAAGAAGCCCTTCAAATGATACATGGTCATCCTATGAACAGGGGTCAGGTAGCAGCTCCCACATAGACTTAATCCAGTGTGGATCAAAAACATTCTGAAACAAATTGCATCTGACCTGAACACATGCACACTTTTTTCCTTATGATACTATGAAACAATGTACTAGAACAATTATTTGCATGATATTAATATGGTGCTATGTATTCTAAGTGATCTGAACACGGTTTAGAGAATATGGGAGGATGGGTGAGGCATTGAGTTATTTTTTTCCCTTCACTTTATCTAGGTATTTTCTTACTTATAGTGTAATGTGAATCCACTGCAGTGTCCTCTGAACTACCCTGAGCTACTTGAACATATCCAAGTGCTCAGCTTTCCAGACAAACCCAGAAAGGGCCCCAGGGATGGTATCAGTCTTCCTTGGACACTAGCTTGGTCTTCAACATGCTTCAGCATTAACTTAATGCTTTTAGGTCCAAGGTAAATTTCTTTAACCTAGTTTACAGGACACATAAGAATAATTTAATAAGTGTTTGTTATCCTGTGTTTGTATAATAAACTCAAGTACAAAACCATTCAAGTAGGAGAAACCAAAGACTGCACTTTGTTCATCTGCACAGTTCATCTCTCACCAAATCTGTTTCCTTTTACTTGATACACTCTAGCCTTACTCAACCTTCCCAGTTCCTTAAAATCATGTGCTTTCTTGAGTTTGGCTACACACCTGACATCTTTCTCTCTGAACCACTCTTCCTTTCTTTCCCAAATTCAACACAAACACTGAACTGCACACACTTACATACACAGATCTAAGTCTTCAAGATTCAGCTTAAAAAAAAAATGCTTTCTTTAGGAAGCTTTTCCCACCGCTTTAAAACTGGTATAGAGTTTCCACTATTTATGTCCTTACAATTTACAACAATTATCAAATTTAAACAATTTACAAAATTTAAACAAATTACAGAAATAAAAATTGTGTTATAGTATCTAGTTTGTCTTCCCCATTAGACTGAAGCACAATGACTCAAATTATTTTAAAGTAAATTAATATATGGATAAAAACTTACGAGATTGAAAATGAGATGCCCCGTTTCTAGGATGATGTTCCAGTTGGACAAGAATGAGAAAGGATGAGCTGAGTCTCTATAGGGTTAGAGTTCCCAGGTAGAGGTTATGGTGTAGGTGAGGTGATACATGTCCACCAACTCAGTCCCTTCAGAAAACTCAAAAAAAAAAAAAAAAAAGAGGTTGTCATATGTACATATCTTATGTAGATAAGGCCACCTGACCTGAAGGAAGCTGGTAACATGTCATTTTGCGGGCCTGAAGTTCATGTGAAGAAGCTGGGATTCATATTTTCCCATTTCTCTGAAGGCCTCAGAGTGAAA
This sequence comes from Pachyuromys duprasi, assembly GCA_028658305.1. Lineage (NCBI taxonomy): Eukaryota > Metazoa > Chordata > Mammalia > Rodentia > Muridae > Pachyuromys > Pachyuromys duprasi. Next base: position 83,799,235 of record CM053763.1, read on the forward strand.
TGACATCTGTGAGTGTTGGAGAAGGCACTGAACCAACTCCAGTAGTTTCATAATACAATTCACTACAACATCAGGAAAGCATCCATGGCCGTGGAAGCAGATCCAGGAAGAAAAGAGTTTCCATATGTGATGGTTAATCTTAGTGGTCAGCTTGATTGTATAGAGAGATGCCTAGAATATTAGGTAAGCACACTTTAAGGTCTCTTTGTGAGAACAATTTTATCCATTGGATGGGGCTGGCAGAATCTAAAAGCCAGAAAGGGTGATATAGAAGGGGAGGAGTCAAGAAGCTTAGTAGTATAATCTGCCTGTCCATTTTTCTGTCTGTCTACTTACCTCCCTGTCTCTGCTTGCCTCCTTGCTCCTCATGAGGTGAGTATGGTGGTTTGAATGGGAATGGTCCCTATAGGTTCACATATTTTAATACTTGGGTAGAACTGTTTGGGAAGGATTAGGAGGTGTGGCCTTGATGAAGGAGGTGTGTCACTAGAGGTGGGCTCTGAAGTTTCAGAAGACTCTTGCCATTCCCTGTTTGTTCTCTGCCTCCTGCTTTTAGTTTAGAGGTGGGAATTTTCAACTGTTTCTGCTACCACGCCTTTGCTCTGTCATTGTAGACTCCAACCCTATGGACCCATAAGCCCAATTAAACACTCTCTTTATGAGTTGCCTTGGTCATGGTGTTTTATCCCAGCAGAAGAACAGCAATCAATACAGTGAATTTCTCTGTTTTGCCGTGTCCCCTGAACCATAGTGGACTAATAATATAAAAACTGTGAGACACGATAAGTCTTTTCCTCACTTAAAAGTATTTCTCTCCAGTATCTGACAGAGACACACATACAAATGTCTGATCTATACAAGAATAAAGTAGGCAACAGAAATTTCCTGAAACCCAATTATTTACATTCATTACCTTTTCTTATTGAATTAAGAAACCATTTCAATAGAAAGAACATCCAGAAAATGGGAAGAATTTTGGAAAGATGGAATTAAGAAGGTAAGATTTTTGTCTTGGAATACTATGGCTGCTCATTAAGTGTTGATGCTGACTTCATTAAACAAGTGGCATTTCCCTGACTCTAGAATTTCTTTGTCTATTATTCTCTTACCTCCTTGCTCTGTAGTTTATTAAGATCACACAAATTCCAGGTGTGGTTACCTTTCCCTTGATCGTAGTCCATCTTCTTGCCTCTGTTCTAGGACTTTTCACTGCCATTTTAAGCAAAACGAAAGGGTTTAGGAGTTCTGAGTGAAGCAGAATGCTTTTGAAAAGCAAACAGGAAAACCTAACTTTCTGCAAACTGAACATTACTTGTCAAGAATTGCAGTGTTATTGTTCATTTTATTTTTATACCCTTTCTTATACTTGGCTTACATAAAACCACAAAGATAATTCCCAGTATCATGTGTTTAATATATGCTAAATTCTTAAAAAAATAAAACCTTCTCTAGGAGCTTGCAGGTTCTACCAGTAATTGTCAACATACTCTCCTGAACTTTGAGCCCTATGGCAGCCCCATGAAGTAGGATGGAGGTTGACAGGAAGTAGGGTATCATGTCTATATCTCGGAAGTGTGATTATTTATAGCTGGAGAAGGAATATGATTTAAGTAAATTCTTTTCTTGTGTGGCCTTAATCACCAGAGATAGCACCTGTGTGCGCCTCTAATTACACAAAAATTGCACTTCTTCTTCCTCTGATTATTGATTTTGTGTGTAATATTAAAGAAAATATGATTTAGCAGCAGGTGTGCTGAGCTTGGAACCCAGAACCCTAGAGTTCAAATCTGAGCCCTTATTGTGTTGCTGGGTAAGTCATTCAAAGATGAGGAAGAAAACAGAAGAATCCATTATCTTCCACTTCCTGCGTGCCCCACCGAGAGTTATCCCTTATCTGATCTAATTTTCTTCTATCACATGAGCATCAACATTTGCATTTTACTTTAATTATAAAAACGAACTCAGGGTGATGGCAAATTTGTTTTGCAGGCAGAACAGAATTGCAATTAGAAGGTTTTCTGTCTACCCCAAACTTACTATATTTATTGTAATTAGTTTCATGAGTAGCCTCCCCCAAAAGCTTTGCATTTAAGGTTGTTGTTTTTTTTTTTTTGAAAACAGTTTTGGGAGGGAAAGAATTTATTGAAGTTTGTCTACTTCTGGAAAGGAAGTAGATAAATTTGTGTAAGAAACAGCAAAGAACTCAGAATTCTATTTCAAGTATTATGGTGTTTGAAAGTTTTTGAACTGTACCTGATTGGCAGGTATCCTGAGGCAAAATCCCCTTCTGGAGAGACAGAGATGAGCTGTTGATATAAGAAGGGTCAGCAAAGAGGCTCTGGGTCTACACTTGTATATCACATTTGCCCAATCAGTACTCTGACCTTGGCTCCAGGATGCTGATGAGCGTAACACCTCCATAGTTTCTGTGCCTTCTGCCTTCTTGATTTCGGCAAATGAAGAGCTCCAGCAGGAGTGTGTATGAGAGAAATCTGTATATGTTTACCTGGCTTGTTCTCTGCAGCCTTACCTAGAGCTCCCTCCATCCCTAGACTAAACACAGTTCCTACTGAGGTGGCCCTTTCTGTATGACTCTACCAGGTTCCATCAGCTCAAGGGTCGAGCATTTTATTTCCTAGGCTGATACTACTTCGCTGTCATCATTGTCCTTTGCCCACTCCTTAGAAAAACAATTGCCTTTATTTGGTCTTCAAATTAGGCTAATTTGAAAACACTAGTTTCCTATTGTGGCCATCACTGACCTGTCGGACAGACAGAGAACTCCAGACTGTGTCATTCTAGCTCATTTGGTAGTAGGTTTACATTCGAGGGAAGTGACTGGAAGAATGATTTGGAAGACTTGTGGTACTGGATGCCCAAACAATTTTAAGTGGTTTTTATTAGCATATATTAGTTATATCTACCAGTAGGTATTGTTCTCCACTCACGACTGATAATCATTTTTCTCTTCCCATTAAGTCCTGTTTCTACTTTCGTGTGTGTGTGTGTGTGTTCATGTGAGACCCACTAAATTTCATTGGGGTTGTTTACAGGTTCATGGTAGGGAATTGCTTACAGGAGTGTGGGTATCCTAGCTGTGGCTTTACCAATAATGAAAAATCTCTATACAATTTTATTGCCATGGAGCATCCCTGTCCAAGTGTGATGCAGAGCGGAGCATCATCCTTTCTGGCCTTTCGACGTTATCTGGGCAGAAATATCTACCACCACACTAGCAGCAAGGGGAGCAAGACCACAACCAAGCCACGTTGCTTCAGCTGTATCAGGAAATGATAGACCAGGCTGTCTCATGCAATTCCTCCTAAAACCAGCAAGCTTAAAAGTGGCCATTTTATTTCTTCTCATTGTTCTGCTGGACAGATCTGTTCTCAATGGGAAGAAGGTTCTTGCTTGTGGTTCACCCTGAAGTGGCAGGCTGGTCAGTGGCAGCGGTCACGTGAAGACCGGAGTAAGTTGGCTATGAATGTGGCCTTTCCCTTCTCTCTCCAGTGAGTTGCTGGTGGCTACCAAATGGGAGCAGAGCTGGGGCCGTGGTCCAGTGGGTGTATGTGTGTGGGTTGCTTGCATTTCTCCCCAGCATGATGTTCTGCACAGCACAGAGTGTTTGGAAGCTGATGTGAATGCTGACTTCCCAGAGAGCCAGATAGGTGCCACGCCGTTCCTTAGAACAGCTTTATGCGGCACGCAGCATCATTTTTGCCACACTGATGTGTCCAAAATTTTCCTGGGGTTGTTTAGAATTAGGACAGAGAGTGGACATAGATCTGAGGATCCCCGGGACACCGTCTTCAGGGAAAACGACTATGAGTTGTAAGCGGTTGCCATTGGTAGCAGCAGGGGCAAGGATTAGAGGTTTCTCCGCACTGCTGAGTTCTCTGCTGCCGGAGTGGCTGGATCCCTGGCAACTGACACACTGACTCTTCATCTTATCCGTACATCTGCAAGGTGGATTCCAGAAAAGGGACTGAATTAGGAGTATGAAGATATAGGAAAATAAGTGTTACATTTTGGAATGTGGCATTAGGAAGTTGCTTTAAATGCTTTTCTCGGTGCTCTGACAAAACCGTTTAAGGAAGGATTTATTTTGGTTTGGGGTTTGAGGGGTCAGTCCGTTGGGATTGAGAAAGCATGGCAACAGTGGTGACAGCTGGTTACATGGCATCTACAGTCAGGAAGTGGAGAGTGAAGTGTTTAAGTTAGACTGGTATAGTTGGCCTAGGCATAACTCCAGTTTTAAAATAAAGAGCCATCTTGACTGGGAGCTGAATTCAAGTACCAGGAAATATCACAAAATGTGCACCTGACAGAAAACAAAGTTAACTCTCCTAGCAACAGCCTCCAGGAAATAATACAGAATAAATGCTTCATAGAAAATAGAGATAAACTCCCTAGCAATAATCAATAGGAATCGGTTGAGAATTGGGTGGGAAAATTCTCCCCAATGTTTCAGATATAGTTTAGAAGAATAGCAATAGTCCCTCAGAGAGGCATACACTTTAGGTAATTGTGATTCAGAGAAGGTCACCTCGCCCCTCTAACTTTTACCTAATCCTGTAATGTCAAGGCATATGCCCTCCTGTTTGTTGTCATAGAAACATGTGCCCCCTGCTTGCTGTCATGGAAACCCCCTGCTCACAGACTTTCCCTTTAAAAATCCTGTTCACTCAGAGCTTGGGGTCCCACTTCTCTACTGCTGTGTCAGTGAGACTTGGGTTCTGAGTTCCATCCTCTAGTAATAAAGCTCTCTTGCTATTGCATCAAGTCATCTCCTGGTGGTCTCTGAGGGTCCCTCGAACCTGGCATTACAAGAGCAATAAATACTAGCATGCTACTCACATTCACCATATTTGTCAGTCTTTGGACCCAACCCGTGGAATGGCACTGCTCGCACATGTGGTGGGACCTGACTTTTCAGTTATCCCAGATTGCAGACTTCCTCATCCACATGCCCACTTTTTCTTCTAGGTAATTTCTGATCTTATCAAGTTGGCAATCAATATTAACCATCACAGAAGCCAAAAGAACTCCAGTTTCATTTAAGCAGATAAAACGAGGTTCGGTGATTAAATCAGTGCAGTTTCAAGGGCCCAACCTGGGCCTGGGTGCTTGTATCACTAAACCAACCATAGATTATTCAAAGTCTCTGCAAGGTCCAGATAGATTTAATTGAGGCATCAAACTAAACTACATAATTTAGCCAGGAGCAGCTTCTGTTACAGCCAAGGTGAACACATGCCTTAAAATATACCTTAGACTATATTTGAATGTAAGATCAAATTAAGTAGAATTTAGCCTGAGGGCAGTGGAGTTGAGGATTCCCAAATGGTCCCGATGAGTTGTACTTCTCCCTGTAGTTGGGGCTAGAACTCACACAGGTCATCATTTCTACTACTTTCTGCGGGGAGTGGGGGGGGGGCAAACAGAGAGCTAAGAACGCTGCCTGGCCACTTCTCACAATCCTGCCAAAGGCTATGGATTCACAACCTCTGGGCTGGCTGCTTCTATTCCTTTCCTCGAGAAAGCACTTAATTATCACATAGCCTTGTGAGTCCAAGTATTAATCTCCATGTAACTGATAAGGAACTGGTTGTAGAGAGTTTAAGCATGATGAAAGTGCTGGAGCCAGGGTCCAGAAGCCAGTCAACAGAATCCGAAGTCCTTGATTACCTTCTCTTCTGATGCTGTCCTCATTTCTCAGCTTGCCCTCTGTCTGCAAAAGGAAGCCCAGTAGCTTATGCATTACCCACCTGGACAGGTGATTGTGAGAAGGTTAATCAAAATGGAGACTAATATGTGTGTCAGGTTCTTGTCATTTGTAAAGTGCTACACTAAAGCATATGCAATTGTGTTGCAAGTTTTTTAGCAAACACACTGAAGTTTACTTACCATGGGTCATGTGTTCTTCCATTCTAGAAGGCAGATAGAATCCTGTAGTACACTGGCTGTGTACAAGGCCTGTCCTGAGGGGACATGACGTTCTTCTGAAGCATCTAGGCAGCAAGCTGAGTGAATAGGTAAAATTCATAACATTTTGGAAAATGGTACACACTAAAGAGGAAAATGAAGCAAGGAGGGAAGCTAGGAGCACCGAAGGATAGGCACATTTATGATGAAATGCCCCAAGGCATGGGGGAATAGGGCTGTGTCCAATATCTGCCTTGGCAAAGAACAGTGCACTTGCTAAATCTACCTGAAGCCTGGTTTTGTAAGGCCCCACACTGAAAACAATGGAGCTTAAAATGAGAAGATACAGTCGACAGATATCACATGCAGCATGCAAAGCTTAAGAGAGTTACTACCTAGCCCTTTATATAAGAGGCCGTTTGTAGTCTCAGCCCACCTTTGATGCCATTGTTTTAGCAACCACCTTTACACAAGTGTAACTTGGCAGCATTTGATTACAGATGCACTGAGCATCTCTTGCTCCCTCCCCCTCCCAGCAGAAGTCATCCTGGCACTTGCGCTGTGCAACCTCGGGTTTGAAGTACTTGATACTCTACAAGACAACCCTGTATAATGAGGAATGGGTGTTGACTGTGCCACAACTCTTCTTTCTTGTCCAAATAATTCTGAGGAGGCAGTCTAAATGCCTCCCATGCTGGTTAGTTTTTTGTGGCAATTTGACACAAATCAGAGTTACCTGGAAAGAGCGAACCTCAACTGAGGAATTGCCTCCATTAAATTGGTCTGTGGGACTTGCTCTTGATTAATGATTGATGTAGGTAGATCTGGTCCACTGTGGCAGGTGGTCCTGGGTTATATAAGAAAGCAAGCTGAGCAAGCTGTGGAAGAAAGCCTGTAAGTACCATTCCTCCTTGACCTCTGCTTCATTTCCTGCTTCTGGGTCCCAAGACAAACCTTCTCCTCTCCCAGTTGGTGTTAGTGTTTTATCTCAGTGGCAGGGAGCAACTATGATGCCCCCTCAAAAAATCTTGGAAGGACTAAGCACTTTGAAGCACTTACTTCAAAGTGGTGCTTAACTTGTTAAGACACTTGTTAACTGTTGCTCCCTGAGAGCTCCCATTGCATGTTTTTTCTGGGAGCATAGGCTAAGATGGTTGGAATCAGGAGCAGCTAAAAAACTGATTCTCAGGCTGTGCTCTAGAACTACAACACTCGCTGATCACTCCATGGTAGGTATGGCTGTGATAACTCTGGTATGTTGGCTATCACAAGCACTAAAACTCACAGATGGGGAACTCAGATGAGGTGCATGAGCTGCCAAGACACCTACATCGTAGATGTTTTACACTATGATGATTGTGTAGCTGGGTGACTGTTAGCATCTTAAGAACCATGAAGAAAGTAAATGATAGACTTGTTGGCCAAGTAATCAGAACAGGTTGTACAAGTAAAAGGGCTGAAAGGCAGCTCCAAGGAGAACCCCAACTATGGAAACCCGAGGGCTGACGGCCATGAAACACAGACTCAGCACTGAAGAGGGAAGAGCTTCAAAGAGGACAGAACACAGAGTTCCATTAGCTTCATAACATCAGAGCCTGCATGAAAAGAACACTGTTTGGGATGAAGATATTTTGTGGTTTAGGACTAAGAATCTTGCATTTCGAGGTTCATTTGAATCCCAGAGTGTACAAAATTAGTACTTTTCTCCAAGAATGAGGGAGACCCATCTGCCCTTGCCTGAATACTGACAACTTTTTTTAAACCGCTTTTATTACCCTCTGCTCAATAACTAGGGCTAATCCACAACAGAGCATGACTGAAAAAAAATACATCTTGTTTCTTTGGAAATAATGTGTGTATAAAAAGGTGCAGGAGCTGGCTGGTGAGCCAGAAAACATGCATGGGATGAGCCTAAAGAACTCTGCAGCCAGAGAAGACAGAGTCTGGAAGGGATTGAGACACAAGAGCGCTCTTTCATGACTTGCTGATTACTATCCTGGTACAGACACCTGGAGCTGGCCCTGTGGCTTTCAAATGATGACAGCCCATAAAAAATGAAGTTGGTGAACTAGCAGTTCTTTGGCAAAGGACTAAGAAAGGTATGTATGTTAGCATAGATTTTCTGTGAGATTTGGCAGCTACTTTTGTTCTCTGGCAAGACCCAGATGGGGGCATGTGGTGGTATGGACCCAGGAATTCACTTAGTTCATGTCTTGTCAGTACTGTCAAAATGCTGAGAGGTGGGAGTCCTCTGTGGCTGGAGATCAGAGTGGGACCCAGATTCAGCTGGGCTGACAGGACTCCCAAGGATAGAATCTGGGGAACCATACTTAACTATTAGAGGCAAGAGATATGTCAGAACCATAACAGGCAAGAAGGTAGGAGGAGCATCCCAGAGCTTTGGCTGGCAGAGATCTGGAGGGTTGCCTGACAAACCATGATGTTTTTGTGGAGAAAGACAGATGAACAGTACCTGCAGTATTATTTGATTTCTGTTTTTTAATTTATTTATTTTTATATCAATCACAGGTTAGGTACTTTGATCCCAGGCATAGCCCCCTCCCTCATTCCCTCCTACCCTCCCACTCCCTCCCTCATCTCCCTTCTCCCCGCCCCCTCCAAGTCCACCAACAGGGGAGGACCTCCTCCCCTTCTATCCAACCCCAGCTCATCCTGTCTCCTCAGGGCTGGCTGCAATGTCCTCCCCTGGGATCTAGCCAGTCTGTCACTTCCCAGCTTGTATGGGGGAGGGTCAAAGAGTCAGCCATCAAGATCATGACTGAAACAGTCCCTGTTTCCCTGAATAGGGTCTTCAGTCCTACACCGAGCTATCATGGGCCCCATCTGTGCGGGGGTTCCAGGCCACATCCACACATGGTCCTTGATTGTAGAAACCGTCTCATACAAGACCCCTGTGTCCTGCTCAGTTTGGCCTTAGTGGAGCTCTTGTTCTCCCCAAGTCTCACCAACCTCCCCCAGATCTATCATTACTTCTCACCCTCTGCCAGAGGCTTGATCGAGAGTCCT
>CM053763.1:83808686-83838703 GCA_028658305.1 Pachyuromys duprasi
TCCATCTTACTATCCCTAAAGGGATTCTGTAACCATATGTCTGAGTTGCAGTATGTTTAGCAAGAGAGTACCCGTACTGTTCTCAGTACTGGCTCCAGATTAGCCTCCGCGTGTTATTTAAGCCTCTACCACTGAGCTATCACCAGCCTCTAGGCCTTCTGAGATCTTGTGGATGGGAGTTTGGAATTGACTCTGTTACAAGGAGATTCAGCTTGCCATCCAAATCTCCTGGCCAGAATGTCTGATGTTAGAAGCCCCGGAGATAAGACTGGCTGATAGCTACAGGCTGGAACACCTAAGTGGTGGAAATATGCACTCCAGAGGGCTGAGGTGAGAGGTGTCTAGCAAGCCTGAACAATTAAGGTGAGGCAGACATGGCTGGGGCCAAGCAGGCTTGTCTGGGGAAAAGCAGAAGGTGAAGTCAGAGCAGCGAGGGGGAAGGGGAATGGAAGGAGATGTGAAGGTCTTGGTGACTTATCTTTCTTATCTTTTTTCAAAATGTGAAGTCATTGGCACATTTTGCACACAAAAGTAATCTGTTTTTTTTTTGTTTGTTGTTGTTGTTTTTTACAGGATCTTTTGTATTAAAAATAGACTCTAGAAGATACTGGCTTTGGCCAGTATGATGGCAACGAAGCGGAATACTGGATATAAAATGAGCCACCGCACTTGTTAATGATTTAGATACGAGTTGATAGAGAATGAGGCTAAGTACACCTTATGGCCGGAATAACTGGAAAGCTTGAGTTGCTCATTAACTGAGACAGGAACCACTATTCAGGGACAGGCTTAGAAAACCCGTTAGCGCAAAGAGCTACATTTAGTGTGAGAGTTATTCATTCATTCTTTCTTTCTTTCAATCTATCAAATAATAATTGAGCACTATAAACCAGGTGCTGTGCTTGGCCCTGGGAATTAAATTCAGAAGAAAATCATAGCATGATTGATTTTTCCCAAGCACTCATAGTTCGGTAAATCAGGATCTTACAATTCAGTGCAGTAAAGGTTATGGTGAATAGAGCGAGGGCTTCTGGGGTCTAAGAGGAGAAGAAGGAAGAAGAAAAGAGGGGAAGGAGGAGAGGGGGCAAACGGAAGAAGAGAGAAAAAATTCTGCCTGTAAGCCTCTCTGTGTTCACTAAAGCTTTCACTCTAGTTCATTGAGTTTTTCTGCACATCTGTGAGAGATAGTGACACCAGCATTTTGAAAAAGCGCATCCTGATCTTATAATATGAAGAGAAGATCCGGGCTTATGTCAATACCCCATTACAGATCCTGTGATATGAGCATGGCAATGCCTTCAGAACCCCATTTTTTCCCCCTCACCTAAATTCAAACCATAGGCTGTCCCAACTCTACTTGGCAGGAAATCAAAGCGACGACTGTAAGGTGGCTCTGTCTCTTTCTGTACTGAAGGTTTTGCTCTGCTGATCACCTTTCCCCTAGGGAAGAGGGCAAAGAAGGGAATCACAGTCCCTGTGCCTTCAAAGCCAGAGTCCCCACCACTCACAGACAGAGTTACAAAACACAGCTTGGGTCAGTGTTTATTTTTCTTGAGAGAAGGGCAGAGGCATGTGGACAATACAGTGAATAATTTTTTCTGTCACTCAAAAAGAGGATCATCTCCGTTTTATGAGTGAGAGATACAATGGCAAATCCTGGCTCAACTAAGAGGCACAGCCTAGTTCAGGTGTGGCCCTGTCTGCTCCACACAACCATTCTCTGCAGCCTTGCAGAGAAAGAGGTGTGTGGCAGCTCAGAGGCGGCGAAGAGGCACAGCAGTTCCCCGAGGAGCAGGGAGTGTGTGGAGAAATGAACCCGATGGGTCCAAAAACATTAGACTCGCCAAAGTTCATCTCTTTCTGAGTACAGTTCCCATCAGGAAAATAAACCCTGTCTTGCAAAGGGATGTCCAGATGCTGAGATGCCTCTCATGTGATTCTGTCTAGGTTTCAATCTGTCATCTTCTAAAACAATAATGTGAAAAGTATTAAACTGTTTCCTTATCACAAAAGCAACCCATGACTTTATGAAAACACACAACCGTTTATAAGAAGAATTTAAAAAAATTACACACGATAGCAAGATTTTGAATTCCATAATGAACTTTCTGCTACAAATCCTTCTAGATTTTTAGAATTTATCTGTTGCAAATACAATATGCTGCCTTATTCCCTTCTTTCCTGTATAGTCCAAGCTGTAGATAACAGTGAGGTATTGGGCAATATAAGTCCAGAAAATAAATCATGTGAAACTTCCCTTCTTCCCTCCCTCTCTTCCTTTCTTTCTTCCTTTCTTTCTTCATTCTTTTTCCTCCCTCTCTCCTATCTTCCCTCCCTCTTTTTTTCTTCCTTTCTTCCTCTTTCCATTCCTTTTTCCTTCTTTCTCCCTCTCCCTCTCTTTCCTTCCTTTCCTTTTTTTTTTTGTCTGTCATGGGGTGCCATGTAGCCCAAGCTTATGAGAAACTCAATATGTCGCCAAGGATAACCTTGCTCTTTCTCCTGCCTCTACCTCCTGAGTGCTGGGATTGTAGATGTGAGCTACCGAGCCTGTTTGTTTTCCTCTTTTTTTTTTTTTGTCTTACATCCCTGAAGGGTACAATTTTATCCCTAAAACGTATCTTGCAAGTCTACAATCTTGCCAAAAAGCTGGAAAATGATTGTAAAGAAAAGAGATAAGATAGCCAAGTCTGTGGCCTCTGGCTTGAAAATTATAAAGTGGAACCCACAGGAAAGTCTTAGCCATCCTCTGGCCTCACAGTTAATGCACTAAAGCACAGGCAAACTTGCTCTGGAAGTAAATATTTCAGGCTTTGAATGGAGGGCAACCTTCCTTGCAAATACCTCACTCTGTAGTGTTGCACAAAGCAATCACAGATACTACGGAAATAAACAGGCATGGCAGTGTTCTAACAGAAGCTTACTCTTAAAATATAAATGAGAAGCTCCACTTGTCTGGAGAAACACAGTCCATATGTTGTAGAGTTTTGCTCCCTTGGAGAAGATGACAGAACATCTCTCCTCATATGCATACACACACACACACACACACACACACACACACACACGGATACACCTGAGCTCACATATCTGAGATGATACTATTAATTCAGGTTCTAAGACTGCTTTAAAACATGTATACCAAAATGTACTGTTTTGGCCATTTTAAGTGTCCAGCTCAGTAGTAGTAGGTACATCCATATGGTGCAACCATGATCACCATCCATTTGTAGTACTTCCTTTATCCTGCAGTCCTGTACTCAGTAAACAATCACCTCCCCAACCCTTCAGCAAACGCCATCCTCCTTTTTGCCTCTTACTTTGACTACTCCTGCATATGGTACCTTATGGCTTATTTTATTTAGTGTAATGTCTTCCAAATCCGTCTGTGTGATAGCATGTGTCACACTACTCTTTGGATTTTATAATGCGTTAGAACTTAATGTTTCTGTGTATTTCTCTATGTCTTAAAAAAAAGTTTTGGTTAGGTTGGGTATGATAATGACACATGGACACATAGCACATGAGAGGTGGAGGCTGAAAGATCAGAAGTTCAAAGTCATATTCAGCTATGTAGTGGATTCCAGGCCAGCCTGGGCTATATCAACTCCCACCCACACTTCCCTTTTATTCTGGTAAATACTATTTGGAAAGAATGTGACCATCGCATTGAAATGGACCAATCAAAGGAGGATTCACTAGAGAATAAGCCAACTTCTCTCATTGTGAAGAGGACCAAATCCTTCCTAAATCACAGTGAGGGGCTTGGGACCAACATACTAGCAAAAGCTCTGAGTGAGCTTGGTCATAGCTGCCCCAAAGAGATGACCTCTGTAGAAGATCTCCAGAAGGAACCAACAAAACCCATTGGGAAGCATAATTGCAGTACAACCAAAATTAGAGCAGGCTACTCGGTAACCTTCAGGCCCAGGGGAAATGCCAGGAACTCTGCAATAATTAAGCATTTTGGTTCTCTCCCCCAATTCCCCTCATCAACTGGACAGACCACATTAACCATGTAGACAATCCATATTCATAAACATTCCTTTTTTGCTGGGCTTTTAGGTAATTCCCAATGTTTTGCTATTTGAAACAATGCTTCAAACATTTTTTTGTACATAATTCTCTTCTATATATACAATCACTGTATTCTCACCAGTAATTTACTGCCACTGTGGATTGTTTGACTTTTGCTGTTAAGGAGCTTGAGGATCCAGGATGACTCTATGGCTAATTCTTAATTGGGGTTGGGGTTGGGGTGAGGTCATGTTTGTAGGCAGGTGTAGAGATCAGAGGACAACTTTGAGTATTATTCTTCAGGTGACATCCACATTTTATGTGTTTGTATGCATTTATATCACATGCATACGTGGTGCCCGTGGAAACCAGAAGACAGTATCATATCCCCTAGACCTGGAGTTATAAATGGTTGTGAGCTGCGATGAGGGAAGTGAACCCAAGTCCTCTGGAAGAATAGCCAGGGTTCTTAAGCTCTGAGTCTTCTCTCCATCCCCCATCTTGTATTTTGATACAGGTTCAATGGTGGTGTGAATGAAAATGGCAACCATAGTCTCCTCTTTTTGAATACTTGGTGCCCGGTTGGTAGAACAGTTTGGGAAGGATTAGGAGGTATTGTGGCAAGATAGCCACTAAGGAAAAACAAAAAACAAAACTGTCCTTTAACTGCTGATAACAGGCTGTCTGAGCAAACTGTGAACAAGCAGGACACTGGAAAATTGGCTGTCCAATTTTGCAGAGACTAAGTAGTCAGTCTTCCAATATTCCTGTTTCACAGGAAAGCCTGTCTGATATTCTGGGCACATAGGCTGGCTGCCCCAACAACACAGAGAAATCTCTGGTGACTATTCAGACAGTCAACTGTCTCTGTCATTTCTATAGTTCTGGAAGCTGTTTGCTCTATGCATCCTATATACTCAGATAATATTATTTCCTTCTAGCATCTCTGATGAAGTTGAAGACTAGTCATAGTTTTACTACACTGAGCTTAAGACAATGGTTTATGTCTATTTTTTTTAAAGATCTAGATAGACATTTTCAAGTTGATAAATATAAGAAAGTGGTTTAGGAAAAACAAACAAACAAAAAAAGAAAGTGGTTTAGGTACAGAACTTAGGACTTGCTGGGATAGGCTTGCTAGTGGAATACTTTTTCCAAGATTGCCAAATACAAATGGACTGGACATTGTAAATGTAATTCTTACCTGAGAATTCTCATAATTCTTATTGTATATAGTTTTATTAATGTTAGAAAAAGCCAATTTCTTTTCAACAGAAAGGGAAAAGTATTGTGGACATTTTGGTTTATGATATGTAAACATGTTTTTTGTTACAATTCCAAGTTGGAGATTATAGTTTGTCCATGCCTGTTAAGTGTCTTGTGCGGAGCATGGTCTTTGCCAGATAAAATTAGTTTATTAATTGAATTCTAAGGATTTTGAGGGGTGTAAATATGACAGCCTGGAGGAAGAAGGCGCAGCTGCTTGGAGGAGGCCTGCTTGCTGCTGGTTCATCCTGCTGCTGCATTGGCTGTTTGCTGATTTACTAGTTACCTGGACTTCTAGATTTCTTGATGACTGATATTGGTATTTCCCCAAAAGAATCCTACACCCCTACTCAGGGGGAAGCAGCTAAGACAACTGTACCCCTCTCCTACTAACCCTTTCTCTCTCTTACCTAGTATTGGGGTGTTATAGGGGATTGGGGAGGAGTAGGGAAAAAAGATATAAGAAACATAAATAAAATAGTTTTTTTTTAAGTATGCTAACAAATGGCACCCAGATGTCGGGATTAAAGCAATGGCTAATATGGTACAGGAGACAATAGGCTATGGAGAGATGACTATGCCAGTTCAGGATACGAGTATGAGGTCTGCTGTGGCTGCTACTGCTGGTTTCATTCCTGCTTTCCTCCCAGATGTGATTCTCTGGTTTTGCTTCATCGCCTTCTTGCATTCCATTTGAAGGAAGTTTGGGAGAATGGTTGAACAATTAGAAAGGATTGCAGAGTTTGCAATGCACCTAGAAAACTAGCTGGTAAAGGCTGAAATGCTTGGAAAGCAAAAAAAGCGTCACTGGTAAAGGGAGAACACTTGGTAACTAAGAGCTGGAATTCTCTACAATTGCTGCCCAGCCCTGCTCCGCACGCTTTGGGTGTCACATTCCCACAGCCCTTGGGCAGGCTGGGGAGTAGAAGGCTGTACATTCTGAAAATATTAAAGGCAAAAAGCCTGTTTCAAGAAAACAGGTTAATCTTGAGCGAACTGAGCTGCCAGAGGAGCACCTTCAGATTAAGAGATTAACACCATTAGGTTTCCCAGTAGCTGCCAAACGTTTTAGATATCAAAATGCTCAGTGCAACCTCAGAACTTAAATGGCCGTGCATTAACTCAGAAGTGCAGTAGTTTCTGCCAGGGAAGGAAATGAACTGTTTCTGGCAGCACTGGGTTCTCTGTAAGAATGTCTGGGTAACTTCTGGCCATTAGGAACCTAGCTTGGGGCTCAACAGCAAAAGGTTTGAGTTGATCCAGACAAGGACAGCCGGAAGTCATCAGGTGATAAAAGAAATTATTGATCCAAAGGGTTTGGTTCCTTGATTATTTCCTTTTAAGAAAGCAACAGTAACTTTCGTCTATATTAAAAGAAAAGTCTTTTTTTTTCTTTTTTTTTTAAACAGAAAGAGGGAAAATGTTCTGGATATAAACATGTTTTTGTTTTAATCCCAGGTATGGGATGTGAGATTGATTTAGATGGTCCACAGTAGTGGACTATTTGCCTCACACGGGCTCTGAGAGGAGCTCTTGGCCAGCTGCAGATAGTTTAAATCTGAGGACTCTGAAGAGAGAATAAATGCCAGTCCCCAGAGGGTGTGGGGATCAGAGTAAGAACAAGGCTGCTCCAGCTTCCCCCATGGCTCCTGGTTGCTGTTGTGAGATGAGAAGTTGGAAATGTCCTGAAACAAGGACTGGACTGGCTCCAAGGAACCCGACGACCCTAACCCACTGGAAGCAGCTAAGAGAACTGTCCCCGTCTCCCACTAACCCTTTCTCTCTCCTACCTGGTATTGGGGTGTTGGAAGGGATTGGGGTGGGGTGGGGAGGAAAAGGTACAAGAAACATAAACAAAAGAGTTTTTAAAAAAGTACTCCAACAAGGCATAGCCTTATTGGAGGAGATAAGCCACTAGGTACTGGCTTGAGCCTTCAAAAGACCATACCATGCCCAGTGCATTAGCTATTTCCTGCTTGTGGATCAGCATGTGAGCTCTCAGCGGATGCTCAAGCACATACCTGCCTGCCTGTTACCATGTTCCTCACTGTGATGGTCATGGACTCCTATCCCTCTGGAACTGTAAACCTCCCCAAAACCCTTCCTTCTTTAAGTTGCGTTGGTCATGGTGTTTTATCATAGAGATAGAAAAGCAGCTAAGACCGTCTCTTTCACCAGTTAGGGGAGGCTTTCTGACCAGTGAGTCCCAGGGATCTGTTGATGCCTCCTCAGTGCTGTAATTACAAACATGAACTGAGACACCAAGCTCATTACATCCTTATGCTTGTATGAAAGCACTTCAGCTACTGAGGTATCTCTATCGACTGATTCCACTGTTTCAACCATTGATGCACTGCATTAACGGGAACTGGTGATCATTGGCTCTTGCCTTACGAGCCCTTTTGTCTATTGTTCACAGATGATGTAAATTTTGGGGTGGGCCAACGCTAAACCCCGGATCTGGGTCTGGGTGGTAGCTGAGCTGGTCAGTGTGCTAGCTCTCCATTATCTGCACCACCAGGATAAAGTCTGCAGGAGGCAGGGTCAGTTTCTCTGCTCTCATGCCCTCTGGGATGGCTCACCCATACCTATGCCTCCAGAGCCAGCTCTGATGTGTTGCCCAGTCTAGGCTCAAAATCCACTCTTCCTGGCTGCAGTCAGCCAGGGGCTGGGATAGCTCTTCTGCTCTCACATCTTCAAGTCTAGATCATCCATGTCTTCACCATCAGGGCCAGTTCCACTGTGCTGCCCAGGCGAGGTGCAGGGCCCACTCTCCCACCCGTGAGGGGCAGGGACAGCTCTTCCAACTACCACAGGGGGTAAGGGGCATAGCTGGGGAGGCCATCATCCCCGTGCCCACTCCACCTCACGGCAGACAAGTTGCAGGGCCAGCTCTCCTGTGCTCATGCTCATAGGATAGCTCACCTGTGCCCCCTCCACCATGGCAGCCTATACTGTGCTGCCCAGATGAGGTATGGGCCCACTCTCAAGTGCTGCAGCCAGTGAGGGGCAGGACCAGCTCATCTGCCTCATGACCCTGAAGTCAGCTTTCCTGACCGCCTCAGGTGTCCAGGGTAAGAGGACAGGGCTCTAAGATTTTTAAAGGTGTTCTTTGATAGTTTTTTTTTTTTTCTGTTGGACTCCCAGATAGTAGAAGAGGAAGTGCACTGTCGATATGCTCTGCATGGTTTCTATTTTATATTGGGACTTGAGCTCAAAACTGAGAAATTAAAAAAGTACAGAGCTGGGTATGGTGGTACAAACTTGTATTCCCAGCACTTGGGCAGTGGAGACAAAAAGAGAGTTGAGGTCATCTTTAGTTATATACTAGGCTTGAGGCCAGGCTGGCTTATAGGAAACCATGTCTGAAAAAGAAGACGAAGACAAAAAAAAAAGGAGGAGGAGGAAGGAGAGAAGGAGGAGAGTAAATTTAAGAATTCTCAAGAGAGACCTGCCTGTTATGGTGTAAGCCTCTGGCCCGTGCCTCCACTGAGGGCACTGTCTGCATCTGTGGCCATGCAGCAGCGAGGGTCTGTGTCGATGTCTGTGGCTCATATTACCACCAAAGGCTGTGCAGCTGTCCCTGGTCTGGCCCGCCCTCCTCGACCAAGTTGATGTCCAAGGGATGTGCAGATCTGGACCCCCCCTCCCACCCCCCGCAGGCTGCAGCACTTGGGAGAATATATGATAGATACTTACGCACCACTCCTAGGCAGCGCAGTAGAGCTGGCCCTGTTGGCAGGAGAGACACCGATCCAGCCCCGAGGGTATGAGGGCTGGAGAGCCGTCCCTGCCCTGTGCCAGCCGCAACACTTGGGAGAGCCGGCTCCACACCTTGACTGGGCAGCACAGTAGGGTTGGCCCTGGTGGTATGGGCGCAGGTGAGAGAGGCCCGAGGGAATGGAAGCAGAACTGGCCCAGCCCTTCGCCAGCTGCGACACGGGGTGAGCTAGCGAGGGAAGCGCTGGAGGACTCACCCTGGTGGTGAGGGCACAGGGCTGGGAGTGGAACAATGATTTCAGCTCCTTCTATCCCATTCCAAACATGAGCGTTTCTTCTTTGGCTCTGAAAATAGATTTATGTGAGGTGATGGTATTGCAGCTTCAAGAAATGAGATGACCAAGCACCGGCTCACACCGGCCATTAACAAGAGTTACAGGGCAGGACAAAGCAATCAAGCTTAGATGGCTTGTGTGCCTCATCTCTGAACTGAAATCTTTTTGGTTTAAGAAAGAGACGTGATGAAAGGTCATTAGGAAAAGTCTGTTGACGAAAGGAAGGTGATTCTACAGAATCCAACTTCAGGAGCAAAATGGGCCCAAACTATGTAACTGTAGGTGGGGGGTCACTCAGACCTCTGAAGTAACCCTGAAAAAATAAAACATGAACTGTCCTGTAAGTACATTTTTCTGAGTCTGCTTGCTAATTCTTATTTAGCCCTGGCCTCCTTCTCAAAGGGCCAACTGGAGTCTCTTTAACCTCTCTTAAACTTCCCTGGCGTGCCTGATTAGATCTGCATTGCCCAATATAGAATTTCATGAGTAGCTAGGATTGGTCTAGTTCTCTTTACTGGGAAGGCCTTTCTCTGGGATACGTCAGAAGGTTCTGCGTGCATTGGCATCATATGCTCATGTAGTTTCCAAACTTAGATGAGTAGAGGGACGAGGTGGCTTGGAGAAGGCCACACGGCCACACGGTGCTGGGGGCTCAGCTCCCGGGGCTGCAGCCACACAGTTTTGTCTAAAAGTGGCTTTGTTTGTGGTAGGTGTGCCATGATCTCGATGTTTAGTTGATACTTGTTGCATTTTTTTATTGTCCAATTTAGAAACAGCCTTGTCCAAATTGAACGCTTTATACCTGAGAACCTGAGAATCAGAGAGATTTCATGAGATGCCCAGAGTCATTTTAAGTGATAGAGCAGGAATTATGGTTTAGACTTCTTTTCTAGTATACCATTGCACTGGTTCGTTCTATGTCAACCTGACAGAAGCTAGAATCATTTGGGAAAGGGAAACTGACAAAATGACCTCATCATACTGACCTGTGGACAAAACTTTGAGGCATTTTATTGATTGATGATTAATGTGAAAGGTCTCAGATCACTGTGGAAGATGCCACACCTGTGAAGGTGGTCCTGGATGCTATAAAGAAAACAAGCTAGGTGAGCCAGAAGGAGCAAGCCAGTGAGAAGCACTCCTTTGTGGCCTTTGCTTCAGTTCCTGGCTCTTGGTTCTTGCCTTGAGCTTCTGCTCTGACATCCTTGAATGATGGAGTGTGACCTGCGAGTTGAAAGTGGAAATAAACCCTGCCACCCCCAAGTTGCTTTTGGTCAGTGTTTTATCATAGCAATAGAAATTATGCATGAAGTTTAAAGCATAATTATAGGCAGTGCTGTGGTCACTTTCTACCCACTGGTCTCTTGCCATATACAATACAAAGGAATATTATTCCTTAAAAATTTATAAATAATTGAGTAGGAAGAACTGTTCTAAATAGTACAATAAACTAACCTCACATTTTGCCCCCACAGTTTATACTCTGGAGAAGGAACACAGTCAATAAATAATTATGGAAAATAAGTTAATCATATTGCATGTTATAAGGGGACAAATGTTATGAAAAAATAGAGGAAGGGGAATTAGGAGTGCTGAGGAAGTCATAGTTTAAATTGCCAGCTCACTGTTGATCTCAGCATGACGGGGAGAACTTGCACTTCTGCCCCCCAATGCTGCAAATGTCCTGAGGATACAATTTGTGTGTTCCAATGGAATACTACTCAGCTATTAAAAACAAGAAAATGATAAAATTTGCAGGGAAATGGATGAAACTAGAAAAGATCATCCTGAGTGAGGTAACCCGGAACCAGAAAGACACACATGTTATATACTCACTTATAAACGGATATAATACAAGAAAACCATACTACAATCCACAGACCTAAAGTAGCTAAATAACAAGGAAGACCCTAAGGAGGATGCTTAATTCTCATTCAGAAGGGCATATAGAATAGACAACAGAAGCAGTCGAAGAAAGGGAACAGGACAGAAGCTTACCATAGATATCCTTGGGAAAACTCCACCTAGCAGGGGATCAAAGCAGATGCTAAGACTCACACCCAAACTTTGGTCAGAGAGCTGGGCGTCATATGAAAGAGTGAGGCATAGAAGGACCTGGAGGGGACAGGAGTTCCACAAGGAGACCAACAAAGCCCAACAAATCTGGGCCCAGGGGTGCCTAAAGAGACTGAGGTACCAACCAAGGACCACACATAGAGAGAATATAGAACCCCTGTTCAGATGTATCTGATAGGCAGCTCAGCCTCCATGTGGGTGTCCTAGTAAGGGGAGCAGGGGCTATCTCTGACATGGACTCTGATGCCTGCTCTTTGATCATTTCCTCTGGGTGGTTCGGCTTTGCCAGGCCACAGAGGAAGAGAATGCATGCAGTCCTGATGAGACTTGATAGGTTGGGGTTAGATGTTAGGGGAGGAGAGCTCCCCTTTTCAGTGGACCAGGAGAGAGGGATAGGTGGGAAGAGGGAGGGAGGGCAGAACCAGGGGGAGATGAAGGAGGGGGTTACAATTGGGATGTAAAATAAATAAATTATTAAAAAAATTTTAAAGAAAAGGAAAAAAATGTGTGTTCGTTCTTCTCCCCTTTGCCTATTGCCTTGACTATGATGAGTTTGGAATAACTATAACTACTAGTTGAACAGAATCCTTTTGCGGACATC
The DNA here is from genome assembly GCA_028658305.1 of Pachyuromys duprasi. NCBI lineage: Eukaryota > Metazoa > Chordata > Mammalia > Rodentia > Muridae > Pachyuromys > Pachyuromys duprasi. The sequence goes on from CM053763.1 coordinate 83,820,699, forward strand.
CTGAAGTTTTTATTCTGTTTTTAGTTTCTTCCTGTGTTACTTCCCTCCAGCAAGATGGTTCATAAAACCCCACCACTGTCTGAGTCATTGTAGACATATGTCTTTCCACAGCCCTTGGGATATTAGCCCTCATGAGATGCAGTCTTACTACAAAGTTGCAGGGAGAAATTTAAGCCTCACGGGGAATATAACCTAAGTATTCAACAACACAACCTCATATTTCAAAAAGTCCAACCCTTTGGAGGCATTGTAAAAGTGGGGAGGTTCTTTGTCTGCTGTTCTGGTAAATATTTAATAAGTGGCTCTCTAGGGCAGGGAGATGAGAAACTCTAGGCTTTCTCATCTCCAGGGTAGAAATACTCTGTGGATGATTTCAGGTTAAGACATGCTACCACTGAGTGTGTGCTTGTAATGCCGCAGCACGCCCTGGAGCTACATCTCCATCACAAGGTGTAACAGGTGGAGGAACTGCAAAAGCACATGCGGTAGCAAAACACACTGAAAGAATTAACACTTACTTCGGTGCCTGGAGAGATGGCTCAGTGGTAAAGGGGAATCCTGTGCTGTCTTTTGGCCTTTGTGGACAACTCTACATGCATGATGCACATACACACATACATATAAAGTAAAAAATCATTTTAAAATAATTAGGAAGCAATAGATTTTAATATAATTTAGGTAAGTGACTCTTAATAGTGATGCATGACTCTAATCCCAGCACTCTGGAAGGCAGAGGCAGGCAGAGCTCTGTGAGTTCGAGGCCGGCCTGGTCTACAAAGTGAGTCCAGGGCAGCCAACGCTACACAGGAAAACCCTGTCTCAAAAAAACCCCAAATAATAATAATAACAACAGTAATGTCCATGTTTAACAAATAGTTTCTACAGTTCTGTACCTATCACCTATCCATCTCCTGTGGTGGCCCTAGCATGTTACTGTTCCAAGTGCCTTATCCGCTGTGCCCATTTCATGACAGGGATGAGCTTTCATTTTGAACACCGGACATAAAATACAAGACAGCTTCATTTTTCCCCTGTCCCCTCCGTGCTCACATCTCTCCGCAGCTCCCTTAGCGCTGTTATGCAGCTTCTCTGTCTCCCACGCTAAGTGAGGGTATCCGGGGCTTTGTAAAAATGTCCTGAGTTGGAGCCACCTGCTCGAGGTAAACGGTTCTATTCTTCGGTGACAGTCCGTGTCTTCCATTGTCTTATTCTCCTCGATGGGTTCTCATTTCACTCTGTGCCTCCTGAGTGCTCCAAGCTGTGGAACTTGGGCCTGGTTGCTGGAGTGACTGGAGGCAGGTCCAGCACTCAAACACCAATTCTCTCATTGGGTCCCCAAAGCAATCCTGTTGGATGAGTCTTGATGTTTCAACATTACAGAGGAGAAAAGTGTGGCCTAGAGTCCTGACTAGCTGCCTTTCTTCAGTCTCTGATAGCTACCATGCTGGTTCAACATGTGTTCCCCTTCAGCTGGCAGTTAGAGGTGTAGACTGAGTCTTTTTCTCTCAGAAAGGATTTGGAGATCTATTCCTGGGAAACTCCATCACAAATATCTCAGCACACTGACATTCAGGTATAAAGATAGAGCAGGAGCGAGAGCCAGCTGAGTGCAACCAGTATCTAAGCTCATCAGTCTTGAAGGAGACACACCTGGATATGGGGTTCAGTTTGTTCCTGAGGTGGACTCCCCCACTTCATTCCCTGGCACCCATCTCTACCTCCTGGAGCTGGTTTTTTTTTTTTGGATCCTGAAGAGAAAAGGCCATTAGGAGGCAAGCTCAGTCCTTCACAGCACAGACTTAAAACAACTGCATGCAGATGACCCCAGGGATATTGCATCTGAGCAGCAGATGTGTCCCTGGGAAATGCTTTGAAGAAAAGCCAGTGCGCTGCAGAGCAGATGCCCAGGGTCAGGCAGAAGGGAGAGGGTGGGAGAGAACGCAAGGCTGGACTATCAGAAAGAGCTGTTCTCTAGAACACCAGGATTCTAGTGTAAGCGCTCTTTGCTTTATAGAACTGTGCCCTTGAGCAAGCCACTGAGCCTTTGAGCTGTTTCCTCCTCTGCAGAAATGGGAAGAGAGGGAGAAAAAAAATGATAGTGACTATCTATGTGCTAGACAAGTCACACATGCAAACTTAACATTATCTGTGAGGTACTTCCCGTGAAAGACAGCCCAGCATGAGAGCACATGCTCGGTAAGCAATAAGTGGCGGATGTTGTTATTTTCATCCCCTTAATTGCACCATTAATGAAAACAATAGGAATAGTTATCATTTCTGGCATCTTCTGTGCACCTTCTAGAAGCCAGACACTGTTCTAAATGCTTCTAGGTGAATTAACTCACTTGATTTTTTCCTGCCTGCCCCATGAGGTCAATCTTTTTTTTTTTTTTTAGCTTACATTTTACTTTCAGTTGTGAGCATAGCCTTTAATTCTGAGCCATCTCTCCAGCCTGCAACTTACATTATAAAAGAAGGGAAAGTTTAAATTGTGTAGTCAGGGGACCCTGCTTCTTCACATTGTTATGCCAGCGTTGAAGAGCACATGGCCAAGCTTGAGGCTTGACAATTCCTTTGTGGCTTGCAGAAATGTAGATTACTTCCACGAATGTGAGAGATAGGCAAGCACCCTTTTTTCTCATTTTCTTCTTTTTAAGTATTTTTAAAAAATTATTATCATTTGTTAAAATTTATTCAGTTTGTATCCCGGCTGTGGCCCTCTCCCTTGTCTCCTCCCAACCCTACTTTCCCTCCCTGTTTTCCCTCTATGCCCCTCCCCTAATCCACTGATAGGGAGGTCCTCTTCCCCTTCTATTTGACCCTAGTCTATCAGGTCTCATCAGGACTGGCTGCATTGTCTTCCTCTGTGGCCTGGCAAAGCTGCTCCCCCACCTCAGGGGGAGGTGATCAAAGAGCCAGCCACCGAGTTCATGCCAGAGAAAGTTCCTATTCCCCTTACTAGGAATCCACTTGGAGACTGAGTCTAGGGGCTACACCTGAGCAGAGGTTTTAGGTCCTCTCCAAGCATGGTCGGTCATTGGTTTGGGTATCATTCTCTTCAGGGCCTCCAGGGCTCAGTTTTTATGGCTCTGTTGGTCTCCTTGTAGAGTTCCTGACCCCTCCAGGTCTTTCTATCTCTCCATTCTTTCATAAAATTCCATGCATTCTGCCCAAAGTTTGGCTAAGAGTCTCAGCCCCTTTTCTGATATCTCCACCGGTAGGGCCTTTCAGAGTCCCTCTGTGGTAGGCTCCTGTCCTATTCCCTGTCTTCTCCTGCTTCCAATGTCTATTGCATTTGCTTTTCTGAATGAGGATTGAGCATCTTCCCTAGGGTCTTCCTTGTTGTTTAGCTTCTTTAGGAGTATAGATTTTAGTATGTTTATCTTATGGCTAGTAACCACTTATGAGTGAGTATATACCATGTGTGTCTTTCTTTTTTGGGGTTGAGGTCAATTTTTAACGTCACTTGATGAACGAAAAACTGAAGCCAATTAAATAGATTGTCCAAGGACGCACTACTAGAAAGTGACACAGTTCTACTAGTTTTGTCCAACTTTAGAAGGAGCATCGAAGACAGAAAGGCTGAGTGGTGTGGCTGGGGTATGAGTAGGCAGAATCCTTCCCTGGTTTGTTAACAGATGAAATGATATCATGAATCGGAAGCAAATAGCCTTCTGTAACTGTTGTCTGGAGGCTTTGGCCAGGAGGTGAAGAAGCCTGTGTCCTCCCTCTAGTTTAGATGCCCCCACAGGCTTAGGACCAGGAGTCTTTCAGGAAATCTTGTCTGGACTTGTCACTTGGGCAGGCAGTAGAGGCTAGTTTCATGAGGCAGCACAGGAGCCGGGCTTGCTGGAGACCTGCTGTGCGGAGGCCCGTGAGGCTGCCAGTTGGCAGCTGGCCACCGTCATGTGCCGCTGGGTTACTAGCGGTCACCTTTCAGCCTTCCAGCCTTCCAGCCACACTTGTGTCTCCAGGAGCTGAGTCTCAAGTCTCATCTGGAGCCACAGGCAGCCAGGCACGGAGAGGAAGCCTAAGACCTCTGGTGGAAGGGAGCAATCTAAATGCCAGGGAGCTGCTCTCTGCTCCCTGTTCCTAGGGCTTACAACATATCCCCTCTTCCATGGTGCTCTTCAAGAATTGCAACCTAGCAGTTGCTGGGAACATGCCTTCTGCTCAGGTATGGGTGGTGTTGTGGAGGGGCCCCGGAAGCTACCAGTCTTTGAGGGCAAGTCACTGTCATATGCCTTTAGAACTGTCTCTGTATCATAACTGCCTCCTGGTAGGGGCATCTCACAGAACCTCTTTTCATGTGCCAGCACAGGCAGGGCCAGGGAAGGTGCTGTATAATCCTATTTCCTAAAAGAAGACCATACTCAGCTTTTTGGTTGGAAGCTGGATTTAATACATAGAAGTGGTAGTAGCAGCTAAGTGTGTGTGTGTGTGTGTGTGTGTGTGTGTGTGCAAACACAGTGTATGTACACACATGCAGACACACATGTAAATGTGTGTGTGTACATGCATGTCTAGGGCCTAAATGGAAGGAATTTCAGAGAAAGGGACAAAAGACTGTCTGGGAAGGAACCCAGGGCCCAGGCTGTCTCTGCTGTTGCTGTGGCAGAAAGGAGCGGGACTTAAGCCCATATGGATGTGGCCTTGACTCCTTACTCTCATATTCTGGCTCAACAGGTGGTCCTCACATCTTACTATCTCACTGGACTCTTCCTGTGAAGCCAGCACCCCCGGGGGAGAGCAGCACTTCTCATATGTGAAATGTGAAGGTGAGCACCAAGCTTCAGCTTCTTTCCACCATGATCAGTCTAAAGCAGCTGTTCCCAAACTGTGGGTTGAGACCCCTTTGGGGGTCGCATATCAGATATCCTGTACAGTAAATATTTACATTATGATTCATAACAGTATCAAAATTACAGCTATGAACTAGCAACAAAATAATTTTATGGTTGGGGGCCACCACAACATGAAGAACTGTAGTAAAGGGTCACGGCATTAGCAAGGTTGAGAACTGCTGGTAAAGGCAAATGTTTAAGCAAGAGCTATTTATTTTCTTATGAAGACCACACAGTCCAGTAAAACATGACATTCACCCATTTCAGATGACTTTGACCCTACTTGTCAAATATTTTTAACCTTGGCATTATTGTGGTACAGTACATTCTCCTCTGAGGGCCAGTTTTCACTCCAAAAGTGCTCTGAGTCAATTCAAGTGGAATAAAACTTCCCCAGAAAAACATGATTGTGACCTCCAGATCTACCTCAGTTCCTTTAACCATAAATATCAGTTTTCTGTACACACCCCCCAAAGATTCTATTATTTGAGAACATTACACAGAATCCTTAAAACACATTAGAGAAATTCAGTTTCTCCCCAATCCCTCTTCCTGCCCAAGTTGTAGATATCGAATCTAGGCAGAGAGGAACAGGAATTGCCTGGAGTCACAGAGCCATTTGTCAGCTCCATGTGACGTGCTTTTGAATTTTGCTGTTTGGTTTTTCCATCTGTGTCCTGTCTGCAGCCTCCGCTGCTGCAGCGTCCCCTCTCTATGGGAGGTCACAAGCTGCCACCAGCCATCAGCCAAATTAGGAAGTGTTTGTTGGATGTCCAGCTGCAGCTGGCATAGAGCGCAGGGGTATCTGTCCCTCTTGAAGCTGACAAGGGTTGGAGAGGAGCAAATGCCATGCATGTCTGGGTCCCACCAAGTCCCTGCCAGCTCAGAAGGACTAGGGAGGCTTGTGCTATACTGGTCCTTCAACACCGGCCTGTGTCTCTTCCTGTACTGTCTCTTAGCAGATGGCCTCCCCGGCTGCACAGTTGCTGCAAGCCTCATCCTGGAGTCACCTGTGATCCTTAAAGACCACCAGCTCCCCCTCACCTCAGTCCCCACACCAGTCCATCACCTGCCTGTGTCTTTTGCTGCCTGCATAACTCCCTTTTCGATGAGCTGTTCTCCAAGGCTGGTGCCCGGACTTGTGATTCCTCTTCCCAATCTCTGTCGTCTAATCTCTCTGGCCTCAAGGGAATCCTTGCAGCATTTTTAGATAAAAATAGAATCTATTTGTGTCATGTCTCACTTTTGCTAGGATGATTTTTCATCCCCCTCCTTCTATTCCCTCGCAAATAACAAATGTTTTATTATTAAAATTTACTAAATTTCATAAAATTATATAACAGATTTGCCTGTCTTAACACCTATATTCTACTTTAAAAGTTGTTGTGCTTTTTTTGCAATTTAAATTTACAAAAATATATACAATCTCCCTGTTCAAATCTTCAAGTATCCACTTTTATCAGCAAAATGCACCATCTTTATTTTTTGAATAGCAAACACATAATGGTGTAAACTAAAATGAGCAGATACATTTTGATCTGAGCATGCACTTAATTCTTGGCTACCAGATAGTTAATCCCCAAATCCAAAGTCTAACAAAATCAGATCACTCTAGTCTAACAAAATCTGTGGTTGACTATGAAGAGAGTTGCATTTTTGTGATAGCTGCTAAATTTTATGAAGCTCCTAAAGGTCTAACTTCAGGCTTTGAAAGACAAAATTGAGAGCTAAGCTGCTGACTTAGTGGGTAGAAGTGCTTGCTGGGTAAATGTGAGGATCCAAGTTCAAATCTCCTGAGCACATGTAAAAGCTGTCTGTGTACTGTAATGGCTGTAATCCCAACACTTCTATGGGGAGACAGGAGGCTGAGATAGGAGAATCTCTGGAACCTCACAGGCCAGTTATATCAGCATTCATGGTAGAAAAACGACAGAGAGACCCTGCCTCAAAGGAAATAGAAGGTGAGGTGATCCTCTGACATCTACAAGGGCCAGCAGCAAAGCTGCCCCCGGTCCTGTTTTCACTCCAGACTGCAGCCACTAGCCTGATAGTAGCAACTCAGTGAACCCTGAAATCACATTTATGTCCCTAAGATGCTCATGTTCTATAGAAGGAAGAATCAAGGAATGCCGGAAGCTATGATGAAGAGACCAGTTGGTAACCAGCTCAGCAGTTGAGGTGAGAAAGGATAAAAACTTAAACCAGGAGGGGGGAGCAGTCGCGGGTAAGGTACCGAGGAAAGATAACATCGGAGGTAAGTGAAGACCAGTTGACAGTGGGGTTTCTTGCTGAAATAATGGGTAAACAGTAGTGTACCTGATTATACTTTCTGCTTCCTTACTTCTTTCTTAAAACTTTGGGATGATAATTAAAATAATTTTATTCTTTAAAAGTCTAGACACCCAAGGCTGAACATGATGGTGCACACCTATGATCTTAACACTTTAGATACTGAGGCAGAAGGAAGATGGGTTGAAGGCAAGCATGGCCTTAACAGTGAGAGCTTATACCAAAACTAAAACATAACAAAACAATAAAAACAGAACCATGTATGGAATCTCAAACCTGTAATTCAAGCACTTAATTGGCTGAGATAAGAGTATTGCTCAGAGTTTGATCCAGTCTAGGTTACATAGTGAGTTCCAAGCCAGCCTGGACTACAGAGTGAGACACTGCATCAATAACAAAATGAATAAATAAAGAAATAAATAAGAAACAAAACTTTGCCAGACAAAACTAACCAAACAAAAATACAGACATTAATTTAATTTACACAGTTAACCCAGCTCAGAAAACTCTCTGTCTCTTAGGCCCATCTAACCCATGAAAAAGGCTGTTCCAGTTTCCCTTGCAGCTAAAACCCAGAACTCCATTAATCATACTCCATTCCGTAGACACTAGGATTGATCTCGAGGTTAATGACCTCAAAAAGAGGTTCCATAAAGCCCACTCTGGCAATGATGGTTAAGGGGTACACACACATTCGTAGACGTACTAGAGACAGAGACATTAGGATGACCACAGACCTTGTATTCATGTGTGGAGCTGTGACTTCCTGTCTGTAAAGACACTGTGTCCCCACCAGGCATCTCTACAGTGTGGTTCAGTCTTATTCCTAGAGGCATAACCTCTAACACTCTCTATCATTTTATGACTTTTCAACTAGCCTTAATAAATGTCTTTTCTGTGTAGTAGGTCAAGTGTTTCTGTTTGTCACTAAATCTGTGACTGTTGGATCACTTCTCCCTGGAAGTTTCAATTTTAAATATGTAACTGTCATCTGAGAGCAAAGGAAATACAATGGTTATGCAGAATTATTACAAATACATACAAGATGTTAACTTATATAAGGTACTCTATGCTTCATTTGCTTTTTTATACAAATAATTTTGATATCACCAGTGAGGAAGCAGCAGGTGAAGTGTCCCAAGGTCACACAACCAGTAATGGTCAACGCCAGCAAACGTGGTGCTCATATAAACTTTACCTGCCATGTTATTGAAGAAAGTCATCATTTGTACAGCCTTGTAATTTATCCAGTCTGATTCACATCCCTTTCTTTGTTTTCTCTGGATCATCCTCAACACATAGAGAATGAGTAATTCTCACAGGGGAATGTAGAGTACCTTCCAAATTGACTTTGCTGCTGTTGCTGGTGTTTTGAGACAGGGTGTTATTATGCAGCCCGTGCTGGCCTCAGTATTGTCATGTAATTCAACCAGTTCTTAAACTCAAGATCCTCTTGCTTCAGCCTCCTAAGTCCTTGGATTTCAGGTGTGCACCAGCACACCTACCTTTGAACTGGTTTTAGAAATCAAATGGAACAAGAAGATAACCTTGAAGTCATTCCATTAGCAGGCAGCAGCCAGGTCTACTGGTTGGAATGGGTCTGGGTACAAACAATAAAAACAATTACCGATACTTTAAATCTTGTAGATATTTGCTAGGCTTTTTGTTATGAAAACAGAAAGTAGGCAGGCTCATTTCTGGTTAAATGGATCCATACTTCCACGGACTCAGCTCTTCTGTCTTTGTACTCTGCAGCCATACTGTGACCCTTGACAGCTTCAGGCTGTGGCCACTCAAGTCTCCTGGGACTGGAAAGTTGGATGGTCAACGTTTTTCCTGAAGCCCCTCACTCATGAAGGTGATCAGCTTGGATGAGTCATCTGCTGAGGAAGGATGGGACCTGCTACCTCACCACCATATTGCTTGCCTCACAGCTGCACAAAGTTGAGGTTCCGTATCAAGCAGGCAGGCAGGCAAAAGGGGCTCTTGCGTATATAACAGAAGAGGGTCTGTCAATAACTGAGAGGAGTTTGAAATGAACACTGGATATACATTGGAAAACTGGGGCTTCTGCCCCAAGCTGATTTATTTTCTTAATAAATGATTGTTTTAGATAGAGTTGCATGTTTAACACTCATTTCTGGCAAGTCACGGAACCTCTCTGGACTTTGACCTTAATGTCTCTGAGATGAAATGACCATAAGAGATAATTTTAGGCCTGAATTAGTTACTTTTCTGATTCCTTTGACCAAATACCTGATAAGAAGCGACTTAAGGGCTGGAAACATATTTCAGTGGTTAAGAACAGTTGCTGTTCTTCCAAAGAATCTGAATTTGATTTCCATGTCTGGTGACTCCAGATTCAAAGGACCCAAAACCCTCTGCTGGCCTCTATGGGTACCCAGACATGGGGCACACACACACACACACACACACACACATACAAACAAGTAAAAATATATATATATATTTTATTTTATATATATTTTATATTATATATATAATATATATATAATATTTTTAAAAAGCAACTTAATACAGGAAGGATTTATTTTGGCTCATAGTTTAAGGGGATACAGTCTACCATGGCTGTGAGAAAATATCAACGTTAGACTGTTGCTACATCAAATGGACAGTCAGGAAGTATGGGGGACGAAGAAGCATACAACTCATAAATCCTGCTACTCAAAATCAATTTATTCAGAGAAGCCATACCTCCTATAGCCTCCTGTAGTTTCCACAACTTTCTGCTATGGCATCGCCAGCCAGGTCCCACATTCAAACACATGAACCCAAGGAGGACTTTTCACACCCAAACCACACTACAAAGGTGTTTTTTTGTTTTGTTTTGTTTTCATATTTAACTCATTTTCTTCTTCTCTTTTACATTTAGAATTCTACCCAGTAGCTGACAATTGCAATCCCACAGGGATGACAACCCAAAATATCTCCAGATATCTAATATTAAATATCTAATGCCAAATATCTGCTGGGAGTAGGGATCAAAATCAAAGGTACTTGGAATTAATGATGTACAGAGTGACCAGTATTTGGATTTCTATTTGCCTCTATGGTTAATAATTCAGTGACCTTAGTGTGATCTCACTCATCAAGTTGATGAAATCTAGAATCACCTGGGAGGTGGGTCTGTGGTTATTCCTGTGGAGGGGGGGGGTATCATTATTATATTCACTGAAGAAAACCTTCCCACTGTAGGTGGCACCATTCCCCATGATTGTACTGTATAAGAAGAAGAAAATGGGGCTAGAAAGATGCTCAAAGGTTAAGAACTCTTGGTGCTGTTATGGAAGACCTGGGTTTGGTTTCAGGCACCTGTATTGTAGATCACAACAGTGTGTAGTTCCAGTTTAAGGAATTCTAATACTCTCTTCTGGCCTCTGAAGGCACAGCATGCACATGGTATACATACATGTATGTAGAGAAAGCACTCATATACATAAAAGTCAATAAATAGTTTTTAAAGGAGAAAGTGAGTTGAATGCCAACATTGATTGTTCTGTGCCTTCTGACTCTAGACACAATATGACCAGCTCCTTCAAACTCCTGCTGCCATGGCTTCTTTACCATAACGGAATGTACCCTGGAACTGTGAGCCAAACTAAGTACCCTTTCCTTAAGTTGCTTTTGTCAGGCTATTTTATCACAGCAAGATGAAAAGTAACTAAGAGACTTAGATAAGTATGTAATATCTGCAAAAATCATCTTCCTTACCTGTCAAAGGAGGTTACTCATGGGATTTTTGTCTGCATTAAATGACAGCACAGGCATTTTGATTCTAGCAAGATGGTTAGCCTATAGGGCTTTTTGTTTGTTTGGTTAGTTGGTTTGGTATTTTGAGACAAGGTCTCCATATAGCCCTGGATGTCCTGGCACTCTGGAATTCACTATGTAGACCAGGCTGGCCTTGAACTCATGGCAATAGACCTGACTCTTCCTCACAAGTGCTGGGATTCAAGGTGCACAGCGCCATGTCTGGCCACACAAGCTTTGATTATTACTGTCCCTTCAGTTTTCTGAAGCTGTACAACTTTTCAGCTGGAAATGACTGTAGACATTATCTCATGGGAATTCTCTGTTTATAAATTAAGAGACTGAGGTCCATGAGATAATCTGTCTTCTCAACCCAGAGTCCATCTTTCACTTCACTAATGCTCAAGAGACATACTGAAGTGGAACTTTACAGCAGTGAATGAGTTCAAGGGCTCTCTCCTGTCATGGTTGATTTGCAACATTCTTGCCCCCTGTAGATTTCCTCATGATCTATTATTGCTCATAGAATTCCTAAAACACTAAATCCCCGCTGTGACTCAGACTGAGTTCAAATGTGTGCTTTCAAGGACCATCAATTGTCCTGTGCACTTTGGATATTGGGGAATGATAAATATTAAAACAAAATGTATGGAATATGCGAGTGAATGCTTTTAGCAACTCAAAGTTGGGGGGAAGATTTACCCTCACCCCCTACACATAAAGCTGCTCAAGTGATATGAGCAAAGAGAATCAGAAAGATAGCTGAAGCCAGGCATGGTGTCATATATCTAGAATCCCAGTACTTGAGAGGCTAAAGTAGGAGGATTGTTGGGAATTTGAGGACAGCCTGGGCTACAGAATGAGCACTAGGCTAGCCAGACCAACATAGCAAGGGCCTATCCAAATATACAAAAGTGATAAATGTTTTGAAGTTTCTGCTGTGTCAGGTTTAGTTTACTGAAAGGATATAAACAAACCAATAAGAGGGTTGGAAGCCCCTAATATGGGCGAAATGTCCTAACAACTGAATATAAATGTGCAATGCTTACCTAAGCACTCTACAAGCTACAGAAGCTCCTCTGCGGATGTCACAGAATCACTGTCCACAACCCGAGAGACTCATGGAAAATGAGAATCACACTGGTGGACTGGGGAAGAGTAAATGCCTCTTTGTTTTGAAACTACCATTAATAAACCATCTTCCTCTACCAACTATAGATTCATGAGCTTGGCACCCGTCCTCTGTAAAATCCTGTAAAAGATTATCCCACTAATGATTTATGAGCACTTACAAATTAAGCAGCCATCCTCTAAGCCGATAGCATCTTCCTCAAACTGCTCATGCCACAGGATCTATTTCCCTTTTTGATTAAGGCCATTAGACTGGCTGAGCAGATGTGCAGAGCAGACAGAGGATGCCCAGAGGACATGATGACAGGACAGCTATTTTGATGTCGCTGAAGGCAAAAGTGCATAAAGAAAGCTGGATGGAAGTATCATGTGGTGACCGCGTAACCAAACCCCGTGAGTTCCAGTTAACGATAGACACTAGTGTGGAAGCAAAGCCCAGAGAGATCTACAGAGATAAGGTTTGACCTTGGCCTGCCCAATGTCTGTTGCATATTGACAATGTCTGGCAGTAAATACGTCACGCTCTCTGTTCTTTATAGACCTTCTTGGTCCATAGTCTTGGATGAAAACGTAACTGTAGGTATCCAGAGTTTGGGCCAGTAGCTCCATGTTCTAGCTAGAGCTACTGGACACATTGTCTCTGTGATGTAGCCTATGTTAATCTTGTCTCTCATTACTCACCAGTCTTATTTTTGTTATACCCTTCCCCATGCCCCCAACTACTCAAGCATACCTACTTTCAGTACCATGAAACACCATGCTGTTTTAAATTGTTTAAAGGGGGCACTGGAGCTGTAAGACAAAGCCTGAGTATGTAGTCTTTGGCTAGCCTGGAATTTGCTATGTAAACCAGGCTGGCCTTGAACTCATGAAGGTTTGCCTGCCTCTGCCTCCTAAGTGCTGGGATTGAAGGCATGCACCACCATGCTCAGCTTATTTAATCTCTCTCGCCCTTCCTGTCTCCCTCTCCCTCACTCTCTCCCTCTCTGTCTCTCTCAATTATATATATGTAGATATATACATATTTTTATGTATGTGTATGTGTATATATATATGTTGTATGCATGTGACTGTGTGGGTGCAGATGCCTATGTGCACACACAGGAAAACCAGAACAAGACACTGATGGTTGTTCCCCTGTTGCCTTGAAATACCCCCTCTCACTGACAGGCGCTTTGCCATTTTAGTAAGGCTGGCAAACCAAGGAGCTCTTTGGACCCACCGCCTCTGCCCCCATTGCTGGTACAACAAAGGTATACAACCATGTCTGGCTTCCTATGTGGGGGCTGGGGAACTGAACCTAAGACCTCATGCTTGCAAAGCAAGTGCTTTTACCCACTGAGCCATCTTCCTGTCCTCTATCATGCTGCCTACACCCGCTTTATCTCCTGCAGTTGCCTATCTCTGACTGCAGTGCTATTCTGTCTTATCTACCTACTTATCTCTCTATTTAAAAACCTCTTCCTCATCACGTAAGACACAGCTAAGGCTCTTGTCCTTGGAAGAATTTTCATTACCCCAACCAGTCCCAATAAATTCTCTCCATCTGAATTTTGGTGCTGGAGCCAATTGCCATCCTAATAATTATCATACTGCATTTTCTTATCCTCGTTCTCTGCCCGTGCTTCCTGTATCCACCATCTTCTCTTCCTTTAATTCCAGTTCGTTAGGAATATAAACCAGATCTTACCCACAGCCTGGTTCTTAATAGTGGCACTGTAAAAGAATAAATGAGTAAAAATGAATGAATGAATGTGTTGTATAAAAATACATTCTTCTGGCTCTTTGTGACTAAGTCTAAGCCTGCTGAGAATCATAATTACATTTCCATGTAGGCTGATCCAGTTGCCTAAAAGATTTTCCCCAAAACACATGGATCATTGCTTCCCTTCTAGGCACCTGCTGTCTCAGTAAGGGCTTACCAATGCACTGAAGCCGCAACAGAGCTCTCCCCTGGCACAGATAGACTATAGCCTTACAGAGCCTTTGGGGGCTGTAACTAACCTAGTTTACAGGAGCCCCACACCCAAAGTCCAATTTCTCAAGGTTGCCTTCCTATGTCTCTACAAGGCACATTCATAGCTATCTACATAGGAAAATGTTTTCAGATGTATGGTCTGCTTTCTTTGAAAAAAGAATTGAACCTTATTCATCTTACTCCTTTTCTTCTAATTGTCCCAGAATACACTACCTTGTTTAGAAACAATCAGATGGGAAAAGGTAGAAGGAACCATCCTGCCTTCTTGGTGTTCTAGGAAAAATTTTCATTATCATGGGATTTGAGCCTTTGAAAAGGATGCTCTGTGCTCTAAAGAGCTCTAAAGAGCACAGACTTAAAATTCAAATGGGGGCACCGAATGCAAGTCAGCAGGCATTTAAGTCTCTGCCAATTATTCAGTCCTCAATAGCTAGCCCGGGCAGTATTTGTTGTAGGCTGGCTGAAATGCCTAATGGGAAGACAGGCAGCCTGGACTGACACCAATGCTCCTGAGTCTATTCTGAACCCCACGTGATGGAAATTGGCAGGCAGCACCCTCCAAAATGCAGGCAACCATGCCCTACTGGTGACCCCCATCACTCAAGTCTGAGATTGGCCTCATATGCAGATTCTGTCACACTAGGAGGATAAAGGCCTGGACCGCAGGAGCCAACAGACAGGGTGTGACTCTTTAGTGTGATCATCAGACCTTGAGAGAAAACAGACCTTTTTAATTACCTATAAAGAGTTAATAGTGTGTATATAAAGAGCTTTCTGTTTTTAATCACAAGGCAAGTAAAAACGCTTAACTTTTTATAATCATTGTCTGATACTCTGGTCTCTTTGTGGAACTTTCATCTGAAATGCTCCAAGTAATTAAGGGCTAGTGCTTGTTTATAATAACATTATTATAGAACTATTCATCGTTGGTTCTGTGTCCTCAAAACGTCCTGCCTGTAAAACTCCAGCGCAGATTCAGTACAGATTCAGTACAAACGAGAATCAAGGAGACTTGCTAGAGTGTGGGCTATACAGACACTCCTTGCACTTCTGGCTGGCTAGTCTTCAAGCTGTATGAAGGGAGACTGCAGCTGTGTAATGTTTGCAACTCTTGCCTAGCACATGGGAAAAAAATTGAGAGCATGCTAATGTGTACTGTCAGCCATAAGTGGTAAAGGGGCCCCTGAGGACAGGCATAAATTAGTATGCCTTGCTCCAGACTTCTGTGCCTAAGATCAACACAGTGATGTACTGATATGCTAGCTTTTGTGATATTTATAATAATATGCAATGAAAAGGATGGATGGATTATGGCACATTCATAAAACTAACGTAATCAATTAAAATTTGTATGTGAATATTACTTATTCATCTAGACACACATCTATTATCTGTTAAGAAAAAAGTGAAAAGACTGTATGTACAGCCACTCTCAAACTTCATCAGAGAAGTTTATTTGTACAGCAGATGGTTAACATAGAAACTCACAACTTGTAGATAGAATAAGTGACTGTGAGGTCTTCAGCCACAAAGAGAGCGTCTGTCCCACACCCCTCTCCCAGGGACCATCGTGGAAGAGGTGTGGGAGGAAGACAGAAAGAGTGTAAGAACCAGAGGTCAGATATGATTGGGGGGAGTCAGAGTCTTATGGAGCAGACAGGGCTACTTCACTCGTAATCTCACAACAGTTGTAATTGCCTGCACAAGACCTTCACAAGATTAAGCCAGTCAACGTACCAGCATGGAGGGAAGATGGCCTCACAAGGCCCTATCCCTAGCTGAGGAACTGTTGACTAATGGCTTAATTAGTGTTGTGACCCCTCACAGGTTGATCATGTTCTAGAGGATGATCTACCATTCACAGGAAGCATACAGGAAGCATAAACAGACTCCATAGGTTGTTAAAAGAATAAGTGGGCATGAACTTAGATGAAATAGGAATGGAGATCATCAGGAGAGGAGTTAAAAAGGTTGAGGGATGAATATGATCAAAATGCATTGTGTGTAGCATGGAATTCTCAAAAAAATAATAAAATATTATACTAAAAGTACATGCATAGGCCAGGTGTGGTGGTACATGCCTTTAATCCCAGTACTTAGGAGGCAGAGGCAGGTAGATCTCTGTGAGTTTGAGGCCACTCTACGGAGTGAGTTTCAGGATAGCCAGGGTGATTGCAGAAAGACACTGTCTCAAAACCAAACCAAACCAAATGAACAAAAAAAACATGCGCAGTAATCCCATTTTGTAAAATATGATTTATCTATGGTATCATATATAAGCAGAAAAAAGCATAGAAAGAAATACACCAAAATGTTAAAAATGGTGCCTTGGTCAGATTATGGTGGCTTTAATTTCCAATTCGGATGGTGTGTATGTGTGTGTTTGTGTGTAACAGGAAATGTTTTATGCAACACTCTACTTTGATTCTATATCTAAATAAGAAAAAGAGATCTGATTCTGTGTTTCAGAGTCCAGTGCACATAAATAGAAAAGGCGACAAAGTGGGAATGGAGGAAGGTGGACTGAAAACTCCAAATTGGGAACAGTAATTTTCAGCCCTGTATGAATGAAGAAAAGTCATATTTCCTATTTTTCCCATTATTTTGCTTCCTGGACTTGTTCACAGTGTCACTTACAGAGAAAGAGGCCTATTTGAGAATAGCAGAGAATGAGGAGACAGCATCTTGTTCTCTGTCTGGCCTGATGAGGTTTAGTACATGTGGCAGAGAGACAGAATTAAATGAATCTATACAGAACAGGGAGCAAAAGGCCTTTAGGCTGTGAGAAGGTTAAAGAGCGGATATGGTGAGAGGGAGTGGAGAAGACAGAGGAGGCCTACCCCCACAGTTTTAGGGATAGATTTCTGGGTGTGAAGATTACCCTAACAGTCACTCTTCTGCGAACAAGAGCCCCATCCACATGTCACCAGACTTTTTGAAAACCTGCAACTGCTGCAGTCACAAGAATTCAGTAGCCATGGAAGTACTTTACAAGGAGGACAGGAAAGCAGTCTTCTCTGGAGAACCTGTTTCCAGGTCCTTGGTACGCGCAGGAGACTGGCACCTGCAGAGAGCAAAATCTTGAGATGCTGAAGCCTCTCATATGAAATACTGTAGTGCTAGATCTAACCTACATGTCCTCATACCCATTTAAAAACCATCTCCATGTTTTTTTGTAGTGTCCTATGCGAGCTAAATGCTATGTACACAGTGTTCTAAGGTTTTGCTTAGGGAATCATAAGATAAATGTGCATGTTTCATATAGATACTTTTTTCTCCTGGTGTCTTTAATCCACTATTGACTGAATCATTGGGTATGGGCCTCATAGATGCGGAGGCCAGATCATCCTGATGCCTGTTGTGAAGGAAGGCAGCTGAGCTAATAGCAGAGATCGCCATTCAACAAGCCCTGTCCGTGCAAACACAACTTTCACCACCTTTTAGTTTCCCACCGTTAACCATGGATCACGAAATGTTTGAGGTATGTCCACAACATTAAAAGGTAAAGGTAAAATTAGATAAAGAAGAATTAAGTTAATACACCGAGTCCTAGATAAAATCTCTATAATAATTTCCAAGAGATAAAGAAAACATAGTGCAGACCTTAAGAGTTCCATGCTCTTATAAGAGACATACAACTATGGACCATGTTTAGGGTTGTAAGTACCGTTATGGTTTAAATATGAAATGTCCCTCGATAAGCTCATATTTTGAATGCTTTGTCCCCAGCTCATGTTCTAATTGTGGGAAGTTATAGAAAGTCTAGGAGGCCGAGCCTACTTAGGGGAAATCAGTCATTGGTAGCTTGTCTTGGGAGCTGTGATGATTAAGCTTGATTGTCAACTTTATGGGATTTAGAGTTGCCATGGAAACAAACTTCTGGGAATGTCCACAAGGAAGTTTCTAGATACCTGCACTAATGAGGGTCACCACGTGAGGACTGAACGAAAAGGAGAAAGGCGCTGAGCCCGCAGCCAGCCATCTCTGCTTCC
>CM053763.1:83839203-83870022 GCA_028658305.1 Pachyuromys duprasi
GTCATTGGTAGCTTGTCTTGGGAGCTGTGATGATTAAGCTTGATTGTCAACTTTATGGGATTTAGAGTTGCCATGGAAACAAACTTCTGGGAATGTCCACAAGGAAGTTTCTAGATACCTGCACTAATGAGGGTCACCACGTGAGGACTGAACGAAAAGGAGAAAGGCGCTGAGCCCGCAGCCAGCCATCTCTGCTTCCTGAGTGTGGCTGCAATGTGACAAGCTTGCCTCAAGCTCCTGTTGCCAGGACTTCTGTGACATGATGGACTGTGTGCCCTTGAACGGTGAGCCAAAATGAACCCTTCCCCCTTTATGTTGCTCTTATCCCAGCAATGTGTCAGGTGACTAACAGGGCAGTATTTTTTCTCTGACCATTTCTTGTCATGCTCTGTGAATCATGACCTTTCACGATGTTACCCGTGCTTTTCCATCACACCTTCTCTGCCATGATTAACGAAGTCCTTTGTATCCATGAGCCAAAATAAACCTTTATTCTGTTAAGTTGTTTATGTCAGACAAAAAAAAAGATTGATATTAGTACCAAGTGATTTTATTTGCCTTTTGATGAAAACAGAATCAATCAATCTCTCTCTCTTTCCCTCACACACATACTAACACACATATGCACTCACAAAGCAAATCATGGTATCTGAAGGTTTAAAGCATTCTCATGACACCTCACACACTTTTGCAGTGCTTTATAAGAGCTCAGTCTTCAGAGGTAATTGTGATCATCAAGCAAAAGACCCACCAGGCAGAGTCTGGAGGAGTCCAGTAGAGCCTTGCAAAGGTCTCTATCTGGGCAGAATGGAGGTTGTCACAAAAACCATGCTTTGGCTTTCTGTGTGTATGTAGGAATACACAGGTAATACTTCCACGGGGTAAGCTTGTGTAAGACTCAAGAGTCCAGGGTTGTTCCTGTTGGCTACCCAGGCATTCTCTGGTTGTGTGCTGTAGCGTAAACTTGTCTTCTGAAAGTTCAGATGTTGGACACTTAATCCCCATTAATACGTTAATGACATCTGGTGGTGAAGTGTTTGGGGGATAATTAAGGTTCAAGGACATCCTGAAGTGGCTTTAAAAGAAGACAAAGGAATATCTGAGCTGGGCAGCATGAAACCTTCATCAGATGTTTCTTCATTTCCCAGCCTCAACAACCATGAACCACACAAACCTTTACAGTCCATAATTACCCAGTCTGGTATTCAGTTATAGCGATAGAAACTAGCCTAGGAGCTGTGTAACCAGTCATGATTACCCAACTTTTATCATTCTCCAAAGGCAGGAATGTGTTGATTGTAAATCCTTTTATCTGAACAGGTGATCTAGGCAGTCTGGAACAAAAGCATTCAGCGCTGCAGGCACTGTAATAGCCATATCATTTAGTAGCATAAGGAACACACCAAAAGCCAAATCTAGAGATTGGAACATTAAGCCTAATGTGGTAACTCATTCCTGCATATTGGAATTGGAAATGCGACAGAAAATTCAGAGGATACAACTGAAAAGCCTCTTGAGAGGAGAGCAGAAAAGGAGACAAGAAAATAGAAAATAAAAGAACAACAGGAAAATCTGGGACTAAATATAGGAAGTCTGATGTTCAGGAGCAGGAAACAGAAAAAATGGGTGAAGTAAAAATACAAGAGATGACACAAAGGAAAAAAAAATGGTGGAAGCAAAGAACACATTTCCAGATTACAAGGGCCATCAGCAGCCCAGCCCAGTGACAGCAAAGAAGTATGACCGAGTCACTGTAAAAACACATCATTAGACTTTTCATCATTGGTGCCAAAAGTGATGTGGAAAGTGACAAAATAGAAATAAAGGCAGGGCCGGTGTGTCAGAGGTCAGTTACACAAAATGTAGTTGCCTAACCATTACCATCTATGCATCCCCAACAGCAGAGTCCTCTATCAATGGGAAGCTGTTTCAAAGTCGTGAGGCTCTTCTGAGGGAAGGTGTTGTCAGCAAAGTCAGTTCACAGGTTATTTACATGTCAATTCAGGACCTTTGGAATCTCAAGTTTGCTAACTCATGGAGAAATGATACCATCTATGGGACCGGGTGCTGGCCTCGCAAGCATGAGGACTTGCGTTCAATTTCCCGGATTCTCCCCAACCCCACGCTTTTAAAAGCCAGGCTTAACATGTCCTAGTAAGCTTATCCCTGGGGAGGCAGAGACAGCAGATTCCTGGGGCAGATTCCTTCAACTAGCTTAACCTATTTAGCTAGTACCAAGTCAAGGAGACATCTTGGTTCAAGAAAGGTGAATGACACATGATGAATGGCAGCCAAGGTCGTTCCCTATCCTCCACAGAATAGAACATATATGCACATATACACACATACAAATACAAATCTTATTTATCTATCTATCTCTTTATTTATTTACTGTGTGTCTCCATCTTTAAGGAGGCCAGAAAAGGGTGTAGGATCCAATTAATCTGGAGTATCAGCAGTTATGAGCTGCCAGACATGGGTGATGGAACAGAACTCAGGTCACCTGCAGAGCCACAAACACTCCAAAATGTTGAGCCTCTCTCCAAACCCTGTATTTATTTATCTTGTGAAATGTGATGATCTATCAACTTCCATTTATCCTCTACTGTTACCCTATTGTTGTTATTCTTATAGTTTTCAATAGGCTCTTACCAATCCTTGAGTGTAATTTTATTTGGCTTCAGGGAGGTGGGTATAAAAATACGCTTGCCTTCTGCTGTGTTTATATTGAACCAATGACTGCAGCTCCCAGGAGGGCCAGGGCTGTAAGGTGACTTTGTTTTTATGAAAGAAATTACTCTTATTTTAAAGGAAAGAATGGACTCATCTGTTGGCACTTTAGAACTTTTTAAAAAGTTTTTTTAAAGTTTCAAATAACTTTAACACTTAAGTGTGTCACAATACTTTGGAGAATTTGTGCATTAGCCAAATAACCTGGGAATTTTAGTTATACTTTCTGCTTTAGAGATAGAATACAGCAATCTTTAATAGCCTGGAATGCTCAAAGCCCTGGCTTGGTCCCCAGCAATAAAAAGTAAAAATGAGGGTTCTGGAGAGATGGTTCAATGGTTTAAAACTTATATAGCTCCTTCGGGGTTTGGTTTCTAGCACCCACTCTAGAAGCTCACAACTGCCTCTAACTGCAACCCCAGGAAAGCCAATGCCCTTTTCTAGCCTCCACAGTCTACAGAGCATACACACACACATACACACATACATTAAAAAAATCGCAGTGAAATGAAAACCCTACTTTTCCATTTTATTTATCCACATGAATGCCTTTAACTTGAATTGTTGAGGGTATTTTCTCAGTTCTTCACTTAGCCCTCTCACTCCTTACTTTATGAGAACTGAGACAAATTGCTCACTGGCTGTGGGTGACATCTTTCTAGTCCACACACTTTAGGGTCTAACGACATGCATCTGGGCAATGGACTGTAGGCCAAAGCTCTAAGGATTCTTGGTGAAGAGTCCAAATGACCGGTAAGTCATAGGTTACATGGTATAGCTGGCATATTTTCCCTTTTCCTTCAGGAACTGTGATTTATATCCTGGTTTTAGATTTCCATTTCTTCCAAAGCTCACTATTAGAAAATGAATTATTCAGCTATTTCCCATTCAAGACATCTTTAGCTGTCAGAATATCAAGAAATCAGGAATAACTCAGTCACATTTTTATAATTTTATTCACTGAGATTTATCAAGATGCAATGAATTTCTACCAGTTTCCATGGCAAAATACAAAAAAAAATATTTTTCTTCTTGTGGCAACAAAGTATATACAAATTAAAATTAAAATTAAGTAGTTTTTTTGACAGGAAAAGTATATATCACCTTGTGGAGTCCCCTTCCCTCTCTGAGTCTTGATTTCCTCAGCTATAAGATGATGTTTGGCGGCCAGTTTCTAAGGTTTCATATAAATTTTCCTAAAGAAGCATTATTAATATATAGTTGACACACCATATAATTCACCTGTTTAAAGTACATAATTCAGTGGCTTCTGATATGCTCCATTTTTTTTTAGTTGGAATAAACACATATAACAAAGTTTGTTATTTTAACCACTTTAAGTATATCAGTTCATGGAATTCACTCACAATGTCTAAGATCATTGCCGGCGTTCTTAACATTTTATCATTGTCCTCATGTAAACACTCTGAACTGTATAGGTGTGACACACTAGAATTAGTCTATTTGACAAAAAGCCCATCCAAGGCTTTCAAGCCACAAAGGAAAGAGACTAATTCTAATTCCTACTCACAGTGATGTTACGCCTGTTGGGAGCAGTTACTCATTTATACACACTCTGAACATTGTTCTAAGCCAAGTCATGGGTACACTGACAGCTCTAAAGAAAGTCTGAGACTAGAGAAGAGAATAATGTGGGGGTTTTGTTTGGATCTTGTGATTATGAGCCATCACTTTTCTTATTCCTACCAGCAGACTTCAGTTGACTTTCAAACTAAGCTAAATGTCTCTCAAAACTATTAAGCATCAGTTGAAGTGTGGGGGATTTGGAGTCTGTAACCACACGCTCTTTCACAGGAAGTAGCTACAAACTTCAATGGATACTCTTCACAGTCAGTCCTTAGGGCCATTCAGTCAATGACTGTGGCCCAGGAATTGGCAGGTACTGACTACTTCATCCTAAACACTCCATTCAACATTATCTTTATACATTGGGATACCTTCTTGAAATTGTAGCTGGCTTGGTATCGTCATGAGATCAGAGAGAAAGAACACTAGAAAGGTTATGGCTGTGTGGTTATTAACCGCAGGACTGGAATTGGCTGTTTGTGGGATTGTCAGCCTTTCTTTCCTGCTCCT
The DNA here is from genome assembly GCA_028658305.1 of Pachyuromys duprasi. Lineage (NCBI taxonomy): Eukaryota > Metazoa > Chordata > Mammalia > Rodentia > Muridae > Pachyuromys > Pachyuromys duprasi. The sequence goes on from CM053763.1 coordinate 83,844,031, forward strand.
TGCAAGTCCTTCCAGGATGCCTCTTCCTGGCAACAAGAGCTCTACCGCAAGTAGAAGACTTAGGGAATAAGTTTCAACAGCTCTAAAATAAGACGAGTTTCTTCCCCTTTGCTACTCAGAGAAAGGCTGCATCTCTGTGTTGGGGGTGTGGAGGGAACTAAAAGCACATGCAATAATGTCCCTTCAAGTAATGAAACTCTGGGACATTCTGGGCAGCATTTGTGAGCACACTTACCTCCATGTAATACACAACCTGGTCTTAATCAGTCTTAATCACACAGACCTGAACTCCAGTTGGGCTTCTCTGCTTTAATGGAGTTTAACAGTTTGACACATTCCACTGAATCTTAGACATTAGTGTTATTTCTTCTAAAAATAGCAGTGGCCACAATTTTACAAAGTGAAAAAAAAGTTCTGGACTCACTCCCAGCTCTGCTTCTCCATATCTGTATGACTTTGGCCCTTAACCTCTCTTAGACCTTGGCTTTCTAATCAGGGATGGTTTAAATGCCTTTGGAAAAAATTTAGGATTCCTAAAAGATTTTTCCCCTCTTCTAATCAAGCTCCTTGCAACATTATTTTCATGGGCTGGCAGTTGCCTAGGAACACTGAAAGACTAAAAGGCAGCCTGGGTTAGCAGGCAATGTATGGAACCAGGCAATCAGCCTCTGAATTCTGGGATGCTGTTCTACAACACCTTGAAATGGGAGCCCAGATTTTGTTTGGCAAGTCCGTGGCTTAGGTGTGCCTAATAAAATTAAAGATGGCTATCTGTGTCTCCTTTTTGCTGTCAAGGGGTGATCTGAGGCATAGTGGAATACATTTATTAAAGCAAGTTTATTTTGCTGAAATAAAATGGCCTTTACCAAAAGGAAGGTCATCTTTTTGGGGGGGGGGAGAGAATTACAAGGAAACCCTGTAACTGACAAGGTTAAAACATGTAATTTTTCTAGCAAAGCTGAGATCTCTATGGGTATTAGAAGTGGCTGCTAATTTTGTACTTGTTTGCAAGGAAGTAGCCTATGAAACATTAGTGTTCTTGTTATTGTACACAAATACTCAGAATGTATGTTTTGCTTTTCTGGACATGTCACAATTTTTGCCCTATGACATGGTCCTACATAGTTCTTTTATCACCCTATGTGGGTTCTCTCTCTCTCTCTCTCTCTCTCTCTCTTTCTCTCTTTCTTTCTCTCCTTCCTTTCCCTTCCTTCCTTCTTTTGTTTGTTTTGTTTCGTTTTGGTTTGGTTTTGAGACAAGGTTTCTCTATGTAACCTTGGCTGGCAGTCCTGGACTCACTTTGTAGACAAGACTGGCCTCAAACTCACAGAGATCTGCCTGCCTTTACCTCCCCCAAGTGCTGGGATTACAGGCATATACACCTGGCTCTGTATGGGGTTCTTAACCAATTGAAAACAGGAAATGCAAAGGACAGAGGAATGGTGGGAGGGACATCTGCAAGTCTTCTCGAGCAGGAAGAGCAAATTACAGAAGCCTTAAGAAAGAAACCAGGAACTCTAGTCTTCTGGCATCCAAGGAGAGTTAAACTGGTATTTGGGTAGAAGCAAGAGGAAGAACATAGGTAGGTGAAAAAGAAATAGAGAGATAAGAAAGGGCTAAAAAGTGAGAAAGATGGGTAGATGATACACTGATAATTGATAGATTGATAATTGATAGATTATAGATTTACTTATTGATTGATAGAGGTGATAGATTCATAAATTGGTTATTAGATGGTAGATAGATGATAGACAGATAGGATTGATGATATATGATTGATAGAGGATAGATATAGGCAGATGTTAGAAGATAGATGATAGATTAATTGATTGATAGATGATTGATAGATGATATAGATTGATGATAGATGATAGAAAATAGATGTTAGATAGATAGATGTTATATAGATAGAAATAGATGACAGATTGATTGATAGATTGATGATAGATTGCTAGATAGATGATAATAGATTGATAGCAGATGATTGATTGATAGATGATAGACATATGATTGATTAATGATAGATAGTAGATATAGATAGAAAGACAGATGATAGATAATATCTATGAAGAGGTCCAAATTACCGTGCATAAAAAGGAGATCTAACCTTTCTGACACTTTCTCCAGAGCATGTCCTTCCTGTCCCTATTTTCTGGTCCATGCTTCTCCCCAGAGTTCTAACCCTAGATACCCAACAGCTACTGGGTTCTCCCACAGACCCTTAAAACTCAACATGTCTGAAATGTGGCTCAAGTCCTTTCCCTCCATCCCAAACTTCTTATCACATTTCACTTAATTCAACCAACCATCCTGGCACTGAAGCTAAAAAGTCTGTAGCCATATTCAGCAATTCCTTCAGCTTCACCCTACATTTTTTCTACTCAGAAAAAAATGATTTAGCGTTCACTGTACCACTGTGAGATATTGTGCCATCAAGAAAAAGAAGATATTGAAACATGGCCTGCAATATACCCAGCTCAGTTTAGACATAGAAGCAAGCCAGCAGCCACAAAGAACTCAGAAAGAAACCCTCTTTGTTCTGTCTCTTTTCTGGGGCTAGGATGTATTTGCCTTCTCCAGTCCTTTGGTTCAGACTTTCACTGGCCTGGATAAGTGCTGTTTTCCGGTGGAATACCTCCATATTCTAGTTTAGTCTTCTTATTTCAAAAGCAGTTATTTTAAAGATAGAATTGGACTGTGCCTCCCTGCATGTCTTCATCTATTGTTGTCTATACCTAGTTTAGTCATCAGAGCTTTTGTGGCCTTTAGAATATGATGTCTCTGTCTAGAAATTTCTTCTCTAAGTAATGAGTTCCTATTTGTAATGCAAAACGACAGTAATTTTTAATGGCCATTCTTCCATGAGGCCTTTCTCAAACTATCAGCCAGGAGTTCATACTCCTAAGTATATATTTTTTACGTCTGTTTATATCATTTATCATGCTGTGTGTATATATGTGTGTGTGTACACATGCACACATATGAAAATGTGTTGTATTTTTCCTAGTTGTTCCTTTTGTTTGACTGTTGTTTGTAATGCTACTTCCTAGGCCTGTAGAGAGCATACCTTGTTGATACTTTAACCCTTAGATCATAAGGATTGAAGAGCAGAATGCTGGTATATGGCCTCATGGCGGATAGCATCACGGTGATAGAGAAGAGATCACATTGAGAGGGAGGGGAAAGAGAGGAGGAGGAGAAAGAGAAGGAGGGGGATAGTTGGCATAGCAAAACTTGTTTGTTGCCTCATTCTTATGAGACCTAGTGAAATCCCTGAGACCAGCATCAGTTCCTTCTGAACGCTCTATGCCAGTGTCCTGTTCGCTTCCCACTGGGATCCATCTCTTAAGGGTTTTGGCACTGCAGTGCCACCACTGGAATCAATCTCCTGACGTGTGACCCTTTGGAGGTCACACTCAGACTGTAGCAGTTGTAGTGGTTTCCCTTTCCTTAATGACTTAGTGATTTCATCTACAGATGTGACAAATCAAAATAGTTTTTATGCCCTAATCTACATAGGGTATGGATATAACAGAGTTACTTATCTACTTTATTAATTAGCATTTAAATTTCATTCTATGTTTTAAAATTATAAACAACATATATACAGAATGTTTTTAACGGTTAGAGTTGATGAGTTTCTGGCTGACACTGTTCACTGACCTGACATTTACCCAGCATCCATTACATGCCCGTAACTCTGCTGTTTCCAGCGTCACCAATTAAAAGAGTAAAGTCTATCTGTTCATAAGATGCAGATGAGAGTTTGCATGAACTTTCCAGCCCAGAATTTACTCCATCATCAGAGCTATTCAGGTTTCAGGAAGCCTCACACCAGCTACTGTTCAGGGCATCCATAGTACTTATCCATAGGAGAGGAACTAGTTTTCTCAATGTACAAATAAAACACCTGAGTCTTAGGTGGCTAAATGACCTGTACAGAGACACAAAACAACAATCCATGAAACTGAATTCATTCATTCATTCACAAACTTTTTTTTTTTAACACCTACGAAGTGCTGGTCATTTTCATTCCATAGCTACATTCAGAAGTCATACAAAAGTGATTTAACCAGATATGGTGTTTCTGTACTGTTAGTAAAGGCATAAATAAGTGGACAAAGACAGATCCATGCAATTATAAATTGTGACAAGTGCTGTAAAGAAATTGATTGGTAGCAGTGCTCGAGAACAGTGGGAGTTCGGTTAGGCAGGGAAGGGCTTCGGCCTTTCAAAGGAGCTGACATTCAGCTGACAGAAGGCCAACTTCTCCCAGGCACAGCCCACAGATGCTGGAAAGCTCTGGCAGGAAAATGCTTGACACACTAGAGAGAGCACAGAACGCCAGCAAGTCTGCTGTGAAGCTGCTAAAGCAGAGGTATCTGGTGAGGGCAGGAACCCTGGGCCTCGAAGAGGAGCACAGGTTGTATTTGCCATGCAGTGGAGCGGCCTTCAGTGTCTCGAACAGACAGCAACATGATCTTTTGTTTTGCTTCATTTTGATTTTCAGACAACTAGTGTAGAAGTTGGGATCCTCTTGCCTCAACATCCTGAGTGCTAGGAATCCAGGCATGTTCTTTCATTTTAATTTTAAAAAAATTTTTTATTAATTACACTTTATTCTCTTTGTATCCCCCTATAGTGCCCTCCGTCCTCCCCTCCCAAACTCTCCCTTCTCCCCCCTTCTCCACACATGCCCCTCCCTCCCCAAGTCCACTGATAGGGGAGGTCTTCTTTTCCATCCTTCTGATCCTAGTCTATCAGGTCTCATCAGAAGTGGCTGCACTGTCTTCCTCTGTGGCCTGGTAAGGCTGTTCCCCCCTCAGTGTGAGGTGATTAAAGACAGCAGGCATGTTCTTATATGTGCCTTTAAGTAATCATTTTTTACTTTCTGCAAAGAGTTAGTAAAATGAATGGGTTGAGACTGGCTAGCGGGATATTTCAATATCTGCTGAGAGATGACCAGGGCCCAGATTAAGGCAACCGTATTGAGAAGGAGAGTAACAGATTTCCTTCCTTCCCTCTCCTCTCCCTCCCTCCCCTCTCCTTCCCTCTGCCTTTCCCTCTCCCTCCCTTCACTTCTCCCTCCCTCTCTCCCTCCTTTTTCCCTCACTTTTGCCTCTCTCTCCTCTACCGCCTTCCCTGCTCTCTCCCATCATGTCCTCTTCCGAAACTCAGTGTCACTCCACACTTACCTTCCTGTGCCATAGAAAGTCTACCTCACTGCTGAGAATGGGGATAGACTAGACCAAATTCAATTTCTAGAATCTTTTGAGCCCTCTCACGTTGTATTCTAGAAGTTGAATGCTCTTCTTTCAAAAGACCTACAGATTGCTTTCGACTTTCTTGACATCAGCCACAGTTATGGCTCACTGGTAAGGCATTCTGCAGACGAGGGCAAACACATTGTTCTCAGGGGAACACTGCTCACACTGACTCCTGACTTCATGCATTTTGCAAGAGCACACACAGCTCAGAGGTTGTGACTTCCTGATGTTTGTGGCCCCCATTGTTGCAAGGGATGACTCTTTATGAGGCAAAACCTGATAATGGTCTATTATTTTAAGATACAAAGAGTTGGGTGGCAGAAGATTAGGGAAGGAAGCCAAAATGCTTTGAATCAATTGTTGCATTTATATGCTCCAAAGTGACATTTCCTTTCAGAATGCAATTTTCATTGTTTTCTTTCTTTACTCAAAACTGTGCTTCTTTACTACAGGACAATAAGAAACTACAAAGAACAAAACACACAATTCCACTCATCTGGAGATATTCATTGTAATGCCCTATAACATTTATGACTATAACTTTTAAATACTTGGTTTCATTTTCACTAACATTAAAAATAAATCCTATTCATCATTGATAGCTTAGGTACTGAATAAATAAGAAAAAAATAATTTATCATCTTTGGATAGCTGTTGATAACATTTTAATGTTTAAGTCTTTTTAATGTGTATTTGATAAAATCCGTTCTATACTATTTATTTTTGTAACTAATATTACTATTAATATTTTTCCATTATTAAGAAGCATCTCATAACTATTTTATCACATTACTGTATGAAACAGTCATTGCTACAATGTGCCAGAATTCCTAATCATAAGATGGTCACTATATTAAGAAAAGTGTTTGACAAGTTTTTCCTGAGAATCGTGTGGGTTGGATGATATGTATTGTATGGTTCTCATCATTTCTTTCCTGCTGACTTAGTTTATTTTTTAATTATATGTAATTTCTAAATGAAAATGTTTAACTATATGTATATCCATATGGTTAATTTCTCTTTCCAGGCTCAAGGCTGCTTCTATTTAATTCTTACCCACCTCTAACCCAAGCAGGTACTTAGCCCAATTACTTTCGCCTTGTCAAAGCTGCCTTTCCCTCCCTCTACCACACTTTGTCTTATTGCTCAAAGCAGTGGTTCTCCCAGGAAAGACTGATGAATAACTAAATATTAGCACTGTGTTCTCCATGATGAGAGTGGTATTCACACCTACAGCTTCGAGTGGATATGAACACATGGGCTGGCAAGCTGCGAGTCCTCAATGTATGTCTAAACAGTAAACATTTTGAGTGAGTCAGCAGCAGAGCATTCATAACCAGTTCTGTTTGGGAGTCAGAATTTTATTTAATTAATTTATTAATTAATTTGATTCTTTTGAGACAAAGTCTCTCTCTGTAGCCCTGGCTATCCTGGAACTCGCTATGGAGATCAGGCCAAGATTCATCTGCCTCTGCCTCCCAAGTGCTGAAAGCAAAGTCAGGCACAACTATGCCTGACCTTGGATCCAGAATTGTAAAACCCAGGCCAGCAACCAAAAAACTAGATAACGAAGATTGACTTGAGACATTTATTTTATTTTATAGGTGTGTGTGTGTAGGTCAGAGGACACCCTGGAAGGAATAGGTTCTCTCCATGTGGGATCCAGGGATTCACATTACATGATCACTCGGTGTCAATCGGCTTACTGAATCAGCAGGCCGGTCTCGGTACATGATATTAATAAGACTGCTGTTAAATTTTTCAGTCTCTTGCTCGTATATGTGGTTTCCAATGTTGTGTTTTTGTGAATTTCGGGTTGTTTGTTTTGGTTTTTGGTGTGAGAGAGTGTGCGTTTCTTGTGCTTTTCCTTTTATTCTGTGTTGTTGTTGCTTGTTTTCTAAAGAGAAGAAGAAGGAAAGCATGAAGTTAGGTGGGAGGGGATGTGGTGAGGATCCAGGAAAAGATGAAGGAGGGGAAACCATGGTCAGAACATATTGTACAAAAATACGTTATCAGTAAAAAAAATCTCTTGATTCAGGTGAGTTGAAACTCAAAGCCTCATCTAGTGCTGACTTGCTCAAAGCTGTCACTACTGTTTTTCAAAAGTGTCACCTTTGGGGACCCAGAACTGCCCATATCAGAACTGAATCTTAGGGTACATCCTTATTTATACTACTACTGCATTCCCTGGCTGGTCCCCCTACCCTTTGTTCTAAATAGGGGCTTATCAATTAACTGACAGGAGCAATAATTCCAAGGCATTCAAGCCAAAAACGTCATCAGATATAACATCAGGTATGGGCCACGTGTAATTAGGCTATGTGCAATTACCATGCCATTTACTCTGACAAGGGTACTGAAAACCAAAACAGTAAATTAATTTACCAAAGATCACACAGCCTGGGCACAAAACTGAGTATGAACCTCTGTTTCATGACTGTATAATATTCCTTCCATTGTATCCGTAGCCTTGAAACTTGTAGGCACGTCTAACTCTTCTGAAGGAGCAGCCCTATGCCAGACTCATTAATCTAAAATAGTAGAGCCACTTTATCAAAAAGCTCCCCATTTCATTTTAGTATTTAGCAAAGTTTGGAACCACTGCAATATTCTGCTTTATTATTAAAAGTTTAAGGCACTTTGTAACATCAATCCAAAATGCAAGGCAGTTTCCAATCTAGGCAATCCCTTTGATTGCCCAGTACTTTGGATTGCCCAGTACTTTGTGCTTAGACAGACAGACATGATGAGGCCTTTTATTACCTGTAAGCATCTTGCGCTAATATGGCTGTTCCACTATTTCTACACTGCCCTCCTACTTCTCTAAGGGAGCAAACTAGAGAGGGAAAGCCACTCCCTTGAGATCAGCTAGGTAGCGAACCAAGGTTTCTGACCCCAATTTTATTTGTACTAAATCACATTTTTCTTTAAATTAGTATTATATTGAATATATATATATATATATAATTTTTTTTACTCTGGTATAAAATAGAAAAAGTACAGGGAGTTTGATGGCTATTCTTAATTGTCAACTTGACACAATGCCAAATCATCGGGGAAGAGAGTCTCAGTGAAGAACTGTCTAGACCAGGTTGGATTGTGGGCGTGTCTTTGTGAAATTGTCTTGATTATATGTAAATGGGAAGAACCAGCCCACTGTGGGCACCATCATTCACTGTGCTTGGTTCTCGGGCTGTGTTAGTGTAAAGAGGGGTCTGAGCACAAGCAGACATGCATGTATTCATTCTCTCTGGTCTTAACTGATGTGAAGAACTGTTTTTAAATTTCTGCCGTCTTGACTTCCCCACACTTAGACTGTAATCTGGAGGTGTACAGTAAAATAAACCCTTTCTCCCCCAAACTGCTTCTTTGTCAGAGTATTTTAACACAGCAGCAGAAACAAAGCTGGGATAGAGAAGAATGTAGTACCTGCTCCAAGTGCTACCCTGGCTTCCACCTGCCCACTTTTCCTATCCCTGTTGAAGAGATCGACTGTGCTTTTTCAAACACATGTACAGGTGCTACACCCTTAGCCTTCAGCATATGCTAACTTAGCACCCCCACACAGCCTCTTGACTGTCTGTAGAAAGACAGTCTACACAAGGCTGCAGAGTCCACTGTGTGGATGTGTCCTCTGTTATTTGATCAGTTTCATTTTGACTGGTTTATTGTTTATAGGTTTTTGATCTTACAAACTATGATGCAATAAATTCTCTTATGCATGCATCATTTCCGAATGTGGCAGAATATCTGGGAGCTCAATTACGAGAAATAAAATCATCAGCAAAAGGAAATGTTCATTTAAAATTCTGATAGGTCTTGTCAAATTCTCTACATGAGCTGTGACGTCTTGCCCTGCCTTTAGCAATCTATGAAGGTAGTAGTTTTCCGTATTTCTAGTACTAGTAACTTGATGTTACTATTTTTTCCCTAATTTTTATTGATCTTGTACAAGCTGGAGATCTAATTTCTAACCCAGAACTGCACTTTTAACAATGTCCGTCTACACCCCAGTCCTTTCATACCTTAACAGAGGACTGGTGCACCTCACAGGTTAACTTCCTAACCTGCTCTTTGAAATAGCAGAATCTCTCATTCCTTCTCTGTTCTTTTTCCTCATCCCTCACCTCTTCTCTTCTTCCCTCATGTAAAATAAAAACAAGCAACACATTTATAATGTGGCATCTAAACTCTTAAATATTCATATGTAAGCTGCATTCTTAACTAGAAGAGCAACGTTGCACAGGTCTCTGTAATGCTCACCTCTTATAAACTGTATACACAGATTCCATCCCCTCTGCTAGCTTCCAGCTTTCTCTGTACAAAGTTGCTTTCTGTAGATGTGTTTAGTGGATCTGTGTTTCAGTTAACACAATGTCCTCTGCGTCTTCTGTGCAACCTTTTAAAATTTCTCTTGTAATTGAAATACGTATCTTGTTAAATTTTTGTTTTTTTCATTTTATTTCTGTACCCTGTGGCTCAGCCAAGAAAGAGAAAGAAACAAAGTGGGCAAGAACAGAGATTCTGTTTGGCCGTAGTGACTCACATCTGGATCCTAACACCTAGAAAGTCTAAACAGGAGGAATCAGGAGTTCAAAGCAATCCTGGGCTACATAGCAAATTTAAAGCCAGAATGGACTACATGAGACCATACATACATACATACATAAAATGTATGAATGCTTGACTTATCCAACTATTAAGGTTTTGTTTTGTTTGTTTGTTTTTAAACACAGATTCTATCCAGGAATAATGGATTATATATGTATTCCTAGCACTCAGGGGACTGAGGCAGGAGAATCACTGTAAGTGTGAGGCCAGAGTAGACTATAGAGTGAGTTCTAGGCTAGCCTGAGATACAAATAAGACTTCGTTTCAAAACTGAGTAAGCAAGTAAGAAACAGATTACTTTATGCAAAAAATTATAAATACATATTTATTAACACTTAGAACCAACAATAATTATTTTTAAAAGAATATTTTGTATATACCCTTTTGCAATTTCATATACATGTACAATGTTTCTTGGTTATTTCCACCTCCAAGTCTTTCCTATCGCTTCTCTTTCATCCCCGACTCTGTCCACTTTCATATCTTCTCCTACTTTGCTATAATCCATTGAGTTCACTTAGTGCTGACTGCTGGAAGCTGGACAGGTTGTGTAGGTTTGGTCTTACCTGGGTCTTGTGGAGGTGTCTAAAGCATTTAGGAGCTTATGAGTGCACATTATGTGCAAAGATAGCATCTTACAGCATCCCTCCCACCCTCAGCTCTTACATTTTACCAACCACCTCTTCCTTCCTTTGAGCCTTGGTAGAGTGTTGATAAAGATTCTCATCTTGGGATGAATATCCATAAGCACTAATTCTCAGCACTATGACCAGTGATGAATCTCTGCATTGACTGCCACTTACTGCAAAAAGAAACTTCTGTGACCAAGGCTGGGAGAAGCCCAGCCCAGTGGGCATAAACAGACCTTTAGAAGGTGATTTGACAAAAATGGTCATTTAGTCAAATGAAAGAGTAGGTCCCCCTATGGCTTATGGCCTCCCTAATCATGGGGATTTGATCAGGCATGGATTCTTTTGTGTAATGTGGTCCTTAAATTCAATCAGGAAGTGGTTAATTGGTCACCTAATAACATTTGAACCACTTTTGCGTCAGTGGGCATGTCTTGCCTACAGGTTGGCATGGTAGCATGCAAGGTAAATATACATTGGATTTTGAATAAAGACATAGAATGAAACAAAGGTGGAAATATTTCATTAGCAATTTTTAGCATTGATTGTATTCCAAACTGACAACATTTTGTACATACTGGGTTAGATAAAGATATTAAAATAAATTTTACCTGTTTTGTTTGTGCTTTTACATTTTAAAGTACCGGACTAGAAATTTTTAAATCACATACATAGCTCATGTATCAGCTACTCTTCTGTCACTGTGATAAAACAGCATGACCAAGGCAGCTTACAGAAGGTACTCACAACTTCAAACATAAAGATGAAGCAGACAGAACAAACATTAAGCTTTAAACTCTCTCTCCTTCCCACCTAGTGACATACCTCCTCCAGTCAGGCCATAGCTCTTAAGGATGCCCAAACAGCATCACCACCCGGAGACCAAGTGTTTGAATATCTGAGCCTGTGGGGGACGTTCTCATGCAGATCACTACACCTCACTAGTCTAGACTCAACTAGTCTAGAAGGATTCTCAGTATCCAAAGGATAAGGTTAGGCAAGGTGCCAGGACTAGAGAACAAGGAAGAGGAAGACAGACAAACTAGGAGGGCCCTAAGGACACATTGCTTTAGGTTCTCAATTATCTGAAGGTTGGTCTAAATGTGTTCCGTGTAAAATACATAAGCTTACTACACTTTACAGCTGATGGACATAACCCATAACCTTTAACGTACATATTTGTATGGTTCCACAATTTGACACTGGAAGGGATTTCTTCTTTTTTCTCTGGCTTTAAAAAAATTAATGACAAGACTTTTTATCACAAGAGTTACTGCTTCAGAGTCTTGGCCGGAGTCGCACACTCCAAAGACAAAGGAAGGAGCCCTGTGTAAAAGAATGCAGCAACTTCCAGAGGGTAGAAAAAGCACAGAAGCAGGTTCTCCACCATAGCCTGCAGTGAGAAGAGTCCCTTCAACAATGTGGTTGCTTCTGAGACCCATCTTAAGCTTCTCACTGTAACTGTGAGATGATTAGTTTATGCTATTTTAAGCCTCCTAGTGTGGTTTACTTGTTAACAGGAGTAATGAGACATGAACAGACTTGTGGCTTACAGTGGTTCAGCTTCACCTTCTTTTGGCTTTATGCTGATGTAAATGGATGCCAACACAACTGTTCTGTTGTATCCAACACCTTACACAGGCTATTCAACACTCTATTGCAAAATGAATTTTTTTTTGTTAAAACGCTTGGCCCAAACGTAAGCTACTATAAAGTTTTAAGAACATTTAAGATAGGTGAGGTGTTAATAAATCTAGGAGAATGTGGATGAAGTGTTCTTGTGTGAATATGCCTGGTACATGTTCTTAAATTTGCTTACAATTTCTTAAAATTGTATGGTAAATTTGCACAAAGGCTATCACAACCTAACAAAGAAAATACTTCTGCAAAGATGTCTGCCCAAGAACTGCCTGCCCAAACTTGGACAATGCTAATGTAGCCAAGAATAATTGATTCAGAACAACTTCTGCTAGCCTCCTCTCTTTGCCTTTACAGCAAAGAGAACATCCTCTTGCCTTGAACTCTAGTTCACTGCCATGAATAGTCCTGTAGCAATACTTAGCTACTCCCAAGTAAACTTATAAACAGATTTGTAGGAAACTCTCTTTCGTTGTATTAAGTGAAAAAAAATGTATTTCTCATTTATGATATTTTCAATTAACAATGGATTTGAGTGGGATGAAATCTCTTCCTGAGATGCAGAGCATTTGAATAATAAATAATTGCACCCTGAAACATGACTATGACTTAGGAACAGTCTAGATGACTTTTGCCAACAAACTGTGTAATGTCTTTGCAACCACAAGTAGAACAGCCTCTAATTGAACTTACCACAGCCAGGGCCACATTTCCTTCTTATTTCATGAAAGAAATGGGTGCTGAGGTCACATGAGATTTCTCACATGATCAGGTGGCAATGGGCTCAATCTGCCCCTGAGGAACACAGGACAAGTGCAATTCAGGAAACAGATGGCCATCTGATGTCAGTTCTGCTTTATACTGACTCTCTGCTGAAGATTCCTGCCTGAGTTTGCTATATCAAAAAGTGTCTGAAGGTTTGATAGATGCATATAAGATGTGGCCTACCTTAGATATTTCTAGAAGATCGTGGATGCTTTGTGCTGTGTTGTAAATCTTATCTGAGTAGAAATGGCTTTGGAGATGAGTTTGAACATCTAGTTTTTGTCATCTGTGTAATTATAGGTTGGCAATACATGAAATATTTGATCTATGTGGCTATAACAGTTGGCTTTTGGAATTGTTTGGATTGTATTTGTTTATTCTGTATAGTAAGCACATGTGGGTGTGTGTCCATGTAGGTGCATATGTGCAAGAACACATGTATGAGGCCACAGGTCAACACTAGATAGTGAGATAGAGTTTCTCAAAGAACTTGTATTAGGCTAGACTCTCTGGCCAATGAGTCCCTGGGACCCACCTGTCTCTGTCTCCCTAGCAATGACATTACAAATCCACTTTGTTTTAAAAACAAACATAGGTTCTGGGAATCAAAACCCAGGTCTCCATGTTGGACAGGGAAGTATTACACTAACAGTTCTCTCCAGTGCCTTGAGTGTCTATTTGACTTGGGATTTTAACACTGGCGCTTGAGAAGGAACCACATTCAGAACCACAGAATCTCTAATGCTCAAGTCTCCACGGTTCTGAAAACTGAAATGTGCTTCCTTTCTTGTTGGCAGTAGGCTTGGGCATAAAGTAACAAAACTATCTATTGTCTTCATTTTACTTGGTATAGATTTGCATATACATTACTTCAGAAACAATGTTTTTGATTATAGGCTGTTGTTCCTGACATTTATAGAGTATTACGTGGTACATAATATATATGATTTTTCCATGTGAAAATTTAAATCTAATTTGCTCCCAAGAGTACAGAGGAGGGATTATGGAGTTGCAAAGGAGGCTCTCCATTTACTAAGTAGCTGGATTGAATTACCTCATCATGTGACATTAGATGGAAATAGGCTCAATGAAAGTATAATTAGTTAATTAAAATGATGTCATATTGGATTAGAATGAGTCCTGAATCCAATGACTTGATGCCCTGATTGAGGAAGGACACACAGAAGGAAGCCATGTGACAATGGGGTCAGAAAGGGTATTGTAGCTACCAGCTGCAGCAGTCAGCAATCACAAGATGTTGGGAGGCCTGGGGGATCCCCCTCAGCACCTCCACAAAGAGCTGACTAAACTGCACTTGGAGTTCAGATGTTTGCACTTCTGAACCCACTTTTAGTATGGTAAGACACCTACTTTGAGTGTTGTTATGGTGGTCCTAGGAAATCAATGCCCCAGCCAGAACCAACTTAATTATAGAAATAATGATAAGAATTTTGTCAAAATTTTGAGGGCCCTGAAAGCCTCTGCCGTGCACAATATCAAAGCAGATGCTGAGACTTATGGCCAACTTTTGGGCAGAGTCCATGGAATCTCATGAAAGATGTGGGAAATAGTAAGATAGGGAGAGGACAGGAGCTCTACAAGGAGAGCAACAGAACTAAATAATCAGAGCACAGGGATCTTTACCGAGACTGATACTCCAACCAAAATTTTGAAAGTATAATTTATTCCATCAGTAAAACATCTTGAATTTTTTATTACATTTACTTACTTTATTTTAGTGTGTGTGTGAGTTTGGTGTGTGTGTGGTCATGGCCACTACTGAAAGTATGTGTAGGTCAGATGACAACTTGGAGGAATTAGTTTTTTCCTTTCAGCATATGGGTACTAGGACTTGAATTCAAGTCATCAGGCTTCATGGCAGTGCCTGTACCTGCAGAGCCATCTTGCTGGCCCTAGAATATCACTTTTAGTAAAAGAATGATTGCAGAATTATAGCTAACATGGTAATATTATGTTCCTTTTAATTAATTATATTCATTGAACACTGTTATTTAAAATTTTTTATTTATTATTTATTACAATGTATTTACTTTGTATCTCTGCTATGGCCCCCTCCCTCATCTCCTTCCAACCCTTCCCTCCCTCCCTGTTCTCCCTCTATACCCCTCCCCTAGTCCACTGATAGGGGAGGTCCTCCTCCCCTTCTGTCTGACCCTGGCCTATCAGGTCTCATCAATGCTGGCTGTATTCTCTTCCTCTGTGGTCTGGAAAGGCTGCACAGCCCTTTCCCCCCCTCCCCCAAGCCCAGGGTGAGGTGAACAAAGAGCCTGCCACTGAGTTCATGCCAGAGATAGCGCCTACTCTACTTACTAGGTAACCCACTTGGGGACTGAGTCTATGGGCTACAACTGAGCAGGGGTTTTAGGTCCTCTCCATGCATGGTCCTTGTTTGGGGTATCAGTTTCTGCAGAGCTCCTAGGGCTCAGATAGATTTATTTATTTATTTATTTATTTATTTATCTATCTATCTATCTATTTATTTATTTGTTTATTTATTGGCTCTGTTGATCTCCTTTTGGAACTCCTGTCTTTCTATCTAACCTTTATTTCACAAAATTCTATGCATTCTGCCCAAAGTTTGCTGGAGAGATGGATCAGTGGTTAAGAGCACTGGCTGTTCTTCCAGAGGTACTGAGTTCAATTCCCAGCAACCACATGGTGGCTCACAACCATCTATAATGTGATCTGATGTCCCCTTCTTGGCATGCAAGTGTACATGAAGATACAGGACTCACATACATAAAATAAATAAATAAAAACCTTGTTACTCTGCCCAAAGTTTGGCTATGAGTCTCAGCCTCTGCTTCAATACCTTGATCAGTAGAGTCTTTCAGAGTCCCTCTGTGGTAGGTTTCTGTCCTGTTCCCTGTCTTCTCCTGCTTCCGATGTCTATTGCATTTGCCCTTCTGAATGAAGATTGAGCAGATTTCCTAGGGTCTTCCTTGTTGTTTAGCTTCTTTAGGAGTATGATTTTAGTATGTTTATCCTATTTTATATGTCTAATAACCACTTATAAGTAAGTATGTACCATGTGTGTCTTTCTGCTTCTGGGTAACTCACTCAAGATGATCTTTTTTAGTTCTCACCATTTGCCTGCAAATTTCATGATTTCTTTGTTTCTAATAGCTGAGCAGTATTCCATTGTGTAAATGCATCACAATTTCTGTATCCATTCCTCAGTTGAGGGACATCTGGGTTGTTTCCAGATTCTGGCTATTACAAATAAAGCTGCTATGAACATGGTTGAGCAAATGTCCTTGTTGTGTACTTGAGCATCTTTTGGAT
Organism: Pachyuromys duprasi; assembly: GCA_028658305.1. NCBI lineage: Eukaryota > Metazoa > Chordata > Mammalia > Rodentia > Muridae > Pachyuromys > Pachyuromys duprasi. Next base: position 83,860,247 of record CM053763.1, read on the forward strand.
ATATGCCTAGGAGTGGTATAGCTGGATCTTGAGGCAGTGCTATTCCTAATTTTCGGAGAAAGTGCCAGATTGATTTCCAAAGTGGTTATACAAGTTTACATTCCCACCAGCAGTGGAGGAGGGTTCCCCTTTCTCCACAACCTCTCTAGCATGTGTTTTCACTTGAGTTTTTGATCTTAACCATTCTGATCGGTGTAAGATGAAATCTCAGGGTCGTTTTGATTTGCATCTCCCTGGTGACTAAGGACGTTGAGCATTTAAGTGTTTCTCTGACATTTGAGATTCCTCTATTGAGAATTCTTTGTTTAGCTCTGAACCCCATTTTTTCATTGGATGATTTGGTTTGTTGCTGTTTAACTTCTTACGTTCTTTATTTTGGATATTAGCCCTCTGTCAGCTACAGGGTGAAGATCCTTTCCCAATCTGTAGGCTGTCGTTTTGCTCTGGTGACAGTGTCCTTTGCTTTACAGAAGATTTTCAGTTTCATGAGGTCCCGTTTATTGATTGTTGCTCTTAGAGCCTGTGCTGTTGGTGTTCTGTTCAGGAAGTTGTCTCCTGTGCCAATGTGTTCAAGGCACTTCGCTACTTTTTCTTCTAACAGATTTAGTATGTCTGGTTTTATGTTGAGGTTTTTGATCCACTTGGACTTTAGTTTTGTGCAGGGTGATAAATATGGATCTATTTGCATTTTCTACATGTGTGGACACCCAGTTAGACCAGCACCAATTGTTGAAGATGCTATCTTTTTTCTGTTGTATGGTTTTGGCTTCTTTTTCAAAAATCAAGTATCCGTAGGTGTGTGCGTTTATTTCTGGGTCTTCTACTCAATTCCATTGATCCTCTAGACTGTTTCTCTGCCAATATCATGCAGTTTTTTAAAAATACTATAGTACAGCTTGAGATCAAGGATAGAGATACTTCCAGAAGATATGTTATTGTTCAGAATTGTTTTAGCAATTCTGTTTTTTTGTTGTTGTTTTTCCATATGAACTTGAAGATTTGAATACTGTTTTTAATGGAAACCTTATAATGATAATGAATAGCAGAAATAAATTACAATGCACCCATATTTTAAAATAACAACTGACAAGCCTAAAAATTCAGAGCAAACCTAGCCTAAGAGGTAAGAGTCTACAATGACCACCTTAAAAACCCTGAAGAAAGAAATCAAAGAAGGCAATAGAAGATGAAAAGATAAATTGTTAGAATTGATATCGTGAATACCAAAAGCAAATAATTTACATATTCAGTAAAATCCCAATCAAAATCCCCATACCACCCTTCATAGAAAAATTCAGTATCATTAGCCATCACAGAAATGCAAATTAAAACTACTTTGAGAAACTACTTCGAGGACATTGGTGTATAATGGTATACATACTATATATCTAACATAAAAATTCTGTATGTTTAATATTTATACATATACATTGGTATACACACACAATTATCCCACTGTGTTCTGAGCTCTTACCCTGGGTGTGCGTTACCTCACCCAGGTGTGGGGTCAGTGGGATGGCAACCGGCTGTGTCTGGAACACAGGATTGGAGGGGCCAGAGTCGCTCCTTTTGTTACAACTCTGGTGAAAACCCATAAGCTGTAGGACTGGCCCTTGAAGAAATACTCAACTCCTAACTCTTTTTATTTTTTTAACTTTTCTTCTCTCATACATTAAATCCTAACTATCCTAACTGCAGTTTTCCTTCCCTCCACTTCTTCTGGTCTCTCCCTCCACCTCCCCTCCCCTCTCCCCCAGATCAACTCCTTTTCTATTTTTCTTCAACAACAAGCAAACAAAGAGAACAGAACAGGGCTCCTAGGAATATCCATTGAATAGGTCCTAAAAAGATGCAATAAGTCTGGATGTAATTCCTCATATCAAGGATAGTCAGTCCACTAGGAGGAAAAGGGTTCCAAGCACAGGCAAAAGAGTCAGAGACACTGCCTACTTCCCTTGTTGGGAGTCCCACAAGAACGCCAAGCTACACTTCCATAAGGTACGTGCAGTCAACTCCTAACTCTTAAAAGTTCAACCACCTCCCACCTGGGCCTTCCTAGGAACCAAGCCTCCAGTATAGAAACCTTTGGAGGGATATGAAAATCCTATCTAAACCGTAGCACCACAGTTTAGCTGACCTGATTCCTTGCTTGAGATTAAATTATTAGGCTCAGGCCCGACCTCTTCCCCCTCTTCTCTTGCTCCTTCCCTTCCCTTCCTTTCTTCCTTTTCTCCATCCATCTCTTCTTCGCTCCTCTTTCTCATCATGCTGGAGATCAAACCCGGTCTTAAGGAAGAGCTAGAGCAGTGAGCCTTATCCCTAAGTCTCCAAATTCCATTCTTGGAGTTTTCTGCTTTTTCTCTTTAGGCAACTGGAGGTTATTAACAGAACCCAGAGTTCAATTTCCCATTTCTTCTTTGTTTACTTCTGCCATGCTTTGGGAAATTTTCAAGTTACTGATGTGAGCTGTTTTCCCATCAGTAAACTAGGAAAATATAGTAAATGTCCCATGAGGTTATTATATGAGTCAAGTAGACAGCATGTGTACGGGGCCCTGCACCGACCTGCTTAACCATGAGTTGGCCAGACGTCAATTCTTTTGCAAACTTGACTTATTCTCCTCTTGAGAAATCTTCATAGGGTCCCCAGGCAGCACTAGCTGCTCTACCCTCTGATCCCAGGAATGCTTTCTCCTTTAGCCTAAAGGAGGATTTGCAGGGGTGTGTTGAGAGTTTTCTTTTTTTTTTTTTCTTTTCTTTTCTTTTTTAAAGTATTTCTCAGCTATGTTGAGAGTTTTTCTCTGAACACAAATGTGCCACTTTCATCTCTGAATCTCCCATGCCTGGCAGAGTCTCACAGGCGGCAGAACTTAGCAAGTGTCTAAGAGAAAGATGGAGTCCCAGTCTTCCCAGGCTCATTCAAGTTGCTGTATAAACCAGGGATGACCTTGAACTACAGATCTTCCTGCCTCTACCTCCAAAGTGCTGGGATGATAGACGCTACCACCACGCCCAGCTTTCCAGTGACTACACCTCTAATTACAACTAATCTTTCCCTCTGGTAGGTAGGAACTGAGCTCTGATCACATTCTTCTTTGAATCATAGTCATTTGCAAGTGTTTTCTTTTCTTTTAATTTAGCCCCGCCCGCTCTTCCCACGCAGCCCCAGTCACGTGATGGCTGGAATTCACCCCATTCCTCTCAAATGTCCCAGAAAGTGCCTTCCATCACTTGTTCAAGATCCAGTTCTTCTTGAGCAAGGAGGAAGGGATATGACTCACTCATGCAACCAACAATACAGTTTTGGACCTTTTGCGCAGGCCTGCTCAGCAAACCACATCCCTGTTGCGCAATACGGAGGGCAGAGCTATTGTCAGTGCTAAAATCAGTCGGGGCTTCTTAGGAAAACCACCCTCCTCTGGATAAAAGGCACTTCAGAACCGTTAACTCATGACGCACTTCAAAATCTGGGCCTTCCTATTTCACTGAAATGTCAGGACAAAACAAAGCAAAACAAAACAAAAATCTTAAATCTTAACAGCAGGCTGGGGAGCAGCAGAGTTAATGAAAACGTACAGTAAAGCCGGAGTATGGGAAGGGGATAATGGTGTTCCCACAAACACAAACTTTTCAACAAATCTTATCTTAGCAGCAATTAAAACCCACCTTGACAGCAATTAAATTGGCCTACCATGTGTGGCTACTTAAGATGAATTCCATTGTGGATATGACATTATAGTAAAGTTACGTACAGAGAGCAGCAGAGTGGAGGCTTTTTCAGAGCCTGGTAGCACCTGGGTGCATTTTTTTATCCATTCAAAAAATGTCCACTGAGCTTCCACCACCTGCCAGCACTATGCTGGAAATGGCTGCTAGGTAAACAGCCTGGCCCTGCCCTTAATTTTTCTTTCTTGCTGTTAAATACTCCCCATTAGCCATATTTATCCTGGTCGCCAAGCATGCCGATTGCTACACGGAATGAAGAGAATGTTCCTGAAGCAGGTCTGATATTTTGAAGGGCATTATGTAATACCGGTGTGATTATTTGCCAGCTTAATACCAACATACTAAAAAAAATCAACCATGAAATTGCATTTTTAAGGCTCTCCTGCTTTTGACTTGTAAATTTCTTTTATAGACAAGTCCTCTGGATCTCATTTGATTATTGGGTTTTGAACATAGGCTTGTTTGCACCACATAAGAAAGAGAGAGTGTCTTGGTTACTCTTGGAATACAAATGCACTACCAGGCGCGGTATTTCCTCCTAAATATCCATAGCTTCTCCTCAATCTCACAGAACAGCAGAATGAGGAGGGCATTTTGGTATCTTCTGACTCAACCTAGTCCAACATTTTTTTGTTGTTGCTTTTTTAATAAGCCCCGAAGGTGTTTTCTTTTCCGTATGGTAGGGGTGTTAGAAAAATTTTCCCAAATAAATGCTACTTAATTATTAGTTGCTGAGATCTCATTTTCTCCTTTGCAATAAGAATCATATCATATTATGATATGACCGGGTTAGCAGGAGGCAATGTAGCTATTGATTTTGGAGTCAGGTTGAATCTTCTATATACCATTCACTAGCTATGCAACCTTAAGCAAATCACAAACCCTGCTATGCCTCAGTTTCCTCATCTGTGGCCTAGTGCACCAGCAGAAGCTACCTCCTGGGCCTGTGAGGGTTCTTGCTTTGTTATAGCCTTCTTGTGATCTTGTCAGACTCAAAGTAGGACAAGTTGTATTTACGTTAAGGTTTCTAATACCTTTTGATCTTGGGAATATTCATTCCTATGTCACAAGACTCCAAGGTTCTAGGATCCCAGGCCCATTTCTCCTTTAAAGATAAGAAATTTGAAAGCCAAAGGAATGAGCTGCCTGAAAACTATCAGCTAGCCAGGGCTAGCTAACACTGGAACCCATAACCTGCATATTAAAGGACTATATACTTATTAAACTAGTTCAAAGTCGGCCTATAAAAGTCCCAAATATTCCTAGATCATGATGTGAAATAGACACAAGGAGTCAACACCTCATCATTGACGATTTTGTATGCAGAAAGCACCTAAGTCTTGCTGATTTCCCAAGGCATAACTGAAAACTCTGCTCATCCCTCTCTACACTCTGGAAATGGCAAATGATCAAAGATCATTGTACATAACTTCCTCAAGAAAATCAATTACAGAGGCTGGACATGGTGGCATAGACCTGCAATCCTAGCACAAGGTAGACACAGGCAAATGGGTTGTGAGCTCAAGAAATAAGTAGCCAATAAGACCCTTCATAAATCTGGAAACATTAAACTAAAACAACTTTTTAAAATAAATTATGACCCAGAAGTACAGTTAGCACTATATTAAAACACTGCTACTGAGATAAAAAATAAAAAAAATAAAAAAAGCTGACCCGTAAGTATAAACACTATGATAAAGGGTATGGATAAGAGCCTAGAATTGTGTAGAGGGATGAAGGTGGTGCTGAAAGACAGCTATGCTATGGAGGAAGCCAGTAAGGCCCTGCTCACTGTTCTGATTTCAGACTCCAGGCTCCCAGCTTGATTCACGAGGTACTAGGTAAACCTCCTCAGACCAGTCTTGACAGCTCCCTAGTCCTACTGCAATGAGTTACTTAATACACAAATCAGAGGCCTTCTGGGTAACTTTAAATGTGGAAACTTAGAAATGATAAGTCCCCAAACACCAGCAGTCAGTTGAACTTAGTATCAGTGAGGACTCTTTAACAGTCACTACTATTGCTGTTGGGTTTATAAACACACACAAAGTATGTGGAAGGCTAACAATATATGTTTTCTGTTGATTTGCTTTTTTGCTTTTCTTTTCTTTCTTTCTTTCTTTCTTTCTTTCTTTCTTTCTTTCTTTCTTTCTTTCTTTCTTTTTATTTTCTGAGACAGATTTTCTCTATGTAACCTTGGCTGTCCTGGAACTCACTCTGTAGACCAGGCTGGCCTCCAACCAATAGAGATCTACCTGCCTCTGTCTCCTGAGTTCTGGGATTAAAGACACACACCACCACTGCCCAGCTGAAACTATTTATTTTCTTTGACCAGTGATCTCACATCTATAAATCTATTTTTAATAATTATAATATTTTTACTCATCCCTCCTCTCCTCCCGGTCCCAGCCTCCCTCCTCCTCCTTTCCTTTTCCTCAGAAAAGGGGAATTCCTTTCCATCCACCATGGCTCATCAAGTTGCATCAGGACTAAGCATGTCCTCCTTCCCCTCTGGCCTGGCAAGGCATTCTCGCCAGGGGGAAGTGATAAAAAAGCTAGCAAGTAAGTCCATGTCTGATGCAGTCCCCACTTCCTTTACTAGAGGACCCACATGAGGCCTAAACTGCCCATCTGCTACATCTTTGCAGGAGGCCTAGGTCTAGGTCCTTGGTTGATGCTTCAGTCTCAGCAAGTCCCTCTGGGCCCTGGTTAGTTGGCCCTGTTGGTCTTCTTGTGGAGCTCCTGTCACCTCCTGGTCCTTTTCTCTTTTCTCCCACTTTCCCACAAGACACCCTAGTAGTATCACCCAATGTTTGACTGTGAGTCTCAGCACCTGTTTTGAGGTGCTGCTGGATAGTTGTCCTCTCAGAGAACCACTCTGTCAGGCTCCTGTCTGCAAGTTTAGCAGAGCATCTTTCATAGTTTCAGGGGTTGGCACTTTCTGATAGGGTACATCTTTGGTTGAGCTAGGCATTGGTTGGCATTCCCTCAGTCTCTGCTCTATCTGCTCAATCTTTATCCCTGCACATCTTGTAGGCAGGGTAAATTATGGGTAGAAGTTTTGTGGGTGGGTTGGTGTTCTCCTCCCTCTACTAGGAGACTAGTCTAGTTAGTGGGTGTCCTCTTCAGTCTCTGTGGCCTCTGATACTAGGAATCTCTGCTTGAATCCCCCTAACACCCTCCCAGGAGCCTACCCTGACTTAGGTTCCCAACTTGTCACAGAGATACCACTATCCTCAGTTTCTCTTTCTTTTTTTTTTACAGGCCTTCTGTCCTCTCCACCTTGCCCTCCTTAGGTCTGATCTCCACCCTCTTAATTCCCTGTGCCCCCTCTCCTACCTTGTTCCCTCTCTTCAGCCACTGCTTCTGTCTATTCTATCTCCCCTCCCAAGTGAGATGTATGCAGCCTCACTTGGATCCTCTATGTTACTTATCCTCTTTGAGTCTGTGCCTCATAGTATGATTATCTTATACTGTACGGCTAAAATCTATTTTAAGGGGAGAATTAGAGATACATATGCAAAAAGATATCTACAACAGTCCAACTGTACTATATGATAACAAAATACAGGGAATTAATTTTATGGTTAAAAACAGGACAGTGACTAAAAATATATGTTTATACTAAAAATACATGTTTATATGTTTCATTGGTATGAAAAAATACTTCAGATCTAATACCAAGTTTGAAAGTCAGAATACAAACCAGGAATGTTGGGTACATCTGTAGCCTGAGCACTCAGGAGGCTGAGGCCAGACTGGGCCATACATTTTAGAAACTGGAATAAAAATCCATGCATGTGCCTTGTGAGCATATTTGTGAGCAATATTCTGTCTTCAGATAGGAGACAACAACGAAATTAACCCAAATGTGGGTTATAATTCATAAGAATTATACTTCTGACTTTATCAAGAGACTAAGGAGCAACTGAGTAGAACTATAAGGGGTATTGTTTTTTCTATATGTTTTAAATGAACAAGTTTTATTAACAAAATATGGGCTTGTTTACATTATTACAAAGAAACTCAAACATCTAGTTCCTTTTCATAGAAACACTTCATAGTTTCTAGTATATCATTCTAAAGAATCTGTGTTGTAGAAATTATTCATGTGTGTGCTAACATATATCCTTTGGCAAATGAAATAATAAAGCAAAATTTCATTTTTAATTTAACAATACATCCTACAAGTCATTCCACATAAGAAACAACTAACCCATTATTTCTATTTGTTTCCAATTGAAATTAAACCATTTTAAAATAATATATAAAAATAAAATTGCACATATTTCTGGAGTGACATTTAACATATTATCTCCTTATTTTTAATGGCTGCATAGTATTCTATTACATGGCTAGCATGCTGCTTACCCTGTCCCATTAATAGATATTTAAGTTGTTTAACATTGTTTGTTAATATAAACAATGTTACAACGAATTGTACATGTGTGTGTGAGTGAGAGAGAGAAAGAAGGGTGGGGGAGAGAAAGAGAGAGATTAGTCACATGTGAAGATCATCAATCTGTACAGTGAATTCCTTGTTATAAAACCAATGGGCTTATGTCATAACTGGGAGGTGTATGCCCATAATCCCAGCAGCTAGGAGGGCTGCCCACAAATTTGACACCAGTCTAGACTATGCAGTGTGTTGTAAGCAAGCACAGGCTACAGAGTGAAATCTCATCTCAAAAAAACAAAACAAACAAACAAAAAGTGTATTACACAGCAGAAGAGAAGTACACATATATGAATTTTTAAAGTTTATTTAACGACGGTTTGTAACCTTGAAACAACAGTTTTCTTTTTAAACCCTGATTATAATAATACTTAGTTTGTGGCTGGGAGTGAGTGGTAGTGCAGGTCTTTAACTCCAGCACGAGGGAAACAGATCAATCTCTGTGAGTTTGAGGCCAGCCTCATGTACATAGCAAGCTCCAGTTCCAACAAGGGCTACGCAGTGAGACTTTGTTTCAAAGAACAACAAACCCAAGCCAACACCCTAGCTCTGCCACTGAGCTACGTGCCCAGCTAAGAACTGCATCTCTTGTGGTAGCTCAGGTTTCCTGGAAGCAGAACGTAAGACAAGGGTAAGTGCGTTTATAGCAGTGGATCTCGACCTGTGGGCCGCAACCCCTTGCAAATGACCTTTTCAGAGGGGTTGCTTAAGACGTTGGAAAACACTGCTATTTACACCACAACCCATAGCAGTAGCAAAATCACACTTGTGAGGCAGCAACGAAAATGATTTTATAGTCGGGGGTTGCCAAAACATGACAAACTATTTCAAAGGGTCTCAGCATTGGGAAAGTTGACACTGATTTGTGAGGAAAGTGTCACCAAAGAATCCTGTAAGGAAGGAAGAAAACTAAAAGGAGAAGGAAGGAGGCAAAAAACATCATTGCTTCAGGTCACCTACAGTCCCAGCCTGACCCAATAGGAAGCCGGGAACATGGTCAAAGCACGGGATTGGACCCACTCCTAAGAAGCAGTGTCATGAATTTTAACTTCCTATCTGTCCAACTTTGGTTCCAGGTAGCAGATCATAAAGCTCTGTCCAGAAAAGGAAGCCTTGTCATTAGTAAAGAATATCTGAAGCAGCTGAGGGACCCACAGGATCCTAGACCACAGGAAATCTGGGCCGGGCACCAAAGTCCCCCACTATACCAATCCAACCACTGCCTACTTGTATCAATGCAGAAAAGTCCATTTTTAAGTGCATCTGTTGCTCTTCTCAGCCTTTTGATTTAAAGGTCCTCATTACACATGTTCACGAAGTCTGTTGGCTCTGCTAACTGATAAAAGTTTACCTGTTGGCCAAAAACTAAAGGATCTTTTCACTGTTGTCAAGTACACATTTTCCTCAATCCATTTTACCATTGCCGTTTGTGGATCCTTGTGTTGAATTTTTTTTTTTTAATTTATTTATTTTTATCTCAATCACAGGTTGGGTACTTTGAATCCCAGGCGTAGCCCCCTCCCCCATTCCCTCCTACCCTCCCACTCCCTCCCTCATCTCCTTCTTCCCCGCCCCCTCCAAGTCCACCAACAGGG
>CM053763.1:83870522-83900427 GCA_028658305.1 Pachyuromys duprasi
CTTCTTCCTTTCCAATTTGTATCCCCTTGATCTCCTTTAGTTGTCTTACTGCTCTAGCTTGGACCTCAAGTACTATGTTGAAGAGATATGGAGACAATGGGCAACCTTGCCTGGTCCCTGATTTCAGTGGGATTGATTTGAGTTTCTCTCCATTGAGTTTGATGTTACCTATAGGCTTGCTATATATTGCTGAAAGATGATTTCTAAGAAGAACAGAGACTCAACCTTGAACCTTTGACTCCGAATTTTTGTCTTCACCTCTTTGGAACCAGGGCCTTATCTAAAGCCTCACAGAGTACTAGCTTCTAGCTAGGAATGGTGGCACAGGCTTCTGAATGGAATGAAGTGAAAGGCCACTCCCAGTAAGAAACCAGCAGCAAAAGTTACCACCACAAGGAGCCCAGTGGGAGCAACTGAACAGGAAGGGGATGTAAATTAGTGTTTGCACCCACTTTCAGGACATTTACCAATGATCTTCTAGGGCTAGTACACCTTTCATTAGCAATTCAAAGACATCATAAGCTTTGTGAACTTAAGACTACAAAATCATTTTCCTGAAACACTTGTATCTCAGACTTAAATGCTTCCTCTCCTGCTTTGATCTAATCTTCTGCCTTTACCAATCCCCTGGGAAATGTTTTCGTGAACACATGCTGTGTGCCACGCTCAATTGCAGGTGCTGCGACCACTTTCACTCTCCACCCTCTTCCATATGCATTCCTGCACAAAGTCACTCATTGCTTAACCGTCTAGATAGCACAGGGCACCACTCGATTTACCTTTTCATTTAAAATCTCCTGTGATAACAAAGGAAAAACCTAGGGATAGTTTTCCCAACCAGCTCTACTAACCCATAGTGTGTGTTGGATCTGAAGACCCAGGGCTGTGAGATGCTTTTTACTGGTTGTATTACTTCGGGAATCACCTTCTTAGAGCCTCAGTTTTATCCTCTGAAAACCAGGGATCACTATTGCATAAGACCGGAGCGGGTCACAAGAGAATTCAATTACAACTGTACAGCTCGGGGCTCAGTATTTTCAAAGCACTCAGCATGTGAGACTCTCAACAGGGTAATGATACAAGTCTCCAGGCAGCCAGCTTCTTGCCAATGGCAACAGAGGCATCTAACAGCCTCCTCATCTTCCCTGGTCACCAAAGCAAGGCTTGGGGATGGGGTTACTTTCGGGCAAGGGCAGTCCAATTGCAGCCTTTGTTTTAATCAGCCTGAGCACCAACTCAGTGTTGGGGCCACGAGGCAGTGACATTCCAATTCTCTGATGAGACACTCAAGGGAGCAGATTCTTGGAAAGAAATGAGAGTGGGCGGATGCTGGCCCACTTCTCTTTGCCTGTCTCCAAAACTCCTTCAGGAAAAGACACGGCTTCTCTCTCCTGCTCTTCTGCTCTTCGCAATTCTCAGGACTAGCTCAGCACCAAGGGGTAGAGTGAAGTAAGAAAGGCCTCTGCCCTCTCCCTTTCTGATACACTTCAAGCTACACAGGCAACTCGATGGGAAGGGAGGTAAGGGCATCCACCAAACCTGAAAATTCAGAAACTTGCAGATGTCCACTACTGCCCCCAACCTCCAGGAAAAGACGCTCTCCCTTCCTTTCCCTCTTTCCTGCTCATCGCTCTTTGGGCATGCTGTTGAGATGTCAGTTTGTGGGCGAGCCAGCGGAATTCTAGGCTTCAGAGCAGAGGGAAATCACTAGCTGTGTGGCGCAGGAGCAATCTTAGCAGCTCCACCTGGCTCTGCACAGAATTTCCAGAGGAAATGAGGCATTCTCTGCCTTCCGTGCTTTCCACCTGCTGTCAGCCACGGACACTTCCCAGACTGGGTGCTAGTCATGTCTGCTGAATGGATATGAAAGCCCTCATTTAGGGGAACGGAGAAACAAGCAGTCACTTCAGCCTGCCAGACACAGTTGCTGTCTCCTGAAGTAGCCCAGGGTTGAGAAAAAAATCTAGCTGTTCTTTTATAAGCTCCCTCTAAACAGCAAATTTAACCGGTGTAAGCAGTGTCTCTGTCCTCAATACACGAAGAACCCAAATCATAGCAGGCAACTTCCTCAGAACGGATGGAGTAGTGTCTGAAAGGAGGCCTTGCAAAATGCACTGTATGAGCCAGCTATTTATTCTCGAGCAGAAGTCTACACTGAATCAGAGACCACTGATGGAAACTACCCTTACAATTAGAACCTTAGACAGGTTACTGGCATTCCCTGGCCTGTTTCTTTGCTCATAAATGGGGCGGGGGGAGCGGGCGGGGCGGTGGGGTGGCACCCTGCCTCTTTCCAAAACCAAACCAAACAAAAACCCCTCGAACGGTTATTTTTAACACTATGGTAGGTACACAAATGGTACTCCATAACTGCTCTTCTCCACCGCTTCCACAATTCCAGGTCCTCATTTATCTTCCAGAGGGCCAGGTGGCAAGAATTCCCCAAATCTCCTCCGTGCGAGCGCCCTTGCGCCCAAGCCTCATCCCCAGAAGGAAGTGCTTCCTTAGAGAAACTTGCTGAGTCTGGAAAGGCACCGGATAGGCCCAGTGCTTGCGTGCCCAGGCTGTTGCCCCAGACGCGCCTGCTAGTTACCTTTCACCTACTTAGGCTGCGAAGGCTAGCGGGGTAACTCCAGGTCAGACGCGGAGCCCCGCGCGCCTGCGCAGAGCTTGGCTGCCGGCTACAAGTAGGCATCGGGAGACTTTTTTTGTGGTTTTTTTTTCCCCCCTGCTGGTTTCTGTTGCTCGCAGAAAGGCAGGCCGTGGGCCTTGCGGGCGTGCCCTGAATTCCGTCTGGGCGTAATCGCAGGCCTGGCAAAGCAACCCGGACCCCCAGCCTCCCCCCTACCCCCACCCCCGTTCCCCGCTGCAAGCCGCCACTCACCGCTGACAATCCCCCAGGCTTCCTACCCCTCCCTCCCTTCCCCCATTGCTGGACTTCCCACTCCCCGCTGTTCTACAGCTGGGTGCTGCCCATCTCTCCAACCCAGCCCCTCCCCGATACACAGGCCCTGACCACTGCTCCCCGAAAAGAGCATGACTGACGCCGGAGCTAGAGAACAGCATCCTCGGGGGAGAAGCCACGTGGGTGCAAACTTAACATGCCAGTTTCTGCCCGGGAGGAGCCGGATCTAACAACTAGGTTGCAAACCAGGGGAGCCCGCTGTGAAGGCAGCTGCCTGCCGCGCGCCTCGGGGTTACTGTCGGGCATCGCTTGGGCGGGGCGGCCGCTGGGAGGGAGAGCACGTGCCCCGCCTCAGGAACCATAGCGGAAACACTCCTAGCCATCTGGAGAGGTCTGAGGCTCTCAACCACACCAACCTCGATGATGGCATAAAGGACTCTGTGGTGGCCCTTGTATCCCAGAGATTCCTCTCTTTCCTGGCATCCCACCGGATCTGGGGAGGGTCAACGAGAAACTTATTTCCAAAAATACCTTTTCTTGTAGGGGTTCAAGCCTCCTCCTCCTTATCTCTATTCTCTGAAGCCAGACAATGATCCCCAACCCGTGCAAACAGGTACCTAGGTTTGGCCAGGATCTGCCACTGGGTGAGGTGAAATGAATATGCATCACCCTTCCATCTCTGGGATAAGCATCCTTAACGGTAGAGCTTGGAGTTCATCTCACGGTCCCTGGACTTTTCAGGATTGAAGGTGACAAACTACGGTTTTGAGCCCATCCTGTCACGTCGCCTCTATTTCAGACAAGACCTCCAGGGAACAGTGTTAAGCTGAATTAATTACCTTCAAAAGTGACGAGTGTGTTGTGTGAGTGGACACTTTGAGGTCGGCTAGGTTTCTTTAAAAGATTACTTAACTGTTTCGAGACATTACCTTGAGTCAAAGTATGTAGTTCACCCCCTTCCCCCAAGAACTGATAGATTCACAGGTGCACACCTTCTATTTCTTTACTCGGCCATAGCCTCAATACAGTGTGGAATTCAGTCAGTTGATGTCGATTCATCCTCATGTAATAAAAGAAAATGTGTGATTGGTGGGGATAAAGGTCTTATGCTTTCTTTTTAATATGAATAGATTTTTAAAGAAACTCTTGAAGGTACACGTGTCATATGAGGGGGGAAAAAGCAAAACAAAACAAAACAGGAAGGCTGAACACAACCTCCTTGGAACACAGGTAGCCTGGTATTAGCCACACCCTAAAGGAGAGTTCATCTGTCTTAGCACAGGTTAGCAAGCACCCTGCATCAAAATCAAAACCCAGCAACAGTTCTAACGTGGCTTGGAAGTAAGATACTGTCTTAGTTTATTTTCCCGTTGTTGTGACAGAGCAGCTGACAGAAAAAGCTCTGACAGAAAGCAACTCAGGGGAACAGCTGGGTGCTGGTCCCATCTCTCCAACCCAACCCCTTTGTTCTGGCTCCTGCTCCAGGTGACAGTCCACCAGCACCGGGAAAGTTACAGCAGCAGGAGTTGGAGGCACCGTAGCCAAGAAGCAGGGAGTAGAGAATGCATGCTGCTGCTCAGCTCCCCTTCCTTTGGGGAAGGCATCCGGGAGGCAAGGAATGGTGCCACCCAGAGTGGACAGGCCTTCCCCCTCGTTTAATGGGATCAAGATGATCCCCCACATGCACGCCCAGGGTTCCATCTCCCCTGTGATTCTAGATTCTGTCATGTTGAAAACACTAGCTGTCACAGGTAGCAACAAGTATAGAGCTTCTGTGTTACATACTCATCATAATGGTGTGAATCCAATGCAAATTTCTCATTTTGTTTCATGATGAACAAACTGTGGCTAAGGCAAGGTGAGCATCTTGCCTAAGCTGACACAATTAATATGAGAGAACTGATTTCTGGATTTTTTTCTTAAAGTCTTACTCATTTTATGTATCTGAGTGTTTGGCCTGCATGTATGTGTGCGCCCACATGTCTGCCTGGTGCCTATACTGTTCAGAAGAGAGTAACAGATCCCCCGGAATTGGAATTGTGAATGGTTATGGGCCCCCATGTGGGTGCTGGGAGCTGAAACTGGGTCCTCCGCAAGAACAACAAGCGCTCTTAACCTCTCCAGGCTTTCAGGATTTCTAATGCCAGGCCTTCTGCTTTAAGACAGTGCTTCTCTACAATTCATGTAGGAGCAGGCATGTTAGGATGGGATTAGAGGGAGGTGATATTTCTCTGAAGGTGATAGAGAGACTGTGCACTGTTATTACTAAATCTAATATTTCTTTACAGTGTTCCAGGTACTAGGATAGTGTCTTGCATACATTTGTTTAATTATAACAACCTCCCAAGGTAAACGTCATTGTGTCCTCTACTGCAATCAAGAAAAGTCATCATCCTTTCCCAACTATACGACTTGGCTGTACTTTTGATTTCTCTGGACCTAAGTTTTCCTGGTTATAAGGCAGGAATGAACAGAGATAACGTGTTTAGTAACCCTCCCCACTGGGTTCTCCACACATAGAAACATAGAGTCATTTCAAACCAAAGTACACAGACATATAAGGGCAAACATCATGTTTTCTATAATCTCTTTCTGTCCCTCTCTTTTTATAAGGGGATTATTGGGAGAACAGAATGGAACCAGAAGGTGATGAAAATGCTAGTAAGGGATCAGTATGTTCAAATTACATGATACATTTATTTTAATGAAACTCTTTATGAAACCCATTGCAATGTACAATGAATATATATTAATAAAACATAAGAATAACACTTCAAGCTACAATAATGATCTGCTTAATAAGATATGATGTAATAGTGGTATAAGTGTTACCGGAGTTGCCGATCACTTTTGATTGCTCCATAAGATGGGACCCATACCTGACACTATCAATGAGGCCGAGAACCTGTAGCTAGTTAGGTTATGGTCCCTGAGGATAAACATGCTACTGTTTTGCTAAATGAACATAACAATAAAATGACTTCTAATGACATCGCTATGCCTATAGATTAGTGGATATTTCAACTCTCCTTAGAGAAGCTTCTTCTTGCAGCAGACGGGAATTAACACAGAGACTCACAACTGGTCAGTGTACAGAGAATAAAAGATTTCAGAATACATAGCCTTAAATGGAATATCTATATCACATCTCTTCCCTGAAGGCTCAATGATTTATGCAGAAGACGGGGAAGGAAGATTTTAAGAGTCAGAGGTGGGAGATGACTTCAAGGAAACAATGTTTTCCAGATACAACAGGTCATGCATACATGAATTCACAGAGAGTGTGACAGCATGCACAAGATCTACAGAAGATCACACCAGACAAAATCCCAGCACAGAAGAGGGGATGAGTGTGAAGACCCATCCCTAGCTGAAGGTCTGTTACCATTTTATTGTTGCTATGAGAGGGAAAGTCAGTTTTCTTCAAAGGAATGACAGCTGCATACCAACCACACTCCACGGCAAGAGTCATCAGCCAGCACAAACTAGACTTGGTTGGTGGAGGTGAAGAATAAGATGATCAGTGTTGAACTTAACTCAACATTGGAGCATCATCATATAAGTCCTTCTTTCAATCAAAGATGCAGTAAAAGTTGCAACGTTTGTTCATCTGTTTGCTTGCTTGCTTGTTTCATCAGACAGGGTCTCATGTAGTTCTAGCCTATGTAACTAAGATGATATTGAGTATTTGATCCTCTGCCTCCACCTCCCAAGTGATGGGATTACAGACATGCATCATTCACTATGCTCAGTTTTATGTGGTGATGGGGATGAACCTCATGTATGCTAGGCAAGCACTCTGCCAGCTCCATGCAACTGTCTTGATACAACTTGTGTGAATATTTATTTGACTTAAACATCTATGAGATACTATGGAGAACATCAAGAGAGTCCCAGAACCGGATAAATCTGGAAGAGGTGGTATTTAGAACACCAGTTAATTAAGAAATAGAAGGCACTGCTTGGAATCCAAGGACCTCCTGGGGAGATGCTAGGTTTTCCATAGTTGATGGAAGAGAATCACTTGTTGTATCCATCTGAAGCTAATTCTAGCTAACACTTTGAGTTCTAATTCTAGCTAACACTTTGAGTTAGGAGGTGAAGACCGTAAGATAGAACATGTACTTTTAAAAGTAGAGAACTAAAAAAGTTCAATTTATCCAATTGATATATAGCTCTTCGAAATGAAAACTGTTTCAAGCATGTTCAATGTATGCACAAATGTAGAATTTATACGTGTGTAGCATATGCACTGTTCATGTATATATCTGTACATGTTCTTCAAGATGTACTTGTGTGTGTGTGTACCAGGAATTGACATTGGGTGTCTTCCTTGCTTGCTCTCCACTTTATTTTTTGTTCCAGGGTCTTTCACAAAACCTGGAACTCATCAATTCTGCTAGGCTGGCTGGCCAATGAACGTTAGAGACCTATGTGTCTAGGGCCCCCAGAACTGGGGTTACAGATGTGTGCCATCATCACTTTTCCATGGGTGCTGGGGACCTGAGTTGAGGTTTTCTGCTTGAACAAGCACTTTGCCAACTGAGCCATTTCCCCTCACACCCACAGAATCTTAAATTGTTGTTGTTTATATGTTCTATTTATTATCCTGTTTTAAAGATGCAAGTCTCAAAAAGATGCCACAAGCAGTGAGTGGTGTGCCAGGAGACAAAGACAGGCCAACATGCGTCTGAATTAGTGGCTCTTCTGGTTTCTCTAACTGGAGGTGGTGTTATTTTGAACTGTCACACCCTGTGTGGGAATTGTGACTGCGAGTTGATACTGATTGGAAGTGCCAGTGAAGGAAGCATAGTAAAACATTTGAATGTTTCTGTAAACGAACTCTATGAGGCTCAGCTTTCTCAAGTATAAAATGTGGATGCCACCTATCTCACTGGGTTATTTATAAGGATGGAACAAGACAATTTGGCTAAGCAGGCTTTGAAAGCAAAAATGCATTATACAAATGTTATTTGCATGGCTGAGAAGAAATGGTAGTTAGGATGTTCTTCTTTATCAATCTACTCAATTTTCAGATACATTTTTATAATGAAGATCCAACCCCATCCCTAAAGAGAAATCAATGTCTTCTCATCAAAACAAAACACAAGAAGAAACACTTAAATTTATTATTTGTGTATGTCAGCTGATTCATATATTCCGTAAGTCCCCATACTGAATAGTTCCACTGCATTATAAGCCAAAGAGAGAGATGAGAGGAGCCAGCTGGCTACTGGTGGGAAAGTGCTTTCTCATCTGTTAGAGAATCTTGCTCATCCATCAAAGGGTTTCCCTGGGATTGGATGCTTTTCTCATTTGCTCCCTCTTCCTGCTCTGCTGACTCTCTGGGTCCTTCAGTCAATTGTAAATCATTCCCCAATACAGATTACCCCCTCTTGGGCCCCTTCCACCCACCCTATAAATTCTCCTTTAAGTACTGATATATTTTTTTCTCTCACAACTGGTAACCCCAAGCTACCAAATAAAGATATTTAATAGCTATTCTTGTTCTGCAACAAGAAATCAATATACTAAAGGAAAATACAGATTTAGGGGGAGGGTTGGAACAAGAAGGTTCTAGGAGGTGGAATATCTGTCACTTCCATAAACTATGCCAAAGCTTCTCATAAGCGGAACGTTGCCTTTGAGATCATTCTTTTCATAAGCATTAAAGGTAGGAGTGATGACGATTTGTTTTGTGCTCATATGCTGGACTCAGAGTTACAAAGTACATTTGTGAGAAATAGGAGGATTTAAAAGTCCGTCACTTGAGCACATCATAAGGAAGAAAGTGACATCAGATGTCACATTAATTTTAATAAGGGTGTAAAGACTACGTACAGAGGAGGGGGCTTTCACTTCTTAAAGGCTACGTCAGTCAAGTCTGTTCTTTAACAAGGACTCCAAACTGTCATTGCAGGTTAATTCCTTCCTATGCCTGCTGCTGCTTAGACTGTCACTATCTGCACTTTTTTAAATCTACAGTCAGATTAAATGAGACAAAACAATTGGAAATGTGTTCAGTTCTGAGAACTAGACTAGTAGCTTACATACTTTCCCCCATCTACTGCTCATAATATTACCCAGCTAACTATGGCCCTTGAGGCGGAAGAAGTGGCTTTCTCCAGCCCTGTCATGCTACAAAGCAAGCAGAGCCAGGCACCTAATACCGCAACCCCTGTCGGAAGCCATAGGTGGAGTTCCTTCCATGTTTCTGATATAACATCTTCAAATGTCCTCTCCTCATTCGGCTTCTGTACTCCTTACGGTAATAATTACTTCTACAGATATTACTTTCTTGAACAAAACCAGCGCTTTAATGATAAAAATAACCGTTGCCATTGGAAGCTCCCCTGTACGTGTGTCTCTCTGTCCCTGGGCTGGCCTCTCACACAGTTAAATTCCTGCCTGGCATAGTCTACATTTTCTTCCTCATCCTGTGTCAGGGGATTAAGGAGTAAAATGGAAGAAAGAAGAAAAACAGTGACTGTTTCAGAGTCAAGCCTTTGACTCCTAACTTGAAAGATTGAAGTGACAGCCACTTGGTGTACTTCGCAGTCACTAGGAGGCCTAAGAATGCACAGAACAGTTTTGGGAATTGCCAGAGCTCTGCAAAGTATTATTCTGAGCTGTGTCAGCACTTAGCATGTGATCTCAACAAGTCATCAGTTCTGAAGTTCAGTTTTAGCACCCGGAGGGTGAGCTATGACTCAAGGGTATTATAAGGGTTATGGCAGCTTGTCTCTTCACACTGGGTGGTTGCATCTGAATTTCACAGACACTCATTTAAAGTGTGTTTTCAAGACTGTTTCTTCCCAAGCTTATCAAGTGCCTCCTTCCCTCCGCCCGTTTTCCATCCTCTCATCTTTGAGTCAGGTGTCTTGCCTGCTTTTGCCCTACAAGGTCACAGACACAGGGCTTCACCTGCCCTCTCACACTAATGCTTCCACACCTCCAACTTACACTACAGTTTCCAACTTTCTCCTCTTTGGAATCACTGATCTAGTCTATGCCAGAGATCATTGTTAATATACAGCTTCTGATTCCGAGAGCTGGAACGCCGGGCTGATTTTTCATTTCTAACCACCTTTCAAGCCATGGACCACACTTTGAGAAGTGGCAACTTAGCTTCTGTGCTGCACCAGAAGTCACCTTGCCAATGCCACTGCAAATTCTGTGCCTTCACATAAGGTCCCAGGTCTTGTCCAAGGGTCATTTATAGGTTTCTCAGGTCCTCATGACAAAAGCTACTATCTGCCTCTGAAATCTGCCCTTCCCCATGGTGAGAGAGCCAGTACTCCTCCAATTCTTTCCTGAGTACTCAGCCAAATGCTATAGAAAATGATTTTTTTTTTCTATCCCCGGTGTGATTGACTCTCAGGTATAAGGAGAAACGATTTGTGATGCTCTCAGAAAGTATCCTTCCTAAGGCAGGTCAGGCCTGTTTTATACCCTTTTCTTCTTCCTGTTGGTTGCAATGAGAGTGTGGTGATTGATGTTCAACAATCATTGTTGGTCACAAGATGGGTGTGGCAACCGTGGAAAACAAGCTATTGTCTTAGTACTTCTTTTGTTGCTATAACTTAATAATATAGACCAACACACACATATGCACACAATTGGCTTTATTTACCTCAAGGTTCAGAAGAGAGATAGGGCAAGATCAGGTAGCAATGCCTGGGGAAATCTCTTCTAAGTGGCGGTGCTCCAGAGTCCCAAAGTGGCACAGAGCATCTCATGGCAAAACACCATCTTTTTTTTTTTCTACAAAGCCACAATCCCACTGGATTAGGGCTCTACCCTTATTGCCTCATTTAATCTCAATTACCTCCCAAAGGTCCCACCTCTAAATACAGTAGTTAAAATTAAATATCCACCCTTTTACTACCTCACAATGGGATTAAGTTGCAACGTGAGTTTTGGTGGAGACATTAAAACCATGGCACCTACTTCCAAACTTAAGTCACAGGAAGGGACATCTAAAGCTTGATTGAGATCTTTGGGGTTCAGCTTCTTTTAGCTCAAAGCTAAGAGAAGCCTCTGCCACCTTAGTACTGGGTTTACAAGCATGGCAAAGAAAAGAAGGGATGGAATTTGGTTTTGGTAAGTTTAGTCATGTCCAGCTTTTTCTGTGGGTGCTAGAATTCGAACTTAGCACCTCATGCTTGCAGAGAAAATGCTCTTAACTCACTGAGCTATTTCTGCAGCCCCAAGTTTTAATTTTATTGATTGTGTGACATGATCATTCTTTAATATAGTTCCTTTGCATACCTGGGAGAATTCTAAATACAGTCATCACAAATTTTTACCACTTTCATCACAATTATTCAAGTCCTTATTTTGTTTTTCTTCCCCCGAACCTCCTCCATTCTCTTTAAGACAGGGTCTCAGGTAGCTCAGGCTCTACTCCAACTTGCTACGGAGTCTAACATGGCCTTGAACTTCCGATCCTCCTACTTCCACCTCCCATGTGCTGGGATTACAGATAAGTGCCACCATTCTTAGTTTATGCAGCACTCAGAATCAAACACAGGGATT
This sequence comes from Pachyuromys duprasi, assembly GCA_028658305.1. Classification (NCBI taxonomy): domain Eukaryota; kingdom Metazoa; phylum Chordata; class Mammalia; order Rodentia; family Muridae; genus Pachyuromys; species Pachyuromys duprasi. The sequence continues at coordinate 83,881,966 of CM053763.1, forward strand.
CATGCATGCTGGACCCACATTCTACCAAGTGAACTACATCTTCACCCCCGATTGTCACTGTTTTTCTAGAGAAGTAAACACAAGCTGAAAACTGTGAAATGGACCACCCAAAGTCAACCAGTGGAAAAGTAGAACATGGAGCCTTGAATTGTTTTCCTAACAGGTCACATTTCATGGAGGGTGGTGACCTCCACGTAAACTCCCAGCATCAGCCGGCTCTTCTGCTCTTCACTGTAGTCAGCAGCTTGTTGTGGTTTGGATAAACCTTCATGTGTCTCCAAACTCTCATTTAAAACATCTGAGACAGTATATACTTGGTAAATGCATACATAATCTTCATTCACTCTATCTTCATTTTTATAAGAACTTCAGTTTGTTTAACATGATAATATTCTCAGTTAAAAAAAAGAAGAACATCAGAAGCTGTATCTGTAAAGTCTTACCAACATAAGTGCTCAAATGTGAGCTGAACAGAGAGGACCCAAAAAACTGGCCAGGGAGAAGCCCATGAGGCCTCAACACTACACAAAGAGGTACAGGCAACCAAGTAAAGCCGGGAGAAGAAGTGGTCAGCCTCCCCAGGGAAGAGCACAGCAACAGTTTGCCTAGTGCCAAATGGGCAGTCCTAGAGACATTTATACAAGTAATAATATATGCACTCAACAGGCTGTATTTATCTAAATACATAGTTTATACAAGTATCCATATGCATTCAATAACAATTGATGAAAAAGAGGCCATGAATTTGAAGAATAATGGAGCAAGGTATATGGGAGGGCTAGGAGGGAGGAAAGGGAAGGGAGAGATATTGTAATGAAAACACAATCCCAAACAGAAAAGAAAGAAACACAAATGCTTCACTCACCACGTCTTTGGTTGCTGGGTAGGCACAATGCCTAATATAGGTTGCCAGCTTGACTGGATCTGGAATCGACTAAGAGACAAGCCTCTGAGCCCGCCTGTGAGAATTTTCTTGCTTAGGTTAACTGAGGTGGGAGGTCCGCCATAACTGTAGGTGGCACCGTCTGCTGGTGGCCTAGATATAAGGAGACTCAAGGAAACGGCTTTTGCTTTTTGTCTGCCTGATGTAGTGTTCCCCAGGTAAAATCATCTACCATTTGGGAGTTCACCGACTCTGTTGCTGCTGACATACTCTGTTCATACCAGAACCTGTTGGAGAAGGGTCTTGTGCACTGCGTTTTCAGATGCTGAATTCAGTGCCTAGGGATCTGGCTACTGCCCTGCCACAGGCATTATTAAGAATGTTCAACCGTCTCCTGTACCCATGTGAATGTAAGGAATGTTCCCCAGTTATCCCTGATGGGTTAATAAAGATGCTGAAGCCTATGACTGGGCAGAAAAGAGGCAGGTAGAGTTAGGTTCTCAGGGATTGGGGTCAAAAGACCACAAGGAAAAGAGAGAGGGGCGGGAGAGGTAGCAGGAGGAGAGGAAACCAGAGAGGAAGGAGTCTTCATGGGCAGTGAGCACACAGCCGTGAGGCAGACTGATAGAGTCATCAGATTGACAAGCGATTGGCTTTTATGTGGTTTTTAAGGGTGGTGGCATTAGAATAGCTCAGAATCTGCCCAGCATAGTACCTACCGCTTAATAATAAATCATAGCCTCTCTGTGTCTATTATTTTGGAATGGTGTTAAAGACAACTATGGCTTTATTAAATCAGTATTCTGCTAGAACCCCACTTTGACCTTTGAATGTGGACTGAAGACCAGAAATCCTTGAAGCCTTAGCATCGGGTTGGGCCTTCTGAGGTACAGTTCTCAGTCTCTGCAGCACACGTATGGCCGTGTGGGACTACCTAAGCTGTCTGTGTAAGCCAACCCAACAAATCCCCTTTTAATCAATATCCATTCTATGGGTTTGTTCGTCTACAGCGGCATTTCTCAACCCTCCTAACACTGTGACCCTTTAATATAATTCCTCATGTTGTGGTGATCCCCAACCATAAGATTATTTTTGTTCTTACTTCATGACTGTAATTTTGCTACTGTTATGAGTCGTAATGTAAATATCTGATATGTAGGCTATTTGATATGCAACCCTGTGAAAGGACTGTTCAACCCCCCAAAGGGGTCATGACCCACAGGTTGAGAACCTCTTCTCTAGTGACTTCCCTCCCCCAATCCAGTGGGGAGAGTTCTGTAACCCTGATCTGCTGGTGCAGCCACATGGAACCCTGCTGGGGAGAGGCTAGTGGCTTCTTTCCCCACAACCTGTGCCCTCACCTTTTCCTTGCCATTTTTCTTCCTCTTTTTGTCTACAGCTGGGATGGAGGACTGCAGGATGGCCCAAGCATAAGACTGAGGCCACAGGAGGAATCTATTGGCAGGTGGGTCTCTGTGAGTTTGTAGCTAGCCAGGTCTGCAGAGCAAGGTCCAGGACAGCCAGAGCTATACAGTAATGCCTTGTCTGAAAAACAACAACAAAAACCAACCGAACAAATAACAATAACAAAAAAAAACCCTACCACCACCATCACCACCACCAGCAACCAAAACCCTGAATAAATAAAATTTTTAAAGCTCTAGACAATTTGAGTCCATACTAAATCCATTTAATTGAGTGATTCCTTGCCATAAGGGGACACAAGTGAATTATTTATGATTTAAATTATCTGAGTTTTAAATATTGCCATCTTAAACTTAAATATCTGTGTGCGCAAGCTTCAAATAGTAACACAAACCCTAAGGTTGTAAGTAAGAATCATAAAATAATTGTTTTTCTGAGGCTGGGTGATTCACATGAGATGGAAGAGGGTTTTGACAGCTGTGCTGCGATGCATCTGGGGAAAATAGCATTTTGAATGCTGTGCATTATTGCTCATTGGCAGTTCATCTGGACCCTATCAGCATCTTCCTGGTAAGTGCATACTTATTTTTATGCTTGGCTTCAATAATGCTGAACCACCTCATAGGAGGGCTTTGCAGAAATACTAATGAGTGTGATTGTCATGCATTTTGCAAATCTGAAGCACTATCAAAATGTCCAGTGCAATAGTAATATGGTACCTTATAAGCTGAAATAATGCTATCCTATGCAACTCTAGAGGAGGAGCTGAGGATCTAAAAAAAATAGTCGGCTAACTTTCCTGGGCAGCCAGAGCTACGATTTTAGATCTGTGTATCAGAGGCAGCAGCACAGAATAATACGTAATTCTAACTTTTCATCTTTTATGTTACTTTTTCACAGTGGTTTGGTATAATGTTATTTATATTGAAACAATAATTCACTGGAGAGTGTCAGGGTCATGCTTAGTAGTACAGCCATCCACAAAGAACCAACTGTACTGTTGAGAGTTAACAGCCTATCTCTAAATTATTAATGATAATTTAATTTATGACAACTTACATATTTATAATTTATCTTATCAAAATAAAAATTAATGCCCTGTTGCTCTTAAAATGAGGTATCTTTTGCTATCCTTTGCTTTCTTGTCCATTCATGAGCTCAATATGCATTTTGAAGGCTATATATGGAAAGGAAAGGCAGGAGAAAGTAAGTAGGGACAGAGTTGGCATCATACGTGCAAACAACAGCTCACTGGTGGGTCCTATTGAAGAGAAGCAATAATTGAAAGACCTCAGAGACAGAAGAGACAGCCTAGGATGAGGAGCAGAGCAAAGTAATGCCAATCTATCTTGATACAGACTCTGAAGGGGCGCATGGGAACTTGGAGCTTGATCCCTATAAACTACCGCAGCCCCTTAGGAATGTGAGTGAAGCCAAGGAGAAATACAAATACTAAGTCCAATGACATGCACGAATGTGGATAATTGACCACAGGGGTGAGCTCGTCTAATAGCATACTGACCTACTCAAAAGGACTTTAAACTCCTGAGAAGAAGGGAAGCTCCCCAGAGAAACTGGATGAACCTGCTATTATGGAGAAGGCAGAGAACAGAAAGAAGAAGCTTGTTGTAGAAATCACCAGTGAGTCACCAAAGTAAAAATAATAAGCAGGAGAAGAGCCAGGAACAAGACTTAGAACTTCGAGCAGCCACATGCCTAAGCGTTGTGCCTAAGATAAGAACAATGAACACTTGAAATCGTATCAGAGGACAGAAAGGACATTGTTTTCTTTTTGAGTTCTCCAGTCTTAGGGATAGAGCCTTGGGCTTCATGTATGCTAGGTGAGCATTCTATCGTGGTCTCATATCCCTAGCAGAAGGTGCAGTCTTTTGAAGTTCATTGAATTTGGTTGTGTGGGGTGAACCTGCTGCCAATGTCTGTTGCATCTGAGAAGTGCTTCTCTGATACAGAATGTGAATTATATAGAATGGTACCTAATGCACAGTTAATACCTGAAATGGAAAAATTAACTCTTAAGCCCATATAAATTCCTGATATATCCACCATTCCTCCTCCTATCTCAGCAAATAGGCCATACTCCATTGAATTTTGCAAGCTTCGAAACTCAGCACTCTCTTCTCCTATTTAACATTCAAATCTATTTACCTGGTGTTTTGTTTTGTTTGGTTTGGTTGGTTGGTTTTTGGGGTTTGGCGGTGGTGGTGGGTTGTTTGTTTTTGTTTTTGTTTTTGGAATGCCTTTCTTAACCACCCATACAATAGGACTGTATTGAGTATCCTATTAGAAAACCCCCTCTACATTCTTTTATTACAGCCCATAGCCAAGGCAGGGGCCATCCCCATTTTGATCAATGGTACAACCTTAAGGCCCAGAAAAGTTGTGAAATACTATATATTTGCTAGACAGACAAACATGTATAGCCTGCCCCTTTAAAGTCTAGTTCAAAAAAGGAACTTATTGTGGGTGTTGGATGTTGATGGTGAGGGATGGAGGGCTTTCGTGTGCAGGGGAGGGGCTACTTACAAAAGCCTGTTCTTTCTGTTCAATTTTGTTGGAACCTCAAGCTACTCAAAACACAAAATTGGTTACTAATTAAAAAGAAAACAGTATGGAAAATTCAACTTAATCAAAATTAAGGGAACTATAGCTCCCTGTGGACTTACCACCTTAGATCATAATATAATTGGGAAATTTGGAGTGGCTCATGAAATCCTGTTTTAAAGTTGACTTCAGAGTTAGTGACTAGTATTCCAATAACAGGATTTACATTTGGCAGATAACGTGGAAATGACTAATGACAACCCCCCTTTTCAAATAAAAAGCACCTTATTTATGGGCCAACATGATCTGGATTTTCAGGTCCTTGAAAGATCCAAGTGTACTTCCGGAGTTCCCTGGGTTCAGGGGAATAGCAGTTTTGGCCACTTCACGGTGATATTTAGCTCTCAGAATGACTGCCCCTCTCCAACCAACATGAAAACAGGAGTTCACTTCAATAACATTCCACCTTTGTACTTTAGCACTTTTGCACGAAAGCAAAGACAGTTACTCAGTGAACTGTAAAAATGAATAAATACTTTGAAAATAGAATGCTGCAGTTAGATCTTAAATGTCCCTCGTAGGCCCCTGGTGTTCCTGGGAAGTGAAGGAACTTTTAGGAGTTATGTTTTAGGGCCAAGTAGGAGTTATGTCCTTGCTGGTGTGCTCCTGAAGGGGACATGGACTCTAGTCCTTTCTCTTCCCCTCTGTTATGATCTATAATAATGATGCAATGAGGGGATGCCATGGCCCATGCCACGGTGTACCCCCACTGAGGAATTACATGACACTGCAACAGATCTAGTCTAGGGAAGTTTATTGTGGGAAGTAAGGAGGAGGGCTTGGAGAAGGGATGAAGTCAGTGAGTGAGCCATGAGGTCAGGGGTGGGGGGCAGAGAAGAGGAAGTGGGCGCCTAGGACACAGAGAGAACAGAGGGAAGCTGGAACAGAGAGAAAGCTGGGGTGGTGGGGGCCCTTTTATCCAGCAGACACCTAGCACTCCTGGCAGCAGCAGATGATGATGTGAGGACTTTGCTAGGGTCCTGAGGACGGGCCCGCAGAATTGCCTGTGTGCTAACACCCTCTTACACTCACTGCCCTTCTGTCCAAATAAGGCTTTTGTCCCAATCAATTGAACTCCAGCCTTTCCTTCAGATTTTAATTCCAGTGACTCTTTCCCTGAGCAGCTATAACTGATCGTCAGACTGTCTATGACATAGGACTATGTCGGTGTAAGTTTTCCCTTCTTGGAACCATGCAGCTCAGTTTGTCACTCTGTTTATAGACTGTGTCAGAGAAAGCCCATTGATGTTTATAGGGAGACACTATTGCAGAAATAAAGCAGTGACAAATGTGCTGTGACATTTGTGAAATTTAGGTTCAAATGTGACCCAGGTTATTGATTCTGTGGCCTTGGGCATTTTCTTCAATCGATGGCTTGTTCCTTTTCTCCTCTTGTAAGTCTTTTTTTTTTTTTTGAGATGGGGGTCTCTGTATGTCAATTAGCTTTGAGCTCATGTTCCTCTTGGCTCAGCCTCCCAAATACGGGGTTGCATCATGTTTTAAGTGAAAATACAATGTCCCCATCTCAGAGCTGTCCCAAGAATTATGAGAACTGAAGACTAACTCTTAGTAGAATACACTGAGTCCATGCTCAGTAAGGATGTGCAGAGTGGAAGGCAGAAACGGAAGAAAAGGGAAAAGGAAAGAGAAGAAAGAGGAGTGAATGAGTCTCCATGAAAAAAAGCAAACAGAATATCTCCACAACTGTTAGATAGGCTATACATCATGCTCCTTAAGATTGAAGAGCATCATTCTGTACTTGCTCCTTCTCTCCCATATCTCATAGGGACCTGTTAGGGTCCCTGATCTAAAGACCACCCATTTCTGTGTGGCAGTGACCAAATTGGAAGGGCCTTCTCATCATGTTCTGAGGTTGCCCGGCTTATGTTTACACTCTATGTTTCTCCGTGCCCAGAGGGACAGACCCGGAGCTTTCTTCCCGCTACCCTCCTGAGCTGGGTTTTTATCTCTCTGCTGCTCTTTAATGACTTTGGACTTATTACCCTTGGTGGATTTCATCAACTTTATTAATTTGAAAATATTCACTAGCGGGCATCTACTAGTGCAGAATGCTACAGCTAACATAAACACAAACCAGGATGTTTTCAAGTCTGTCTTCCTGTCATCTGAAGCTGGCAACACTAAGCATGCTTGAAGCAGCTCAGGGTGTGAGAAGATGCTACTCCTGAGTGGACATCCCTTTACTGGAGGGAGGGATCTGGATGAGGGATCATTTTCACTAATAAAAGTTTAACTTTGAGCTCTCCCAAGAAGTTGGACACTATAGCAGACTCTCTGGGGACACAAAGGACATGAAGTCCGGCTACTGCCCTTAGGGAGCCGACTGTCAGGTCTGGAGGACAGGACAATGAGGTAAGTTCAGCCTAGAGATAAGGACAGAGGGTGGGGTTGGGGAGGGAAGAAGGGCACAATGAGGAAGTGCTTGAGATTTCAGTGTCATAAATGGCATAGCAGACTGGAAACATTACAGGGGCATTGGTGCCCATTATTTCTCAGATGCTACACCAGCAGTTAGGAATAAGATACAAATGAGCCATGTTCCTAACTTCAAAGATGTAACAAAAGAGCAGAAGCATCACATGTGTAAACAAACAATATACACCATTCATTCAGTGCTTCTTGGGTATCTATTAGGTTCCAAGTTAAAGAGTAAAAAGAAAGAAAGGAAAAAAAAATAGGTTGTAGAAGGACCTCAAGTTCAAGGGGTCAATGAATAAAAAACAAACAAACAAACCTTTCAATAGAATGTGTTAGAAGTCTAGGTAGGTGAATGTTACATTTTTAGTGTCATAAGATAGAGGGTAAAGGAGGCTTCTGAAGGGGACACAAAAAAAATGTAGGAGTTTTTCAGGTAACATGAAGACGTGGGAGAGTTTTTAAGGCAGGCCTCATGGCCCAGCTGGGACCAGCTGGATAAGAAGCAAGCATAGACATGTGCTGGAAACGAAGTTGGCTTGGAGGAGGGCTTTACACTCCTTAATTGACAGCAGAGACTGTAAAAATATAAAGGTCACAAAGGTCACGCTGAAGAGCAGATGAACTTCTGAAAGCACCAGGATGCGAGGGCAATGCAAGGAGAGGACCCCATTAGAGCGGTGTCTAAGAGTCTGGAATGGTGGGTGGGAATTAACAAAAAGATAAGCTTTTAACTCAAAGCAGGAGCATTCTTCGGGGACAGTGACCCTCTCCTTGTACACTGTAGGTGAGAACAATGAAGAGAAGGAATTCCGGGATGAGAAAACAGCTTGACTCAGAGGCAGGAGGCTCACACCCACACAGTCAGGAGAGAGTTCAGAAGAAACTCTCCAGGTGTCCCGGCTTACCACAGCACAGTCTAAGAGAAGTGTCTTCCAGACGGCCCTTTCTCCTCTTCAAGTCTGGTTTTAGGGCATCCAGACCTTTTTGAGTTTGGGAGACTGCACTTAATGTTAAGCTCTCTAAAGCAGTAGTGGCTTCAGGGCCTGTGACGGAAACATCCTGGGGCACTGCCCTACTTTGCTTTGTATTGCAGTGACAAATATCATGACCAAAAGCAAATTGGGAGAGGAAAGGGTTTACTTGCCTTTCACACTTAAGGTTACAGTCCATCACTGATGGAAGGAAGGAACCTGGAAGCAGGAACTGAAGCAGACACCTTAGAGGAATGCTTCTTACTGACTTGTTCCTCCTGCTTTCTCATACAACCCAGGACCACTTGTCCAGGGTAGCACCACTGAGAGGGGCCGGGCCCTCTCACATCAGTGTCAATCAAGAAACTAACCTCAGGTTTGCCCACAAACCAATCTGATAGGGTGTTTTTTCAGTTGGAGTTCCCTCTTCCCAGATGATCTCAGCTTGTGTCAAGCCGACAAAAACAAAACAAACTAGCAAAATGCAACTAATCAGTACAGGTTCTCATTCAGTGGTTACCCCAGGTCCAGCTGCTTCCTCTAGACTGACCCACCTCAAGGTTTTCTTCACTGGTGCAGGGTGGACTGAAGAGGCCGAAACCAGCCTCTTTTCTCTTTCAGACTTTAGATTTTGCTGAGAAGGAAAGCCAGACGACAGGCCACTAACGATCAACATCTCAGTTTTATTTATTGATGAAGATGACCTGGACACTGTGGCTTGATCTGGAGCCAGACAGATTCTCTGAAAGCCCTTCTCAATCTCTGATTACTCTGTAAAACCTCTGGCTTCCCTGTGCAAAACAATGGCTACTTGGACCCTCATTCTGGGGAAGAAACAATACCAGTGACAGGCCAGCCGACACCATAAATGATACAGAAAGGAAGGCCAGGGTCAAGTTCACTAGTCAGGCTTCCACTGCAGCGGGAGACATTCCGTGCTTTTGCCTTTCAGGAGAGTGGAAATTCCCTCTCTCTGTGGAACATGAAAACCGGGACTAACTTCCCACCCCACCCCCACTCACTCTGCTTCCTTGCCTTGACTAAAGCACTCAGCAATTCACTTCCTTAAGTGGGAAATCTTTATCCCAAGTTTGTACGTTCCTTAGGATTGAAGAGCATCGTTCTGTACTCTTTCCTCCTCTCCCGTATCTCACAGAGTAGGCATGGAGAAAGAAGGAAAAGGGAGGGAAGGGAAGGGGGAAGGATGGAGGAGGGAAGGGGGAAGGATGGAGGAGGAGGACAGAGTTATAGGTACACGTTTCCCCGGAGCAGACATGAAACACCAAAAGTTTGCTGTTCATTTAGGTCCACTGTGGCAGACTTGAACAGGGACCGTGAACCCAGGATTTGGGTGATGTCCACTATTTTCTACAGATTAATAAGCAAAACACATACTGAAAAAAGACTGGATCGTGATATGAATGCTATTATGCCTCTAAATGCAATGGTTGTTACTGAAAAAGGCTGAAAAATATATTAACATTTGCTCTATTTTCAGGACAGTTACCAACCAAAGAGAATATATGTAAACAAAGGAATATTAATGAGAATAAAAGAATGAGTTTTACGTTTATACATTAAAAAAACACAAAACTGGGAGCTTGAGAGATGGCTCAGTGATTAAGAGCTTTGCCATTGTTCCAGAGTCTGGGTGCAATTCCCACACAGCAGTTCAAAACTGTCTGTAACTCCAGTTCAATGGGACCTGACACCCTCACACAGACATACATTCAGGGAAAACACCAATGCACACGAACTAAAAATAAATAAATTATATAAAAACATAAAACTGCATAATGTTCACAAATGCTTTATAACTTTTTTTGTTTTATGTGTATGAGCATTTGCCTGTGGGTGTGGGACTGGGGCCCTCAGAAACCAGAAGCCAGTGTTGGATCTCAGAAACTGAAGTTGAAGACAGTTGTAAGCCACCATGTGGTACAAGCTGGGTCCTCTGGAAGAGCATCCTGTGCCCTTGACTGCTCAGCCATCTCTCCAGCAAAGCATAATGATTTAATCAGATTAAACAGATTCTCTCACACAATTGCCATTTATTTATGATGAAAACTTTCATAAGCTTTTCTTTGAGATTTATTTAGCTGAGACCTGTCTTAGTCTATAGTCCAGGCTGGCATGGAACTCTCTACATACCCAGGTTGGCCTTGAATTCATGGCCATCTTCTCCCTCAGCCTCCCAAGTATTAGGATTGTAGCTCTGTTCCACCACAGCCTGCTCTCTTCTACTGGCCACTACCTACACTGGTCCCGGCGTGCACTAGCACTCAACAGTTACCAGTTCCCACTTAACTGTAAATAAGTACCCAATGTACTTAGCCAATGTTCCCTAAATTATTTTATATACAGAAATCACATGCTAAAATATAATTTTTTTAAAAGTTAACCATATTTACCAATGGAACATCTGTACCTCAAACATTCATCATTTAAAAAGCTGTTTAACTTGTAAGGAGGAAGAGAGCAGCAATGAACCCCCAGCTATCAGGTAGTTCCCAAGCTAGTCCCTGACTTGACAAGGCCACCAGAGTCCCTTCTTCTATGGCTAGAGACAGTCTTTTGTGCAGGCTCTGGACCTAATCCTGAAGGCATGGCTTCTGGTCTAGGCTCAAGTTACCCTGTAGCCTAGTGCCTAGACTGAGCTCCTGCTAAGTAGGGTTCAACCTTAAGCAAGTGGTTCTCTTGCTTGAATTCTGTTTGTTCCACTCCTCCCTGGGTTAGCCTCTGGAGACTAAATCTTCTACCCTAGGCAAGTGCTCTAGCACTGAGCTACATTCCTCAGCCTCCAAATGAGGCTGTCCTCTGGTGTCCTCTGCTGCCTCAGCTGGTGCTTCCTGCCCCCTGCATTTTGTTGCCCCTCCCAAGCTCCCTCTCCTCAACGCTTTGTAACATTTTGTGAACGGGAGGTGGGGGTGTCTCTGCAAGCTTCATGGCCAGCAGAGTGACAATCCCTGGGGGCAACAAGGCTGTTCGGCTCAGCAGAGCTAAGTAGCAGGTTATTGGTTCAAACTTCAGGAGTCTGACGCCAAGCAATTTATTTTAGGCATAGTTAAGCACAGCGCAATTTGGTGAGAACTTTCCTGGTGACAGTTAACTCAGTTCCATATGCACAATAAAGCATACGTAAATCTCTTTGAGAAACAAAAAAAAAGCTAAATAAAGATCAGACAGGACTACATCGAAACTGTTTGTGAAGTACATGTGACACCTTCCATCAAGATAGGTTGTATAAACTGACTGAGAAAAACAAGGTTATGATAGGAGTCTGGGAGAGAGTCTGGTTTAGCCATACACCGAGTACAAAGGTCAACAGGCTAAAACATGCACGTCTGCTCCCAGCTTTCTGGGTGGATGACAGGTATTGCATTCCTTGCCTTGAAGGAACAACCCTGCGTGCTAACATTCCAGGTTTTCCTAGTGCTTATCGGTGAGCGCAAGAACCTCCTTCAGCTCCGAATAAGAACCTCTAGTGTTTGAGCCTCTGCCGACCCTCTGATTGGGCCTGTTTAATCTATCTAGCTTCCCAGTTCCCATGTAAGGATGCTGAAGTCTGTGATCAGGCACATGAAGGTGGACATTTAAGAGGGTCACCTGGGAGGACTAAGTTATCTGCTTGACAAACAGATATTTGATTTTTCAAAAACAAGCTTTTTGGTTTGGTTTGGTTTGGTTTGGTTTCTTTTCCTGATATCTCTGCTTGGATTTTATGGAATTACAGAGTATGCTAGATAGTTTTTAGCATAAGCTAAAGTCATCTGAGAGGGAACCTCCATTTAAGAAAAATGTCTCCCTAAGGTCAGGTTTTAGGTAAGCCTGTAGGGCATTTTCTTAATTAGTGGTAAATGGGGAGACCCAGGACAGTGTGGTGGTACCTTCCCTGGGCTGGTGGTCCTGAGTTCTGTAAGAAGCAGGCTGAGCAATCCATGGGAGTAAGCCAATAAACAGCACTCTTCCATGGCCTCTGCATCAGCTTCTGCCTCCAGGCTCATGCCTTGTTTGAGCTCCTATCCTGCATTCCTTCAGTGGTGTACTACAATGTAGAAGTGTAACCCAAGTAAACCCTTTCCTCCCCAACTTGCTCTTTGCTCATGGTGTTTTAGCACAGCAGATAGAAACCCTCACTATGACACAGAGCAACTCAGTACTGTAGACACAACTCACCCCGTGTGCATGTGAAGACATGGAAGTTTTGGGAAACTTGACCGCACACCAAATTACAGGTAAAGCTGCAGCCTGCCTTCTGCTCTCCTGACACATGACTTCTCTCCACAACCCACAGGGAGTGACCTTATGATCATTAACTTGTTTGACTCATGGAATCACTGGGAGACTATAACATCAGCTAAAAACACAACCTCCAAAAAAGTTATACTCAAAATTTCCACATTCCAAGGTGAGAGCCCCTGCCTTTGGTTCACACACAAAAACATCTTGCATATTTCACCAGCAGCAATTCTGTAGCACGGTAGTTTTTCTTGTCTTCCAAGAGTGCATCCAAACGATTTCTGGCTGTTCCCAAATATCAAATCCCCAAAGGAACAAGATGTTCCAGTACAGAAGAGGTTCGAAAGAATGTGCCGTTCACTCGAAAGGCATTTTCACAAAGAGCTTTCTACAGAGGTTTCAGGAAAGTCAGGGTCTCTGCACACCGTGATTTCAACAGGTGACCGGCAGGGAGAAGGGAGTGCTGTGTACCCATGCTGGCAGGCTAAATAACCAGCCACCTTTCCTCTTGGGCAGAACTCATGTGGGGGCTTTGGGTGAACAACTTCTTATTTGCCGATTAAAGGAGCCACAGTTTCAAAGCTTGGCAGGGATTCCTTATAGCAAATACTGCTTTTCTCCACAGATTTGTGAGGACCCCCCTCCGTGCCCCTCTGTACTCCTGCTCCCCCCTCCCCCCACCAATCTGGTATAATCTATGCCTCCGTTTTCATCCCTTCCTTTTCTGACACAAACTGGGTGCAACCTGAAGGGTAGATACAGGATTCCTCCACTTCATTTTTTGTTGTTGTTTGAGACAGTGTCTCACTATGTAGTCCTGGCTGGCCTGGAACTCGTTACGTAAATCAGGCTAACTTGAAACTAATAGAGATCTATTTGCCTGCCTCCTCAGTGCTGAGATTAAAAGTAGAGGCTACCAGGCCAAGGTATTTCCTCACTTATATGCCTATTTGACATGTGTGTAAGCATTGCTGATGCAAAGAACAGTGCTGCAGCTGCTGAAGAGCGGGGAGGTAGCAAGTAACAGGGTACAATGCGCTCACTCTTCCCTTTGAGAAACAAAGGGCACTTCATAGCACAACCTGGTTTGCAGGGAGATGTTGCTCTCTTGCCTAAAATCTGATGCTTGTCTTCCCAGAGTCCAGCTCAACCTAGTCGTAAACATCTCTCCAGACAGATCCCTGTGTTTGCTGGAAGGAGAGCCATTCACTAAAGGGCTGTGTGTGGCTGTGGTCTGGATTGGCCATTCAGAAAGAAAGCTGACATCAGGTGCAGCCGGGTACCTTTGGCTCTGTCTACTTTGAAAGGATGGAAAAGCACATTTAGAACTCCTAGAGCTTTCAGTTTGGGGGTTCTGCCACTGACTACAGTCGTAGATTCTCATCTGTCCTTTCATATAGTGACGCCTCCTCAAGGAGTACAAGAAACTATGAAAGACCCTCTAAGAACTAAGGTCATCTAATCTATGCACTACCTATCTATCAAGTATTAATGTATCCAGGCTTCTACCTGGATGGCTCCAGCTTTGCAAGAGGAGGGCAAGGTGACCACAAGTTTAGGAGATGCGGCCCTGGCACCTCCTGTAAAGCCTGTGCCTTGAGCCTTTTGCCGCCTGGATTGACCTGGAGCAAGACGGGACAGTTTGAATTCCAGGCAGGCTAAAAGGCCTTGGCTGAGGAGCTCTAGCGGATTTCACAACACTGCAGGGAAAGCCTTCCCATGGAGAGATAAAGGGGTGGGGTGTGGGAAAAACTGCAATTCTGCAAATTGGGACAAGCTAGAAGATGGGAGTGTCCTGGAAGTCAGGATGGGGTGCAAGAAAAATTCCTGATCACCGGCTGCCTTCCTTGGTTTCCATCAGAATCATGCAAGCCATAGCATCACTAACTTGTACCCCAGGGCCTTAAACCCCCTTAACCCCAGCTCTGTGAGAGTCAGGCAGTGCTGCCAACCTTCAGAGGCACGTACGCGCATGCGCATTGCTTGTGCTCCCTCCAAACACTTTCTAAGCATCATCAGCGGCACCCAGATCCGCTGACTAAGGAAAATTCCTCTCGTTTTATACTTTAAAGTGATTAATGCTCAACTTGCTGCGATTTCAGAATCTGTGGTGTGCTAGGCTGCAATGAAAGAGTAGGAGGGCTGGTGTCTGGAACTACAACTCCCAGCAGAGACCGCGCACGCGGTCTGGCTTTCTGGTGGGCGGGCCCAAGGCCTAGGACGCTTAAAGCGGCGAGATCTCCCGGACTAGATCTCCGCAGCGCTTGGGGGCTGCTGGCTTACAGGCTTTTCAGAGCCCGGGAGGCTTGGGCACAGAGTCCTGCTGTGTTCTGCTGTTGTCAATGAACTGGCAATCAGTGCAGTGGAAAGGACACCCTATAAGCACTCCAGACCTGTTCTGAAGTTCATCAGCTCCTTCCTCCAGTTCCACAAATCCTAACTTGTCCATTCAACAAATGAAAACCCGGAAAATAGCGTCTGTAAAACCTATCCTGTCAAAACAATTGCTTTTCTGTTACAGGTATCCGTATAACTTGTGTCCCTTATTAAGACTCAGCATGACCCACAGGGAATTCTTTAAAGAGATCTTGCTGACAAAGTAAAAACTTGATTTTTTTTTCCTTTAGTTTTTTACTTCTTTTAATGGAGTGTCTATAAAACATAGCATGCTTGAAAGCACCTATTAAAGTGCAGACTTTAAAAATGATTTCGTAACACGCTCTTTGAATAGAATGCTTTAAACTGCTTTGCTTGTTGTTGTAGGGGAACAACAACAAAAACGTTCTACAACAGTGGTTCTCAACCTGGGGATCACAGCCGCCATTGACCCTTTCACAGGGGCCGCATATCAGATATATTTACATTACCATCTATAGCAGTAGCCAAATTACTGTTAGGAAGCAGCAAAGAAAATAATTTTGTGGTTGGGTGGCATCACAACATGAGAAATTATATGAAAGTGTCAAAGCTTTAGGAAATGAGAGAACCACTGTTCCGGAAGATGTCATTGGTTCTAACGAAGCAATAATAGCGGTTTCGTGCATGGTTACTATGAGAGAGCCCTCTTGACATTTTATCGGCTCGAGGCACTAACAGGGAAAACCTTCCCAGCTCTCTTCCCACACCAGCACCTAACCCTGATTTTTTACTGCCTCTATAAACACACTCTCTAAGCTGCCTACTCTCCCTTTTAAAAATTTATTTTTTTCTGCTCTCCTTTCTTTAAAATTTGCGAACAAATAAAATGTAGAGCCCTCCAAGGGAACCAATTTCAGACCCGAATGCAGAGTAGTTTTAGAATCGGGTTGTGCCCTCTGCTTCTGGAATTCTTTGCTTCACTCTGCTGAGTTTGATGGCTGTGTGTACATTTCTTCTGTTCGGTATGACATTTGTGAATAATATGAAATTGGCCAACTGTGCCTCAAATTAATAAGATTTGTAATTTTTTATTTATTCTTTGTGTGCAGCAGCCCAGCAATAGGCACGCTGGAAAATGGAAATAATAATTCATGTATAGTGATATTAGAGATAACCAGAATGGCCATTGTGCTCAGAACAAACCCTCCATACATTCTGAATCAGGAGAAAGTAAAACTCATATTTGGAAATATGTAGACTTTCCCCAAATTCTTAAATATTCTCTTCATAGTCACAGACAAAGCCAGTTTTTTGGCTATCAATTTTTCTATGGAACATTCATTTAATTCAATCCCAACTGGCACAGCAAAATAAGAATGTAAATAAAAGACAGTTCTGGTGAGTATAAGAAAGTTGCAAAGAAACTTACACCAGGAACACTCCTAAGAGAAGACCACTGAAAAGGTAAGTGAAAAGAGCAACACTTAATTTATCTTTTTATCACCAACAACCAAAGACATACATTAACTTAACAAAAGATACAACTTATAGTAGAACAAAAAAATCATTAGGAATGCAGAATAAATCTTTGAAAAATACAACCTTTATGGAAGGCAGTATAAAGCTTTATTGAAAATCATTAAGAAAGTATTTAAATAAACCAAAGAATACATTATGTTCCTAGATAAAATGGCGGTGTTTTATAATTTGAAATTTGTACATTCCCTGCAACCTGACTTCAATGACAACAGTGGTACTTGTGGGTGTCCATATCAAGCCTGTCTTGCCGTATGTGGACCAATCTCAAGAAGCACATTTCTGAAAGGGTGAGATTGAGATAAGATCCCTCTTACTACAAGATCCCTTGTAGTAAGACAATGCAGTATTGTCCTGGAGGGTAAGGAGAAGACAAAGCTGGGCTGTACACTGTGGGAACTTACGTGGGATAGATCCTTCGGATGAGGTAGACTGTGCAGCCAATGGTGAGAGAACCATTGGTTAAACACTTTAAAATTTCACATAAGATGAGTAAGTTGATAAAATTCTGTTTAAATTGGAACATTAAATTTACAAAGCAAAACTTGTAGGTTGATTTGTAGATTTCTTTGAGCTTGATGTTCAGAAAGCTTCCCTTTTCCTGTTTCTTGTCCTTTTTTCTTTTTGAGACAAGGTCCTTCTTTCTAGTCCAGGTGCTCTTTGAATTTGCTGTGAGTAGAGGCTGTCCTGAAACTCATGAGCATCTAGCATCTTCCTCAGGAATCCTGGGATTACAGGCATGTACCATGATTGGCCAGAGTTTTCTTTTGTTTGTTTGTTTTGTTTTGTTTTTACCACCGAACAACATCTCTAGCCTTGGAAGCACTTGTGAGACAGGCATATAAAGTTCAAATTATGAAGGAAAAGACAAGTGAACCTGACCACCCTGCTAACAAGCAAGTACTTAAGCAAATAAAATTTCTGTCAGAATACACCGAATAGGAGTCAAAGGCAATGGGATGGGAAAGCAATATCCGGATGATGACATGTATGACAAAGTCTTAGTGCTCACTTCTTAGATCACTTAACTGCTACTAGCCAGTACAACAAGAGTAAGTGATGTAACAGCACAGTACAGAATGTACCAGATACGATGTGGTAATTCCCAGAAGATGAAAGCTGAACAGCTAACAGGAAAAGGATGTTACATCTCATGGATAGTCAGGGAAATGCCAGTTAACATAATGAAGAAATGCTGTTTCTCACTTACCTGATTTGGAGAAGTGTTAAAAGCCCATACTAGTTAGTGGCGCTGGGCAGCAGAGCTTCTCATACACTGCTGACATCCGTGAAAGTCAGTCAGCTGTGCAGGACCATGAGGAAAGCAAAGGTTTATGGAGCAGACCAACCCTGGACACAGAATCCAGAGAATCTCTCATATCTATGCATACAGGGACATGTCAAAAGACTTGTGACAGCAATGACATTAGCCCAGAATGGGAAATAATAAGGTTCCTCAAAAGAGTAGATAACTAATCAATCCATTCAATGGAACACTACAAGACAGTAACAATAAACCAGATTGTCATTTGTATAAATCTCGAAAAACAGTTTGTATAAGTTACAAATTGACATCTCAATGCCAGTCCAATTTCACTTAAAGTTTGAAGGACATAAACCGACACTGTTACTGACTTTCATATGTATAGAAAGCATACAAAACACACATGGAACCAATTAATAACAAATCTGAGGAGAAAAAAAAGGGAGAAAATGGAAAATCTGAGTGGGCTTAGGGCAATTAACTTCGTTTCTTTTTTTATTTTTTAATTTATTTATTTTTATCTCAGTCACAGGTTGGGTACTTTGAATCCCAGGCGTAGCCCCCTCCCCCATTCCCTCCCACCCTCCCACTCCCTCCCTCATCTCCTTCTTCCCTGCCCCCTCCAAGTCCACCAACAGGGGAGGACCTCCTTCCCTTCCATCCAACCCCAACTTATCATGTCTCCTCAGGGCTGGCTGCAAAGTCCTCCCCTGGGATCTAGCCAG
>CM053763.1:83900927-83925672 GCA_028658305.1 Pachyuromys duprasi
AACTTCGTTTCTTTCAAGTGTCCATTGTGGTAAGCAAGTTAGCTGCTTTGTCATTCCACCCCTCAGGCCTGGGGCAGGAAGGTGAGCACACGGAGCCCGCATGAGCTAGATGGCACGTTCTAGGTCATCTAGACCGAAGGGAGGGCCTGTCCCAGAGAGTGGAGAGAAAGGAGATGGAAAAGGAAAGGAAGGGAAGGGGAGAGGAAGAAAGAAGGGGGAGAGGAAAGGAAGGGAAAAGAAAAGAAGGAGAGGAAAAAGAAAGAGGGGAAGGAAGGAAGGAAGGAAAGAGGTGGGGGAAGACAAGAGGGAAAGGGAATGAAATTGTTCTTTAAGAAGCAAAGACGATGCCTGTCTGACCAGGGACTTGAAGATACGCTTACATGTTTAAATACCTCCCCTTATAATTCAATTCAAATACTTCCCCTTATAATTTAGTCCAGTGAGCCCTTACTCTAAGACCTGCGTGGCATGGAGCACTCAGGCACGGAGGCTCTTGCCATGGCCATCTACCTGGCTTTCCACCTCTATATCCCTGCATCCCAGGGGAGCTGGTGCAGATAGCATGGTGAGCTGGCACCTAGGAGTCTGATTCCAGCCAATAATCCTCACTCTAGTAGCAGAGCAGGTGCAGGCCAGAGTGGCTTTCTGCTACTGATTCAGGTAACAGAAGGTACAATTTTAAGGACTTCCACGTCTCTCCTTTCTGTCAGCATCTTCCAGTCAAAATGATTATCCAAACGGAGTTCTATATACCAGTGGGTTGGCAGTTGCTACAAATTCTTGATTATGGGTCTTTTATTGCTTGTGCAGTCAGTTTAGTATTAGAAAATACATTTTATTTAAGGATTGGAACAGCAAGAAATTCACCCGCAGAGAACATATTTTGCTTTAATTATACATAATTGAAGAACCAGCATGATGGTAAATGCTTGCAGTTCAACCACTAGAGAGACTGAGGCAGAGGAATTGGTAATTTGAAGTCAGCCTGTGTTTCATGTGGAGAAACCATCTCAACAAAACAAAACAAGAGAAGTTGTGGTGAAAATAAACTAATTGTCCTAATGATTCCTCAGTTTTACTTTCTTACTATTTTGTAGCACACATCACTATTATAACAGGCGACTGAAAAAAATGCATGTGATTCCTTCCCCCCCTCCCCCATAACAAAGGGTTACTGACTCTTTACCACTGTAAACTTTACGCTTTGACTCACAGGTCCTGCTGGATTCCCCAGTGATGTTTATGGCCTTAGAATGTTTTCCTGTTTATCAGCCAACTTGATTAACTGGGCAGCCATGATAGCACACTGATCATCTAACAAAAACTTTTTAAAAAGATCCCCACCATTGGTCGGTAGAGCATTGATAGCAGCTATGTGAGCATTTGTAGTCTCTGGCTACAGCATCATCAATTACCCTCTCTCCCAATCCCCAGAGGATGGAATGACTGCTGCAGGGCAGGGCTGTTGGCCTCTGTGCTGTGAGTGTTCACAGCATGCTTTCACTGAAGAGGCTAGGAGAGGGTTTCTCTGACCCTACAGGGCATCTATGAAGCTGTTGCCAAGGGGAAATTGGCTTTTTACCTGGCTTAAATGTCTAGTTTTCCATGAGGCAAAGACAGATAGAGCCCATTTCACTTGGCTGCACCTAGGGAAGGCTGAGTAGGCCAAGCTTAGACCATGGTGAATAGCTCCAGCAAACAATCCCACCAAGGCACTGTCAGTAGCTAATAACACACCTACACACACACACACACACACTCTTGAACCTGTTTTATGAGACCTACTCTCATCAGTAAAGCCAAAAACACTCACCTGTGTAAACATGATAAAGCTGGCAATAAACAGTAGCAGGTGAGAGAAAAAATCATTGGTCAAAAGAATTGTGATCAGCAGAGGTTAATGTGAGTAGAACAGAATTTTACTTTTACCAAAAGCAGTGATTTTACAATTGTGTTTCTCCCTTGAAACTTGGCGTTTTTAGCTGTCTATCCATTCACAAGTTAGGCATACTCTCGGTAGCATGATTTTTAAGGATTACAGATTTCAGGCACATGGACACAGTCTCGGGAAGAAACGATCTGGGAGAATTTCTAATTTGAACGATCTGGAAATTGGGTACTTGTTCCAGAGGCTCTCAGAGAGTCACTCTGTGATATATGCAAGCGTTTTACAGAAAGGCTTGTGCACAGGGAATAGAGCAGACTTCTCAGTAAAAGGCACCGGGTCCCACCACCCTCCCAGAGGACCATGGGAGAATTCAATTTGTTTCTCTACCTGTGCCTAAAGGGTATTGTGTTTGTTTGTTTGTTAAGATCTCCTTATGTCAATTTACAGATGTATGAATGCTTTACCTCCAGGCACATGTGCACCATGTGCATGCTTGATACCCAAAAAGTCCAAAAGAGTGTTAGATCCCCCAAAACTGGAGTTACAGATGGTTGTGAGCTGCCTCGGGGTACTGAGACCCAAACTCAGGTCCTTTGCAAGAGCAGTAAGTCCTCTTGTAGCTGCTGAGCCATTGCTCCAGCCCAGGAAGATATTAAATTCTGCTAATCATCAAATATTGACTATCCTTATGAATAGTGGGATGCTTAATCGGGGGAGTCAGAGGGCAACTGGGCACAGGGGAGTTTGTCTTTCGGCTTCACTCTCCTACCCAAAGAGTTAGGTGTTTAATGCTTCAGTGGGCTTTATGTTATTTTTAAATGCTCTGCCCATATTATGCTAAAAGTAACTACACTATTATTTTCTTTCTTATTTCCATTCTCATCTTTCTACTTCCAACTTTCATCCATCCACCCATCCACTCTCGCAGTATTTACTGAGAAGTTTTGTTTGTGTTTTTTCCTGAGTAGTTTCTTAAAAAGTATTTATTTGTTTGTTTGCTTGTTTGTTTTGGTTTCTCGAGACAGGGTTTCTCCGTGTAGCCTTACCTGTCCTGGACTTGCTTTGTAGACCAGATGGGCCTGGAACTCACAGAGATCGGCCTGTCTCTACTTCCCTGAGTGCTGGGATTAAAGGCATGCATCACCACACCCCGCTTACTGAGTAGTTTTTAGGGCCAAACTCCTAGGGCTACTGGCCCTAGTCCAGGAGGGAAGAGGTGTCCTGGTTAGTTTTATTGTCAACTTGGCACAACCACGAGTCACATGGGAAGAAGGACTCTCATTTAAGGAACTGTCAAAGTTAGGTTAGCCTTTGGCCATGCCTGTGAAGAATTGTTTTGATTATTGTTCGGCATGGGAAGACCCAGCCCCACTGTGTGGGTGTCACCACTGGATTGTATGAAAAAGCTGACTGAGCATGAGCCAGAGTTGGCAAGCCGGTAAAGTGCTCCTCCATGGCTTCCGGTTTTGTTTCCGTTTGAGCTCCTGCCTTGAGTTTCCTCCCTCAATGGCGAGCTGTTACCTGAAAGTACAAGCCAATAACCCCCTCCACCACCAAGATGCTTTTGGTCATGGTGTTTATCATAGCAACATAAAGGAAAAACAGAACGATTCTAAACTGTGTTCAGAGGGACAGCAAGGATAGGGCTAGAGACAGCGGCAGGGAGTCTGCCTTCAGCAAGCGATGAAGTGTGCTGAGAGAGAGGAGCCCCACCTAATTTCTGGGCCATAGCATTTTTTTCTTGAACTTGTAGAGGTCTACAGTCTTTGCCAGAAACTTTGAAACTTGAGTTCCACCAAAACAAAGAAAAACGTGACCAGTTCTCACTATACACTTAAAATTTGCAGGCAAGTCACTGCAATGTTCTTTCAGGGAGTTTTTGCTGGATAACTGTAGTCAGTCAAATGTCTCCATCCAGTAATATTTCAAAAATCAAACTTAGAAATCCTTAAATAGCTTAGCTATACAAATGAACCCAAAAATTTGTAAGAAACATAATAAAGTGTAGAAGAATCAGACAGCCCACAATATCTGCCCATGAAGCAGAGGAAAAACTATGACGAAGGAGAATAGGAGGCAGGGGTGAGCTGTATGCAGACACCCTGATCCTAATCTGATACGAATGCTGAGGAGAAATCCTGAGTGGAAAGCAGAATGTACTAATTAGGTTTCTCTCTTGCCGTGATGAAACACTGAAGGGAAGGGAAGAAAGAGTTTATTTCACCTTATAACTCTCACTTCATACTTCATCACTGAGGGAAGCCAGGGCAGGACCTCCACAGAGGAACCTGGGGGCAGGAACTGAAGTGGAGGCCATGGAGGACTGCTGCTTCTTAGCTTGTTTTTCATGGTTTGCTCAGCTTGCTTTCCTATATACCCCCAAAATGGCACTTTCCCAGAATGACACACCCCAAGAGAGTTGGGCCTTTCTTCAACAACAATTAATCAGGAAAATGCCTCAGAGGCACACTCGAGAGGGCAATCTGATAGCTGTAATTAGTCAAGTTGACATTCCCTTTTCCTAGCTGACTCTAATAGTGTCAAGTTGATGAAAACCAACCACTGCACTAAATCAATATTTTTATACCAAAAACATCTTATACATGATGAGAACGTGTGATTTGCACAATTGGAGGGTTTCCCTTGACCTCTATTGAAAACACCTGATCCTTCAAATAGGTTGTTTAGAGAAAGCAGAGCTGAGGTGGTATGCACAGAAGATAACTCACCATAGATGTCTCTGTGTTGCAAAATCCTGTCATAGAATCACCTGTTGCTTTTATTGCACTTATTAAGTGTATCTGAGAATGTAATTGTTAAATTTGTTTCTATGAAATGTATGAATAAGCGAATGCACTAAGATATTAGTAATATATAGTCACAGTATTTTGAATATGGGCTAAGTACCCGGGCAAGCTAGAAAGGGGCAAGTATTTTGGCTGGCTGGTAGTTCTGTGCTCTGGAATGTTCTACTAAGATCTCAAGGACACTAAAACACTGGACTGATGACATTTGCCCCACCCGAGTGCACATTCTAATTCCTACCACACTCATATCTCAAAGTCATTTTTTCAAAGATTTCTGATAATGGGAATAAAAGCAAAAATAATTCTTACTAGAAATGCTGGGAAGGAGTTGGCACAAAAGGGAATTGGGTCACCGGATCACCATCCTCAGATGCCACACTATAACTCATTTATTTAAAAAAA
The DNA here is from genome assembly GCA_028658305.1 of Pachyuromys duprasi. Lineage (NCBI taxonomy): Eukaryota > Metazoa > Chordata > Mammalia > Rodentia > Muridae > Pachyuromys > Pachyuromys duprasi. The sequence goes on from CM053763.1 coordinate 83,906,025, forward strand.
AAACTACTTTAGGAAAATCACTCTTTTTAGTGTAACTTTCCATCAATACAACCACCACCAAAATTCAGTTGCTTAATAATTCTATCAACCAGAAAACAAAGCCAAACAAAACCTAACACTTTGTAGTCACCCTTAGCCCCTGGGCACTGCTATTATCTGCTTCTCCAGTAATATATTTTTTTTAAATGGAATCATACAGCCACACAGGAGTGCTTTAGTAAGGAATTCAAAACAAAACCAAACACAAGGAAGCTAAAGGCGGAGCTGCACTTCCTAAGCATTCTAAAGAAGTGAAATCCCCAGGTCAGACACTTCACAACTTCCTAATGCTTCTGTTTCCTGGTCAAGGTATCTTCAGCATTCCCTTTGTTGGTGCTCACACCAGATTGCTTAAACCTTTGACTGTAACTGCTGTTGCTTCCTGCATGGTCATGAAGTCAGTCTGCACTGAGGATATTGCTTTGTGGCATACTGTCTGGGAGAGAGCCACCGTTTTCCTACCAATTATTGTAAATATAATCTGAACTGAAGAGGAGAAAGCATTCCACTGGGTTCAGTTAGGATTTACCTGAAGACAGCACAAAACTAAAAAGATCTCGTATTAGAAGGTCAACTTCCCTCAGACAGGGAACCCCAAATCCCTGAAACACAAAATCACAAGGTACGCAAGATAAAAGCAAAGCAGTGAAAGTGTTGTGACATACAGCAGATGCTTCTGTGAGGCAAACAGACCTGACCTGTGAGTGAGTGAGTGAGGTCGCTTTGCAGACCTGAAGCACGCCCCTAACCCTTCTGCCTCTACCTCCCTACAGCCGGGACTACAGATGCATGGGGTGGGATACAGGGTGCATCTTGCGCTCGAAATCTTCCTGCTCGTGGCTGTTTTTAATCAATGCCACACGAGGCTAGTTGCTGTCTGGCCGTATTCTATCTTGATGTCTTTTCTTTCTGGAATGTTGCTATCCTAGTTTGTTTTTATCTGCCACCACACAATACCACCGACTGAATAATTTATAAAGAATATTTCATGCGGCTCTGGAGTCTAGAAACCACAAGAGTGTAGTGCTAGAGCCTAGCAAGGTCCTCTGGGTAATGTCTTAATGTGGCAGAAGGGCAGGTGAGTGCAGGAACATGGAGGGAGGAAGGCAAGCACAGTTACCGTTCTATCGGGAGCAATCAGGTCACAGCATTCATCTGGTCATGAGTCCTCATTATCGAAGCACCTCTGAGCAGTTCCACCTCTCCACACTGTTGCACTGGGGATTAGCTGTTCAGTGCACAGACTTAGGGACATCTTAAGTGATATTCAAACCATATCACTCATCTAGCTTTTACTTCCAATGCATAACTCATTTGCAACAAACCGCTGAGTGTGGCTGATGGTTTGGACTCTGCCTTTGTGCTTATCACCAAAGTTAGCGATAAGGGTGCCAAAGGAAATACCATCAAACACAGAGATGGGCACATGGCATAGTGGTTCTGGGGTAACATCCTCATATTTTCTTACTTCTCAGGTTACAGTACAATCAGAACCCTGGCAAGCCACAAACATTTGTTGGGTTTTTGTTTGTTTGTTTTAGATAGAGTTTTATATAGCTTCGGTTGGCCTGAAGCTTGGTATTTCTTTGAGGATAAACTTGAACTCCTGATAGTCTTGCCTCTACTTGCCAAGTGCTGGGATCAGTACCAGACTGTGTGCCACCATACCTGGTTTAAACATGTATGTTTACTTATTAGCACGTCCATATTCAAAGATTTGCCCAAACCTACCATGCATTATTAATAAAAAGAAAAAAGAAAATTCACTTCCCCATGAAATAAATTTGACTTGTTCAATGGTAAAGAATAAATTCTCAAAACCAGTGTGAATGGTGTTTCAGCCTTGGCGTCAGATGGTGAACAGATGGCTTGCACACACCTCGAGAGGAAAACAGAGGGTTAGCTAACAGCAAGCATTGCTGAGCTAACCTTGTTTTCTTTCTGACAGGGTTGACACAGGCAGGAAAGGGATTTCTTAAAATCGATGTGTCTTGATTTTAGTCTGTGTAAGTGTTTCCTTTGGGGACAAGATGGAGAAACTGCAACTGAATAGCAATGTGACAGATATTCTGCTGTTTGAACAAGTGGTGAATGCATGCAGGCCTTTGAGGGCCGGAGGCTGACATTGATGTCCCTCCCCAACCACTATTCCACCTTATATTTTGCGACGGAATCTCTCCCTGAACCAGGAGCTTGCCAATTTGGTTAGGCTGGCTGGATCCTCCTGACTCTACCTTCCCAGTGCCATGGTCACAGGTGTATTGCAGTGCCCTTTTTATCATGGTGTTAAGAATCAAGATTAAGGTCTTTGAGCAGTAAGTACTTTATTCCATGAGCTATCTCTTCAGCTCCCCAATTTAACACGTGTGTGTGTTTGTGTGTGCAGACAAGTGTGTGAGTGCTCATCTTGTACATTTCCATGCAGAGGTCATAGCAGTATGTTGGGGGTTCTTCCTCTCTTTTTCTCTACCTTGTTGCCTTGAACAGAGAATTGGCCACTTCAGCAAGGCTGGCTGGCCAATCTTGGGATCTGCCCTTTTCTGACTTCCATGCTAATTTTATAGACACAAACAGCCATGCTCAACTTTTTACACATATGCTGGTGCAATGTGAGCTGTAGCCCACAGAGCTACACCCCCCCAGCCCACAAGCCAACATTTTAATTAATTCATGTGTGTGTGCACGTGCGTGTGCATGCATGCATAGAAGAGTAAATAGACATTGTAGTACAGGTTAGCCCTCTCAGAAGCTAAGATGTGAAGTTACTCAGTTATCAGGAAAGTGAGTAGACATTGTCTACTTTTAGAGCAGGAGGGCATTTCTTTTACAGAGATTTATTTGGTTTTATTAGTTCCTTAAGAATTTCGTACAACTGTGTTTCCAAATTTCTCCCAGATCCACCACCTTCCCTGCCCATTTAACTTTATGTTCTGTACTTTTTTTTTCTTTAAACCTATCACTCCAATATGTGATGCTCATATGCTCTTAGATATCTGACCTTCCACTGGACCATGGTTGACCTGACAAGGGCCACAACCTCATGAAAAACAGACTCCATCCTTTTTCCAATAGCAACCGATTGCCAATAGCTCTTCAACTAAGGATGGGACTTCATGCCCATACCAATGTTCCAGGCTGGGACTTTGTCTGTCTTGTGCATCCTGTGAGCACATATGTGCAGGTGCCCTATTGCATCTGCAAATAGGGCATTTTTTTCCTCTTGTTTTCTTGTTATCTACCACCTCTGGCTCTTAGAATATTTCTTCTGCCTCTTCCACAATGAACCTGAGCCTTGGGGGAAAGGGGTGTGATACAGATTTACAGTTTAGGACTGAACATTTCACAGTCTTCACCTTGACCACTTGTAGAATTCTGTGTTAATCATCATTGAGTGAAGAAAAAAGCTTCTCTGATGAGATTTGAAAAAGAGATGCTTTAATCTATGCAAATAACTATAAGGCCTTAGGAGTTATTTTTAGCACTATGTCTATTTAGAAGAAGAAGAATAGTGGGGTCTCCCTAAGGGCCTAGGGCCTGGCTAGCCACGGGCTTTTGGACCAATTACAGTGTAAGGCATGGATTTCATCTTACGGAGAAGGCCTTGAATTGAAGCAGAAAGTGGTTGGTTACTCCTGCGACATTTGTGCCACTATTTCACCTGTGGAAGTACCCTTCCAGGCCAGTCACTGTTGAAGCTCTCCGAGTTCACAGCTGCTTAGATGATTACTTTTGTTCTTTGGTATCCTGTAGAGCACTTTCTACCACTATGATAGCTAAGCTTCTAGGTGAGTAACAGGTTCCTTAGCTCTCCTTGAGTTCCCTCCTTTACCCTGCCCCCCTATGCTAATTTTGAATACTACTCAGTATAAGGTTTTTAAATGGCGCCTTGTGCAAACCCAGAGTATTTGCAAAACTTCCTTAGAGACTACTGTGTGGCTTGTGGGGCAGATAAAATCAAAAGGCGTCTGGGTCTTTTTCTACTCACATTTCAAGCAGAACAACTGTGCTTCTCTGTCTGACTTGCTCCTTATATTTATATTGTAATTATGAAAATTAGCCTGAAGGTAATGTCCTGTTACTACTTAGCACTGAGTCATGATAGTGGATGTCACAAAGAAGACTGAATAGTGGCAAAAAGATACTGTGCTTTGCCTGACTCTATTAAAGCTATATTATTGCTATGTTCTTGCAGTGTACTTGCTAAGGACTATGAAATCCGTTCATTTTGTGATTTGCTAAAACACCAAATAAGAAAATAAATACCATGTGCTTTCTCCCCATTTCCTTCAGATGTTTAACATTTTCAAAATTTTCAAGGATGAGAACTTGCCCTGGTGATTTTCGTTTCTCACCGGACCAGCACAGTGCTGGTGTATAGAAGCTTTCAGATGTTTGCAGAGTATGTGAAGAAGAAAGAAAAAGCAAAACTCACTGACCCAGGACCCATCTTCTGGTTGATTAGGGAAATCCAAATAACCTTACTAACCCAATAAGCTGGAGATAGAGACTGTAGACATCAATGCATGATCATGTGTCACTTACCAATAGGGAAACATTTTAAAACATGCCTCATTGGGAAATTTGGTCATTATGTGGATATCTTAGAGGGTACCTGGGTGGCATAGGGCAGTCACTATATGTAGCCTTTTGAGGGAATCGAGAGATGTGCTAAATATAACATGTGTTGGCTTCACCGGGAATACAGAATATCGCACACATGTTTAAAACAAAGTAGAAGTAAGTCTATCTTAGTCAGGGTCACTGTTGCTGTGAGGAAACACCATGGCCAAAGAAACCTGGGAAAGAAAGAGTTTATTCATCTTCGACAGCACTCATTGTCATCGAAAGAAGTCAGAAAAGAACTCCAGTGATATAGGAACCTGGAGGCAGGAGCTGATGCCGAGGCCAGAGAGGAGAGCTTTGTCCTGCCTTGCTCCTCATGGCTTGCTCAGCCTGATTTCTGACAGATCTGAGGACCACCAGCCCAGGGAAGGACCACCCACAATGGGCTGGGCCTTACATATTTACCACTAATTAAGAACCTGCCTTACAGCTAGATCTTACGAAATCATTGTCTCAGCTGACACTTCCTCTCATCTCAAGCTAGATGACTCTAACTTGTATCAAGTTTGCATAAAACTAGCCAATACAAACTCTAAAATAACTATGCAAAGTACAGTTAGGCTGTACTCTTCTATTGTTGTGATGAACCCCCAGGCAACTTTAAAAAAGGCAACATTTTTAAAGGCAACTTTAAAAAATTTATATATTTTTTAATAAATTACAGTTTATTCACTTTGCATCCCAGCTATAACCCCCTTCCTCATTCCCTCCCAATCCTATCATCCCTCTCTTATCTCCTCCCATGCCCCTCCCCAAGTCCAATGATAGGGGAGGACATCAGCCTCTTCCATCTGACCCTGGCCTATCAGGTTTCATCAGGACTGGCTGCATTGTCTTCCTCTGTAGCCTGTTAAGGCTGCCCCCACCCCCACCCCCACCCCCACCCCCAGGAGAGGTGATCAAAGAGCCAGCCACTGAGTTCATGTCAGAGCAGTCCCTGTTCCCTTTACTAGGGAATCCACTTGGACACTGAGTGGCCATGGGCTACATCTCTGCAGGGTTTCTAGGTTATCTCCATGAATGGTCCTTGGTTGGAGTATCAGTCTCAGAAAAGACCCCTGTGCCCAGAGTTTTTGGTTCTGTTGCTGTCCTTATGGAGCTCCTGTCCTCTCCAGGTCTTTGTATCTCTCCCTTCTTTCATAAGATTCCCTGCCCAAAGTTTGGCTATGAGTCTCAATATCTGCTTTGATACCGTGCTGGGTAGAGTCTTTCAAAGGTTCCAAGGTAACTTTTCAAGGAAAACGTAGCTGAGAGCTTGCTTACAGTTTCAGAGATTAGTCAGTGACCATCATCATACAGACTGTGTTGACAGGCAGGGAGCTACAGTATGGTAGAAGTAAGTGAGAGCTTACATTTGATCTGCAGGCAGCAGGTAGAGAGAGCTTGTGCTTGGAATGGGCTTTTGAAACCTCAAAGCTCACCCCCAGTGAAACACCTCCTCCAACAGGACCATTCTAATCTTTCCCAAGTAGTTTTACTCCCTAGTGATAAAGCAGTCAAATATGTGAACCTATAGGGGTCAGTCATTCAAAAAAGCACAACAGTAAATGAATTAACCAACAACAATCATTTCTTTTGTCTTCATCATGTTTTATGTCCTGCAAATGATTGTGTGTGCTGTGATTCTGTATCATTGGCAGCACAGAAGGTATGACATCATCTCCACAAACACAGGAGTGATGCCTTGTGTGATAGTGTTACCTTTAAGTGGGAACTGCTTCTTCTCAAGCCCTGTTGCTAATAATAGTAATCCAATTATATATTGATTGGTGCTGAAGAGCTGAACACTTGGCGCTTAGGCAGTGTTATTTCTACCATGCATACTCAGTCTCCCATTCCTCCTCAGGGGATCCTGGAATCTGAGTCATAAATGATGATAGAATTCTGCCAAAGATATTTCTCAGATGAGGGATACCCGCCCCCCACATGCTTCCTGCCATGCACTGACTCACCAAACAGCTACTCAAATGAATTCCAACTTTTTTCTTTTCTTTTCTTTTCTTTTGCCTCTTAGTCTCTCAGACAAAGCTCTAACTTTAAGAGTCCTTTGGTAGCCATTTCTAGGTATGGAAGGAAGCACAGACACCTCCACCTCAGCATCATACAGTAACTGATCCACAACTGCCTGGATTGAGCTTGACCTCACTGAAAACCAGACATTGTGGCTCTTCATGGTAGAGATGATGTTTTTGTGTAATGAAGACAATAGAATTATATACTGCAACACAGGGGTGTAATTTCTAGTCTTACTGAAAGTATTACCTTGTAAATATTCCACCTGCATACATATACAAACAACCCCTGGCATAACTATGAGAAACAGCCTTTGGTAAAGAATGGAAGTCAATATTTTATACACCATAGTGGGTGATGGGTAATATTCTTAGAAAGGAGTTGACAAGAAAATGTTATAAATTAACTCAACAAAGCAAAGCAAAGGCCCAGAAAGCTGTAAGAGAGGTTAAGGATCTTGCTTTTGATTAGCAACCTGTAGTTATTAATTTTCATAGTCCTTAAGGGATGCTCCGCTTTAGCTAGGGTACATTGAAAAAGGAAAATATAACCAAGTGTTCTTCAGATCCAGGTCTGTTAATACTGACACCACAAGTTTAAAGGAAGATATGATTATTTTCATGGTGAGCAACTGAAGTCTGCAGGTAAGGACATTGAAAAACTTCTCAATCATATCAATATTAGACATTTATTTCCTCTCCCATGGATGTCAAATGATTCAGATGCTGGTCAAACCACTAAAGGATGCAATAGCAAGGAGCCATTTTGGGAGGAAGGAGGAGCCCTCTCCAGAAAACTAACCAACTAATGTCTTGAGTATGGGACTTCTTTCCCCCAGCTTCCTTAAAACAAGTGTGGGGACAGTCCTGGCTCCAGCCGCCCTCCCCGCATTCATGCACAAAGTGGAAGAGATCCAACAGGGTCTCTGCTCTGCACCCCTGCTTCTCAGCATTCCTGAGCTGGACCTCTCCTCTGTCTGCACTTCCCACTGACTGACCTTCCTGGGCTACCACCACAGTAAACAACAGGACCTGTGGCCAACTCATTTTACTCAACTCTTTGCTTTCTGCCTTTGCACTTCCTGGAAAGTGCTTCTAAGTTTGGAGAAATGTTCAGCTGCCTAGACTGAGGTCGTTGTCAGCGGCTTCTTGGAATGTTCTTGGACTTTTCAGGCTGAGTTGTAGTTCGTTTGTGCTTCCTGGAGGTGTGTGCTGGTGACATAGTAGCTTGATTCGGGTAACAGAGATTCTTGTTCTTTTTGTCCTCGTGTGTCAAAAGAAACATAAAGAATGCAAAGGGGCCAGCTTCTTCTTGCCAAGTACTTTCACACTGGTATAAACCCATTCATGATGGCAGAACCTTCATGACTTTAAACACCCCCAGAAGTCTTCACAACTTCATCACACCTGGGGACTAACTTTCCAACACATGCATTTGGGGACAGATTCAGTCCAGTGTGATGGCTTTTACTGGTGTTTTGACTTCTTACCTCAGCCACTCCTTCTTCACTGATGCCTCTGGGCTCCTTCCAATGTAGTCTTTCTACCCCTTTCTACTCAGCTCCTGCTTCTGGGAGGCTCCAGGGTAAGGCAGGTAAGATTATACGGCCCAAGTCCCAATGCACATGGCAGTGATTTACAGAAGCCTATCATGTTGCGCGCTGTGGTTTCAATAGTTGTGAAGAACTGAGCTCAGATGCCCATGGTGCTCAGGTTTATGTACATTTTTAAATTTTTTTCAAAGATATCTTTTTCCAAGTTCAGACATATATATGTGATATTTTGGGGGTTTGACCAATATGATATTAAGTAGTGCTACTGTGTGTGTGTGTGTACATCTGGGGAGGTAGAGAGGAAGTGAAGATTATGGGAGGATGGGAAGGCAAGGCTCATCTACATATTTGTTCCAAGCTTTTCTCATTGCAGCTTCACTTCAGTTCCGGGGCTCAGGGTCCAGTTGTGAATCTCACAACTGACAGAGGCGTGGTGAGCATCAAAACTAGGGAATATTGGAAAGTCCTGCTTCAAGATCAATGTGGCCCAAGGCAACACTCAGTTAGTGAATGACAGGTGTTCCGTGTCGCCGGTCCTATTCCAACCTTCGCCCTGATTCATACCCCAGAGTGGTTGTCCAGCTTTGAGCCCAGGGCAGGAGCACGCAGGGCTTGGTACTGCAGCAGGAAGAATCAGTCGGCCTGCACTACCTACAGGGAAGGAAGGGCAGCTTTGCTGAAAGGGTCTGTCCTGCCCTCAGAGTTCTTGGCTGCACATGTCTCTGAACGGGACAAAACAGGAGGCTACAGGAAAGGAAGTCTCTGGGAAGGGAAAAATTCCTTAGTAAAGGAATTTCCTGAGGAGGTAGAGACAAAGAACTGACTTTTCATAATGTGAAGCCTCAGGCCTATGAATCTGGGTGAGGAGCTGTTTGCTATAAACTTATAGGCGTGTGCATGACTTGATAACTGTTGGGCAGAAGGCTTGGCAGCCACTTGTTCTTGGCTCTACTTGTCACTGACAGTAATCTTGGACTAGTCACTTGGCTCCTCAGTGCCTCAGTTTCCTTCGTCTTAATTATGTTCTCATCGTGCAAGGTGAGAGCCAAGGCTCTTCAATGCCAAGGTTATCAGAATTCTTTCACTAGCAAATGCTTTAGGGGAACAGCAAGCCAGGGAATGTTCCAATTGTCATCTCATGGGTTTGAGGTCATCACTAAAATTTTTTTTTTTTAAGACAGGGTGAAATGTCCTGTGATGGCTAGACACTGAGGAATTCTAAGAGTAGCGTTAGTGACAGCTATTGCTCGAATGTCGGGGAGGGGGGGGCTTTATCTTAAATATGCAAGTGACAGCTCTGAATTTGTTGTTTTACTGTCCTTGAGCCACTATGCCTTGATTGAGTTCACTCTAAGTCACACATTTGACTACGTAACAGTTTGCCAAGTTGGCAGCTAACCACCCCCATTTGTGGTTAGTTTGGAAGGAACTTAAAAGTGCCCCTTGCAGCTGTCTGCTCACTCGCTGGCCGGTCTCTGATTTCTCTCCCAGGATTTATGACTAGCACCTCTTTATTACTTTCACTCCATGCAGGTTGCTGTGTCGGAGGGTTTAACAGCATGCCTCCAGGCAAGTGTGATGTTACAGTGGCCAGCTTTCTAGAGTGGGAGAGGCCACCCCTGGGATGGCATTGCCCTCGAGCCCTAGATGGTGACCTCCTGCTGCCCAGGCTATGCTCTGGGAGTCCCAGCTGAGCTGCCTGTGATCTGTACACTTGTTTCTGATTAGCGGCCAGCCTGGCTGCAGATCACTCAAGATCAACCAGACAATGCTTCTCTGATTCGCGAGGAAGGATGTTTTCTTCCAAGGGCAGGCAGAACTGAGAGAGGAAAACAAAAATCTCATGTGGCCAAATCAGAGAGGCAGTGGGGAAAGAACATGGTGAAAAAGAAACTCTATTTTAAAAAACAAAAACAAGTTATTACATTTTTTTTCTGTGTGTGCATGTGTACATTCACATGTGCATGTGTTGTAGACAACATATGGAGGTCAAGAACAGCTAGCAGGACTCAGCTCTCTCTTCCCATCACCATGTGTGTCCCTAGTATGGAGGTCAGCATATAACTTGCAGGTATTGAGCTCTGGCAGCAAGCACCTATACCCACTGAATCGAATCACCTCACCAGTCTAAAATGGAAACTTTAAAAATTATATATTTAACTTTGGAATAGTCTATTACTCCATAATAAGATCTAATACTTAATTGATTGCCAACTACTTGTCAGCCATGAGCTAAGTCGTTCTACATATATTAGGCTGATAATCCTTAACAGAAAGCCATGGGACAGATGCTCTTATTATCTTTGCTTTATGAATGGGAAAGCTGAGATGGTAAATAGATGTCCAGCATCATTCAGTTTAAAGGTCAAGGTCGGAATTAGAAATAAGACCACCTGGTTTCAGATTGCTCACACTCAGCTATTCTACTGCCTCCTAAACAAAGTATTTCCTTCCACTCATATGGAAAAGAGAGATTCTGAGAGTTCTGGCATACTGCATGCTTAAAGGGAAGTAGAGGAGGTACAGTAAACCTCAGCTCTCCACCATGGTTCCTCCTCAGCATTCCTGAGCTGGACCTCGTCTCTGTCTGCACTTCCCACTGAGTGACCTTCCTGAGCTACCACCACAGTAAACAACAGGGCCTGTGGCCAACTCGTTTTACTCAACTCTTTGCTTTCTGCCTTTGTACTTCCTGGAAGGTGCTTCTAAGTTTGGAGAAATGCTCAGCTGCTTAGCCTGAACTCCTTGTTGGCTGCTTCTTGGAATGTTGTTGGGCCTTTCGGGTTAAGTTGTTGCGGATCTGTGCTTCTGGATACATGTGCAGGCTACATGGTAGCATGGTTCTGATAACAGTTGAGCTTCTTCTCTTTCTAGCATATCCAAGCTATGAGCTACCTCAAATCATATATTAGATTCAGCACTACGTTCAGCACATCTTAAGGCCCTATAAGGTTTTCTGGAAAAACAAATACCCATTTGACAATTATAAACATTCATAGATTCTAACTTCAAATTTACAAAAATAATTTGACTTTTGGAAAACTATTAAACTCCCCAGATAATTTTCTTAATCCTTTTGCTTAATCCTTTGGCTATTTCAAAACTTAATAAATACTTCACTATTTTCATGGACGACAATAACAATTGCCTATGGATTAAGCAACCATTATGAAGAGAACAGTGCTGCTAAGCCCCAGCCCACTCTTATTTTCAGGATTAATCATGGGACTCTTAACTGTCACGCCTCCTTGGTAAGTGGTGCGCAGATACAGCCTGCGGGAGGATAGGGCTCTCCTTTCCATCACGGTTATGACAGGAGTTTGGAAATTTTCATGTCTGGAGCTCTTATGGAGTCTCCAAAATGGAAATCGTTTTGGAAATGCTGCTTTATAACATGCACAGCCAGCTAGCTGATTTCCCTAGAGTTATGATTATGAAGCACCCCTTCCACAATCTAATCTCTTCTTTAAAAGCTGATCCAGTGAAGGGATCTTTTTTCTTCCTCCTTCTTTGTGGGTTCATCATTTCCTACAGCAGTGAATTAACATCCAGTCATTTTCTTTGTAGAACATTCTTACTCATAGGGCATTATTCCCCCTTGCTTTTATAAAAGTGTGTACGTGTGGGGTGGGTGGATGGGTGTATATGCACATGTGTGAAAGTGAAGCCAGAGATCAACCTTGGATGGGGTTGCTCCTTAGGAGCCTTCCATGTTGTCATTTAAGACACTGTCTTATTGGCCCAGAACTTCCCTGAGTAGGCCTGACAGCCCTAGATTAGGGATTCATAGAGATCTGTCTGTCTCTGCTTACTTACTGCTGGGCTAACAAGCACAAGTTACCACATTATGCTTTTCCACATGGGCACTGCGGATGAACTCAGGTCTTTATGCTTGCTCAGCAAACATGGTACCAATAAGTGACATCCCCAGCTCTGTGTCTTCACTGTGCTCTTTGTTCTTGAGTTGTTCCCTATCTTGGATGTTAGTATTTTCCCTTTGGATTTGTCATTGATTTCCTTGGTTCTTCCCAACACCGACTCCCACTTGGAGCATCTCTGTCTTCCCTTTTGTCCTGAAGAGCATTTTGTGTCCAGTCTTTCTTTGCTTAGCTCTACAGCTTTGCCATTTACTCACTGAAACTGTTTTTGGGATCTATGATATCACTTGTTTATTGGAAAGGCCATTTTCTTCCTCCCTGGAATGTAGATAAAACCCTTGGTAGTATTTCTTACCACTACGCTTAATACTTCTCATGCTGCACAGGAACAGTATTCCTACCCATGATGCATGGATAGTTTGAAAAAATTTCCACCAGCAGTGAGTACAGGCAAGTACCCAAATGCTACCTAGAATGAAGGAGGCAACTGGTAATAATAGTGCAGAATGTTTAATCACTTTTGTAAGTTCTTGAAGAAATTTGCTCAAATATTTCTATAATCTTGAAATGTAGATTGGAATCTGTTAACATCAAAGCCAATAACCCTGAAGGAAGAGATTTTAAGATTAATGAAAAGAATGACAATCTGGGGAAACTATTTTCACCATATGTAAAAAGTCAAGAATTAAAATGCCTGGCTTAACAAGAGCTTTAAACAGAAAAAGAATGAACACTGCATTAAAAGCAGCATATGCAAAAAGATGTTTCATCCTACCATAAGTGGAGGAAAAATAAATCAAAATTATTATAATTATGTTGGACATAATTTAAACACTAACGACAGCGTTGATAGAGGGATGAGAAACAAGGCTTACTGTATATCTACTAGAATGACCAACAGGAAAATAATGAAGAACAAACAAACAAACACGAATGCTGAGGGATGGACAGCGCTGGAAACATCTCACAGCAGCAACACAGGTAATATATATGTAAGTTCCAGTTTAGTGTTTTCATTAAACTAGTGAGTGTACAAACAGTAGGTCTCTGTGTTTATATCTGTTTCTTATGCCTTTTCTTGAGTTCTTTTCATCATTTGTCGTGTCCTATTCAGATGTGCTTGTTTTTGTTTCATCTTTCTTTTTTTTTTTTTTTAGATGTCTGGTGTGAGGGTGGGTGGGGGAACTGGAAAGGTGGAGCGGGAAAATATGGGAGGAACAGAGTGAAGAGAAACCATCATCCGACTATATTGTATGAAAACAATTAATTTTCCATTAAAAATAAAGGTCAGAGTACTCCGCTAGGGGAAAAAAACTGTCAAGTTTGTCTAGTCAACGGCTCAGCAACCCCAGATTTCAAAAATATTATAAGGAATCTTTGAGTATGTGTGTCAAGATTCGACCATGTCTGCATTTTTATGTGTGCATGAAAAGAGACGCTCACTGCAGGGTGTGTGCCCTTATGGTGTAATACAGATTTAAAAGAATGACAGAAGTTAGGATTTGTTTGCATAGTAAAATGTTCATCATATAAAGGAAAAAATAGCTTACCAAGAGCATACACACACACACACGTGTCATGGAATTTAAAATGAGAATATTTTCAAGTATGCATGTTTTATTCCATGAAAAACTCTGAAGGAATGAATACCAGAGACTAACAGTCATCTCTGAATAGGGGCTTAGAAATGATTCCTACTTTCTTCCTCTTCTACTTCTTCCTTTTCTTCTTCATCTTTTTTATTGTCCTCTTCTTCTTCTTCTTCTTAGTCTTGATTAATCCTTTTACTTTATGCCTTTGTTATGATCTAAACATTTGACAGTGAGCACTAGTACTTACACATATTTAAATTTTTCTTCTGGTTGGTGAGATGATTCAGTGGGTAAAGGTACTTGCTGCCAAGCAGATGGTCTGAGTTTGAACCTCAGAATCCATATAGTGGGAGGAAAGAACTGACTTCCAAAATTGTCCTCTGACTTCCACGTATGTACATGGCATGTACATGCCCTAACCATGCAAATAAATTAATAAACAAATGTGCAAAGAAAAACATAGTTTTATTTCCATCTTTATAAGACTCATGTAGTTTGAAGACAGTTTAGTCCTTGTTAAAAATTTTCCAAGTCAAAATAGATTTATTTATACTACCCTAAAAATGTTCTGCCTGAATATACTACAAAACATCACTTTAACACACTCTAATACTCCTGAACCAAACTTTATTGTTTCCATTTAACTGTTTAACTTTGCACCTTTTAATTTATAAACAGATTATAAGCATATTTTTACGTATTTTCCTTTGATATACAAGATGCAAGTTCTTGAGTTGGAGAAAAATAACTGCATAATACTTATATGGTTGCAAATCAAATATTGTACCCTTGTTAAGTATAAAGTATAATTTATGTATAGGGTGATTGAGGGAATCACATAAAAATGCTGTTTCTTACTCAGTTTAGAAATTACCCCTGGATAAATTGATGGCTGACTTTAAAACAACTTCTTTTCCGGCATCCATTTTTACAATGAAATTACTATGCCTCTGTAGTTCCATTGACATCTCATTCTCTCATTTGGGTCTGCAATTGCATGGTTCTCGGAAAAATGAAGACTGTGGAACTGTAAGTTTGGTTTCTGTTGTATTACATTTTTATGACACATTTCTCAGAACATCAGATGACAAATTGTCTGCAGAAGGAATGATTACCATACCTCACAGATTCTCAAGTCACTGAAAATGCTCTCTCTCACACACTGAGAGTTCACTCAGGGAGGCTTTGTCTCCCCAGCTGCCCACAGGTTTTCCTGATCTCTTGTCTCTCCGCCTTCACCTCATTGCCCCCCAGTGTAGTACCGTTTTTCATCTTGCATCTTTTGTTTATCTTCAGGGTTCAGGCCAATAAGCAAAGTGCCTTAGATCAAACTTTGGGCTCTTATGAGTTTGGGTGTGTTCTTTAGTCTTATTTTTAGAAACTGAAAAAGAGGGTTGCTTCTGACCTCTGACACCTCCCTGCTGATTTTTACCAGGCCTTTGAAGCAGGAGAAGGCTGAGATTTTTGAAGACTTGCCTTGTGCTGCTTTGTGACTCAAGTTGGGTTCAGTGCCAAGCATAAACATGTGCCTAAAATCAAGCTGACATCACTGGAAACTCAGGGCTCTGTGACGTCTTCAAGGAAAGATGAGTACCTGATTATTAATACAGTAATCAAAATTAACTTTTTGTTATGTTCAGTTTTTTCAAGACAAGGTTTCTCTGTGTAGCCTTGGCTGTCTTGGACTCAATTTGTAGACCAGGCTGACCTTGAACTCGCAGAGATCTGCCTGCCCCTTTGAGTGCTAAGATCAAATGCATGCATCACCCTACCCAGCTTAAAAATTAACTGATAATGCAGTATTCTCATATAGATTCAACTCCACCAAGATTTAGGTTAATTCACTATCTATCATACATGCTTCAGGTATGTTCTCAGAGTGGAAGATACACTGCTGACCACCATCTTGCTTTCATTTTCCATTCTACCCCCTAATTGCTTCTAGTCTAAGGGACTACCAATGCAGAACACTGTGGAGGTCAGGTATGTGGGTCAAATGTGTAAAGCAGTGATTTAGAAAGGGTTTGGGAATGTAGAAAGAGCATTTTGACTGAGAGAGAGCCCTTGTCAGCACTTGCCCTTCTTGAATGTATTATCAGAGTTTCCACCTTTCCAACAGAAATGATAAATGGAGATTTTTTGAGTGGCATTTCCACTGGTGCTGACTTTTTCAAATAAAATCTCAACACTCTTCAGCCCAAACCCTGTGTCAAAGGCTGGATGTAGTCAGGGCACTCTTACTGCTTACCTGCTGGCAGAAACTAAAATGCTTTACTGTCAGGAGGCACAGTAAAGGCGTCTGCCATCAGGATCAGCATGGAGGACATTCCTAACAGTGACAAGGGTGTGTGCGGCTTGGTGAGGCCAGTCTTCAGCCATATTGCTTTGTAAAAGTTACAACAGGAGTCACTAAACATATGGTCGACAGCCTAATCTCTCTAAATCTCTAGCTCCCCAACCTTTATACAGGTAATGGTGACAGTGGGAAGAGAGGAGGCATCTCGAGAGAGATGCTGGATGTCCTCCTGACAGAGAAGTATGTGGATGACTAACAAAATTATAACAATCACATTTGATCCTCTAGTTGATTAACAGCGCACTTCAGAGTGACTCATTTCGTTGTAAACTACATTAAAAAAATCCATACATAGAAACGTTAGAAGCAGCCACATTTATTAAGTTCTTATGGACACTGAGGAATACTTACATTGTATTTTCAGATAATAATAGTGATAAAGGAACTCAGTAACAACGGTAATAACAGCTGTCATTTATTGAACAGGACATATGCCAAGCAGTCCCAACAACTTACATGACTAACTCGTAAATGCCAGAGAAGACGAATAAGCAGAAACACAGACATGGATGCCCAGATGTGCTCTACAAATAAGAGGGGGTAAAATTAGAAGACCAGGTTAAGAATAAAAAGGTTTAAATATACTAGGCTTTCTTTCTGTTTTAAAATGATTTGTTTTTTTACTTACTTAATGTGCATTGGTGTTTTGCCTTCTTGTATGTCTGTGTGAGGATTTTAGATCCCCTAGAACTGGAGTTACAGATAGTTGTGAGCTGCCATGTGGGTTCTGGGAATTGAACTCAGGTCCTTTGGAAGAGCAGCTAGTGCTCCTAAATAGTGAGCCATTTCCCCAGCCCCACAGACTTACTCTTAACCCCAGAATCATCTTTCTAGCCTCAGGGCTTTTCATCTAGCTAGTAGAGGCCTAGGATTAGCTCAAAATCTCTCTATACTTTGACAACCATATACCCACCCACCGAAGATGTCTAGCTGTCTTAACTATCTTTATCTGTTCAGATTCTCTCCTGCTCTTTGTCAATGTACACACATGCTTATAAAATATGCTAAGATAACTGCTTTCATGTGGAAAGGTATAGTTTTTCTTTCTGTGTTTGTAAACTCTCTCTTCCCATATGCATCTACAACCTGTTTTCATAGTGTTTTTTCTTAGCTAAATATTGTACATTTATTTCAGAAAAACTGAAAACTACAGATATGTGTGAAAATACTACTCAGTCTTGCCATCCACAGAAAATTACTGCTAACATCTAAGTAGGAGTAAAAACCATAAATACATTAAAAACCTCTGAAATATGAATCACATATGCATAGAACTGTAGTCTTGTCTTTTCAATTAACATTTACCATGAGCAGTTTCATGTGTCAGTAATCTCTGAAAATATAATTTTAATTTCTCACGGCGGTGTATTATTCTATCGTGTGAGTATAGCAGAGGCTGTTTAGAGTCTTTATGCAGTTAGATGATTAAATAAATGGTTTTGAAACGTTCATTCTTATAAGCATTCCTTATGTTCTGAGTCATAAGTACTTTTTAATTCATTAATTTGTTGTTGTTGTTGTTTGTGAGCTTGTACAGAAGCTGATGGAGAATGTTGGGTACCTCTCTCTACCTTGTTTTCTTGAGATAGGGACTCACTGAGCCTGGGGCTCCATGGCCCCTGCACTCTCTGGCCACCTCTAACCCCATCCGCTCTTGGCTTTTTATGTGTGAGCTCGGATGCACACCCAGGTCCTCACGCTTGAGCAGCAAGTACTCTGGCCTATCTCTCCATCCTGTGTTGTGTTTTTTACATTTTCTGATGGCAAGTTTCTTCCAGTCAGTCAGTGGGTCTGAGTCTCCTTGTCCATGGCGTTAGACTGGTGATCTCTTGCAGCTGCACGTATTACCCCCCATTATAATAGCACTTTCCCCTTTCCTCTAACCTACTTCTTATAGACACCTGAGGTCTAGATGCCTCCATTTTGTTTTCTTTTCTCATTTAGACACCACGTCAAGGCTGCCTAACCCCAACGTTAAGCAGACAGCTTCCCTGCTGAATTGAAGTGGATGAAGGAACCAGTCAAGAAATGGTCATGTGAGGTAAGTGTAAGCTCCCTTCTGATACACAATCTGGGAGCAGCTAAAAACAAGACAGATTTTACTGGACAGCCCAACTCACCAGAAGCACAGCCACAAAGCAGAAACAGGAGGAGTCACAGCACAGTTGGGCATTTGGTCTTTCAATAGCATGAATATTTGCTCAGTCCAAACAATTGTTGAGAATCCATGGAGGGGCCACAAGGAAGTGTCCAAAATAACTACAAGGACGACAATTGCCAGTCTCTGGAAGGAGGGCTCCCCAGTGTCCACAGAGAGGAAGGGAAAAGAAACTTGTTTCTTCAGAGGTAGAAAATGGGATCTGGGACATTTCTCTTTTAATGGCTTATTCTTTTGTGTCATAGAGAAGGACAGTCCTTGGCAAAAGCATAAAACCACCCCTCCACCCCAAAATCACTGGCAGGAATATGGATTCCTCTGTGTCAGGAAAGGAGTCTGAGTAAGGGGGAAAATGCAGATACATAGCTCCTATTGGTCTGGGCTTCCTTTCATCTCCTGCGTCCAGTCATTTTCTTCGCATATGAGGCTGCTTACATGGAAGTGCCCTCTGTGAATCTGTTGGGAGGCTGATAGATTTGGGTTGGCGGAGCTTAGATACTCCCTCTTACCTACTCCTAATGCTGCAACTGTTATATTCCAGGGTAACAGTGTAATAGGACAGCTGAAGTGGATGCAAGAGAAGGGTTTCTAAAACCTGGGGAAGCCGATGATTCGGTCTGTGGGATGGCAGCAGTCAACTGTTACTACCAGGAGAGGATGAAGCAGGAAGCAGGACATAAAATCAGCTTCAACTGTTACGGATTCAAAATGCTTCCTATGTTGTCTTAAGAGACTTGGAGTGTAGTTCTTTTGTTTGGTTGGTTTTTTGTTTACTTTTGTGTTTTGCAAGCTAAGGTCTTGGGGTTGAGCATGATGATTATTTTTGTTTTGTGTGATTTAATTTCCTCCCTCCTCCTCCCCAAGTGAAGCATTTTCCTCTAGGGAGGACAAATAGGAAAAGGAGAGAGCAGCCTTTCAATACAGAAGGCCACATTTCAGGCTTGAAATAGACAGTGGAGATGGAGAAGAAACAAAACCTTTAAAAGGTTTGGAGGCGGTACCCCTGACCTGGCCATGATGTCCTTTCAAATGAGAAGAGAAAGAGAAAACAGAGATAAAAATGATAAGCAAGACTGTGATTCCCCAGAGTAGATGACTGGACAATGATCTTGTTAAGAGAAGCCTTTTTTTCTTCTTCAGACAAAGAGAGAGATTTAAAGGGAAGATAAGAAATTTTGGGTTTTTGGGGGGGGGGCTAGGGTTGTAACTTTCAGAATGTTTTCATCATTTTATGTTGATAAATGTTAACTAGTGGCTTTCTTAAGGAAAACAAAAGCAAAGCAAAACAAAATAAAATCAAAGCTAGGAGGAATGAAAAAAATAGCATAAACCTTCATAACTCTGACAACTTCAAGTTAGCCCTATGGACTGCCAGTTACTTAGTTACTGCTCCTGCTGCTGGTGGTGGTGGTGGTGTATGTGTGTGTGTGTGTGTGT
>CM053763.1:83926172-83950771 GCA_028658305.1 Pachyuromys duprasi
GGTTGTTTCCAGGTTCTGGCTATTACAAATAAAGCAGCCACGAACATGGTTGAGCAAATGTCCTTGTTGTGTACTTGAGCATCTTTTGGATATATGCCTAAGAGTGGTATAGCTGGGTCTTGAGGAATCACTATTCCTAATTGTCTAAGAAAGCGCCAAATTGATTTCCAGAGTGGTTGTACAAGTTTGCATTCCCACCTTAACCACACAGGGCTTCTTAGTTAAAGCGATCCAGTTTGGCTTTGGAGCCCTTGTCTTCACATAGTGAGGATCCAGGGATGCTCTGCCTGGGTCTTCTTTCTTCCTAATCTTTGTTCTTTCCCAGCATCCTAACAGCTTGATTTATGTAGTGCTCCCTATTACAGAACCCCAAGAAGTTAACTTTTATTTTTAAGATTAAAAAATGATTTATTTATGAACATGAGTGTTTTGCTTATATGCATGTGTGTGCACCACATAACATGCCTGGTGCCTGTGGAGGTCAGAACATAATGTCAGCTCCGGAAACTGGAGTTACAGGTGGTTGTGAGCTCTCATGTGGATTCTGGGAATTAAATTTAATACGAGTACTCTTGGGAACCGTGTCCTCCAAACTACAAAAAGTGTGTGTGCGTGTGTGTGTGTGTGTGTGTGTGTGTTAGGATTTTAAGCACGGTGAGATATGGAGGAAGTGAGGCCCAGGAGACAGAGAGGCCTAATCTCTTCCTAAAATCATGTGGAGAATAATGTCTTTCCCCCTAGGCATTTTCCTTTGTACACAGCTGGTCACAGACATTATTTTAAACTCTTTGCTAGTACTGGACTTTTGAAAGTCTGGCACAGGAAATAGCTTATAGGCTGTGGATGGATGTCACAAAAAATGTCACTGTTACTCAGTCAGTAGATTCCTGTTTATGGTCCCCAACTTGCAAGGACTTCAAGGTTTCAACAAAATTCATTTTCAGAAAACTCCTCAGAGACAAAGAGAACATTCTCTTTTTTTGAAAGCCAGGAGACAAAAATCCAAGGATGTAGCTCAGTTGGCAGAGTGATTGCCTAGTACGCAAGAAGCTGGCTTCATCTCCCTGAACTGTACAAATTGGGTGTGGTGCCTGGTTCCTGTAATTTTAGGCCTTTGGAGGTAAGAGGATCAGGAATTCAAGGCAATTGAGTTTATCACCAGACCACTTAAGACTGTCCCAATTAAAATAAATAACATAAAATGAGGCAGAAAAACGTCATCTAACTGTGGTCCAGTTTTACATCAAAACCCACACCTGTGACCACAGCTGCTTTTGGTTGTGGCTTACAGTTACCTAGTGCCAGAGGATGTGTGTGTGTGTGTGTGTGTATGTGTGTGTGTGTGTGTGTGTGCGCGTAGGAGGTACAGACTTCGACTCTTGAAGGTAGCAGGACTTCTTTTGAAAACCAAGTCAAGGGATGAGGCAGAAACCAAAATCAGGCCATATTCACTCTGTAACTTCATCTTCTCTCTCCCCAGTCTAGGACTTTTGAAAGGAAAAGAAGGAAAAGACAGAAAATGATTGGCATCTGGAGGGATCACCCTTCCTTTTCAACCCGGGGGCTGTGTAAACTGACAAGGGGAGACAGAGAGAAACAAAACAAGACGCAACAAACAAACAAACCACCAAAACAAAAACCAACCAATATCAAATCAACCAACCAGCCAAACAAAACCCAACAAGAACCGAACAATTGCACAAAGCAAGAGTTTAGAGGAAGCGTTCCCCCACCCCCACCCCCATTCCCTCTGCTGCGGGAACGCGGAGACCCAGGTGCAGCTCAAGCCTGGAGTTTCAACCCGCCCGGGGTTGGCAGGTCAGGGCGGGGCTACGGAAGAGGACCCTGCGCTCTGGGTGCCCAACGCGGCGCACAGTCGCCCGTTTAAGGGGCGGGCCCCGACTCCACGTGCTTTCTGCTGAGTGACTGAACTACATAAACAGAGGCCGGGAAGGGGGCGGGGGAAGAGGCAGAGAGCAGCGTTTGACCGGTAGTAACCCCAGCGCTCGGCACAGCCGAATCTATAAAAGGAACTAGTCGCGGCAAAAACCAGTAATTCCGAGGGCGAGCGATCGGGCCGGGACCGGCCGAGCCCGCTTCTCCCTCCGCGGCGCAGCGCAACGCTGGGCAGGGGTCGCCGCGGCACCCGCGCAGCCACAGCCGGCTTGGGGAGCTGCTCTGCTCCCTGTTCCCCCCCATTTTCTCTCCCTTTTCTGGAAGGGTCTGTGCAGGGCTGGGGGAAAACAAACACAAACGGCAAAGTGGAAAACAGGTAAGAGGTTCCTCAATGACTTGTGCATTTTGTTTTGGGGACCAAGGAAGCCTTGGGAAGCTCTCCGTTTCGGGGTCTCTGCCCCTCCAACCCCCATATTCCCAGCCTCTAGGGGTGTAAATAGGTCAGGGGCTGCATTACCAGGGAGAGGATGTTCTGGACGGGCCGTGGCGATCCTGGGGCGCAGAACTGCAGCAGTCGGGTCTCCCTGAACGGAGACCCGGGAGAGAATCTCTGTGCTCAGAGATCCGCCTCTCAAGCGCAGCAGGAGCCAGGGTTCCCGGGCGTCCTAGGGGCGCAGCCACAGGGCTGGGGAGATGAGGATCCTCTGGAAGCGTCTCCCATTGTCTGTTTCCCAGTCGGCAGTCGCCCACAAACGCTACTTCTCAGTCCCCACTCCATTATTTAATTGGTTTGTGTTGGTGTCTGACTTGGTGATCCCCACCCCAGGACTGGGCGGCACGTCCTTGTTTCCAAAGAACTCTGGTAGGAATTGTCCCAAACGTGATCTTTTGTGTTACTGCGTGCTCTTGGCCTCGGGGCTTTGTTCGACCCGGGGGTCCTGCCCAAAGGCTTCCTTCACCCTGGAGAGTGCAGCTCCTGGCTCAAAGTGGGAGACGACTTTTGTTCCTTCTAAAGGCAGAAAACTTAGGAGAGTCCGCAGAAACCCGAAACTGGGGTGCCCATTTCCCCCTCACCCCCTGGTCCATCTTGTTTTTTTGCTGATGGTCCCCTGGGGAGCCTTCGGGCTGGGCACCCGTAGAGAAGCTGGGACTAGGCTGTGCAGCCGAATGACCGCGAGTAACCCCTGCGGGCGGCGCAGAACTCGGGTGCTGGGCCGGGCTCCGCCGCCAGGGGGTGGGGGCTGGGCGGCCTGCGGGTGGCCCCTGGCCCGCAGCGCCTCCTGGCCGGGTGGCCTAGGTATGGGAGTTCTTCCCCTTCACTGTGAATCTCAAAGCTGGTGGTTCCAAACTAGGAGGAACCCTGCCGGCCGGGGAAACTGGGGTTTTTTGTTTTGTTTTGTTTTGTTTTTTCTTTTCTTTTTTGTCCTTACGTTTCTGACTCCCAGGCCATTGCTAAATGAGGCACGGTTCATTTAGGGGTGTTTGCTGATGACAGGCCTACTGATGAGTAGGTGTCTACTCTTTTTTTTTTTTTCTGCACTTACCGACCGGAAAGGAGAAAAATACTTATTAAACATTTTTTAAGGAGAAAAAGTGTCCGGCACTAGAAACAACCGATTTTACTCATTTGCTTTGCTGGTACCACCATTAAAAACACAAACCAAAACAAACAAGAATTTTCAATGCCATCCCTCAAGGGGAGTGGGCGGAGCAAATGTACAGTAGAGGACAGGTTTTTGTTTGTTTTATTTTTAAAAAGGAAAACTTCTTGGTTTGGGATGTAGGTTACGGCTGAGTGTTTGTCTAGCTTGTACAAGAGTCAGGGTTCTAGTCCCACCACCGCAAGACCAAACCAAACCCAAACTACAAAACTTCCTTGGAGAGATTTGTATGTACCTTTCTATGGTTCAATTCCCACTTTCTTAAAGCACACCTGACACTCTCCCCCCATCCCCATAGAAAGCCCACCCCTCCTGCAAGTTCTCTCTTCTAGTCATAGCTTGGAACCCAGGCCCAGGTATTGATACAAGACTTAAATGTCAAAAAGTACTTGTTTTCTCATCTGCCCATTTCTTTCAGCCCATTTTTTAAGATATTCTAATCTACAAACATAAGAACACCTTATTGATGTTACCATCTTTGCAAAATCTTCTCCCACATCAAAGAAACCATAGACAGCATAGAGAATATTTCTCAGTTGATAGTGTACAAAATAATAAAGATAAATTACAGATTCTATTGTAAGTGTGTTTTTTCCTCAGTGCTGTCCTAAGTCATTAAAATAGAGATTTTTTTTAAACCATGTGATGCACATAGCTGATAATTATCTGTGTGAGAACAAGTTGAATCAGAGGGGTGAGGGAAGAAAATTTCTAGTCAACATAATGCTCATAGGCTCTTTTTTTGGAACAAGAAACACTACTATATGGTAATTCATGTGCCCATCAAGTCTGTTCTGGACTGACTGGTGTTCGGATGTCTGTGATGCTTGTCTTCCTGAACATGAGTATTTGAAATCCAGCCCCTTAGAAGTATTTCTATCAGCACCTAAGGGTGCTTGTCATGGACCACCTCCGATGCATCTTGATTTGGAACTTGCTCGTGTTTTGTGGGAGATGATGAATTAGTGTGGAATTGGAAAGGATTATTGGGCTTTGTTGGTTTTCCACGTCTTCTCATGGAAGCCCCAGTGAAAACATTAAAAATAAATGAAACTCAGCAACCCAGCTGTGTGCTGTCTTACCTATGTGGGATGGAGCCAGAGTAGCTTTGTATTTACATTTGTTCTTTTTAGGCATAGTTTTTCTATCTTGTAAGTCAGGAGGTTTGTATGTGCTGCAGTTTTAATTGTTAGAGCTTTGCTTTTTTTTTTCTTGTCTTCAAATTATTTTTAGTATCTTATATAGTTAAATGGACATTCTTTTAAACTCTTACATTAGGAACTTTCTGGGTTTTTAGAAAGTGATCAAAAATACACATTACTCTGGCATTTCTAAAACATTCAAATATAATTACATTTTTGTATATGGTCTAGATGTTAAATAAATAATGAAATTATAATGTTCCTATTATTCTGACATAAGGTTTTAAAAGGCCAGTCTTAATACTTGCTTGATTTGGTTTACTGGGAGAGTGCTTGCACTAAAAATATTGGAGATTGCCTTTACATATGCAAATGAAAACATCTGGAATAACAAAGTTATAGACATGTTTGTGTCTTAATAGACACGTGGTACTCTGTGCCAAGTGGTGTTCCAAGTGTTTCTCAGAAAACAAATTAATCTTCAAAACAAACTTATTTATTGCATCAACTCTACAGATGAAGAAGGTAGGCTATAATGGGTCTCTGCCTCTCTAAAGTGGCTGATTTGAGACTTGAACTCAGTTCCAGAGGTCTGAACTGTGCACATTGAATCTCTGGTACAATTTCAGATGCTGTGAAAGGGAATTCTGTGTTTTCGATTGCTATCATTCTTATCAGAAACTATAATCTGTATCTTATTTCCATTGTTGCTCTGGGATGGTCAGTCAAGTTCTCTTCTGGAAGGGGTCTTGGTTGCAATGCAGTGCAAAACCCTGAGCAGTAACATTTGCTCAGTTCTCAATAAAAAACAAAAACAAACCTTGGTTTTAAATGAATCTGATACTCTTGTTTCAGTCAATTATTTGTGAGTGGTAAGTGACCTCAGAGTAGTTTCCTACAGATAGTGGGCCAGGTAGTGTATTTTAAAAATGCAAGAAGTCAAAGTAAAAGTCTCAGGTATGAAATGGCTTTCACAGGCAGGTCTTCAGCTGCACTGCATTTTGTCGTACAAGAACTGTGAAAACACCCAAAAAACACAACAAAAAACAGTAAATGTTTGTTGTTGGCAGTGGTGGAGTGTCTCATTCGCTCTCTAAAACAAAGAGGGAAAGAATCCTTTAAGAAAAGTCTATTTTGGAAAAGAAATAGAAAATTCTCTAGACTTTGAAGGCTTCCTTTAGACCTGACAGACAATGTCCCCTGCTCACAAGTCGCCTGGACCCACAGCTCCCTTCCATTCTGGCACCATAAAAATCGCCATGCCATGTACTTAGCTTTCAAAATTGTAATTAACATTTGTCTCCTCTGGCATGCATGTGTCTCTAAAAAAAGAAGCCTTTGACTCAGTTTCCCCCTAACACTTAATGAGTCTCTGCAATATGGAAATTGACTAACTTGAAAAAGTCAGCTAAGGGGCTGGGTGCTGCTTGCTCCCTGTGTTTTAAAACTACTCAAACAAATGGGATGTTCTCAGAAAAGTGTTAGAAACCGATACTGCAGTGAACATCTGTGTGGTACATTGATAAATTTTGGTGCATGTTTAAATTATTTAGGCTGGATGACTCGGTAGAACAAGCAGCCCTCCTCGCCCAGTTCCATTTCCCTTTCTGAGGCAGCTGTGATTTGAGACAATAGTCTGGGATGTTCCACATTTAAATATTTTGAGTTATGTATCAGTTCACTGTTACGGATAGGCATGCGATAACTATCATTAGGTGATTGAGAGGTCTAAACATTTGAAAAAGTACAATGGCCTCTTCCGCATAGTTTCTGTTTTTCACACCTTTTTAGGTAAATGTTTTAATCTACAGTGTTTTGTGTGTATTTCCAAGAATTTGAGTAGTCAGGTATGGAATCAGTCTGGGTGTATTTAAAAAAAAACCAAACCAAAACAAAAAACCTGTTAATGATAATGGTAGTTGTAATAAGAACTTGACTTCAAAATAAAGAAAGCCTTTGGTGAGATTGTGTTACTAAACAGTTGTCAGTCTTAATGGGATATGCAAATTGAATGGCAAAGATGCCTTTTTCCTGGTTTGCCATTCCAGCCACATTTCACACCATCAGAGGGTGGCCCTCCCCTGCTGAGGAGTGGCTCCTGGTGGCTTAAGTTAGGGGGAGTAGACGTGTCTTCAGAGACCAAGGGGCACTCGGTCCTCAAACAGAGCTCAATTTGGGGACACTGGCTCTCACCTGATGCAGGCACTTAGTACGTCCAGTCCCATTGGAGACTGGAGTGTGTGAATTTTTAAGTGGTACCATAAAAATCACAGTTTTTTTTTGAAGGACGCTAGCAGAAGTACCACCCAGTAGTTTAGTTCCATTTCCCCTGAGTACTTTTCCTTTGGTACTCTGAATATTTGATTTGTGAAATCTTAATAACAGAGTCACTTTTAGAGAAAGGTATGCATAGAATCTTGATAATACTGTGCTCAGTTGAGGTGAATTTTCTTTTTATGGGATCCTCCCAAACCTCAAATAACAGTGTTTGCGTTGTCAATACAAAAAAATAAAAATGAACACACCCTCAGAGTTTTGTTTTTGAGAATCAGTTGTGGTCTTACTCCTCTTTCTGCTCCTCTTCTAGCTTGGCAGCCAGCAAAGCAGCTTGTTTGGCTTTTTGTGGAGGTGTCCAACTGGAGAGAAGGACCCGTGCTCGTGCCTAAGCTGGCAACCTGATGAAATTCTCACTTGTCTAGTTAGTTGGTGCTTGGTGTACAGTGAAACTGACATGTTTGGGACACGTGGCATCTGTTGCCCTACTTTAGGAGCTGGCTGGTGAAAGGGCAGGCTGCAGAAGGGTCCTGGTGTGTCATCTCCTCTCCAAGCTGGCCCTGGACAGGGGCTGTGTTTGTTAAGAGTGAAGGCGGTAAAGTGTTGAGGTGAAAAAGCTGTATGTGGCTATTGAAAGGTTTCTTAATTAAGTCTTTGTGTTGAACCCATGGACTTAGAGTTCAAGGCTCCTGGACAGCACTCAGGGAAGGTGTCCTTTTCAGTTGGTATGTTCACATGAGCCTCAGCCTGACCAGTTGGAAGATTGTATTGGACAGCTGTGGGGTCATATACATTTAATCCCAGCAGAGGGAGGCAGAGGCAGTTGGATCTTTGTGAGCTCCAAGACAGCCTGCTACAGTCCAGGACAGCCAGGGCTATTACACAGAGAAACCCTGTCTCAAAAAGAAAAAAAAAAAAGATTGTATTGCTTTTTTTGAGAATAATTTAATTCCTAACAAATGAGAAAGAACGTTAAGGAAAATCTGAAATGCTGTCCCATTTGAACTTAGTTTTTGTTGTTATTGTTTGTTTTTAGCATAGCTTGAAATAGTGTTTGGCTTAGGGCCATTAAAACGACTTATCATTTGGCAGGGCCCACTTGGTAAGTCAGTCAGCTGGAGAAGAGTGTGGGCAGATCTGAGAAGAGAGACAGGATTGAAGCCCAAATTTCTAAGGTAAATTGATGTAGGTAGAGGCTAGAGGAAATGGGACAGAGGAAGCTGTAGGCGGTACCTGAGACTTACTGGAAAGTAGCTGTCGGCTATAGAAAAATAACTGAATGATGGGACCATGTGGAGATAGTAGAGACCCCGTAAAGGGATTTTATGGCAAAACCTTGGTATCCTGAAGTGCCATTGGGGACACCAAGGTAAGTTTCATTTCACTCAGTGCTCTGGGAACTGGAGATAGCTCCCATGGGCTCTGGAGAGCCCTTAAAGGAAATGGTATTCTCCTTGTGGACCGAAAGAGGAGAGAGATTCCCTTAATTGCCTGCCACACTCAGCCCCGCCCTGGATGAAAGCTTCATGCTGTGAAGTGGGTAGCACTCATCATTACATTACAATAATGATACATACTGGGCTCACTTTTTTCCGGGAACTAGATAAATGTTTTATATACATTGCTAGCTCTGTTTTATGCTGAGGCTGCAGGGCTGCAGTCTTTAGGGTGCCCCCGCCCCCCTGGAAACGTCTTTTTTTGGTGCTGCATGAGAGCATCCTTCAGAGATGTGAGCCAGAGACTGATTGCTACTGGACCACCTCTCCCAAGATGTTCTTGGAAAACCATCTTAGTCCAGTCAGGTTTGTCTGCAAATCAGTGCCTGCAGGTAGCTTGTAGGTCAGGGTAAAGGAATGCAATAGTCTCTTGCTGAAATCCCGCTTATTCTAGAGTTATGATCACAGTTGAGATTTTTTTTTTTTACATTTGTCCTTGTGATGAGTCAGTCCTGCTGATAGGTTGATTTCTTGACTAAGAAAAGGTTTATTTCCATACGTGCTACATCCCCCTGACCAGGGAAAAAGCAAATAGTTGCATTATTTGCTAAATTCTTCCTTGGAAGTTTGCTCTGTGTTTGTTTAGTTGAAATCTCTGGCATTTTGTTAGAATTTTCCTCTAATTTTACCACAGAGAAACAAAGATTTGGGTTCAGTACATATCTGCTTCCAGAAAGGCCTGGCTTTTCAGCATTTTAAAAGGTCCTGAAGCCATTTGTGTAGCTGAAAGCAACACTGAAACTTTGAGGGTGGTAAATAGGGTCACTGACTGTCTGTCAGCGATGCGACAGGGGTAGCTTTGGACTTTTAGGGTCTCTTGTAGAATTGTCAACAGCACGAGGAATTGCTTAATGAGGAATTGCTTCTCAAAGGTGAGATTGCCACACCATTCATCTTTTCTTATTTCAGCTTTTAGTTTTCATTTTTACTTTTTATTTCATAGCTCTTGTTTTGAGAATTAAGCTATGAGCAAAGAATTTTGTCTTGGGAGTTGGATATGTGTCCCAGGTTGGGGAAAAAATGCGTGCAGCTGTGTATCATCTTACTGTTATGAGTCAGGAAGTATGTGTGATGCATTAGGTACTTTGAACCCTCCTGCCTTCCCAGTTCTAATTGTTTGCCTTAATAGCACGCACAGCTTCTGTGTCTTTAACTGGGTGGTTCTTAGCAGAACCTCTTCTGACATAGTGAGGCTCTCCTGGAGTGACAGGATGAATTAATTTTGAGGTTGATTTTTTATCTTGAAGACCTCTTGTGCCTTTTGGTTTCACAAATTTTAGTGTTAAAATATTACCTTCTGTAGTGACATCATTTCTGGGCTATCTGGGCGCCAGCTTGTGGTCCATCTTTAGGTCTCTGTAAGTCAGGGCTGTTCCGTGGGAACTGTAGGTTTATGATATGGTTGGAGGTCTTGGGAGGGGCCGCATGAAGGGGCCACTAACACGGATGGCTTCTGGATAGTGACTGGAGGACGGGGACGCTACATCAGGGAAGTAAGCTTAGCTTCAGGCACATGTATTAAGCTGGTGGGTCAGCCTCGGAGAAATCATAGGATGTCTCACAATCCCTCCCACTCCACAGCAGCCCATCTGGTCTTGAATCATGGGTGCAGGGAGCCTGTGCCAGCTGGGTCTCTTGGCCTTTAGTAACCTCACTAGGGTTTTCCCTGAACATGGCTCTGGATCCAGAGACCTAGGCTCTGAGAGGCTCTTAGAGAGCAGGCCTTTCCTTAAGCACACACATTCTGTTGGACTTGCACAACCCTCTGGGGAGAAGGCCTGAGCCTCATCTGTGCTTCTTGTTCTCGCGTCAGTGTGTTGTGAACACAGTCAGTTGAGCTCAGCACCTTTGCATGTCTGCTACAGTTGGGCTTTCCTGCTGCTCTATGCCTTACTGCCTCGCCATTTAGGGATCTGAAGCACCACAGATTACAGTTTTTATTTGCCCATTTTACTTCTTCTAAGAAAAAGAGGCCTACAGACAGTTGTATTAAGGCATGCCTGCAGTTACGGTCAAAATTTTCAACGTACATCCTGTTTCTGCTAACTGTGGAAATAAATCTGTCTTAGAAAGCAGAGTTTACACTGAATATCACAGAGAAACACATGCATGTATTTATGGAAAGTTTGGGAGAATACCTGTCATGTAACCATTGCTTTCCAAAAATGAAAATTAGTTGCTGAGTACGCATGCTAAGTTTATGAACTATTTGGATGGAACCAGTAGGAGAAATGCATTCAGAAGAGTTAACAGAGTCTTAAGAGAAACCGCTAAGTGGGAAGAGGCATGTGACTGTTCTCAAAAAAGTGATTTAAGAGCCACCTGTGTGCCAGCTCCTAAGTGTAGGTAAGTGATCTGTCCCTGAGGGGCCTCAGCATCTCAGCCTGTAAGACTGCAGGAGAATATGATGGGGATTTTCCTAAATCCCCAGGCGCTTGGTCTAAGAGTACAGGTATCAAACGGAACACAAACTTGGAAGCCCCTGCTCCTTTCCTGTCCAGAAGCACCAACTTCTCAGTCCCAGTGAGACATGACGCTTGTGCAGTCACTGCTTGGGGACTTTTGCTGTTGGGAAATCGGCACTGGCTAAGACATCACCAGTCATGGGTTGAGTGACTCTCATGGAGCCCAACTCTGGAGTCATGGCTGTGTTCTTGCAGGAAAGGACAGGACAGGCCCAACCTCCTGTTCCCATGCAGTGGTGGTTTCTAGTAACAGTGTGTCCACACACTCACTTCCTCTCCTGAATGTTCTTCAGCAGACTGGGTGCTTGGGGTGGAGGGTAAGGGTGGTCTCCGGAGGAGCTCAGGCTTTTCTGAGTTGACTATGCCAACTCAGGGCTATATTCTTCTCCTGCCTTTTATTGTGTTTCTTCTTTCTGCTTTTTGGTAGTTCTCTTGTCTCAGCTCCCTTTGAAATATGTATGTCAAGTTCAAAATGTCAAAATGCCCTCATCAGGAAGATGGCAGTAAGCAGAGTACTAAGTGACTAGGGTCCTCATTTCCCTTCCCACCAAGTTTCCTATGCACTTCTATTTCTCTCTGTCTCTCTCCCTCCCTTCCTCCGTCCCTCTTTTCTCCTAGGCTCTGTCCCCCTCCCTCTCTCTGTCTCCCTTCCTTTCTTTCTCCCTCCTTCCCTTTCTCTCTTCCTCTCTCTCTCTCTCTCTCTCTCTCTCTCTCTCTCTTTGTTAGTGTTAGCGTCTTTTTGGCTTTCCACTTTGTCTTAGGGAAAAGTGAAAAGAATTTTTAATATTGGCTAATATCTAAGTGACCCTTGGTGGGCTGCATAAGGCTGGCCCAGCCTCTCACTTTATTCTAGAGATATTTCATCCAAGGGAACCTCCTTCCCACGTTGCCTTTCCTCACTTTCTGTGTTAGAGTGCTCCTGAGAATGGGATCTATGCCTTTCTAATTCACTGCTGAATCTTCTGCACATGACATGTGATATGCGCCTACTAAATATTTGTGTAGTTAATGGGAGCCTGGCAGAGTAGAGTTGATTGACAGAATTACTAAGTAATGATTGCATATTTACCTACAGTATCCCCTCTCAGGGAATACTACCATAATTGGGCTTTATAGTATGCAATCCTTATATCTTCTAAAGCAGAGTTGTATTTGTGGGGTATGTTAGTTATTATAAGAGAAAGAGATTGTTTGTTGTTGGGTTTATTGATGTATGATTTACACTCTGTAAAATTTACCCCTCTAAAGGTATGTGGTTGGATTTTTCATAGAAGGACACAATGGCGTGACTCCAACCATTTTCCCAATATTGACCTTTGTGGCCCTGTCTCTTCCACCTATCACCTCTGACAACCAGTGGCCTGGTTTCAGTCTTTGTTGTTTCACTTTTTTATAGTCCTTATAAATCAAATCAGACAGTATGTGCTTATCTTCTGTGCCTAAGGGAACAGCTGTTGAGATCGTTATGTGTTGTTGTGTGTGCCAGCGATTGGTTCATTTTTGTTGCTCAGTAGTATTCTACTTTCATTTATTTACTTGCTGATGAAAATTTGGTTGTTTTCAACTGGCTTTTCTGTATAAGGCTTCCATAAACTTTTGCATATGTCTTTGTGTGAACGTTTGCTCTCACTTCCTTTGGAGTAAGATAGGGTGGATGGTTGGATCACTTCATAACCAAATGTATTACTTTATAGGAAACGATCAAATTTTTCCAAAGTGGCTTTTACATTTTATGGTTCTAAAGTCAGTGTATTGAGTTTGATTACACTACATGCTTGTTAGTGCTTTTAAATTTAAGTGTGTGTAGTCAGATCTCACTGCATTTTCAATTTACATTTCCCTATAAGCACTAGTTTAAGCATTGTTACATATTCAGGAAGGTTACTTTTTAGCAGACTTTTGTCTTCTGTAGATTCTAACAAGTGGCTTTTGGAGTGAAAGTTGTTAAACAAATTGGTGGAAGATTCGAACAGTCATTTTGTCTGGATCCACCTTGCACAAGTCAAGGTTCGGATGTGGAAGTTATCAGATTGATAAGTGGGACCATTGATGCGAGCCACAGAGATTAACCCGAGGACTTGAGTGTAGAGCGTGATAGAAAGCCAATTCCATGGCCGCGGTGGTCTTGGGAGGTCTACTTGGTCCTTACCTAAACCTGATGTTTATGCAGAGTAGACTTAGATTCACTTATGTTTCCCAAGATGCCTGAGAAGTCCGCAGGGAAGCTCTACGGTTCTTTGTGACTCTCCTGAGCATGCCCTAGAAGCAACTGAACACAGAGCTCCCTCCCTGGGGATAAATTGCCTGAATCAGTTAATCAAGCTTGAGAAATCAGTTACCACAGGCCCAAGAATGCCACCACCCTTGAATTCTGCCACCCTGTTTTCCATGGCCATCTTTTAAAATATTAATTAGACCACGTCCCCTGAGTGCTCCCAACAAACCAATACTGATTTATTTGCTCACCAGAGAGCAGAGATGAAGGAACCAGGAATACCGCTATCCCGACTCAGAAGGGGAAAGACTCTGCAAGAGAAATTACTGAAGAAAATCTCCTCATTCAGGTGTGGGTAGAGGGGTGATGAGGAAGGATTCCTGAGCTGGTAGCAACCCTGTGGAGGCCCAGAATTGTGGAGGAAATAGGTAGGCTCACAGTTCTGGAGAAAGTATTGTTGCAGTGAAGTCCGTGTGGCATGTTCCTAACCCATGAACCCTCCAGGGCAGGGCAAAATAAATGAGGGAGGTGGCAGTGGCTGGAGACCCAGCGGAGAGGTTGAGTAAACCTTGGTGAGGACTCCATCCAGGGTGATGGGAAGCAGATGAAGGGTAGGCAAGTGCCATATTTACATACTTGATTTAGTCAGATACTTCCGGTGCTGTGTGTCCAAGGGAGGAGAATGACGAGCCTGGAGCCAAAGAAGCCAGTTGGAGTTGCATCTGTAGTCATTCAGGCTCAAGACAAGAGCAGCCTAATGACTTGGCTAAGATTTCTAAAGTGGGATCCCTTCCAGCCACTGCCTGGAAATTCATGTAGGGGCAGGAGCAAGTGTGCTATACTTCGAAACATTGAGAAATCCAGTGCATGGGATTGCCTTTACCCCCCTGTGCTGTTTGAGGTTTGTTTGCTCACTTCCTTGGAAAACTGATGTGGAAATGTCCCATTGGCTTTTGGTACCTGGGTAGAAGGGCTCAGGCATTGCCGCACCCCCAACCCCCTTTAGGTAAAGTTGCCATCAGCATTGATCTCTGTGTTCTGAGATGGAGACGTGGGTGAGACTTCTTCAGGTGTCCAGGAGGTGCTGAGGTACGCAGGAGGGATGGGCTGGAATGTCACCTGTGTGTTGCCGCATACACAGGCAGAGAACAACTTTTCCTCTAGCCTCATGACATCCTTGCTGTGTCTCTGGGGAGCCTGGAGTCCGAAACAGTTTTTGGAGACTCAGAAACTCATCAACTTCTAGGAAAGTGTTTTCCAAGAAAACTCAGATTTTCTTCTCTCACCTCAAGGGCACTCTGTAGGCTGTGTTCTCTCCTCTCACAGATGTTGTGCAGGGCTCTGTCTTCTGTGTCACTGAACATCTCTGCTTAGGAATTAGGAAGCAATTCCAGACATGGATTTTGCCCCAGAGACTAGCCCTAAGCTATTCAAAGCTCGCCCTTCCCACTTTAACCCCCCTACCCCCAGAAACTAGAAATAACAGAATGTTCTCTTTGGATAAGACACCCATTTTCCTGCTGGAGCTTACCAGTAAAACTTTGATGGGATTTCTTTGGCATTTGCATTACATTTTGCATTGCATTCTCAACCTATTTCTATCACCTTAGTTTAGTACTAAAGTACCATACAGGGGAGATGCCAACATTCCCTGGTTGGAGTGAGGAGCGTGTTGTTCAGACACCATAGATCTTGTCCGGGAACAGAGTTGGGCATTGGGGTGTGGGGAGGTGTAGTGCCTGTTTTCCTTTTTGTTACAGTGCATTGTATTCCAGCTTTTCCTCCATTTTCCTAGGGGCTCTAGGAATGTACCCTCTAAATCAGTTAAGTGAGACCTGGAGAGTGGCATTAACAGGAGAAAATCCCAGGTACTTCTTTACTTTAGTATTTTAAGTGTCGCTTAGAGACAGTTTGGTCATTGGCTTGTCAGTGCTGTGGGTCCAGCTGGCCTCTTTCAGCAGAGAACTGCAAGCCAAGTGGTACTGGCTAGTCTTCCTCTTGGTATTGGCCTAAGTCGTCTTTTTGCAGTGAGGAGCTATGAGTAGTCTGTGCCCTTTCTGGGTTTGCTGAGCAGTAATGAAGAAGAAGGCTTTGGGGTTTAACAGAATTTCCGATTTATCATATCACTAATAAATGAATTAGAATTAACCATCATGGGGCATCCATTTTTCGGGACACGATGATTTCTGCAGTTAACATTTTTGTATTTTCCTTCCTTCTTTCCTAAAATTTTTAATCTCAGTCCACGTGCATTGGGGGGAGGGGAGGGGATCACAGGGAACTAAAATCCTAGCAGAAACTTCGTCGGCATTGATCAAGATTGGGGGTTTCAATTGCAGCTTTTGGTTTTGTCTCTTAGGATTCTATGCCTGACTTCCCACCTTTCCACAACAGAAGGGTGCTAGAAGCTACATTACCAACAGTGATTTCTGCTGAAAGTTCATGACTGTCAACTGTTGCTAGGTCCCCACTTTCATAACCTGTGGGTCCCTCTCTTTCCCAGCAGTTCTCAATTTCCTTCTATTCCTTAGCGCATTTAGCTGAATTCTTTGGAATTTTTCCAGCATTGAATAAATACAGCTGGGTACTGGGTAATGAGGACACACGGACTGTTGTACAATGTGTTCATGAAAATCCCGAGGATGGTGAAGTGGCTCTCCGGGGAGACTTTTTTGACACTTGGGTAGGAGTAAAGTGGCCATGTGCTCAGGTGTGGGTAGAGTGAGGCCAGAAGTGTGCTGCAAAAGTCCCAACTGTAGGAGTCTGCCCTTTCACAGACGCCATGCTGTACTCAGACTCAGGCAGGCTCTCTTCTCTGTGGGATACTGTTTGCTTTCCACAAAGATATGACACTAGATTTGTCCCTATCACCTGGGAGCCAGGTGTTGGTGGCATTTCTTTGATGGTTACTCAGAAACATCTAAGACAATCCTCATCTTTCCACCTGGGAAAACTGCCTTGCTAATGACGCCATTTATCACTCCAAGGACCCAGCTTTGTGGCCAGATGAAAACTGTCTGTAGTGAATGTAAGGGAATAGCACAGACACTCCAGGTGTGAGGGAGGGTTTATAAATGATGCTGATATTTCCTGGTAGGATACATGTATTCGTAGGGAATGGAGGCAGAGCCCTGGGATTCCAGGAGGCCATTTCTAACCTTGGTTTTAGCCAGGGAAAGTTGCTTTCTCAAATTTGTTGTCACAAATGCATTTTTTATTCTTAAATGATCATGTCAGTGGTGCTCCAGTGGTAAGGACCGTCACATCTAGCTTCCAGCCTGTAGTCAGCAAGCCTCCCGGAAGCTCTGTCTGCTGGAAATCATGAAGACTGGCAGTCCACGACTCATGACCCATTGACGAGCAGCCAGGGTGTTGGAGGTGTCTGGTGAGAGGGCTGTAGCCACAGCTCTTCTTGGCATAGGTCTTCAAACAGTGATTGACAGCTCTCTCTCCTCTTGCTTTATCTTTCAGTTAATGACCAGCCACAGCGTCACTGCTGTGTGCTCCGGCCGCTTCCTCCAGGACTTCCGAGCCACACACTCTGGTGGCTGTGGGTGCTGGCAGAGGTAACATGGCTTGTTGGCCTCAGTTGAGGTTGCTGCTGTGGAAGAACCTGACATTTCGAAGAAGGCAAACAGTAAGCATGGGTTTCTCTGTAGGGTTCTTGATTGCTTTCTCCGGTAGGGCTGTGCCAGAGGTTGGAGGAGGGAGGGAAGGGTGTGCTCCTGGTTTCCACTTGGTGGTCATTGAATGAGTCTGGCACTTGTGGACACACGCACTTGTGGACACGGGCCTGTGTGGCTCTGATGTGGTCCCATGGCTTGGCAAGGAGGGAAGGTGTTCAGTCAGGCATAAACGATAGCTTGAGTTTGTGCTAGTTCCTGGGCATGAATTCTGATTTCTGCAATCTGGCAGAAAATAACCCCCATCAGCCCATTACCTCCTTTTACTGAAGTTCTGGGAGCTACCTGGAGCCACCCACAAGCACCCTGTGGGCCCCAGCGTTTCTGTGAAGTGAGATGATGAAGCAGGTCTTTGATACATACCTGGAAATCTGAGTTTTAGGCCTTCCTCAGCTTTGACAAGAGCCTGGAAGATTACGGTAACTGAGACTTGTCATTTCTCTGGACATATCTAAGCCACCCACTTCCCGTGTGGGCCAGTATTTCTTTGAGTACTCCAACAAGCCCACCATTACTTCATAGGTGAATGTTGTTTTTCCATGGAGGAAGATGCGACTCTAGTGCAAGGTGAGCTCTCTGAGGCTTAGGTCAGCCTTTCATGTGGTTCCTTTATCTCTGACCATTCCTTCTGAGTCTTCTCTTCTTGCCCTCTTTGCTTAGCTATATGTCTCTGTAGTTCACTTCTAAACTTGTTTCCTGTCTTGCACTCTTCTTAGATTCCAGCCATGCATCTCCATGTGGCTATCTCAATGAAGTTCAACCACATGTAACCAAAATAATCTTTTGAAACTCAAATGCCTTTAGTGAACCTTGAAAGAGTTTAATTTAGTGTTTCTTGAAATATAATAGCACCTACAGATCTTCTGTAAGAGACCATACCAAGGTACTTTTTTGTTTATTGATGTTTATATTATAAAGTGACTTGAGTATGAAAGTAAAAATACATCTAAACCCTGATGATAATTCCATAGGTCCTATACAGATTTACAAATCAAATGCAAACAAAACTGAAAAAAAGCATTGCAATTTAAAGTATCACCTGAAGTATAGTAGGAAAACTGACTTTGTTTAACTGAAATCGAAATTATATGTAAGTTGCCATGTGAAATATGGTGGTAGATGATGTAATACTGGCCATTTTGAATTTGGCCAGTCTATATTACTTTGTGCTAATTATTTAGTTCTTCATCTGTGTTTCTACTTGGGCAGTGTTCACCAATATCACTTGGCTTTCCTTTAGTCCAATCCCATCAGTAGGCTGTTACAGTCATTCAGTTGAACTCACTAATATAAACTCGAACTTTGGCTTGTGGCATAATTTATGCTAACGTGAGTGGATCCAGATAGGTGATTCAGACGGTCATTGAAATGGAAACACAGAAAGTTTAAAATCTTCATGGAAAAACCCAAGTATAATCCTTCAGATGTTCGTGTGAACACACAGATGAGAGAAAGAAGAGAGCTTCCAGTTTTAGAAAAGTGTTCAGCTTTTCATGTTACAAATGAGGAACTTGAATTCAAGGCTAGAATCTATGTGTCCTTTCTCATTAGTCATAATAGCAAAATATAGGGCACATGACTATATTATAATAGCAGAAGATATTTCAAATGTGCTTCTATGAGCTAGTGTGTTATTTATATACTTATTTTATAATTGCTGAGGCTTGACTATACAGGGCCTTGCATATGCTAGGTCAGAGTTCTGCCACGGAACCAAACAGCCAACAAAGTGGGTTTTTAGTTGTATTTGTTGTTTTTAAAACACCACAAGGTAGTGCTTCTCTTTAGGGTACAGGTAACAGTATAGTATAGAGAGGTATGGAGAGACTAAGGGGTTTCACAGAGGTCTGCACTGCCAGAGTTTGACTGCAGATAGTATGATGCCAGCAGTAGTGTGTTAAAGTATGTTAGACTAACAACTATTGTGTTAGCCTGCTGTTTATTTATTGGTCTTTTTGAGACCAGGTTTCAGGTATCCAGGCTGACCTGGAATTCACCATGTAGCCAAGACTGCCTTTGAAGTCCTGATCCTCCCTCCTGGCTTCTTTTTCCTAGTGATGAGATTACAGGTGTGCACCACATACCCAATTGTATCATCTTTTAATGGTATCATTTAAAAATATTCTCTATCAAAAATCTAGACATTTCTGACTCTTCTCTCCTTTTTTGTTTTTTATTTTTTGAGACAGGGTTTCTCTTTGTAGCCTTGGCTGTTCTAGACTCACTTTGTAGACCGGACTAGCCTTGAACTTACAGAGATCTGGCTGTCTCTGCTGCCTGAGTACTGGGATTACAGGTGTGCGCCACCATGCCAGGCTCTGACTTTTCTTTTACCCAGCTTCCTGCACCTTGCAGTTTTTCCTAGGTCTTAATGTTCCTAAGTCGGT
Source organism: Pachyuromys duprasi (assembly GCA_028658305.1). Lineage (NCBI taxonomy): Eukaryota > Metazoa > Chordata > Mammalia > Rodentia > Muridae > Pachyuromys > Pachyuromys duprasi. The sequence continues at coordinate 83,945,392 of CM053763.1, forward strand.
TACATTTGCCTTCGTGCTTGCCTGCCTTTCCTCCATATGTCAGTTTCCTACCTGGTAGAAAACTGTCTCTGCTTTGATGGTTTCATTAGTGGGTCATAGGGGGGAAATCACTTTAGCAATGAGGAGTAGGTCTTGAGGGAGCCTGTTCCAAACATCAGCACAAAGTGTAGAAGAGATCCTCTAGATTCGTCAAGCAGAAGCTGATCTGGGGCCAGAGGCTGAACCTCCTTACTCTGGTTCGCAGTGGCTGTTCCCTTTCTCAGTATTTTCTAGCTGCAAAAGGAGGAAGTGATAAGGGATGGGTTTCCGTGGCCAGGCAAGAAGGAGTCAGAAGTACACTGTCCAGGAACATAAGATGTGCTGTAGGTCATCTACCCAGAGCCAATCTTCGTTAGTGTTGAGCTTGTTGCTTCCTGCTCAGGGCTGCATTTGCCTTATGCTTATGCATTTAAAAGTATTAGGATTAGAAAGATAGGCAGATTTAGTGTAAGGCAATTGACAGAAGAGTTCTTGTTGATGTAGAAGTAGGGGACACAGTCCTCAGACACAGCTGGCCTTTGTAAAATACTGTACCACTGCTTACCACATCTGAGTCCCCTCCCTTCCTGATTTTTACGTAAATCCATTTTGAGGAACCAGGAAGAAAAGCAGTTGATTTCAGGTCACAGATACTTTAGATCAGCAGAGCAGGTGCTGCCCAGATCTGGCCGGCCTCTTGTACAGTTGATGAAGCTGGACTCTGATGGACACAGGGTCAGTCCTGAAGGTAGCACCGGACCCCGTCTCCTGGCATCCTCACAGGCCAGGCATCTTAAAGTAGTACTTGCTTTATCCTCAGCAGTGGCTGAGAATGTGTAGCTCCTGCCTGGCCCACGTGGCTACGATGTTGTTTAGGGATGGGAACTCATGTGGGTCTTAGGTGTGCCGCTTTCTTGACTCGCAGAGGTAGAGCTGTCCTGCCCATTATGAAGGGAGAGACACTGGAAGCCCCTGGATAACCACAGTGCTTAGAAACTCATTGCATGTCGCCCTGTTCCTGAGAGCCCCTGTACCCATGACACAGAGCACAGGACAGAGCTTGGCGCTGTGACATGCCCACGAAGAACTTGCCTGATGAATGGTAAATGTGTCGCTAGTCTGTTATTTGAAAGTTTTGGAGCACCTAGGAAGAATAGAGTAGCTGACAGCCTGGAGCTGAGCAGTGAACCCCAGCGCAATCCCCACTAAAGGCAGCTTTGCCCTTGTGTCCTCGGTTGCAGATGACTATCGTAGCCCCTCTCTGTAATTTCATTGTGCACACTCATGGGGTCCATCAACCAGAGCTAGTTTTCCAGTGTTTCACTTGGGCAAAGAATACACTGAATTGAGTTGCAAAAGGGTACAAAGCTCAGTTTGGGTCCAAAGTACCAGCTAGCTTGTGTGTGGGCAACAGTTATTCTATGCAAACAGTGTGTGGGACAGGAAAGGGGGTGGTGGACTTCAGGATATCAGGATCTTCCTCTAGCTTTGGGCTTGATCCAGAGGCCAAGGTCTCCATGAAACATAAGGGACAAAGTGATGCAGCCAAATGGACTCTTATCTTTACGTTTAAGAGAAACAGCAAATTCTCACTTTTAAATTACTTGGAGTACTACTCATGGGACAGTCTGGAATGAAAAGGGATAAACATGAAAACATAGAACTCTTCCTTCCTGAGCAGTTAGAGAAGTTCACAGAGTATGTGGGCCCTTCCCTTCCCTTTCCTGTTCCTAGTTCCAAGGACATTTGTGCCCTGTCCTTAGTCCTGGCTCAGTAACCCCGGCTTGGCCTGACATGTGCCTCAGTGTTCTCCAGAACATTGGTTTCCTGTTCTATAGATGAAGAAAGCTAGAACAAGTCACTGTTTGTTGTTTCACTAAAATCAGTGTTTGCTGAGCAGTCATTACTTGTGGGAGATTGTGCTGGGTATGTAGTGATAAACCAGACATGCTGTGTTTCTGTTTCAAGGGAAGAGGATGTGAAACCTTATCAACGCACAGATAAAAACATCTTTACGACATGTAATAGTTAGAAGTAAAGGAATGAACTGTGGTGCTCAGGAGTAAGTAGGAACTTCATTTAGAATGGGAGGTCGTGACATTCAAGCCTAGAGCCCCAGAATGGGAGCAGTGGTATTAGCATGCAAAGATCCGGAGCTCAGAGCGCAGAGGCACTGTATTCTGGGCTGAGAGAGAGGGGAGGAATGTGTTCCTGTCTTGAACAGAGAGAAGCCAGGGGCGCTTGCTCACTGAAGGAAGAGTGGCCAGAGATGAGGTGAGAGGACACACAGTTCCTGATCATCCAGTTACGGAAGAATAGTTGAGGTTAATTTTGTACCAGAAATGAGCACCTCAGGTGGACACAACATGGCTAAGAGGGCTCATCTTCTGGGTCTTGATATTGAGGCAACTTGAGTGGTGGGAATACCCGGAACCATTTGTTATTCTGTACACACACACCAACTAATGCTCCATGTTCTTTTGTGTAGCATTGCTTAGCTTGTATGTTCTCATATTTGTAAATTATCCTTATAGTGATGATTTCTGATGTGTAGGCTGTACTCAAGAGCTTCGAAAATACTTTCATATCTGTTATGCCATCATTTTCACAATAATTCTGTGGAATCTGTTTCACAGATGTAAAAAAGTATCATTGGTACATTAGTAAGGAGGTGTTGGGGCCTGGAGAGATGGCTCAGAGGTTAAGAGCACTGGCTGCTCTTCCAAAGGTCTTGAGTCAAATTCCCAGCAACCACATGGTGGCTTATAACCATCTGTAATGAGATCTGGTGCCCCTTTCTGGCCTGCAGGTGTACATACAGACAGAACACTGTATACATAATAAAATAAATAAATAAATAAATAAGAGGGGGTTGGACCTTCTGGCTGTCAGTCTATTGTGGAATGATGCCATTGGCATCCCAGAGAGCTGCATGTGGAGTTGACAGTGCAGTTAAGCTCAAACGCTATTGACAGCACTTAGTTTGCACCTAGTGTTTGCCGTTTCAAATGAAATCCTCTGAGGATTTTATGCATATAGCCTTTTCATTTCTTATTTCCTTAGGCCAGGATCTCAGGAGTGGAAATGCTTGGGCTAACGTGAAATGGCCCTTGAAGTGTGTGACCAGATGACCTCCCAAAAGATAGGAGCAGTTTCAACAGTTATCATGAAGTTTCTGAGTGTTTCTGCATCAGGCTTTTGAGTTCTGTGGGATAGACCTGGTTTATAAATTGTTTTTTCATCTGGCTTTGAATTGATTCCGTTTTTACGATTTCACTTCAGGTTTTTCCACATATAATGAAGTCCATGGAATTAGGGACAGGTCTGAAGTTAATTCTTACCCATTTAGGGAAATATTCTGGAGTCTTTCATTTGGTTATTTGAGGAGTGTTTGTTGCTGTATAAATTTTCTCATTGCTGAGCAATTCCTCAGATACCTGACAAAAAGTGACTTAGGGAGGAAGGGGTTAATGTGGCTTGCAGTCTGAGGGTACAGCCCACCATAGCAGAGAAAGTATCATAGTGAGAGTGTGAGGTGGTCATGTTGCATCATCTGCCATCAGGAAGCTGCAAGAGATGAATGTTTCTCCCCTTTTTATTCAGCATGAAACCCCAGACCATGTGGTGATGCTGCCTGCATTTAGAGGGTCTCTTCCTTGCTCAGTTTCTCAATCCAGTTAAGTGGACAGTGGGTAGTAACCATAGAGTTAGTTACCAGGTGTCATTAGAGCACACAGGTCTTCCTTTGGTGAGCAGTCTGCTGTTGGGGGAATCTCCTTTTCCTACCTTCCTTTTTGAACACATTCAGCCGTTATCAACATTTTTTTTTAAAAAATGTATGCTCTCACTGTCGTTAATGGTTTTTGCTCCACACTGCATTAACTTGGCTGATTATTAAAGGTGTATACAACACTGTTGTTAGAAGGCTTTCCCTTGGTTCTGATCAAGTTACCTCATTTTCAGTTTATTTCGGTTAACTCTGCCATGTTTCCTAGATCCGCGACATGCTGTAGACAGAAAGCATGTTTTCCTCTTTGTTTCCAGTGTCTAGTCTCTTATTCTTGTCCATGACCCATAAATAGTCTCAGCCATCTTCAGCTCTGTGTTAAGAAACAATCACTTCTTTTTTTCAAGCACATTTTTTTTTCTTTTTGACTACCATTATTCAGAAGATCTTTTCCCGGAGCCAAACTTTATTCCATTGATTTTTTTTTCTGTGTTCTTTAAACACAGTGCTTGGAGCACCCCAGCCTTGACTTAAGAAGGCTAAATCTTGAAGGTAAGAGCACCACTGCTGTATCCTTAGGCTGTGTAGCTAGATGCACTCATGCAGTTAGTGCCCTGTGGTGTATTGGCTTCTGCAACCAGGAGTAAAAGCTAGACATGAGTACCCACATGGACAGTGAGCGTCTGTAGTGTGTGCAGCTTGGCACAGCCCTAAATGAAAATGCAAAAATGATTTGGTGCTTATGGACTGTCATCATGGTGACCGCAGTCCTGCTGAGCTAGGTTACATGCTGCGTCTTCTGCGGGAAGCAATGTTTGTTCCTTACAACTTCATGGCAGCAGCTCCCAATTGAGGGCAAGGTCCTTCCTCCATGCTGGGACTTTTGATTGGTACAGTCTTGGCTGTGTCTGTGCTTGTGCTACTGGGGTTTAGAGATGGAGAGTTGGGGTGCTGCTAAACACAACACAGTTTGTTGGAGAAAATCCTATAACAAGTATCTGCAGCTCCAAAGCCAAAGGTACCTTGTTGAGAAGTCCTGCCACAGAGAGGCCTGCTCTTGATCCCTGGGTTAGAGATGGAGAGTTAGGAGGAAAGATAACAGAGTGTGCTGTGGAGTTCCCTAGGGCAGCTGTGACTTTGAAGGCAGTCACTTCTTGAAAACAACATTCCCTACCACTGTAACTCTATGATGGGAATGTATGGCATTGGTATACCCATGAAACACTCTTAAGAGTTTTCTGTAGGAGCTTCTAATGGTACAGACACAGCCTTTGTCCCTAAGATGTCTTATTCAAGCCTTATGCTTAGGACAAATGATAAGGTTAGTGATGGAGGAGAAAGCTGACTTTGATGAGGAATAGCATTCCTAAAGAAGTCAAGTTTAATTTCTAGAGGGAGGGTGTGTGGAAAAGAAATACATAGAAAGTTCTGGGCTTAGGAGTGGGTTTGATGTTAAGAAGCAGAAATACTTTTGGAAGCACAGGGTAAAGAAGCATAATTAAATTATTATCTGTCATGAGCTCTGTGATTTTTGTGGTGTGATATGGGCAAATCTTCATACATGCAAACATATATACGTACATATTAGTGCTCAGCTCAGTAAAGGCTTTGAAAGATCAGGAGTCTACATGCTGT
>CM053763.1:83951271-84072881 GCA_028658305.1 Pachyuromys duprasi
TAAGTGACTGCTTGTTTACACTCTGTTTAACTCTCCATTTTTCAGGGTTCGTTATTCTTCCTTAATTCATTTACAGTCATGCCATTACAAAAAGCTTTATTTCTATGTTTGCTAAATAATGTGTGAATGGTTTTATAAAGCTTCAGGCTTAGAATGCATAGGGTTCTGAGTCCTGTTTCTTGGTTAGAGATATCTATGTTTCATAAACGTTGCTATAATGACCAAGTAATATATTGCCCATTAGATGTACATTAACGTAACCATTTATCCTTTGGTGTACAATTAAGTTATTTGTTTACAATACTTTACAGACATAGCATTTCAGTGAGCGAATGTATTCACCATTCATGTATACAGCTTTTTGAGTTGTGGGTTTTTTTTTTGTAATTGAAAACTTTGCTTCTTCAGATGAATTCCCAGGAATGTTATTTGGTCAAAGGGTATAAACATGCCTTTTGAATGCATATTTACTGCTTTCCCAGAGGGATATGCTGATCTTTTTTTCATCTTTCTGGTTTTATAAACTTCAGTTCACTCTCTTACCCAGTAAATGTTTGCGATGTTTAGCCCTGACCATGTAGCAGAGTTGGTGAGAATATGGTGACAGAGGGGAGAAGTGCTTGTGTAAACACCATTCTGCCATGCCAAGTGCTGATAAAGGCATCACGCATCTGGGCACTCAGAGGGAATGCACCAGCCTTGCTGGTACAAAAGCTATTTTCAGTGTTCAAGGAATCCAGGCTGTGTTCTCTGGTAGAAAGTCACGACCCCACACCCACACCCACCCAGTTTACTGAGGTGCAATTGGCAAATAAAAGTGTCATGATCCATGTCCGTCAGCCTCACCCAAAGGAGTAGGGAATATGGCATCTTCTGTGAAGAACAAGAGAAAGGTCTGAGTATCATTTGCAAATTTGGAAGTTTTTCTGCTTCTTTGAGATTTACAGACATCTTTAATAAGATTAGCCATTGTTCTTAGGAACCCATTTTCAGCACAGTTCTTCCGGAGAACTGTGGTTCTTCTGGAGAACTGTGGTTCTTCCATGCTTCTCTATGGCTTTTCTGTGGCTCTTGCCTTTTTCTGTCCTGACGTGCTGTTTATATCAACTGCTCTTTATAGTTAGTGGTGGCAGGGCTTTGTTATGGAAAGTTAAAGGAACATGTGAAAGCATAAAAACTGAGTGTTTTTATCCTAAAACATTCATAGTCACTATCTTGTTTCAGTTCCTTTCCAAAGATTCAAAGATGAGCTTGGTGTGAGGCTATACCAAAGTTCTTAGAAAATCAAGAGCTACATATTTGTACTAGGAAAAACAAACAAGGTAAAAAACAAACAAACAAAAAACTAACCCCAAATGCCCCAACACTCTGAAGTACCAGCCATCCTGAGAGGGTTTATCTGATCTCTTCATAGAAGGGAATATCAAGAGACCTAGTTTACAAGAATATATTCTACAATGAAAAGTGTGCCCAGTGAGATGCTAAGGGCACTGTTCAGAAGCCAGTGATTAAAACAGATCATCTCCAGGGCCGGGGGAGATGTGACAGAGGAACTGTTTAGGTTTCTGGGTGTGTGGGCACAGGAAGGGCTTCAGGATCAAAGTGTATTGGTTGAGTCTTGAAGACTGGGTAGAAGGTAGCCTGAAGAAGCAGGCAGGAATTTTTTTCCTGCCTTAAGATGGGTATGAAGGTTACAGGATATCACACAATTCAACGTGACTAAAGCTCAAAGATGGAGGGATAGATGGCAAGAAGTCAGTCAATTGCTGGATTTGTTAGAACCCAGTAACGGTTGGCTACCATGTTACCTTGTAAAATTTATGCTATTGTGTCTTGTTTCTATTCAGTGTCAGCTGTTACTGGAAGTGGCCTGGCCTCTCTTCATCTTCCTGATCCTGATCTCTGTCCGCCTGAGCTACCCGCCCTATGAACAACATGAGTGTGAGTATCTGTGGATCATGCCTGAAGCTCAGTGCTGGCTGGTGAGATCTAGGCAGTGAGTGTGCCCGTAAGTGAACCTTTCCAAAGATGCTGTCTTCAGGAAAACACCACAAATGGCTTGGGACAGAAAATTTGGGCTTCACATGTTATTGATAGGGCATGAACTCTGGATATGTCTGTAGTCTCAGTAAATGATGACAGTTATGATAATAATAGCAAACATATGTTTCACACATTTTAAAATCATGACAGTAAAAGAACCTTAGTAAGAGTCAGAAAATAATGACTAAACAAACACCACCGTACAGTAATGTTTCAGATGCCAGTATCTGGTTCCTGGTGCTCCTCTTCTTTGCTGAAGAAACCATGGAACATGTATTGGAACACATACTTTCTAAAGACGTTAGATTTTAAAGAGGTGTACATGTGTGTCTGTGTTTGGATATGTGCACATGGATGCAGGTGCCCGAGGAGGCCAGAGGTGTCAGAGCCCCTGGACCTGGAATTATAGGCAGTCGTGTGCCATCTGATATGAGTTCTGGGAACTCGATTCAGGTCCTCTGCAAGAGCACTTTGTGGGCTTAACCACTGAGCCACCGTTCCATCTTCCAGAGCATGTACAACCTTTGTGTATGACATCTTAGTTTGACTAACATTATTATATTTCATTTGGATCTCGATAGCCTTGTGTAATAGACTTTACTATCACTTGTTTTAATTTCTTGGTACCTAAATTAGGGCTCACACACCTATAACAACTTTCCCAAAGTTACGTATCTAGCAGAGGCGGGATAAAATCCAGGTCACCTTGCTTGCACTCATGTTTTTGGAAGACAGCCCTGACAGTGAGCATTGAAATACAGTAATGACTGGAAGCATCCAATTAAATGAGTTTTGCTCCTGGCTTCAGCATTCTCTAGGTGTGTCACTGTGAGCAGGTAATTTTACCTTCTTTATCAATGAGAACAGCAACACCTAACTTGCACTGTTGATGCCAGAGTTATCATTTTACAGTCCGGCTGGGCTCTGTGGATGGGTTGATGGAGCAGCACTTTAGAAAGGCTCAAATCTGAAGACTTAGTATCCATGTAGGGATTTTAGCTGGGACCAAAGGCTTCCCATCCCACACACTTTTCTTACCTTAGGCCAGCTGCAAAAGCCTGCTGTCTTACTAGATTCCAAGGCAGCACTTGTGGCCACAGTTACCTTTTGATTGTGTTTCTTGGTCTCCTTCCCATCTCCTACATAGCATGTAATGGCAGATACATGCATGCTAGTTTGCCAATAGACATCCTATATATTCTGGTTACGCCCAAATGCCTCAAATATATCCTCTGGGCATGACTTTCTGATTTCATCAGTTAGAATAGCGTATCTAAAAGCTAATGTGAAGCTTACAGATCTGTCTCTACTCAGGGAAAAAAGGACTTGTGTGAAATTCTTCCCTGTAAATCTTTGTAGTTCAGGTCAGAGTCATCAGGATCCTGATGAGTTTTCTGGTTCCGTAGTGTCCATATTATTTGACTAGCATCCCGAATAGCCATTGTCTAATGCTGATACTGTTTTTATTTGCCCATAGGATGGGGTGCAGTGTACATGAAAGGGTCTTTGCTTGCCCAGTGGAGAGACAGGTTGAAATGTTTCCTCCATCTCTTTGAAAGAGTCAAATCCTGTGGTCCTTAGAATATTTGGTTGGGTTACATAAATCTCCACTAAATGAGGAGCAGCAGCTCATTAGGCAAGGGGCCTTGTTTGGTTTTCCTTTAACTGTTAACAGGGAGATAAAGAGATTAGCTGAGTAAACATTCAGCAGGCCAGAGTCCCTGCAGAGACTGGCCATGGGGATCAGGTTCTGTTACATCCTTCTATGTTGCCTCTGGTTGGAATATGGAGAGAAATTTAAAAACATTGAAAACTTCCAAGTACTGATGTGTAAAGTGAAAAACATCTTGGCCTTTGGTTTAGTTTTGGGGAGTCTCTATTAGCATACTTACTTCAAAACAGAGGATGAAGAGAAAGTGTCTTTGGAGGAAGGTGGAGCTGTGAGATGGACAATAGCAAAGGACACCTCAGAAGTTTTAACTGGACCATTCATGAATGTACCTTGTGCTGGCCACTCTGTAAAAGTGCTCTCCCTTCTAAGCCAGCCTGAGCTGCTGAGTGAAACTGCTCTCATAAACAAAAATGAAACTACAAGATGCTTTGCTGATAAGGGCTCAGGTAACACTACTTGCATGACCATCAGCATTTTACATGTGAGAAAATAAGGCTTTGGAGATTGACTTAGCTGTGCCTTGCACATGGCAGGGACAGAGGGTAAACCTCAATTGGTTTGACTCCAAAGTGTATGATGATACAAGCAAGTCACTACCTGGAGCCATGGTTCTTAATGCTTGCCAGGTCTTCAGGTAACAGTGAGAGTATGATGAGAGCTGGAGCCAACCTTTATGTTGGGACCTTTAAGTCCCAACATGAACAAGTCCTTGGATAAGGACCCCTGAACACGTTGATGGTGATTCTCATAAGCAATACTTGTAGATACTTGGCGCAAACCTACCTGTGCTTTTGAAGGCTCAGACCTCACCCAGACATGCCGAGTCATTGTTTGTAAGGAACTACTAAATTTAGGAAAAAGAGGATGATGAGTGGCCTGGGAGAGGGAACCTTGTTTTATCAACGAGTGACAAAACATTAAGAAAACCGATACAGTTTTTCGGACAACTTTGATCTCAAGTGAGCATGCTGTTGTGGTGCTCTTGGTGAACTTTTGGGCTGTCTGAGGAGGTGAAACTGACAGATGTTTGCCAAAAGAAGGCAGGAACAAGAGCAGTCTGAGAAGAATGAAGCAATGGTGAAGGCTGCAGCTGGAAGGACAAGGCAGGGGTTGGGATCCTAGTAATGAGCCACAGGCCGCTCTGAGGTCTTCATCAGCTGCGGTGTGAGGGAACTGCCCTGGGTCACTGCCAAGGTCTTTCTGTGTCTCTTAGAGATGAGGCTTGTGGTCGGGATTGAGCAAATGGTGACCAAGCACCCGGTGCTTGCCAAGTACTTCGTGATCCGATGTGCCACTTTTATTACTTTCCCAAGGTTGGTGTCATGAGTCCCAATCTACAGATGATGCCAAACAAAACTGGTGTCACCATTATTTGATGACAGATTCCTAACTTAGGGGCCAGTCACTTCAGAGGAAGCAGGTCTTCTGGGACATGGTGAATGAGACAGACAGGTATGAGAAGGACTGTGTTAAAATCATTTCAGAGCGCTCATCTTTTCTGTGTTTTCTCAATTTCAACAGGCCACTTTCCAAATAAAGCCATGCCGTCTGCAGGAACCCTTCCCTGGGTACAGGGGATTATCTGTAATGCCAATAACCCTTGCTTCCGTTATCCAACTCCCGGGGAGGCTCCTGGTGTTGTTGGCAACTTTAACAAGTCCATGTAAGTACCAGATCAGGTTTTCTTCCCCAAACGTGTCAGTTAATACTTACCATGAGAAATCTGCAGAGTGAACGAAGGGGGAATTGCCACCAGGATTTAAGACTGTGGGATTGAAGAGCCATTGTGGTTATGTGGCCAGAAGCTCTGTACTCAAAAGAGTCGATGCCTCTGGGAGACACAGCAAGCTCACTCCATCTGGACTACTCACTCTGAGCATTTACTGTATACACTTCTGAAATGGCCGGTCGTAGGAGCCGAAGGTCACTGCACAGGAAGGGTCTGGGTTCTCCAGAAGCTTAGAGCCCCGGCCAGGAGTGTCCTGTCCTCTGCTCTCAGGTCACTGCTCTGACCTCTGAGATGACTGCAGTGTCATTGCTGATTACAGGTCTTTCTCTCCCTGACGAGGAGCTGCCCAAGAGCATGATGCTGCTTTCTTAGTGTCTGTGTTCCTGGCTCTTGGCTCAAATGCTGGGATGCTGGGGTGTAATGAGCATCTGACAGATGAGAGACTGAAGTTCCCCAAGATGTGCAGTTAGAGTGCACAGAGTTAGAGTGGACCAGGGACTGTGGGCTGTGCTGCAGAGAATGTGCCACGGTTGAGACAGGCAGGGCCACATTGTAATGCATTTGTGGGCACTGTCAGGCGTAACAACCTTATTACAAGCTATCTGAATGTTGGTACACAGATTCATATAATCCAGGGCAAATGCATTACTGTGTATGCATTCTTGTTATCTTTGTTTTTAATCATATTTTTAAAAAATGAAAACATTTTCATGCATCACTAATCATATGTTGGGCTGTAGGAACTGGGCTTATTATGGGCAATAGATAGCCTTCCATGTGTGTGTGTTTGTGTGTGTGCGTGTGTGTGCGTGTGTGCTGACCTTGGATGGTGTACAGGGCCTATGTACATGGGCAGACACTTGAGGCTGGAATGATGGCTAGGGAGTATGGGAAGCCAGGCTGGGGAGGGGCAGCTGGCCTAACCAAACCTTGTCTGCTCTTTTTGTTCCCTGTATAGTGTGTCTCGCCTGTTCTCAGATGCTCGGAGGCTTCTTTTGTACAGCCAAAAAGACACCAGCATAAAGGACATGCACAAGGTCTTGAGAACATTACGACAGATCAAACATTCCAACTCAAGTAAGCAAAACCCTTCCGCTCATGCATCTCCAAGTGGCCATTTCCCTGCCATGTGGCCCGGGGCTTGTTCCCTTGCTTGCCCTTGAGTGTGTTGCTTCCTCAGTTGCCACATGGCTGGCCTTCTCTGAAGGAAGCATTGGGAACAAAATTAGAGAAGCTGGTTGCCACAGACAGTGACTCTGAGGCACAGGTCCCAGACAGGAACGGCACAGGCTTGCCATGAAGGCCAGCTGGAGTACGAATTGCTGCCAAGGGCGTTTTTGAGCTGCCCATAGGATTTCTATGGATAGACAGATTTATAGATGATGTATTTCTGTGCGTGTGAGAACAGTTAGAGTTCTAAGTTGATACAGGTAAGTGAAAGTTAACCATTGATTTCTGAAAGGAAACTCATTCTTCTCCCTTGGAACTGGCCATGTGGATTAGTCTCACAGGCATTTGAATTCTGATCTTGAAATAGATTTGCCAAGTACCAGGCAGTTAGTCCCTGGCATGCCACTGAGGAAGTGTCTGAGGGACATACAGGTTGCTGACCAAGGCATTGGCTGCAGAAGTTGTGGGAGTCTCTTGGGCAGTAGCCTGTCAAGGAGGGAGGGGTGGTGCTTGATGTTCATGGGTGAGGCAGGAATGATGTGCTCAGTGATGACTGAGAAGCGATCAGTACCCCTTCAGAAAGTTGGTCCCCCCACCCCCGCCATGTTCTAAATTATGCCAGAGATGAAGTACTCCTGGTATGGGCCAACAGTGGCCACTGCTCTAGGAAAGTCCTTTTTTTCCCAGTTTGACATTTGAGGAAGGAATGGTCTGGTTTCGCCTTTGTTGAAAGACCCCTCACCCAGTTTGTGATCCATTTGGCATGAGAAGAAATGGTGTGAAGCGGATTGCATGGGAGCTTGTTTCTCTTGGGTGGGAGAAGGGGCATTTCGGGGACAGGAGAGCTCAGAACACACACACACACAGGCACACACAGACGCACATGCACATGTACACACACACACACACACACACGTGCGCGCACTGCAGCGGGGGCCTCCACGGCTCTATGGCAGAGCGGGCCAGCGCTGATTGGGGTGGCACAGAGGGGTGGGGCTTCAGCATGGGGTATAGAGAGGCATGGGCGTGCCTCGGTCACCTGTGAGGAGCTCCCATCCAGCTGTACCTTGCCAGTTCATCCGGGTGCTGTTTCCTTGACTTGGAGGCACAGGTCAAGGCCCTGCTTTTCTCTTACGGAGGGCCTGTGCTGGGTTGTCGACCTGAGTTATTTCTTCTACCACCAGGAAACAACCTAGGACAGACAACAAGTGCTGGGATGCATTGTTACATGATTTTTGTGAATAAGTTACCTGGTCCCTTGGGGGTTATCTCTTCTTACGGAAAATGGGCACAGTGAGAGATCTATCCAGGATGAAAACAGTATTTGACACCTAAGCGCCCTTTCGTGAATATAAGCCATGATTATTTTCCTAAAAATTATTTTTAGGGCTGTGCATTTCATTTCATGTGTATGCGTACATTGCCTGCATTTTTGTATGTGCATTGTATGTGTTCGTGGTGGAGTTACAGACTGTGGTGAGCTGACATGTGGGTGCTGGGAATAGTACCTGCCTGCTCTCCAAGAGCATCCAATGCTGTTAATAGCCTAGCTATGATTATATTCTGGGCATCTCAGACAAAACATTTAATGTTCCTGTGACTTAATTTCTTGAGTTAATTGTAATACTATATTATCATGTCCTGTATAATCAGATTTCTCTATAGCATTAGTGTGGTACCTAGCATGCAGAGTCTGACATAAGGTCTGGCACGCAGTAGATGGTCTATAAGCTGAAGGAGTGCTGTCCTCATGTTACAGTTGCATTTCTGACCACTTGACCTTGTTCTTCTGCCTCTGAGTTTGTGGGGCTGGCAACATGGGCTGGTGGAATTCCCAGTTCTTAGTGAAGGCTGCCTTAGAAAGGAGGGTGATTTTCTCTTCTGAGCAACTGGAGTTGTGAAGTGGGGTGGAGGAAAGAGACTAGACATGTGTGCACAGCGCCGCAAAAGGAAGCTGTCTTCCAGTTTCCAGTGCCCCTTTTGCCCTGCAGCTAGTTTTGTTCTGTTTCAGTTTGTTTTCCTGTGCTGGGCTCAAACTCAGAAACTTGTCCAAGCTAGGCAAGTACTCAACCACTGAGCTACATCTCTAGCCCCAGCTGGTCCTTGCATTTCTATCCTTTTTCTTTGTTTATCTTACAAGAGAAAGCTGGGCCACAGCTGTAGAGGAAGCACAGAGAAATGCTGCCTCCTTCTTTAGGAAGTGGTAACCTTTTGCTGATTTTGAAAAACACCCTATTAGTCTGACTTGGAGGCTGGAGGTGTCATTGTTGATCCCTCCCAAGAGGCCTGTACCATCCCTCTACTTCCCCTTCTCCTGAGGTAGCTCAAATTGTCAGGAAGTATTTGCTACCACCTTCTAGAGAATTAGTCTAATTCCACGTCCCTGAAAAAAATCCAAGGACAGTTCTGTGTCTGTTTCTGGAGTCTTTTATTTTTATTTTTCTAGCTTTAATGCCTTCCTCTCAACTTCTGCTTTATGCAATGCTTTTCCTCTCAACTTCTGCCTCTGCTGGTTGCGCCTCAGTGTTTATGTCATTCCTTAAGTTTACGAGAAATTACAAAAGCGTTCTAGCATGGAGAAGAAAGGGACTTTTGCCTGTCTGAGTGTTGTGTCTCTGCTCCCGCAGTCGGAGATTGCATGAGACTTTTGACGTTCCTGTCCTGTTGACTCATAGTCCGTGTTCTGCCAACTTGGCCTGCAGATCTTAGGATATGCAGAATTGCAAGTAGCTTTTTCTCTTTCCCCTAAATGTACCTTTCCCACTAAATGTGGCTTTTTTTTTAGCTAAAGGGAAACTATCCATCACTTCTAATCTACATCATTAAATCCCCTCTACCATCTTACCCTACTCCAGCCACTTCAGATTCTGGTTCTACTGTGGTTCTACGGCGCTTATATGCTTGTTCCTTCCTCTCGCCTAGGGGTTCAGTGACTCTCTTTTGCTATTCCAGACGTTGATTACTATGAGAACAAGACTTGAGACTGGCGTTGGTCCCTCAGGGACTGCCAGCAATCTTGGATAGCAGTCCGCAGGGTTTTGCTACTTGCCTGTGTGATCGTTGCTGGCAGCACTGGGTCCTGCTTTGAGATCCGTTTGGAGAACTCGCTTTGTTCTTTCCTCAGCTTACCTCTGCTAATGCTGTTGGCCTGTCTACAGGAACTCTGCAGATACAGATGTCCACTCAAACACTCTTGTCCTATCTCAAGGTTTCCTGGGCTACCACATTGGTGTGTCTAGAAATAGTTTGATTTGTGTGTAGATCCGTGGGGTTAGCTGCTTTCAGTTATTCTGCCATATGCCAACCGTGCTGTTCTAGGTGCTGAGACTGGGGGTCTGCCTGGAATGGGTGACATTCTAGGAACAAAGCCCAGCACCCGCAGCTTCCAGAGTCAAGTTTCCAGAAAGAACCATCTTGTACTGTTTAAGTAATGTTCCTACTGCAAAAGCTGAGGTATGGATACCTCCTCTACTTGCCATCTTGTCATCCTGATGAGGTGTCCAAGGATGAAACCTTGCAGAGGTGTGACACCCACCTTTTGTATTGTTGGAGTTATAGGCTTTTATTGTTTTTCCTCTAAACCAGAGTATTACCAATATGTTGAGTGGTAGCTAACTTAGTTTTGGGAGTTAGTGTAGGAAAACATTCTGTCTTTCCTGTCTTGATTGCATCTTAGAGAGGACGTAAACATTGGATAGATTTCCAGAAACCTCAGGAAAAAAGTGACGTCTAGATTCTGATCCTGTGATGTGTAAAGTTTCAGCATGGGTGCTTTTGAGTTTTATGTGATACAGGAGATTATTTCTGACACTACACAAACGGCACCTTTTAATTCTGACTCACATCAAAATTGCACTTTCATTAGCACTGTTGCTTGAAAGGCTATTGAGAAGGAAAAGATGCAGTTAAGGAAAGCACTGTTTCATGGGGCTGTGGTGAACGTCTGGAGAGTCGTTGGTAAGTGACTGAAGGTTGGAAAACGCTAGTGCAGGAGAGACTGGTGGCCGTGTGAAGATGAGCTGGTGACACAATTAGGTTCTCAGCTCTCACTAATGGTGACCTTTGGGTAATGCCTAATTCTTCCTGGCCCTCTGCTTATTAGAAATTTGGACACGAGCTACCCTGTGTGCCATTGAGCATTCTGTGAGGTGCTTCCGGTGGGTTTCCAGGAGTGAACGTGGGCATGTGGGTGGCACACCGTAAGTCAGGAATGCTTTATTTATTTCACTGGGGTCCCAGGACGTTTGGCCTTTGCCAATTTGTTCACTTTGTCCGGGCCTTAAGTTTCGTTTTCTCACATTTGAGGTTTGGTTAAACAACTTGAAGATGCTTCATCTTAAAGTCTCCCTGGGTCCTTGGATGGGGACACCTGTTATACGGAGGTGGTGTGCATTATCCACAAGGCTGTAGCCAGTTCAGGGCAGGAAGAGGCCATGATGGTGGTTCTTCTGAGCAGAGGCTTGCTTGTGAGCCATGCATGGTAGCTCTGAGTATATCTTTAGAGAATGAAGTGAGAGTAAGTCTGCCAACTGCCCTTTCTTCTTGCATAATATTGTTAACTGAAAGTGCCAGGGACAGCCTGAGAGGCAGCACAGATAACTGTAGAACTGCTTCCCTCCTGTAAGTCAGGCCTCAGAAGCTCAAAATTAGCACTAAGATAGTCTTGAGTTTCTTTCACAAAATTTACCTCCCATGGTTTCAGTAGACATGCTAATTTGAGTGCAGAAGCATGACATGTTTTAGAAAGGTAGAATTCCACTTCCATGGCCCTCTTTGAGGCTCCCTGAGAGGGTCTTAGCTCCCAGATACGCTTTTGAGAAATCTGCAAAGGTTAGATTTTTTTTTTCTTTATTTTTTAAAAGCCAGCATGCACTGTGTGAATACCAGGCAGTTGGGATGGGGAGGATGCTCCTGCCCCTTAGGGCTGTTCCCCTCAGTTCCTCTCTGGCCCTGTCCTTCAGCTTCACTTACCACATCTGCTTCTCTGGGCCCAGGTCTTGGTCACTCTGGCCTTTTCTTTCGAGATGGTAAGAGAAGAAGCCCTCCCCAGTGGTTTGTTGCCCACAGTTAGGACAGGGCTAGAGAACAAGGCAATTGGCCTTTTGCTGTTGGTGTGCTTTCACTGCTTACTTCCTTTTAGCTACTTAAGATGCTTTTGCTTAGTGATAATGAATGAACACACTCAGAGCAGCTTCCCACTGAGCTCAGGTATCTGCCTTCTCTCAATGTTCCTTGTTCCTTCCACCATGGATGCAAGTCACTGTGGTAGATCAGGGCTCTCTTCCCACTGGGCATGAAGTTGGGGGGGGGTGCTTATTTATGCTGGCTTCTGGCCTTTCTCGGGTGGAACATCCTCACAGTTTAAGAAATCCTGCCCCCCTTCACCCCCACATTTCCACAATTAGCTAAGCCTTGGTCCATCCCATGAGCTCCCCAGAGGCTCCCACAGTCTCACCATTGCTTATGCTGATCTAAGGGCAATTTCTCTGTTTGGTTTATGTGTGTCTTGTAGGAGTTCTGCCTTCTTTACAACTGTGGCATGACCCAAGTGGTGTGGCTAGGGCTATCGTTTCTGTGGTGTGGCTGGATGCCAGGTAGCTGATCTCTTGTGTGCATGGGATGCAGCCAAGATCCCAGCTCTAAGCTCTTAGCTCTCTAGGTGTCTGGATTTGTCCCAAGTTACAGCCACACTGGCATGCTTTAAGTATAGGAGTCTAGAAGGTACTTTGGGGACCACAGAGGACTATTTTCTGGTCCTTTGTGTTCGGGTCAGTAAAGGCAGCTTGGGCAGCTGACGGATGGCTTGTGCTCCACAGCATGGGAGCGACATTCCCCTTGAGGACTGTGCTCTTTCAAGTTGGGTGTTATCCACCCACATGGCTGTCTGCTGTGGCCTTAAGTCCTCTTTCTTCAGCTTCCACCAGGGAAGACTGTGTTGACACCTCAAAACCCTTCGCCTGCCCCTTCTCTGATGCAGAGGTTTTTCAGATGTTCTCTCTCCAGGATGCAGAAGCCCTGGAGCTTCTGAAAATGCTGCCAAGAAAGAACCAGGGTGAATCTTGGGCTTGTGGGCACTGGACTGGACATGCCCCCAGGCTATTGAGGTTGAGACCGAGGGAGATTCAGGGTGTTGCTGTGCATACCATCATCCTGATTGAGTCTGCTTGTCAGTGTCTTTTTAGCGAGGGGTCACACTGAGGCAGTGGCATGGCTACCATTTTTATGTATTCAAAATGCAAAGCTGGTTTGGCTTTTCCTTTGTGGCTTGGACCAGTGCCTGTGTGTTTCCATCTGCAAGCCACGCTGGACTTTGATTAGAGGAAAGGACCATACTGTTTTGCCTGTCTGTTGATACTGACAACTCCTGATATGGATTTTTGATTCTGTGTTACTATTTGAAAGTCAGAGACATGAATTCCAGGGGCAGGGTGGCTGTGGTGACATGGCATGGCAAGGAAGTTGGCTAAGGCAGGGATTTGAGGACAGGTATTGATGAACAATGAACTGGACTGGACATTTAGAAGAGTTGTGTTTAAATTCCGCCTATGCTGCTGATAAGTTGTACCCATGCCTAATTATATAACACTCTTGTGCCTCACTTTCCTCAAGATGGGAAAACAATAGCACCCCCTCAGGGATGGTATAACAATGACTTGAGCCAATAATAAAAAGGCCTTTCCATACTGATCTGGTACACAGTAAGTATCAGATCTCCTTTTTGTTTCACTGTGCTTTCAGAGTTATCATGGGAAGAAGTACCTTGCCTGGGAAACCGCAGTTGGCAACACGTGACAAGACTATCATTTCAGACTTTTATACTTTGTTGCGGTTATGTCATCCTAGAGAGAGCTGCCCTCCACACCCTTAAAGACCCTGGAAGTCCCGGCTCAGGAATAGACAGGCTGGGATGATAAAGGGTCAGAGGACTTCTGAGAAGTGAACCAGATTTCCTTCACTTCCAGGCATCACTTCCAAGCTTCACATGTACCAGGCACCAGGAGAATTTCCCCGTAGGCCAATCTGTAACTTTTGACTCACAGCTACTTCTCCTTTTTGGCCTGAGGTTATGCCTTTTGTTTCATTGTGGGCAGTTTCTCAAGCTGGATTTCTATCCCCAAATGTCTGGGTTTTCTGTCCTCGTGCTGGACATCCATGTGTCCTGTTATTAGGATATCTGATGGCATGTGTCAGCATGTCATCAAATGTAAAGTATGTGAAATCATGTCCTGGGTGTGCTTGTCAAAGTTTGAATTTGAGGCTTTACAGTTCCATAGATTGAAACCTTTCTACCTCCACGAACATTTCCCCAGATTTGTCAAAGTCAGGTTGTGTCCCAGAGCCCAGGCTGTTGGTTGTGATCCAGAGCAGAGGCCTGGCTCTGGCAGGGCAGTAGTCAGGGAACTCAGAGCTCCAGAGCAATGTTGAAATATTGCTTGAGCTAAATCAAACCAAAGGTCAGCTTTACTCAGACAGGCATAGAAAACACAATTGCATTCAATTATAGAATGCCACGTTACCCGACAGTATCAGGCTGCCTTTTAAAAAGCTCCAATTGTGACCGTCAGACATCAGGGTTACATGGCTCCTGCCTTTCCTGTGAGATGCCTTTACCCTGTGGGAGGTGAAGAACAGCTTGGGTGTAGGGTTCGGCTCTCGCTGAAAGATTTAGGCTTGTAGCCCTCCACGTCTCTCTTGCCTGGAGGTACCAAAAGGCAATGTGAAATTGACTGTCTCTACAGACAAGGTTGTGCAAGGTAGTGATAACATTTTGCATTGAAAGATCCCCCCCCCCCCAGTATATAGTCATTGCTCATGGTTTCATGTCATATAAGGATATACTCACATAGGTATGCATTGTATGTTTGGTCCTGTGTGTTATAAGGTATGCGTTGTGTATTCCGTCTCATGTTATATAAGATCTACTCACATAGGTATGTACGTGTGTTGAGGCTGCTCCTCTGTGATCTTTCCTCTCCTTTTGCTCGGCCCTTACCTCTCATTAATTCCCTTTGTTTTCCTAGACAATTTTGCTTCTGCTTTTGGTTCTGTGTATCTATATAAAATCTAGGAGCCACAAGTGAAAGGAAAACACAGAATATCTGTATTTCTGAGACTAACATAATTTGATTAATATGATCATCTCCAGTTGTATCCATTTTCTCAAAAAGCCATAGCCTTGTTCTCAGTGGCTGGAAAATGTGCTACTTGTAGCTGGACACCAAGGTTGGTTCTATAACTTAGCTGTTATGAATAGAGTGAACATTGGTATGCATGTATGTCTGTGTGGAATTTTACATTTATTGGTTTTTTGAGTTTGGTTGTTTGAAGCAGCATTAGCAGATCAGTACTGTCCCATTTTACTGGTGAGAAAACTGAGTCTGAAAAGTTTGTGTCTGTTACTCAGGGTCAGGTTTGTGTGACTTGGAGTTCTGCATCTTTTCATCACACCATGATGCCGGGTTGCCTCACTTCAACATGGGGAAGCAGGAGGGACATCAGCAGCTCTTGATTTTAGAAAGTAAAACAACCCACGGAGTTGCTAATCGAGTGGAAAGAACTTGAGTTTTGAAATCAGAGTCGTTGGGTTTACATTTGCCTCTGGTTTGTTTTGTGACCCTGAACCAGCTACTCTCGTCCCTGCTCTGTTTCCTGGTTGAGAAAAATGAGGATAACAATACCTTTCTCAGAAGCTGGTATCAGAGATTCTGGAAATTGATCTGTGTAATGTGTCTGAGGCTTTGTAAATATGAGTCAGTGTTTCCTGCCACAGAGTGCCACCATGTTCTGATAAGTTTATTAATTTTAGATGGTAGAAGAAATCAGGCAATGTATGCATGATGGATACCGACAGTCTATTCATCTTCTTTTCTTTTGTTCCCTGGTCTGTCTTTGCCTCTCTCTCTCTTTCTTTTTATCTTTTTCTCTCTGTCTCTGTCTGATTGTCTTTCTGTCTCTGTTTTTCTCCCTGTCTCTGTTTCTGTCTCTCTCTCTGTCTCTTGTGCATGCATGTGTAAATGTGGAGGCCAGAAGTTGACGTCAATGGTCTTCCTTGCTCTCCACTTTACAAATTGAATCATGGTCTCTCACTTAACCCAGGACTCACCTATTTGGCTAATTTAGCTTCCAGCTTGCTCTTGGGATCATGCCTCTGCACCCAGTGTACCTCCTGAGCTACTTCCCCAACACCTGGTTTTTCAAGTTCCCATGAACTGATTCTAGGGTTTCAGCCAGTTAGCCACACATCATAGCTTATAATTGGGCATCTTAAATTCTC
Source organism: Pachyuromys duprasi (assembly GCA_028658305.1). NCBI lineage: Eukaryota > Metazoa > Chordata > Mammalia > Rodentia > Muridae > Pachyuromys > Pachyuromys duprasi. Next base: position 83,967,160 of record CM053763.1, read on the forward strand.
CACTCCCTGCCTACCTACCTCCTCATCTCTGCCCCTTCTGTTTGATTCAGTTTTTCCTGTTTCTGAATCGTTTCTTCTGACCTTCTTTTCTCCTTCTGAGCATTTTCTCTGTGTTTTGTACCCCTCTGATATTCACAAAATTTTCCCTAAAAGTGTTTTCTTACCATCTGTCTTCTTGCTTTTCCTGACACTGGCTTCCTGTTTCTTGATTCTCCTTAGGTTCAGAACTCCTTTGAGCCAATGTTAGCACCTTCTTTTTTCTTCTGAGCTGCCTCAGCCAGCCTTCACTGATGTGGTCATCACCTGCTGGCCAGTGAGCGCCACAGCCTTCACTGGGCCCTCCTTACCATGCAGACTCTTACTAGATGACACCAGTCCTCATTCTGGGGCTTCTAGGAGCTTCTCCTACTTTGTTCTTGTCAGTAAGGCATTCTTACTGCTTTAATCCATTCAAGTTTTTATAAGAACGCACTCAAGACTCAGAAATTTTACACAAGAGAAATTGTTCCTAAGGAGCCTGGATGTCCAAGGTCAGAGTGTCCAAGGTCATCAGTGTCTCTTGTTGGTTCCCCTCTCCTGGAGGGGAAGATCTCTTTATTTTAACTTGGTACAAGGAACAGATAGGAATGAGCCCACCCCGCAAGGTCTAAGAAAAAGGATTTATATTATTTATTTTTTGTGTGTATGAGTGTTTGCTTGTATCTATGAATATGCACTGTGTGTGTGTGTATGTGTGTGTGTGTGTGTGTCTTCAAGCTTTTACAAAAGCGCCTCCATGAAGGTCATAGTCCTATCCAAGAGCAATCTGCTCTGATGATTGATTTATCTTGAGGCCTCTGATTTCAAAGCATTGTCAGGAGATTCATACCTTAGTGCATGGATCTGGGAAAAGGTGTTTCCTTCTAGCTCTGATCTCAAAGTGACTGAGTTGAATAGCAGACAGGCTGCCCTTACTCTCTGAATCTCGTCTCAGATGGCAAGGGCAGGGTATGTCATGTAATATCTCCTTTTCCTGCCTTTGGGAAGCACTGGATACTTGTACTCCATTGAACCTTTGCACTGGTGTTTTGGCAGAGTAGACAGTTAATGCACCAAATAATTTAAACAACACATGGTATCTAAAATTTCACTGTTTGTTAGTCCAAAGATAAGGTTTGGGCATTGCTACTATTTGCCCCATACTGTTCAAAGTATATAGCCATAGGTCTTTTAGGAACTGTTCACTGTAATTGCCATGACGATTTTATCAACATGTATTTTGAACATATTTGTATGTCTCCAATTTGTATTTTCTTGTGCATTATATGTGAGTCATGCTTAGTGTCATTACTGCCTGCTTAACCCACACTGGAAGGTGGATTTACAAACTACAGAAGCACAGAGGGTCTGAATGTGACTTCTGAAGTCCATAGAACTGGACACGAACAGGAATGAATAGGTTCATTAGGTTCCAAAGCTGAGCTTTTTTTTTTTTTCCTTTTTAAGTTTCATACAATTCTTCAGAAAGCCTTCACTGTAGAAAGAGAGATGTCCTCAGGACCTCATGGCAAGCAGGGAGGTCTCAGCATGCATACCCCACAAGCTGGCCCACTGTTGTCCAGACTAACAGTTAACCCCAGGGTGTTGCCACCCAGCTGCCCTTCCTTCTCTTCAGAGTACTCCACAAACTCTTCTGCAGTCATCTGGTCCCTCAAGAAAGGACATCCCCAGCTATACAAAACAAACCTAGGCAACAGATACCCTGGTATCCTGAAGCTGGGCATGAGGGCATGCCTGTAAAGCCAGCACTTGGGAGGTGGTAGTAGGAGGGTGAGGAGTTCAAAGCCAGCTCTGGCTACCTAAGACTCAGTCTCAACAAAGGAACTACATAACCAGCCAACCCACCAGCTAAAAAAAAGCAGGTGTGATTATTTCCAGCCCTTTTGTAACTGAAAATATTTCTAAGTCTTGTTTATAAAACTGACCAAATGGGCTAAGTAAAACCACAAGAATGTCATCCAGACCCAGCCCTACCCCACCCCCTCAAGCCTTTGCTCATTTGCAGGGCCAGGGCTGGGAGACCCCTACCCCACCCCCACTCCAGCCCCACCCCGCTGCCACCACAGGGGATCCCTGCAGGCCAGGGGTGCTGGTGTGTCTTTCTCCACTTATCCCTTTTCTCATTTGCCTCCTCCACCCACTTCTCAAGCTGCTGATAGCTGTGGTTCCTCTTTGTGTAGAGCACAAGACTGAGGAGAACTTGAAACCTAAGCTGGGGCTTGGAGAGGGCACTGACCGAGAGTAACCCCAGTGCCTAGTGCCAGGGCTTCTCTCCTCTGCCTCCCACCCTCCTCCTTCCCCCTCCTCCTCTGCTCCCAAGTCAGCCTCAGGCAAGAAAGAAAGTGGGGGGGGGAGATGATGGACAGTCCCTTGGCCAGGAAGACCCCCAGGGTTAGGGCTTCTCCTTTACACGTGCCTCTCTCTGCTAGTGAAGTGTTTCCTTAGCGTGGGCGCAGAGGCTTGACCCAGATGAATAGCAAGAAACCCAGGATGGTGTCTCATTCTTTCCCAGCCCACGGACACATCTCATCTGTTTGTTCTTTTTAGCCACCAACCTCTTATTTTTGTTTTGCCTTTCTCCTCCTCTTTGCCCTGCTTCACTGTGCCCAAAGCTCCAGGGACCTGGTACGCGGCTGTTTGCCGCTCAGGCTGATCTGGAAGCTGTGCTCATCTGGCACATCTGGTTCATGCTGAAGGGACTGTGGTGAGAGAACTTGTTTGCATACAGCTTTCTGTCTTCCCAGATGTTCGCATTCTGTGATAGTGATCATACCTTCTCATGTAAATACTCCTAGCTAGTCAGCTTGTGTGTGTGTGTGTGTGTGTGTGTGTGTGTGTGTGAGAGAGAGAGAGAGAGAGAGAGAGAGAGAGAGAGAGAGAGAGAGAGAGAGAGAGAGAGAGAGAGAGAGAGAGAGGCCAAACATCAGTATTGAATTTAGGGTCTCTCAGTAAACCTGGGGCTCACTGATTTGGGAACACCAGCTGGCCAGCAAGCCTCTCTCAGGTGTCTGCCAATCTCCACTTCCTCAGCACTGGGATTTCAAGTGTGTTCCATGGTACATGACTTTTTACATGGGTGTTGGGGCCAGGGATTCAGTTCCTTGTGCTTGCCCAATAGGTATTTATTGAGTGAGCCATCTTCCCAGCTCTGTACAAACCTATGAATGTTATTAGTTCCGTTTTACTTTTAAAAATTATTACACTTGATTTATTTATTTTCTGTGTTGGTATAGGGTGTGAAGGGAGAGGGCAGCTTGTGGAAGTCAGCCCATGTGGGTTCCAGGGGCTGAGATTGGGTTGCCAGGCTTGGTGGCAGATGCTTTCCCTGCTTAGCCATCTTGCTGGCCCTAGCTCCATTTGATATCTAAGAAAACTGAGACCAAGAAGACCAAGGAGAAGGGCCAGGTGAGGCTCAGAGTCACAGAGGTAGGAAGAGGCAGGGCTGGTATTTGAGCTTAGCCTTTCTGATGCTGTCTCTGGTGCTGGATCAAGGGGACCCTGTGTTCCTCTAAGAAACATGGAAAAGAATTTTTCAGAGAACATTTTATTTGTTTGTTTGTTTTTCTTTTTTTTCCTTTTTTTTCAGAGAACATTTTAACCACACATTCCACAGATAGTAAAAGCCAAGTCCATGTCAACTCTTTTGGTTCCAGTTAAGTGACTGAGTGACTTAACTGTCTTTCCCACCAAGTGACATTGGTCTTATCTGGAATGACTAGTCTGTCACTGGCTATCTACTTGTGTTTGTCCTCACAGTTGGGAGACAGTTTGATGCCTCTTGTTGACGCTCTATAAAATGTTAGGTCTGTCTATCTATCTATCTATCTATCTATCTATCTATCTATCTATCTATCTATCTATCTATCATCTATCTATCTATCTATCTATCTATCTATCTATCTATCTATCTATTTATTTTCCCTCTATCTCCATCTTCCTCGTCCTTCTCCTTCTTCTCTCCCTCTCTTAGTACTAGGGATTGATCCTGGGGCTCTACATGTTAGAAAAGTGCTCTACCCCTGAGCTATATCCCTGTCTGTTCTCCTCCCCCCCCCCTTAGTGTGTGTGTGTGTGTGTGTGTGTGTGAGACAAAGAGATGTTAAATTGCTGAAGCTGGCTTTGTACTTGTAATCTTCCTTCCCTTGAACCTGATATAACAGGTATGTGCCATTAGGCCTGGCTTTTAGTCATTTTTTTTAAATGAAGTTCTGAATAGACACTTGAGTGAGCCTTGACCATTCCTTCACCTTGTAGATGGTAATACCAGGGGGAGGAAAAGCAAAGTAGTTCCATCGCATCTGGGAACTCAGCCGGGTAAATACATAATCCACACCTTAAGTATGTGTGCCTACCCATGTGTGCACACAGACACGTCTTATCAGGCTGTGAATTTGGCATCCCAGTGTTCTTGGGAAAATCAAGCACCTCAGCTAATGAGAGCAGTGGTCCCTGAGCAGATCATCTTGGCAGTTCTTTGTGGAGCACTTCCCTCAGCTCAGGAGTTCCCCTGGCTTGTGTGTACATTTCTCACCTAACCCTCATGGTCAGTCCAGGACTGTGGAAGCTGTTTTTCTATTGGCTTTAGTTGTATATTTGCTTATTTGCTAATTCTTTCTGGTGCTGGGATGGAGCTCAGAGCTTCACGCCTTAGGTAAGTGCTCTAACCACTGAGACATACCCACAGCTTTTTACAGATTTTATTTTGAAACAGAGTCTCTCTCACTAGGTTGCCCAGCTTGCCTTATATTGTGGACCAAGAAGACCTTGACTTTGTGGTCATCCTGTTTGAGCCCCTGGATAGTTGGGATTACAAGTGTGGGCCACTGTCAAACTGCTTCATTATTTAATCACCTCAGCCTCCCTCTGCTTTATTCCAGCTGTGCTTCTAGCTGTTTCTCACCTGATGCTTCTCTTCACTTGGGCTGACGAAACGAAGTAAGCATAGGGACACTCTAGCCATCTTGACCTAGGTTGTTTTACATTAATATCGTGATTGGTCTTTCCTGATAAATTTACCGCTTCAAATTTGCTCATTTCCCAAGTCACATTAGCTCATTTTACATTCATGCATTGTATCCATCCACCATCCACTTATCCATCTGTCCATCCATCCATCTCCCCACCCATCCATCTAGCCATCCATCTGTCCATCCGTTCTTCTATACTTCCATCCATCCACCCAGCTAGCCATCCATCCATCTGTCCATCTAGCCATCCATCTGTCCATTCATTCTTCTGTCCATCCATCCATCCATCCATCCATCCATCCATCCATCCATCCATCCATCTGGCATGTTCACCCAAGAAGAATAGCTGTTTCAGTCCTCTGGCTTGGTTCATTGTTTTCCTATCTAGCTAGCTGTATATTCAAGACAGAGACCAGCAAGGACAACAATATCCTACTTTGTCTTTGTACCACTTCTTTCCCTCTTCTCATTTTTCCTTCCTACTCCTCAGATCTGGGGTTTTGTGGAATTTGTTCTCTTTGTCTCTTCATTCATGCACATATGTTGAGAATTTACTGTGAATTTACCCCATGAGTACAGGATTTCTGGGTGCTTGCCATTGTGAGGGGGATTGTCTTGACCCCACTAAATTCTGGGGGTGGATGATTTGTAGTCTTTTCTAGAACTGTATCCTGACCTCCCCTATGATAACTGCCCTATGATAACTGTGCAGATAAATTTCATCTTCTTCTGACTGCTTCTAAGGACTGTCTTCCTCTTTCCTATTCTTCCGTTTTTCTGTACTTCGTGTGCCTCTTTTGCCTTCTTACTGATAACCAAGAAAGCCCCGTGAGGACAGATCTGTGTTCTCTTTTTTTCTTGCATATTGTTATACAGTGCAGTCAAACAACCATTTCAGTGACAGTGACTATATTAATATTATTTTTTGTCTCTTTGTTTTTCGAGACAGAGTTTATCCATGTAGCCCTGGCTGTCCTGGAACTTTCTCTGTAGACCAGCTGGCCTCGAACTCACAGAGATCTGTTTGCCTGTGCCTCTCCAGTGCTGGGATTAAAGGTGTGTGCTGCTGTTGCCTGACGTATGTTACTGTTTAATTAGTATTTGTTACAAGCCATTGCCTGAGTTTATAGACATATGTCTAGTCCCTAGAACTTCAAAAGGTGGATACGGTTATCTTCCTTTACAGATAGAGCCGGCCCCTCTAAAGTATAGTGACATTCTATGGCCAGATAGCTAATTTATAGCAGGGTACAGTTTTGCATTTTAGGTCTTAAGCTCCCAATGCCCTTTTGCCTGTATAATTTAGTTTTGAAGTGTGATTTCTTTGTGTATCTATGGGCCTGGAACTTACTCGGTAGCCAAGGCTGACTACTAATTTGCAGTCTCCCCCCTCTGTCTCCTGAGTACTGGGATTACAGGTGTGCACCACCACGTATATCTATTTTTCAAACTTGGTTTCTTCCTTTTGTTGTTGTTGTTTTAATTCCTGAGGCCCAATTCCTGTTCCTAAGAGCTTGGTTCATTGTTCTGGGCTGTGGGTCTAGGCTTTGGGACTTTTCTAAACTTCCCACGTGGGTCTAGCAGCATCCAAGGTTGAAAACTGGCGTACTGTACAGTCTTGCCTTCCTGTGCGTATATGAGTTGCAGCTGGAGACGGGACAGTAGAAGATAATGTGTGTGTTTCCACGTGACCAGACTGTAAGTTGTTTGTAGCCAGCGATCTTTGGCACTCCCTGCAGCGTCCCCACCCAGTTAGTCTGCCACACTATACTTGTGCCCTGCCAAAGGCTGTTGACTGTTTAACTGGCTTCTTGGTTTCTGTGTATCATCCAGGGGATAGGCAGTTGGAGGCTGATCACATCCAGCCGTTTTTATCCTCAGAGACTGTTGACATAACAGAAGCATCTTATAAACATGTGAAGCACATTTGCTGGTCTCCAGAGTATTGCTGGATGACCTAGGCCCATTGAAAGTGCAGCCTTGGTCAACCTCCCACACTTTGGCTGCCCAGAAGGGGGGAAGTGTTCTCAAGATCCTAAGTAGGATGCTGTGTACTGCTGTGGCTTTGCTTAGGAAGAATTTCTGCTCAACTGGTTGGTCCAAGTGTTCATAGGTTTATTCTGTTCTACCAAGGGTCCACAGAGGCCTCTTGACACTCATTTTATAGGTAAGGTCATGGGAGTTTAAGTAGTTCAAACAATCTGGCAAATAAATGAACACAGAACCCAGGATTTGTATTCCCAGTATGGTGTGTATGTGTGCACGTGAGCTTGTGTGTGTGTGTTCATGTGCATGTGTGTATATTTTTACAGGGCATTGAGCATGCTGAGTAAGTGCTCTACTGAATGATCTATATTTCCTAGTTCTCATATATATATATATGTATATATATATATATACACACACACACACATATATAATATTTTTACTTAGTTATAAGCATGTCTGCCTTTTTAACCTAAAATCTCAGCTGAAGCCCTCTGCCTGTCTTCCTTCCTTCCTCCCCACCCCGGTCATGGGAATGCCGGTATGTTCTAGATGTTGTTTTCTTTGGGAAGACACTTCCTTGGTCTCTTCCTGGACCAACTAAGCTGAAAGATCCTTCTGGGATATTTTTGGTAATTTTATCTAGCATTAATTCAGATGTCATTGACTGAGCAGTAATTCTGTGTCAGGCCTTGCTCTAGGTATCTGGAACACTAAGATAAAATTGTGTATTCTTCTAAGCAGAGTTTAATGCTGACAATATTTAAGTAAAATAACTTTTCATAATATATGGCTCCCAGACTCCCTAAATAGGAAGTGTCAAGGTTGCTTATTAAAGTGAAGATTTGTGGGTGGTCTGCTTTAGAAGCACAGGCTTGGATTAAGTGTGAAGGAGTGAGACCCAGAGCCTTCTAAGTGTGCCATAGGTGCTTGGAGTCATGGCAGCTACGGAATTGAGTTCAGTGGTACCGGTTTTGTGTCCTTTATGATGAAAACACCGGGCATGTGACAGCTTGCTGGAGTGCTTATTCCAAGGAAGGACACTTTGGGGTGTCATGAGGAGCCCTAGGAACTACATAGGCGCAGAGGAGAAACTTTTTATCTGCTCTATTCAAAATTACTGAAGTTTGCTCAATGCAGAAGATGCCTGGATTATTCAGATCTATTGAGAGTCTTCCTGAGTTGCTCATCTCCACATGGGGAGACCCTTTTAGATCCCAGGGTAAGCTCTTCTCAGTGCCCTCTGTGGTCTTTGGTTTCTGAACCCCCTCTTCAGGTAACTGGTTTGTGTTTGTCAGGTTTGCCCCCTAGTGGTCAGAATGTGCGTGGGCCTGTGGGCCACAGTTCTGCAAGTACTGCCATTTGGTCACAGAGGATCTGGGTCTTTTGCTTTGGTTTTGTTGTTTGTTTGTTTGTTTGTTTTAATTGTAAAAATAAAGATTTCAGGTTATTAGAAGTTTAGAGTGGAAAGAGAGGAGAAAGACTAGATAAGGCAGGGAAAGGATGGTGTTCTAGAGTGACAGGCTCCTATCCAGCATCTGCTCAGAACCCTTGCTTTACAGATGGAGGACCTGAGTCTCAGAAAGATGCTAAGAAATATTCAGGTGACACCAACAAACATCACCTCTAGCCAGAGACTAAAGTTCTGAATTCTTGGCCAGTGCCTTTTCTGTTTCATGCCACCAGACTGAAGCCTTTCCTGGATGTACTTGTTGTTTAATGGGAGTCAGCGTGAAAGCCTTATAGAAGTCATTGCATTTGGTTAGGGGTGGCTTTTCAAGCATACACATTTTTCTCAGTGTTTGGGGGAACAGGGCTTTACAGCTCTGTATCCCATGTTTTGTTCTGAAATCAAGAAGAAGCCGTGTCTATAAAAGCATCTGGGTGTGTGTTGTAGGTCTCCCCTGTGATTCTTGAAAGTGTAGTCCAAGGCTGGGAGCGTTGGCACCACCCGTGTGCTGCTCAGACGTGCAGATGCAGCACACACTGACACTGCCCAAATCAGGTGCTCCAAGGCCGCTGTCCGGAAGTGCGGCTGAAGCGACCCATCAGGCGATTCTGGCTCACAGAAAAGTTCCAGAGCCATTGCCCGCTGATTCGGGAGATTAGCCCCCATGGCTTGTGGAAAGAAGGCTTTTAGTGTTTTCAGTTCTAGCTACATGACGTGGCATTGGGGAGTCAGGAGCAGCAGGGCTCATGTCACAAACCTCAGGTAGGATGGATGAGATCATTTAAAAGGTCTGGGTTTTCGGTTGGAAACAAGGAAAGCCTGCGTGTAACAACAGTGCTGTGCTGTTTCGGTGTGAGAACACACACTGAGTGTGGCTCAACATGTCATCAGAAAGCAATCTTTTCACGTCTTTCCCAGTGAGACGCGGCTCCTGTAACTCACGTCTCCATAGTGTGTGAGCCAGCAGCCTGTGGTCACCCATCCGTTTAAAATGAAGCAATCAATATTCCGTTCTTCTCCACCTGCCCCACAGCAGTTGAGTGTTTTTTTTTTTTTTTGAGTTATTAACTGTAAACAAAACACCATTTTCCGATAGGGTTGAAGCTCCAGGATTTCCTGGTGGACAATGAAACATTCTCTGGATTCCTGCATCACAATCTGTCCCTCCCAAGGCCTACTGTGGACAGCCTGCTGCAGGCTGACGTCAGTCTCCAGAAGGTAAGCTACCACCTTCAGTGAAGTCAGTGGGGTCGGTCACTAGGATGTTGTTGAAGGTTTTGGACAGACAGAAAATAAAGCCCTGTCTTTGAAAAGGCTGTGAAGGAAGCTTTGAAGCTCTAACAGCTTCAAATATATATTTTCACCTCATTTTACTCTCTGCTCTGGTTGACATAGACAAACCTCATAGCAAGTGGAATGTGTTGCCCAGCATCTGGGCTGGCTTGTTGAAATGAAGTTGATTTTGTGTCTATTCTTTGGCATTGAAATGACTTCCTCCTACAGGGGTTATATTTTATGTTAAGGTGAATTTAAACTTTTTTTTAAATGTAGTTCTGAAATAAGACCCAGAGGTGTTGATTCTTGAACTAGAATCTATCACACAAGATTAAACAAAATACTTAAGGCTTCATTTTATAGATGGGGAAGATACATAAGGAGAATTTTGTTAAAATTTAAAGTATAATATTAGTGTTTTTATAGACTTTTCTCTTTATGGTCCTAGAGAATTTCCATGGCATCATTTATTCTCATACCACTCTTGGGCAGAGTGCATGGTTATACTTTTTTTTTCCAAAGCTTTTTCTTAACTTTGTTCTCTGGCAGAAAGGAGAGTTGACCCCACACAGCCTGTGCCTTTGTACTGGCCTGACTTTATAGTAAGCAGAATCCGTGGGGTTGTTTATGCTTGAAGAGATTTTTGCTTCACATGGCTGAGAATTTTTAAAATTAGAAAAATGTGCTTACGGCACAATCCTATGAAACTGGGAAAGTATGCTTTGCGTTTACCAATTGTGTGGTTGGGAGGTGGGCCAGGGGCAGCAGACTTTTGAAATCCTTGCGTTTAGCATAATTTCCATTGCCTCCTGCCAACTTGATATCTGTTGCACGCTGTCAGTTTAGACTGAGAGGCATCCTCTGGGCAGGTCTTTGCATGGTGATTAGAGTTTCAGAGTTGTTAGGGTTCTTCATCCCAGCATGGCAGCAAGGACTAAAGGCAGGAGTAAGCCTGGAGTGGACTTGAGTATCTGGCAGTAGGTGACAATTGAGTGGACGACATGGTGGGTGAGATTCTCTGCAGTGTTCATAAAGCTACATGAGTGTTGAGAGGCTTTGGCCTCATCACTTGCATCACTCTGCAGGGCCGCTCTGTGGCCAGGATGGACTACATTCAGTTAAGCTGATAAAGAAAGGGGTTGGTAATATTAAAATAAAGAGCCTGAATCACTCACTCATCCATTCAACAAATGTTCTTCTTGTGCTGTGCATACAAGTATGAGCCTCATAAGCAAAAGCAATCCCATATTATTGCAGAGATTTCTGTCTGCTGGTCAGTGAGGCTCAGCTATGAAAAGTACTGTTTATTTAAACCCAGACAGGCTAGGAGTGTATAGCCAAAGAGAGGTTTCCTGGTTGGTTAGTCTAGAGAACAGGTAAGAATGACTTAGAACAGCTTCACTGATGACTTGATAGTGGCCTGCTTTTTTATATATAATATAATATAGTATAATATAATATATAATATTTATTTATTTCAGGAATCAGCCTAATTTCAGTGTCCAATCTCAGAAGTTCCAGAATAGTTAGGATGACTTTCTGCTGATGGTTCCAGGGGTTTCGACTCTGGGTTTCTATTAGCTGTGTCATGTGTTCTAGTCACATTAAGAGAATGACTTGCACTAAGGATTTCCCTGTGCTAGAGGGGCAAGAGTGTGGAGGCACTGAGTCATGCACGCAGATTGGAAACATGTGGCTGATCTTGCCTTGATTCATTCCATGGTGACTGCGGCGCTGCTCTTACGATCTTCGGGGCTGTGTCGTCACACTCCCCCAAAGGTGTCTAGGACCCAGCTCTCCATCCTGATAATTTTTCCTTATCTCTGTTTACATGAAAATCCTTCCAGGTGTTTTTACAAGGCTACCAGTTGCATTTGGCCAATCTCTGTAATGGATCAAAATTAGAAGAGATCATTCATCTTGGTGACCTGGAAGTGTCTGCCCTTTGTGGTCTACCAAGGGAGAAGCTAGACACAGCGGAGCGAGTGCTGCATTATAACATGGACATCCTGAAGCCCATCGTGGTGAGTGGACATGCTGTGTGCAGACCCTTCAAGCACTGATGCTTTCGGAATACAAAATCTTTTCCTGGACAACATGACTTGTTTTTGTAAAAACTTGGGGCTGGCTGGGACTTGGTGATATAATTCTGCCCACTTGAATTTTGAGTGTTCTTTCAAATTTCCGTCCATTTCCCAAGGGGTGAGTTGGAGAAGAGTGTTCTGGGAGTGGCTGAGTGCACGCCCATGGTCTCTTGTGCCCGTTTCAACTAGAGAAGGCCCATCATTCATGTTTTTTTTTTTAATTGTACTTATGAGGAAGAGTCCATCCTCTAGATTTAAGTTTTGAAAGGATTAATGGGGGGATAGCTAATTATTAGTGTTTTTAAAACCACTGAAAGGGGGAGATTGTGGTTAGATTGTAAAACATTGGCTTCGGGTAAGACCATGTAAAAATCATTAGCTCATACAATGACAAGAATGTATTAGAAAGACACGCTCACAAAACAAGCCATAATCAAGGAATGCAGGTAAGTCTGGGGCATATCCGTCATCAGGGTTTTGTCTGTAAAAATCCTAGCATAAAGATACCTGTGAATTTTCCGAGATCTCTGGAGAAATGCCTCCAGTAGTGCTCTGCATTACTCAGCACTCTGCTTTTCTGTTTACCGGGGAGAGCTGTTGTGTCCGTAGGTCCCCTGAAAAGGCATGTTCTTCGCTATACTAAGCCGATGCTGTAAGCATGTGGAACACTGGGAAGCTGGGTTTCGTTATAGGCTGCTATGCCCTCTTAGGGGCTCCTACGATGGCCAGTTTCTGTCAGAGGCCAAAGTAGATCATACCTTGGTGTGGGCTTTCAGATACCTCAGTGAGGACTGTCTGAACAGGCTGTGAAGAAGTTCTTGCATGTGGCTCAACTCTTGTAATTCTGTAGCTGTTGCCTGAGGCCTAAGGCCTGAGGCACAGCTGAGTTTCTTCTAGGTGCTTCTGTGGTGTGCACACGTGCCAGGCGTTGTGACCAGCTCAACCTTTCCTTACTCCTGAGGTAGTTAGTTCCGTTTCAGGTTTGTAAAAACTACCAAGTGTTTGCTTTGGTGGTCTGTGATTCCATTGGTTATTGCGTCTGTTACTGCAATTTCAAGTAAGAGGTATTTCTTTATTGAAGATGTTTGTAGTGCTCCAGGCAACAGAACTATGTAGATACATGCACTGCTGCGAATCTGTGCAGACCATTGACAATTTGTGAGACTTAGAGCATCGAGGTCATTACAATTGGAGTGAAAGGTATGATATGAAATCCGCTTTACTTCATTATAAGACACAGAGGTAAACATTTGTCCTTCAAATTCAGGAAATATGAATTATTGTAGACGACACAGGAATTGATTATGGTGCCCGTTTCTTTGATCTCCCTTCAGTTTACTCACTAGACAGCTGTCGTGCTTACAGCACAGTAAAATCCCTCCTCTTATAGAGTGCCCAAACTACTCACAATAGGACGCCATCCTGGCCCTCATCATCTAGCCATTAACAGCTCAGCTTTGAACTTGAAATTCCTCTCCAAAACATTCGGGAGGGTTTGCAAGGCCGTGGAAATATACCTTCAAACCTGGCAGCTGTGTGTCATCCTGTCTTGTTAAATCCTGAAGAGTAGTAGCCTCATGAACAGGTGTACCTCCTGGGCATAGAAAGTGGAATTCTGCTTCTGCCCTTTGCTTCTCCATAAAGTCAAAACATGGAGTTCTTATGAGTAAACTATAGGGAGTGATCAGGATTGAGCAGTGTGAAAATGTTTTGGAAGATTCTTCTGGGATGGAACGTCTCTCAAACATTTTGTAATGTTATTTGTTGAATTAAGCAGTGCCTTAATTGGAATACTGGGATTGGTACTTGGTTTATAATAAGCACACATTTTCTCTTGCTACTTAGATGAAATTTTAACTCGTGATGGTCAGTGTGTGTGACCTGTGCTGTTAATTGTGCCCCCAGGCAGTTAATCATGCCAAGAACTTTGAGAACAACAGCCAGATGCATGACCCGGTATCATGGGAGAAGACTGTTCTGTTAATATGCCATTTCTGTACCAAAAGAGGATCATCAGAACAGACATGTTTTGAAATATTTTCCCCTTGTTTTATTGTTATTTTTGGTGAAGGTATTTCCCCATTTTTTAGCCAAAAATATTATGACTCTTTTTTCTGGGTCTCCTCCCACTGGTTGAGGTAGTGGTGTTTGGACAACATGGGGCAATGTGGCAGAGTTAGAAGGCAATGACGTGAGAACAAGATCTGGGTTCAAATATTGGTTCAGCGTTTTATAAATGTCATTGACTTCGGAAAAATTAACTTAGGCTCTACAAGCCTCCACTTCTTTTTATTATATATGGATATGATATAGTTTGGCATTTATTATGATTATTTGTTTTATATAACTACATAGATATATCAATAGGTTGGTGCTCAGTGAATGGAAAGCTGAACATTTAGTTGACATAGTATAAATTGCATGCCAAAAACAGTGGCTGGTAAGACAGATGTTTCCTTCTGTAGATCAGTGTTGGGAATCAGAAGCAGAATAAACAAAGCAATCTTGGAGAATATGTCAGTGAACAGTGATATTTTTGGTTCAGATATTGCAAAACAAAACAAAACCCAACCAAACAAAATCCCACCAACCAAATATGAACTTCCAGATCAATTACTGAATAGTACTGCTTACATCAGAATTGTTCTAGGAACCCTACTTAATTGAGATGGTCAAAAGGTGGTTTTCCAGTAAGTACAGGGCAGATTGGTGCACGGAACGCTGTCTCTAGGATGAATGCATACAGGTCATGGACATACTGATAATCCTGAGCGTTCACAGTGCATTGTTGAGATAACAACCCTTACAGGGAGCTTTGGGCCACCTGGCAACATCTTGGGTTATGTCACTGCCCTGCAGGGTGGGTTTGGTTCTCTATGTGGGGTAGGCAAAGTAGGTAAACTGTCCTTCACTTTCTCTGAACTTTCCCAGGGAGGACAGGATGGAAGCCTTCTTGGGGATCTCTACCTCCTGCCGTAGGCTCCACTTCCCTTTGCACTGTAGGAGAGAGCCATGATAATGAAGCAGCATAGTTGGCCAGAACAAGTTATTTGCCTCATTTTTCATGGTCCTTGCTGTTGTATTTGATTTGTTTTTTTTTCTTTTGCTTCTGTAACAAATTACCATACACACAGGAGCTTACTGTGACATGCATTTATTACTGAAGTTCAGAAGCCTCGGTACCTTGGTTAGGAGTGCATCAAGGCTGAAGTCAAAGTGCTAGCAGGGTTGAGTTTCTTTCTGGAGACTCTGAAGACAGATATGCTTTTGAGCTCAGTTTCAGCTGAGTTCAGTTCCTTCCAGTTGTAGGCCCGACGTCCCTATTCCAGCTTTCAGCCATGGGCATGGATGGGTCTTTGCTTTTATAGGCTGTGTTGTCTCTCTCATCCTTTTCACATTTCTCTGTTGAGCCCCTGGACTGAGTCTCTTTCATGGTTTAAATCTCCGACTTTTGCCACTGTCTCCAGTTAGAGAAAGTTCTGTGCTTTTAAGGGTTAGCATCCTTAGATCTGCCCATCTAGGCAATCCAACATGATCTCCTTGTTTTGAGGTCCATAAACCAAATTACCTCCACAAAGCATGTTTTGCCCCATCATTAATGTATTCACAGATCCCAAAAATTAGGGTGTGACCGTCATTAGGGAGTCATGCACCTGCCACACTGCCTTTGGATTGGAGAGGATATTTCTTCATTTCTTTGAAATGCTCCCTAAGTGCCCCCAGCTTTTATCGAGCCCTCTTTAGCTCTCTGCTTTTTCTCACATGCTCTGAGGGTGACTCTGTTGCATGATATGTAGTACCCATCCAGGGTTCTGACGCGGACTAAACAGTGGGAAACGGCATCTCTTTTTGAAACATTGTGGGCAAGGGAGATGAGTTGCTTGTGGAGTTTTCATTCTAGTAGGCTTTGAGGATGAGCTTTAAAGGTCGAGGCAGGATACTTAAGGTGTGCTTTGCAGGTTCTGGGGCTGAAGCGAGGCTTGTCCTAGACAGTTTGGGGTTCTGGTTCACTGTTGTCTCAGTAATGTGGAAATGGTGTGTAATTCTTGAGGTTGGAAGGCAAGGCTCACAGATTTATGTCATGTCAACAATACCTCATATCTTGCTCACGAAAATGTGGCTGTGGTTAGCTCATCTTGACCTCTATGAGTACTTTCTGCCTAAATGGCAGAATTCTGTTTCTGTAGAATGAAGAATTCAATGCCTTGTGATTCACGTTACACATTCCCACCAGGGCAGAATTTGGTTCATATACTAGGGTGCCTGTGGTTTTCCGACCAGTGACCTCAGAGCTGTGCTGTCTGCTATCCAAGGTGCAGGGAGTAAATGGGCGAGAAAATGTCCTTATCTTGAAGATCTGAAGTTTTTTGCTGGGTCCACCCTTGACTGTTGTAGATGAAGACTCAAAGCGCATGTGGGGCTTGGTATTTGAAGAGCCTTTTTCCCTCTTTTGTAGTGTGTGTGACTGCGTGTGCATGTTATGTGTGAGCGCACACATGCATGCAAATGTATGTATGCACGGAGGTCAGAGACAGATGCTGGCAATCATCCTTTTGCCCTTTGTTCAGGGAGGGAGGGTCTGTCAGTGTGACTGGTCTCATCAGACAGCTTGCTCTCTTCCAAGGCTAGATTTATAGGCAGGCAGCCATGCCCACCTGACATTGATGTGGGTTCTGGGGATTTGAACCCAGGTTCTCGTGCTTGTCAGGAGCACATTAACCACTGAGTCATCTCCTCAGCCTGCTTAGTGATTTGTAAAGGACTCAACAATTCAGTATGTCACATGGAACACTTGGCTTAAGGCCTTCATGTAGGTGAATTTATTGTAGTTTTTTGTTTGTTTGTTTGTTTTTTGTAGTGGAGAATTCTTGCTTCTCCTCTTCTTGTACCTGGAAGATTCGGACATTTGTGGAAAGTAGTAGGTTTCATGAACTTTGTGTGGTTTCACCGTCCACCTGTTTACATCTTTTGTCTCTAAGCAACTGCAGCACTCATCATTTGGTATTTGGTCAGTGACATGCTGCTGAGGATTTACTCTGAGATTTGCTCATCTGCAGATACTGAAGGAGAAATTGGTGAATTTAGTGTTTTGCTAATATGATTGCTCGACTCCATTTGCCCAAGTATGTGTGCCTTAATCATGCTACGTTTGCTCTTGAGAAGTGCAGTGGTTTCTAAGATAAAGGCTTGCTTTTTACCCTAACTTATTCTAATAAGTATATTGAACTGTGTTTGGAAGCAGCATAAACATGAAGCATTTTAATGCATGAAACACATTTAATGCAAAGTTAACACTTAAACTGTTGGATTATTGTTAATATATATTAATACCTTCTTCAGACACGAGGTCAATCATTCCCTGTTTTACTAAAAACATTGTAATGGTCCTAAAAGAAAATCTTTGTTGTCATGGAAATATTAGACTGTGTTGGGCATGTTCGGGGCCATAGATGTCATGGAAATATTGGAGACTGGCTGGTACATAGCTGACTTGTTTTCAGTTTAATGCTTTTTGGATTTTATTTTTTATTTTATTTTGCCTGTATGTCTTTGTGTGCAGCGTGTGCACACCTGGAACTGTAGAGGCCAGGATCACCTGGGACTGGAGTTACATGTGAGCTGCCATGTAGGTACTAGGACCCAAACCCAGCACCAGGTCCTCTGCATGAGCAGTAAGTACTCTTAACCACTGAATCATCATCACTCCAGCCCCAAGTTTAAAGCTTATTGATCCCTTATCTAGGGAAAAATAAGTAAGGGTTAGAATTATACATACTTAGGGAAGGTTTGGGGGAAGGCAAATTTTGTTGTTATGATAACATCTTGATAGGAAGTTTAAATTGACCTTGATCTTGTGATCCTCTTGCTTCAAACATGAATGCTGGGATTATAGGCAGCTGCCACAGTGCACAGTTCCAAAGAGAAGTCAGGAATGTACAAGGTATCATCTGGTAACATGTGTTTATAAGAGGCACACAAAATTGCATATTATGTTAAAAACACCATCCAAATGTGATTACATCTATATTTAGTGGTCGAGTCCCTGAATATTTTGGATGGCAATAAGATTTTCGTGAAATGAAAATAGTTTTCAATTGCGTTTTAGCTGCATGGAGGGTTTGTCCTCTGTTCTTATTTGACTGTGACTTATGATGCATTGGTAATAAATAAAATTTCAACTTCATTTTATATAGTCATTATCTGCAGACAAATTTGTACCTCGAGTATTCAGTGAGCTGTGTCAGTACTGTGAGCAGGGTCAGGGAGGCAGTAGAGTGGAGGGTGCTGTGCTGATCTCTGTTCTGGAGGAGAGGAAGGGATGGGGCGAGGCAGGATAGGGGCAGGTGCTGTGTAGCAACAAGAGATGCTATGCTAGGTGCTTTGAAGGCTCTGATGGCCATCAAGCCCAGGTTAGGCTCAGAAGGTTAAAATGTCTTCCATGTAGAGGCCTAAATAAAAAATGTTAGACAGGTAAAGAATAGGGAATGTTGCCCAAAGAAATGATGGTGTGTGCAGGGTCTGGAGAAGAACAGGAAGAGAAAGTGGTGTTTAGAAAAAGCGCGCATAAGTGAGATCATTCAGGGTGGGGTGGATATACCCACAGGGATATGGATAGGAGGAACAGTGATGAGATGTGATGCTGGAAAGCTGAATGGACACAGTCTTATCAGAGGCAGACTGTGTGAGTCATGTCAGAGGACCAGGTGCTATCCATACACCAAGGGCAGCCATGGCAGGTTACCAGGTTAGTGACTTGAGGAGGGAATGTAAGACAGAGCATTTCCAGGGATTTGTGTGACTTTTGAGGCAGGATTACACCAGGTTATTTCTTCCGTCTAAGGTATGTCTCCCTCTCTTTAAGCTTTTCTTCTGGAAACATCTACTGAGTGTGATATGCTAAGACCCTGATGTGCAAGACCGTTTATTGAATAAAATACTGGCTCAGAAATGAAAGACAAGTGGACTTCACTTGGTTCTTGACTTTTAAAATGCTTCAGTCTTTCACAACATAACTATTAAACTAGTGAGGATATAAGAAGGACTGAGGTCGCCTGCTAGACTCTGAGAGGGCAGGGACATAATAGCTTTTGTCATTTGTGGTCTTTTAGGAAATACTGCCTTAATATAGTATACACTTATTACAGAAAATTGGTGGAAGTCTTTGAATAATACGGTAAGAATTTGTATTCTGTGATATTACAGTATTTAGTTGTGATCTAAATATATCAAACAATACATGCATTCCTGTTGAGCTGAATACAGAAACTACAGTCCTTAACTAATTCATATTTTCTGTACTGTTTCTTTACTGTATGCAGTAAAATACTTTTCTTCCTGTGTATAATGCAAACTTACTTGAGTTAATAGTCAAGAAGATGTTTTCAGTCACAAAAAAACCAATAGGAATTTTGAGCTGTTCCTTACTGACTATGTTAAGTGCGTTGCTGGCGCTTTCTGGATCACTGTTGTGGCAAACTGTGCCATTATCAAGGATGTGTGAGAGGAGGTCACAATGAATAGCAGGTGTGGGCATCATTCTGTGTTCAAGTTTCAAGGCCTAAGCTATTTTTGAAGTTAACTGTATTCAAAGAAGGTAGCTGCCTTTTAAGTCTGATACGAATTCTACCTTCATTCCTGTTCAGTCTTCCTTGCCCCCTATATTGTAGTTGTATTGCATTAAAGAGAAAAATTGGAAACATTTCAAATTTATGTTGAGAGAGAGAATGTAAGAGAAACAACACTCCTCACTAGGTTACTTACAGCAGACTGTAGTCATAGATTAAAGCATCATAGATGCCATGACTACTACCTCTGTAACCCTATCTATTTCCTCCAAGGCAGCCCCTAATCTGGAGTTATACAGTACTATAAATATTTAAATACTGTCAACTGCAGTGCATAGTGTATATATGTTTATAGTATAGATGGGCTTGCAAGTGTTCATAAGGTATATGTGTGTGTGCTGAGATGCCTTCATTCTTTCTCATGAAGCTTTACGTTTTTTGAGATTGATTAATGTTGGTGGATGTGCTTCTGGTTAATACTAACTGCTATCTGGCATTCCATATTATACTAAAGTTAAAAAAAATCTATCATTCTAATCTTTTACTTAATTTTTGTGTTATTTATGGTATCATTTGATACACTTTTTACATTTAATATGTATATCTTCTTTCACATATATATATTTTAAAAATTCTTCCTTAGTTCATAAATATATTTTCTAATATTTTTCCAATTTGTTTTAAACTTTTATTTTTAAGCTCCTTAATCTCTCCAGAATTTATTTATAAATAACGAGGTAAGATGGAAAACATGACCATCTAACGGATCCAGGAGTTAGTTTTGAATGGCTTATCTTTTGACAGTCAGTTAGAAACATTTCACTCTGCCAGTTTCCATCAGCACTATCGCTGTAGCCTATAAGATCCAAGCAGAGAAAAAGAGAACGCGGTCTGGAGCAAAAAAATATCTAGATTATCCAAGCTTGGTGCGGCTGAATTTGAATTGTGTGCATTTGTTTTAACTCGGTTACATGGGTCTGTGCCTTGAACATCAGTTTGTATCAGCTGCGGGGCTCCGATGTTGTTAAAGTATACTGAACATCTATTTAGAAATTATATTGTGCACTCACATCCCATGGCATGTGTGTGGAGGTCAGAGGCCACTTTGTGGGAGCACTCTCCTGCCATGTGGATCCTAGTGGTCACATTCAGACCGTAGACTTGGCAGTAGGCACCTTCCCTCGCCTCACCAGCCCTGAGTTGTTTTTAAACAGCTGTTGTGAAACATATCTTCACAGTGACATTGACTGCTTGTACCATATTATGTGTGGATTGGTTTAGCCAATAACAGGCCAAGACTCCAATGCACCAGTTAAGCCAACAGAACAAAGGTGCAGACCTTTGACTACTGACAGTCAAATCATCTCAGGAGACATTGCTTATCAGAGGTCCGATACTCCTGGCAGAGTAATCAGGTTCTTGTGTTTACATCTGAGACTAATTATGCTCAAGGGTTAAGCAGGCAGGGGCAAGGTTCATTCCTACAGTTCTTGAATCAAGGTAACACAAGGAGAGTAAGCTTCCCCTATACTGTCCAACTTATAAACCAGATAGAGGAAATGATTACTTATGAAAATACAGATCTCTTCAGATAGAAAAGCCTCATCGGACTGACTGCTCATACCGTTGAGGGTAGAAATATTTCTTGCACTCGGTGTCTTTGTTGACCTGATTGTCACAGGGCAAGGCACAGAGGCTGAGCTGTTCTTTTCTTGGGCACTGGGAAAATCCGCATCCAGGAACCACTGGTAGTAAGCTTTTAAGGAAGGGGAAAGTAGCGGGGGAAAGGGATGAAATTGTTTTTTGGTCATGAGGGCTTACTGTGTGGTAGACTCTGCTCAAAGAACTTCATAGGTGTCTATGACACCGAAGGTGTTTATGGCACTGAAGTGCTGAACATTGCCGCTCTGTGGGTGTGGAGGCATGGGGGATTTGAGTCACTTACCTAGGGTTCTCTAGACTTCAAAAAAGAAACGTGTAGACGTAAGCTTCAGACTTTAGAAATGCTTACAAGGTGACTCTGGCAATTTTGTTTTCTCCTGGTTTATTTTTGCTTTGTAATCTTGAACATCAGTCATTGTGATGATGGGACAGGTTAGACACAAAACCAGTTTACCTCCTGCTGCTTCTGATTAGTATTTCTCCATTTGTAAGCATTTCCCTGACTGTGGGGAATCATGGGTTCAACTTCTGCTGTGCGGATCTTCAGTTATAAAGTGAAGCAGAAGAGAGAAAGTGAAAACTGAGCAGCCCACTGCTTCTGCTCCTGAGCTCCTTTCTCTGGGAAGAACGGCCTTTGACATGATCTGTGAGTTATAGCACAGATACCCTTGAGTATAGTATTTATGGGTGAACACAGGTCCCTCGGAGGACAGAGTGTGGGGATTCTGGGACTTGATTCTTATTCATAAGCCCTTCCAGTAGAGCCCATGTGTACAGCCACACCAGTTCTTTCACAAGCAGATTTTTTTGTGCATCCAGGACTGATAGCCGCTGAGATGATGATGTTCACAATTCAGTGTTCTGCATTTGGAATTTACTTTAAAGAACATGTCAAAAATGCAATGATAATAATGTCTCCACGGCTTTTCCTTACAGTTAGTCCGTCTACTTCTGGCTTTCTGTGTAGCTTCAGCATTGTAGCTTCATAGCAGTCTTTGACATGATGAGTGTTGTCAAAACGGACTAAAATTCTTCAGGTGTTTGATACAATATTGAATAAAACAAAACAGAACATGTGAAAACACAAAGAAAAGTTGCATATCTCCCTGGAGATTTTTTCCTTATCCTTCCTAATCATGGAACTGAAGTTGGAATTACTTCTACAGCAATTCTGGTTTCCGGGCCTGTGGGCTTTCACCCCTTTGCCTTTCTGTCATAATGTATATTTCCTTTGGGCCTAATTAATTATTTTTTCATGTTTTCTGTGCAGCTAAGTTATGTGTCATAACAACTAAATATATTCTTTAGTAAATACAAGGTCTTGACTAACGCCATGCACAAAAACAGTGTTCTGTGTTAAATGTTCTGAGTCCAGAACAGTGAAAATAATGTTGACTCAACAGAGCAAAAGGAGAATCCTTCTCTTGCTTTGGCTATCACTGAATTTTATATTTTCTTCTCTTTTTTTTTGTGAAGAGTCTTGGACTCTTTTCTCAAGGCCTATAAACATCTGCCTTCCAAAATTGTAGATAGAGTAAGGACTTTCTGGTCAGAATTTTATTGGACTCACATTCACACACAAATGTGGGTATACTCATATATGCACGCATGTGCACGCGCGCGCACACACACACACACACGTGTGTGCCCACCTATATGGAGCATATGAGATGTTTTTATATGTTCTCTGTTCACTAGCCTTAAGTTTGTATTCACACAACCATTCACCAAAGAGAAACCCTTATCTAAGGAATGCAGTTATTGTCCATTGTTCTTTATTTTTGTTAGAAGTTGGTTTCTTGTTTTGTAAATTCAAGATTAGGAATGGTTTTGCTTTACTTGTTTATTTTCAATTTAGAGACTTCAGGCTTGTATTGGAGCTCAGAGACAAAGTATTTTTTTCCTTCTTTCTAGACAAAGCTAAACTCTACATCTCCTCTCCTGACCCAGCATCTGGCTGAAGCCACCAGAGCATTGCTGGACAGCTTAGGGAGCCTGGCCCAAGAGGTAAGTTGTGGTTTTTTAGCCATAGTGGACAGACTAGCTGCTATTGTTTTCTTTAGTTCTGAATTCTACTAATAGGGTCCTTGTACTTTGAACATGATATGCTATGGCATGTTACATTTTAGAAGCACAAGTAACTTAAAGATTTATCAGTTTTGATCTGCATTAGAGAAGAAGAAACTAAAATGCGTCAATGTTGCAGGGGTAATTAGTGGCTTGGGCCTCATGGCTAGTCTCAACCTTTCTCTGTGAGCTCCTTCTGCCTCTAGGTAACTGCACATTTGTGAAGAGGAGAGCTCTCTCCCACTCCCCTATCCAGCCTGTGCGCTGACTTTATTCAACAGTAACTTCTTCAGTTTGTTTCTTCAACAACAAGGCCTACCCATTCAGCCACTGTGTCACAACATGCCTTTGCTAGTCTATGGGAGTACTGTGCCTTTCCCTATCCTATTTTGCCTTGTGAAATCTGGCCGCTGAGGCTCAGCATTGGGAATATGGTTTCCTAGTGAGCACTGAGCTAAGTTGGCTTTAAGTCTGTATGTTGTCACACTTGTCAGAGTAGACCTTGTCCTGATATCACAGTGAACATTTCTCATGAATCCCAGGCACCATCTGTTCCATTGGTCAAGGATGGACCACAAGGCAGGCTACACTGTTCAGGACGCTAGAACACAATAGTTTTCTCAGACTTGGTCCAGCCTTATCTTTATCTGATTCTTTAGCTCATTTTCCATGCTTATCATTTTTCCCTCTAAAAATTAAAAGATACCTTGTTTTCTGACAATAGAAGTATTTCACATTCATCACTGAGCAAGCAGCGCATTTGGAGAGTTTAGGAAACTGTGGGGTTCATCATGCCTATCACTGTGCATTTTCTCCTTTCTGTTCTAATTCTGCTCAGGCTCTTTGACAGAGGGCTTGGCTCTCATGTTCCACTTTTAGGAACAGGCTTTTGTCAGCTGTTATTTGTTCCTCTGGTTGAGAGGGTGAGCACCTTTAATAAGTGGAGAAGCTGGACCAGTTGGGGTTCTGCCGGAAGACAGAAAGAGAAACTGCATTACAATTCCATATCTGTTTCCATAGGGCCCTGTGAGTTGACATTGTCATGCCATGCCTTGCTCTGTAAGGTCCCCTCCTTGTGCCGTTCCCTGCTGCTCATTTTTGGCCTTAGAGAAAGCAAAGCAGGAATAGTAACGGCCAGGTTGAGTGTGGGGTAGGGGTAGAGCCTATACACTCCAACAAGTTTCTCTTCTATCATTTTATTCTGGGGCAAAACAAACCAATTAAAAGCACATGAGGTGCCCTGTGGCTGAATGGGGGGGTGTCTCCAACTGAATTGCATACATTTTGCTGGGAACCTGCTTTCTCCATGTCCAGCATCAGCAGTTAGGGGCCTGCCTCTCCTGACAGGTCACCCTCAAGTCACTTTGGTCGCATGTTGTTGTTGCTCTTTCTGAGTACTGATAAAGAAATGCATTTGCTTGGTCCATGTTTAGAAAGAAAGTTAGTTGTTATGTGCAAAGCCCAACTATTGCCAGGAGAGGACAGGGTGTCACAGGTGGATTTTGGCTTTTAACTTCATTTGCCTAGATCATCCACATGGCACAGTGAGGTGCCTCTTACTGGCCTCTTTCACAGCGGGCACTGGGGCTCAGAAAAGTTGGATGATTTGCCCACAGTTGCCTAGAAAGTTAATTGGTCAGAGTGGAATGTGAACTTGGGGGGACCTCTAAACTCTGGAAGTTTGTGTTCTGATTTGCTCCAACCAAGAATTCCTCACAGACTCCGGCGATAGTTGCTATAGAACAGAGACTCTCAAAGATATATGCATTAGTCAGCCTGGCAGTGGGGATATGAGGCTGTGTGAGAGCTGACGTTAATGTCATAGGTGAGTGGAAGGGAAGGTACACAGGACAGGACCGAGAGCGCAGAACGAAGGCAGTATCGCTCAGCCTTGCTGGCTGTTGCAGTTCAGCAATGAGCACAGTGACCTCACTGCCATCATTTGGCTCCCACAAGGGTAGAAGTCAGAAGTCATCAGGTCAGCTGATAATGTGACCACAGGGATCTGTGTGATGAAAGAAAAGAAATCAGGTAAGGGAGGTAGAATCAGGGAGGCGATACCATTTTAAAGGGAGTGGAGTAAGTTGACCCCAAAGACAATGCTGGTGTGTTCCAAGAGAAGTGAGGCTGCGTGAGGCTGCGTGAGGAGGAAGAATGGCAGATGGAAAGCTTTGCTACTGTGGCATGCTTGAGGACAAGCTTAGGATCCGTGAAGGAAGCCAGACGAGCTAAAAGCAGGGGATTTAATGTGGCTTCCTGTTTGCAAAACGTCTACACTCTGGCTGGTGTCCTGAGGAAGAGACTGAAGTGACAGTAAGGGAGGCCGAGGGAGGAGGATGGAGAGTGCGCCCCGGTCCATTTGTTTACTCGGATGATCTCAAGTACAGCCACCCTTCTTAGGCTAGAAGATGTGTGGTTTCCCTCTCCTGTGAGCCGAGGGCACTTCACAGAGAAAGCGTACAGGGTGAGCCGAGGTGTTGGAGAATGGGCAAGATTTCTCTGCTCAGGCAGGTGCTAGGAAGAGCCACCAATTTGGGAATACTCTGTAATCAGATGCTTCGGGTCCCAACACCACAGACAGAAGAAAGAATGCAGGATGATGTTAGACACAGTGTGTTTGGAACACAGCTTTCGGCTAAGAAAATAAAGTGTTTGCTTCTCTCTTGTCCCAACCCTTGTTCCTTGCTCCCCTTCCCCGTCCTCTCTCTCCCTGTCCTATACCAGCTGTTCAGCACAAAGAGCTGGAGCGACATGCGCCAGGAGGTGATGTTTCTGACCAACGTGAACAGCTCTAGCTCCTCCACCCAGATATACCAGGCTGTGTCCCGCATTGTCTGCGGCCACCCGGAGGGCGGGGGGCTGAAGATCAAGTCCCTCAACTGGTATGAAGATAACAACTACAAAGCCCTCTTCGGAGGCAACGGCACCGACGACGACGTGGACGCCTTCTATGACAACTCCACAAGTGAGTGCTCGGCGATCCAAAGCCGTGTGCTCACCTAAGGCGGGGCTCCACGCGCGTTACCCAGCCCTTCTGCTTCCCTTCATTCCGTGTAGTAGCAGAGCCGCCGTCCTCTCTGTGTACTCATGACATTACTCCCTGAGTACAGAGATCTGGATTGGTGAATTATTCGCAGTTCTTTGAATGGAGCGGGGGCGGGGGACAGGTTGGTACATCCCAGGTGAGTAAGTGTTTGATAGCCAGTCTCCTCTGTTTTCGTCATATGTGAACTCAATCATATGTGGAATCTAAAAACAAAAACAAAAAACCAAACCAAAAACACTCTACAAGGCAGATAAGAAAAGAGGTTGCTGGGGCCTGAGAGGGTGCCAGAGGGCTTGGAGGTGTTGGTCAGAGGGTACAAAATCTCTCTTGTGCAAAATGAATGAATTCTGGAGAGGAAATGGACTGCTTAGTGAGGGCTTGCTAACCCTGGGTCACATCTTTAAACATGGCTGAAGGAGTTAATCACAATGTTCCTGTCTAGCCGTACTGGGCATCTGCAGGAAGTGATGGCTGTGTTAATTAGCTTGACTAGATTGTGTTAATTATGTCACAATGGACGCATGTATCAGAACATCAGATTGTATGCTTTAAATACATATCATTTTTATTTTTCAGTTATACCTCAGTAAAGCCAGAAAAACTTCTAAAAAATGATCAGATGTTGGTTTTTAAAGAAAATTACTATTATTAAGCTTACTGTGGGATAAGCTTAATAAAAAAACACCTAAAAGTGGGTGACAGTCATAATAGGAATTGCAACCACTCTAAGAAAATCTAACATTAAGGTGAAATTTCTCCAGTATAATGCGTTCTGTTTCAATTACATCTTTTATCCTCATAGAAACCCTGCAAGGAAGGTTTTGGCCTAGAGGTTAAGTGTCATGGTAAAAAGTGCATTTCTAGGTAATCCCCAAGAGCTGGGATTGGAGCCCACACCCTCCCAGTTCTTCATGGTGAACCGGTGAACTGTCCTGTCAGCGGCGGCATGCAAGCACTGTCACACTCAGACGCTTGATCTCCTGTTTGTTTTGTATTCTTATCTGTAAGACAGTGTTAAGAAGCCTGTAACTATCCACTTACCACACTTGGGCACCTTTGTGTGGAGGTGTGTCTTGTGACTGGTGGTACCCAGGATCTGGTGTTAGAGTTCTAACAATGACATCTTTCCCTTGAAAACGCCACACAGCTGAGCTGTGTTCTCTGGAGTTCAGCACTCCAGAACATTAATAACTTGCTTTAAAGCTTGAAGAAGATGGTGGTGGAAGTGGTTTGATGAAGCCGTCTTCTCTTTCCCAGCCTGCAGATAACCCGAGGGCATCTCCTAAGTACACAACAGACAGAACAATGACTCTTGTATGCCATGAGTGAGGCCATGGATTGATTTCCCAGAACACTTCCCAATCCTGTAATCTTTGTTATCGTTATTTTATCATCTATTTATCAAGCAGCTTATAGAAGTTATGTAGTATCTAAAGCAAAGCCCATTTGTCCATTTGAACTTTGGATATTTCAGTTTTGAATTTTTATTAAACATCAATATATTCATGATAAGATCTATTAATTATTAAGGAAATAGTTGGCTTATTCTTGAAACTCAAGTCTGAATGGAGGCCCCTGGTTTACCCAAGAGTCCTATTTGTTTTCA
Source organism: Pachyuromys duprasi (assembly GCA_028658305.1). NCBI lineage: Eukaryota > Metazoa > Chordata > Mammalia > Rodentia > Muridae > Pachyuromys > Pachyuromys duprasi. The sequence continues at coordinate 83,994,907 of CM053763.1, forward strand.
GCGAAAACAGCTGTGAGGGCTGGCATGCGGGCATGGAGTTAGAGCTGAGATGGCATGTGTATAGTTAAAATGTTCTTTTAGATTCGCTCTAATGTGAGTCTTAGAAAGGGCATGATTATTTCAAGTGCCAAGCACTTCAGAGACCTCCCTAGAAATGCTTCAGTGAATCCTGTTCACAGCTCCGCCAAGTAGATGTTACATACTTTTGTTTTACGGCGGAGCAAACGGAGGCTCAGCTAAGGGGAGTTCTTTGCCATGTGACTGCTAAGTGGTGGACTGCGGTTTTGCACTGGCCACGTGGCTCCAAAACCTTCTAAGTTCCTGTTGGCACGTGGCCATGCACATTACTGAGTGTCTGTCTTCTGTCTTCTTCGTAGCTCCTTACTGCAATGATATGATGAAGAACTTGGAGTCCAGTCCCCTTTCTCGAATTATTTGGAAGGCGCTCAAGCCCCTGCTTGTGGGGAAGATTCTCTATACACCTGACACTCCAGCTACAAGGCAGGTCATGGCTGAGGTAAGCTGCCAGGCTCTGTCCTCAGAATCTCCCTAAAACTAGAGCAGGAATTGAAGGCAGCTTCAGATAGTGTGTGCTGAGTCTAATCATGGCCACGATGGGACTTTTAAATAGTCAAAAACAAAAACAAAACCCCAAACACCCCACATCTAACCTTGGGAACCAGCTCTCCAGCCCTGAGTGTTTGAAGTAGAGCTAAAGGAGGGATTTCCTGAGGAAGCGGATAGGATGGCCAGGGGGTTCTGTAATGGGTGGTAGTTTCCAGGGAACATTGGAATGCTCATTGCCTCTGCCTCTTTTCTGCTTGTACAAATCCTGGTTTCCTACCTGACTGTAGGTGAACAAGACCTTCCAGGAGCTGGCTGTATTCCATGACCTGGAGGGTATGTGGGAAGAACTCAGCCCCCAAATCTGGACCTTCATGGAGAGCAGCCAAGAGATGGACCTCGTCCGGGTGAGTGTCTCTCTACTCACTTTACCCGCCTGATCTAGGAAAGGTTTCTGGACATCTTCCCAGGAATACCTGAGATGACAATTCTGTAGGTTAAACCAATAGAAATTAGTGGAAGCCGCACAGCCACTGTCTCTGTAGAAGCAAAGGCCACTGTGCAGTGATTGCCCTGGTATGTCAGCATTAACCTCCCTCTCAGCCCAGTAGGAGCTTTGCACAAATCCCTGTGAAGACCAGAAATTGGAAGTAGAGTTTGGTGGTTGCAGGACTCTGAGTATTTTCATTTTGGCTCCAGCCACTAAAGTAGATACAGTATCATTTGTGTCTGAGTAGGTCTTAGGTGCTGCCAAGTCTCAGTAGGTCTTAACAGGAGGTATGGGGACCGAAGCATGATCTGGCATGCAGACAGGCCAGGGATACAGGTTCTCCAGGCATGGGGTGAACGCAGCACCGGAATTGCACTTAACGTGTGGGTGCCACTTGAAAGGGATGAGTGCTCCAGAGATAATCAGGTTCAAAGGGAGAGATTTGGAGAATGCAGTGCCTCCTTTGAATCAGCACAAGAGTCATACAATCATGTAATTCCTGCCTCAGCCTTAATTGGGATCATTAGACACCTTCCTATTGCCATGGCGAGGGAGGCCACTTCCTTTTATTTCTCCTGCCGTCAAGAAGGCGAGGGAGGATTTCTGCTAGGTTTCTGGTCTCCAACCTGTGTGAGGGGTGGTGGGGTCTTACAGACTGTACTTCTTTGGAAGTTTAGAGGTGCTCTGGGTCCCTTGGGAGACGCATTACTATTCAGAGTCTCTGAAGATGTGGGAGCCAGAGCCTCCCTTGATATATCAGTGTGGCTACATCTGTGCAGAGTTCATAACTTGGGGCCTTTATAAGCAGGGGGCTTGGAGGAGATGTCAGGAGCAACAGTCTCATGCATTCAGGGCACAGGTGTGCACTTTTGGGGCGCCATTCTCCCTTAAGCCCCAGTCTTCCTCTTCTGAGGGATTCATGTGAGCCCGTCAGAGGAGACGCTGCGGCCTGTGCCCTAGGCCTTGTTTCCCTGATCTTTTCCTTAGGAATCCATATTTCTTCCACTTACTATTGTTTGCAGCCGGAGTGGAGGAACTTAGAGAATTTTAATCGGATTTGGGAACATAGAGATGCTTCCCTACTCTTTCTTAAAAATCAAAAACAAAACAAAATGCCAAGAAACAAGGTCTCACAGTGTAGCTCAGACTTGTCTGTAACTCACTGTGTGTCCCCAGATGACCTCAGACTCACGGCAGTCCTCCTGTTTCAGCTTTTCCCAGCGCTGGAATTACAGGCACTAACCACCATGCCTGGCCTTCCCTGCTTTTAAATCAAGAGTTTGCTTTGGAGGATGCAGCTGCTCAAATATTCTTTGTTCTTAAGGGATAAGTCCAGATAAACATGGCAGCGTTCACTAGGGACTTATCTAGGAGAATCCTGGGTATGTAATAGAAGTGAAGAAGCAGAGACAGGAAGGAAAGGTATGAAAGGTCTTGGGGTCCCTGTGTGTCAAGCTGAGGATCTTTAAGTTTAGAGTTGGATGTCAGATGGTTTTAAGCAAGCGAAGATGTAGATGTATTGTTCTAGGAGATAGATGGGCAAGGCAGACAGCAGGGCAGACTGTATGAGTGGGTGGCAAGGGCTGAGTGCAAAAGAGGAGGTCTGGTAGCAGCTTATGGTAGAAAGTCAAGAAGAGGACGGTACCAGGAGAGTCTTCACTTCTACCTGGACAGGCTGGAGGTCGGGGGGTTGGAGGACTGATGACTTTTGGTGTCTGCAATATAGAAGGGTGAATGGTCTGGGGATGCAGATTGCCACCCTGCCAGTGGAAATCAGAGGGGTCTTATCCCAGTACGTTCTTCCCTGACCTAAGGAGTATTACTTTAACCCACCAACCTGGGTTTCTCAGTCCTCAGCATCCTGGTGCCTGGTAGACAGGTGATGCCTAGGGCTTCCGCTTTGCTTGTGTAAGCTCTCATTTCCCAGTTGAGTCTAGTTTTATTGGCTCGTATTGACATTCTGCAGACCTGGAGACACTTTTCTATTGAGTCTAAGAACTCTCTGACCTAACCTGCTTTATTATTGTTGTTGTTGTCCTGAATTGGACATAGTCCCTCATTTCCATGCCCTGCGTTCTCCTTGTCTAGCATTTTATGTGAAATGTCAGGTCTTCAATTCCTTTCAAGCTCCCTAGAGATGCCGTGGGCTTAATGACCTCGCTGGGTACATCCTCTCTCCCTGCTGGTTAGAAGCCATGCCGGGCAGGGTCACCCCAGCGCTGCCACCACTCCTTTTCTGCGCTCTTGTTTCTTCCTTCATTTCCAAGTGTCTAAATGAAATAGTTTCAGAATTGCTAACCCATGCCTCGGTGGACTTTTGTATAATTTTGCATCTGTTAACAAAAAATTATACTGGTACATCACTGGTGACAGTGTGCATTGTTATTCTCTCATGGAAATCAGTTTGAAATGGAAGTGTCAAAACCCACTCAGAATGTGTCATTTGCTGTACCTTTATTTTGCAACCTTCCCTTCCCGCCCCAGGGATGCATGCTACAACAGTAGTTTTCAAGAAGTCATCAAGGGAAAGAAAATGTAATAGTTGTTAATATAAGAAAATGGAGATAGGCTAAGTGCTCTGCAGTATGGGAATAGTTAATAAAATTGCAGTAGCTACACTCTGTAAAATCATTATGTTTCCCATTAAAACAACAAAGAGGAGGCCACGGAGGAGGGGAAGCTTGCAAGGTTAGTAAAAATAAGACTGATTAAAGAAGCTGGTTTCAGGCTTTTGGAGATCTAGGTCTAGGACCCCTGCTCCCCTGAGAAATGAGCATAGCAGCTGTGTTTCCATTTTGCCCAGTCAGCAGTTGCCTCATTTTCCTGGCAGCGCATCTGTGCAGACTTCTGCCCCAGTCCCCCTGGACTGGCTGTTAAAGACCAGAATGGCTTAGCTGTGATGACCTTTCTGACCTTGACAGGAGATAGGAAACAGTCCTTGTTTTCTACATCATGATCCATATGTTCTGGTGTTAGAAAAGACCATCTTTAATTTGGATTAACCAGCAGTATTACTTCCCTGGATTCAGCATTAAAAGTGGGCTCAGATTACAGATAGGGTTCTTATTTGGCATCATCAAACCATGTCTCAAAAGAGGGGTGATACAGTGTATCTAATGAGTGGCTTTCCCACTCATTAGCTACCTTAACATCCCTGAAGTTCCATTTTCCTGACTGTGAAAATATCAAAGTCGCGTCCTCATGGAGTTGTATGAGTTATGATGCCTATAGATCCCTCAGCACACTATTATTACTGTTGTTAGGGTTGAAACAGCTAACCTGCGCAGTCTGGTACAGTGGGAAGCTGTGAACTCTGAATTCAGAGGTCCGACTTTGTGTCTCAGCTTATCACTTAGCCTTGGCCAACATCAGCTATCTATTTTCAACCTCAGTCTTCTTTGTCAGACAGAAGCCTTGTTATTGCATCTTACAGGTGTGTAAGATACACAACCAGACCGAATATGTTCAAAAGGCTGTGTGGTGTGTGATGTAGTGCTCAGTTTCATGACCTTGATGTTCATTGTTCATGTGTTCTTCCTGGAATGACAGACGTTGTTAGACAGCAGAGGCAATGACCAGTTTTGGGAACAGAAGTTGGATGGATTAGATTGGACCGCCGAAGACATCATGGCATTTCTGGCCAAGAACCCAGAGGATGTTCAGTCCCTAAATGGCTCTGTGTACACATGGAGAGAAGCTTTCAATGAGACCAACCAGGCCATCCAGACAATATCTCGCTTCATGGAGGTGAGGGTCTGCTCTGCACATTCATTAGCAAAGGCTAAGGGCATGTTCCTTTGAGATGTTGCAATGAAGTAAAAGGCAGCAGGAGAGCTCAAGATGAATGTGTAGTGTCATTTACAGCTGTCTCCCGGAGGCCTGGTGAACAAGATAAACACTAGATGAATGGCTTAATGACTGAATAAACTCACTTCCAGCTTTATTTCAGACTGACTCCAGTGTTTCTATTCGTTATCTTCTAGGTTTTCCTGTGTTTTGATGTACTACATCCTAATGATAATAAATTGCCCTATTCCAAAGCATTATTTATGAAATTTATCTAATCTAATTTGGTACAGATAAAACTTTAAAACTTTGATCCTAAAAATAATGGAAAGGAAAAGGGCTGACTAGAATTTTTTTTTCTTCTTGTGTGATTTTTAGTTGGTTAGCTGCCGTGACTCAGCATTGCTAAGGAAATGGAAGAGAATAAAACATGGCCGTTTTCCATCATACAAAACAAGTCCCATTCAGTATTTCAATCAGTTCTAAGCTTGACTGAAACCTGGAAAACTGCTTTAGATATGGATAGGTGGTGAAGACTGAGGAATTTGGGCCTCTAGTTCCTGCTTCTCAAAGGAGTCTGAGTTCAGGCCACCACTTGTGTTTCCAGTCACCAGTGTTCTAATGAGGCTTCCTTCCTCTGTCAGTGTGTCAACCTGAACAAGCTGGAGCCCATCCCAACAGAGGTCCGGCTCATCAACAAGTCCATGGAGCTGCTGGATGAGAGGAAGTTCTGGGCTGGTATCGTGTTCACAGGAATCACCCCCGACAGTGTGGAGTTGCCCCACCATGTTAAGTACAAGATCCGGATGGACATTGACAACGTTGAGAGGACTAACAAGATCAAGGATGGGTAAGTCGAGTCCCATCACACAAGCCCAGTCTTGCAAAGGTCGAGAACATAACTGGATGGCTTTTATGACTGGTGGTACTCTATTAACAATTCGGAAGGGTTTTCAACAACCGAGCAGCAGCAGCATGACTTTGGTAAAACCCCGTTGGTAGGGACTGTTATTCAAAGGCTGTGAAGCACTTGCCTTTCTGTTTTAGCATTCCTGTTCAAAAGATTAACCCAAAGGACTTTAAAAGTCAGGAGAATGAAAGGAAAGCCTTTAGGGGTCTCCATGCTAGCCACACATATTTTATAAGAAGAAGCAGACAACCAAAAAAAGGGAGTGATTGAGGAAATTCTGGTATGCCAATCTGACACAATCTTGGTCACTAATAAAAGGGAAGGAAAAATTTATCCATAAGGAGTGTGTTCATTGTGATTATTTCTAGCCAAGAATCTATGTACTTGTCAGCTGTGCTAAGAATGGAAAAAAGAGAAATAGGAATTATGGCCAAGGAAGCATGGGAGAACTTGTGGGTAGTTAGATTTCTCAGTGTGTGCTTTGCAGGAGTGTTTGACCAGTTTCTGTTTGGTTGTAGGTACTGGGACCCTGGTCCCCGGGCTGACCCCTTTGAGGATATGCGCTATGTCTGGGGAGGCTTTGCCTACTTGCAAGATGTTGTGGAGCAGGCGATCATCAGGGTGCTGACAGGAACCGAGAAGAAAACGGGTGTCTATGTGCAGCAGATGCCCTACCCCTGCTATGTTGATGACATGTGAGTGTACTACCAAGCCAGCATCTTTTTAGACAGCCAGTTCCATGTGGAGTGTATGTATACATGCATGTTTCTCATGCTGTGAGAGTGAAAGCAAGTCAATAGGAAATCTTAGAGACACCGATCTTTCCTGAAAGATCAATTTGGAGTCTTCCCTCACCCTTTTTGTTTAGTACTTAGCAAAGTAGCTTACCTTTATTTTAATATCACCCTAAGCATTTCCTAGTTGTTTAAGTGAGCCCCTGAAGAAATTTTGCACGGCTACACTCTGTCAGCCCAGGTTCTCATTTTTGTCTACCGCTAGTGAAACATTTAGTCTCTTGAGAGTCTGGTGGGCCTCTTCTTGGTGACCCAAACATGGTTTTTCCTCCAGTATGCAAGACCCTGACTTGTGCCTGGTTTACATGTTTCTCCTTTGTTTTTTCTCACCTTTTCTCTGTGCCTCCAGTTTCCTGCGGGTCATGAGCCGGTCAATGCCCCTCTTCATGACCCTGGCCTGGATTTACTCTGTGGCTGTGATCATCAAGGGCATCGTGTATGAGAAGGAGGCACGGTTGAAGGAGACCATGCGGATCATGGGCCTGGACAATGGCATCCTTTGGTTTAGCTGGTTCATTAGCAGCCTCATCCCTCTGCTTGTGAGCGCTGGCCTGCTGGTGGTCATCTTGAAGGTGAGGTGGACTCCCTCACTCTTCTTGACAGGGAACTCTTGAATAGCCTAATAATACAGCTAAGCGGGTAAAGGGCTTTCTGTGTCATCTGTAATTCCATGATTTCCGGATCCAGATGAAGGATAATGACCTGTGCCAGATCAGTCCACTGGGTTTGTCAGTAGCTAAGCAGCTAGAACCCAGGGCTCATGCTGGAGAAGCACACCTTTACCTGTACCACACTGTGTACTAGGGGTGTTAGCCTTAGCGGTGCTGAGTAGGGGTTGTTTCCAGGTTTGTAAACGCAACAGTCCAAAGGTTGGACATTATTATAGGTTTGGTTGTCTGGAGAAAGAGGCTAAGACAGACTTCAGGATGCAGATATTTATTAGGGCTCGCTATCTAGAGGATGGCGAACATGCTGGGTCATGCAGTGAGAGGAGGTGAACCATGATTCAGTGGCCTAGTGGGGTATGCTAGAGGACATACAGCCTGTCCAAGAGTGTCCCTCATTGAGCTTAAAAGTCTAGATTCTTCTCCTCTAAGGCTTTTGCCCCATTTAGTCACTGGATCAGGGCTCATGGGAGTTTACCATGGAAAGGGATGTTTCAGGGCCTGGTGGCTCTCCTAGCTATGACAACAGAGGTGCTAACATATGGATGTCTTTTACCTATAGTCAGGTAAGCCCTCCCTTAAAGTGGAGTCTGGGCAGTGAGGTTTTCGTCTCACACACAAATATACTCTTAAGCTTTTTTTTGCTTTAACAGTTATTTCACACAAAGATGCCTCTTGTAAAAGTTAGTGTCTTCCAAGAGAAAGAAAGCAAGCAGAGCAAGAGGGTGTAACATTCATCTTAATACCAACCGTTCCATATTACGCACGAGCACTCACTGAAGCCGAGCACTGTTTGGAGTAAATGCGTATCCTCCCTACAATAACCCATTGAGTGCTCAGGGAAGGTCAGAGCTTCATGACAGCACCCGGGGATGACAGAACCAAGATTTATTTGCATGCTTTTCTGAAACAAACTCTTTTCTCATGCTCTGGTATCTGAGGGCAAGGACCTAAGCCTCGTGACAAGGGAAGGGGTCCTGTGGCCAGCGTGTGGGAACTGTTGAAGTCAACTGCATGTTCACGGGGCCTGCTTCAGTGTTCACAGTGACTACAGATGAGCTCAGAACCCAGAATATCCCCAAGAAATTAGATGAGTGTATGAATGAAGACTTTGTAGTTGCCAGGGAAAAGTTAAGGTTGCCTGGCCTTTCTCCTGGGCTCTTGGAAAGAAAGGATGTGTGGGCTGTTGTCTCTCACAACTCTTTTCTTAGAGGCTGTAGTTGTCCTTAGACAAGGAGAAGCCAAATATCTTTATCTCTCTGAGAACCTGAGAGCAAAGTCATCCACTAAGATCAAGGAGAAAGTTCCGGACTTAGTACTTATCATAATTCTGCTGTGGGTTTTTCATGTGTATTCTCTAGTAAGTTACTTCTCATCAGAAAATCGAGTGGCATTGTTCCCCTACATTATCTTTGAAAGCATTATGTGTACAAACCAGTGTTAAGATCACATAAATGGGTGACCGGCCTTGCCCAAGCTACATGTTTTATCCAGACTTTTCTTTCCAGTTAGGAAACCTGCTGCCCTACAGTGACCCCAGTGTGGTGTTCGTCTTCTTGTCCATGTTTGCTGTGGTGACCATCCTACAGTGCTTCCTCATTAGCACACTCTTCTCCCGGGCCAACCTGGCAGCGGCCTGTGGGGGCATCATCTACTTCACGCTGTACCTGCCCTACGTCCTGTGTGTAGCCTGGCAGGACTACGTGGGCTTCTCCATCAAGATCTTCGCTGTGAGTAGCTCTAGTCTCTGTGGAGATGTTTTGTCCCACTGCCTCCCAGGTCCCCACCGCCAGAGTGTTGGACGTTTCCTCTCTATTCCTCTCTTACTAAGTTGTTCCTCCTTTGCTCTTATAGTGAACACTGGCTGGATTTGTTTTGGTCAGAGATCTTAAGATTGTACCTAGAACTGGTTGCAGATAAATGACATTGGGGGATGGATCTAGTTTAGGCAGTAGCTACCATGTCCACCCCTATCTTCTAGCTCTTTGGCCATAATAAGTTCACAGTAAAGTCATGTCCATGAATAGCTTGAGGCCAAAAACGGCTCATTCCTGACCCTGGTCTTTCTCATATCTGTTGTGTTGATTAACTTGGGTAATATTTTCTGGACTGAACGAGACTGAACATGATTACCTTCCCACAGATCCCTGACCAGGACATTTTTTTCCCCTTTGTGCAATGTAGGTGTGGTCTTTGAGCATGTGAGAATATCAGTAAGAGCCACTCAATGCCTGACCCCCTGGGTCACTAATAAGATATTAGTAAGCTCTCAGCATGCTACAAGTGTTTCAGGCTGTGTCTCATAGATGTCAAGCCTTAAAGTGGCTTCTCTGATCCTGAATATTCAATGATAGATCAGAGGGGGAAAAAAAAAATCCTTGATGAATGTCAGTTTGAGGCTGGACAGGGGACAGGCTTGTTGAGCCTTGTAATATCTTGGGAAACATACAGCTCCAAAAGTCTTACCTGCTCTCATGCATGCGTTTCTGAAAAGTGTCTGCATAATAAGTGCTTATAAATGAAATCATCTTATATGCTGCAAGAGAATCCACTTCTCCAAAGGGACTGTAGGAGAATATGTACTTGCCTTATAATTGATGTAATTTGCAAATTTAAATTTCTCATGGTGGAATTTACATTAGAAGAGAAAAATGAGAGAGGCAAGGACATAGAACAGTTACTTTCTCTTTTTTTTTTTCTCTCAGAGTCTTCTGTCTCCCGTGGCTTTTGGATTTGGCTGTGAATACTTTGCCCTTTTCGAGGAGCAAGGCATCGGGGTACAATGGGACAATTTCTTTGAGAGCCCGGTGGAGGAGGATAGCTTCAGTCTCACCACCGCAGTGTCCATGATGCTGTTTGACGCCTTCCTCTATGGGGTGATGACGTGGTACATCGAAGCCGTCTTTCCAGGTACTCCAAGCGTCCATACTGCCTTGGCTAACTGATAGGGAAAGACTCCTTCTGCTTGCACACCATTCCTTTCTTCGTGTTGCAATTGCTGAAGGATGGGGGGTGGGGGGGTCTCCCTGGGAAGTGGCCTGGGCTAAAGCCTGTGGAAAAACAAACGGTACAAGTGAAGGCACCTGTGCTGAATGCATACCTGTTGCTTCCACAGTGCCACTCGTCTCTTGCCCAGTGTGCCAGGTGGGCTACACAGTAGGTTTCAGCAAAAGTTAGTCATCTCCCTCTGCCTCAGTTCCAGTCTGTTCCTTCCCCAAAGGGTGTGCCAAGGAGAAAGAGGGTCTGGCTAGAAGGCATCAGAAGTGCTGAGTTGGCATCAGCTTGGCTCATACCTGTGCTTTCCTTTCAGGACAGTATGGGATTCCCAGGCCATGGTATTTTCCTTGTACCAAGTCCTATTGGTTTGGTGAGGAAAGCGATGAGAAGAGCCACCCTAGTTCTAGCCAGAAGGGAGTATCAGAAAGTAAGTACTGCTGACGCGTACTCTACCATACCTGGTGCTGCTCTCCCTGCCAGAGCAGGGCATGCCTCCTGCATTTGAAAATACTCTAAAGTAAGCTGGGCACGGTGGCTCATGCCTGTAATCCCAGCACTTGGGAAGACAGAGGCAGGCGGATCTCTGTGAGTCCAGCCTGGTCTACAAATTGAGTGCAGGCCATCCAAGGCTACACAGAGAAACCCTGTCTTTTTTTTTTTTTTTAGAAAAAAATTCTAAATTTCCACTCCACCAGAGGTGGGAAAATCCCATGCAAGTCCCCCTTTTTAAATGCACCCATGCTGTTGCTGTCCCACACACCGATTTAGTGGGAATCCTGTCTGGCTTCCGACTTTGTCTCCCCGCTTCTAGGAAGGTATATTTTGATCGGTTCTAACCTTACTCCCCCTTTTCTGACGATTGTACTGCCGAGAGAAAAAAAACTGCAGTTAGCCATGGTTATGGAGCTAGTCTCTGCTTGCTTTGCTGTGGCGGTCTATGCCAGGGATTCTGTGGCAAAGCAAGCAGAGACTAGCTCAGCCTGTGCTTACCCCTCACCCCCTTAGCCAGGGCGCTGATCCCCTCCTAGCTCGTGACTGTAGGTGGTGAAGCCTTAGCTATTTCCAGGTTTCTGCTCAGTGTGGTTTCCTTCTACACTGCCAGCCTGCTTCTTCCGTACGTTGTCAGTACCCATTTCCTTCCTGTGCTGTCAGAAGGTCTCTCTTCTGTGCCCTTCCTCAGGTCTCCAGTGGTTAAGGTATGGAGCTCCTTAGTGCGGTGCCCACATGCAGTGTCCCGCTACTTGGTACTGTTCCTGTTCTCAGTGCCCTCGCTGTGTGTGCTGGGGTGTGGGACGTTCTTCTGCAGCTCCAGACCTTTGTCTACAGTGCCTCCTCCCACAGTGGAGCCTTTTCTCTTGCTTACCTGACTTACAGACTCTCCCTTTCATGCTCTTCAGTCTCTGGCTCTGCAGCCCCTTTCCTGAGCTGTCTGTGTTGATTCTCAACAGTCACTTGCTCTTTTTCCTGAAACAATCCTCCAGTAATGCAAAGGACCCTGTTTGTTTTAGAATAACAGACTCGCAGGGAGTTGTCAAGGAAGTACATGAGGAGGCTCCCCTGTACTCTCCATGTCGTTCCCCAACACAGCAGCACCATACATAACTAAAGCGTAGTTTTCAAACCTAAAACCAAAGTATAGTTTAAAACTGATGTTGGATTCCTCCTTCCACGCTCATTTTGTGAGATCTGGGAAATTTTATCTTTTAGGTAGGTATGTTTATCTAGCTCATCAATCTAGATGTAGAATTGTTTCATGACCAGAGCTTACTTGTGTTACTGCTTAATAGTCAATGGCTGTCTCTCTTTTCTGCTTTATTCTTTGATGTCTCTTAACTACCAGTCTGTTCTTGACTCTTAAAATTTTGTTATTTTCAGAACACTGTGGAAATGGAACTGGATAATAGACAATTTTTGATAGTGTATCTTTTCCACACTCAGTATGAGTCTTTTGAGAGCGATTCAAATTTTGATGTATTTTAATACTTCCTACTGAGTAGCATTTTGTGCTATAGGCATCCATGGCACTTTTAGATATATTTTTTATACCATCAGCATCTGTATTTTAATTATTTGTGCAGGCTTTTTTCATCAAAAGACTAATGATTCTTTATAAGTTCATTCTTACCATCAGCAAGAGTGTCCCAAAGGGCTTAAAATATTTTGTTATTTGTTTGACAGCAACATGAAAGGTTGAACATGGACAGAAACTAGTTCTAAAGGTCTAAGCACAGACTTTTGTGTTTGTGCATCTACTGGTCAGGTCAGTATTTCCTGTGAGTTCATCTCTGTCTTCTTTCTTTTGTCACAGTCTGCATGGAAGAGGAACCCACTCATCTGAAGCTGGGTGTGTCCATCCAGAACCTAGTGAAGGTTTACCGAGATGGCATGAAGGTGGCTGTGGATGGCTTGACGCTGAATTTTTACGAGGGCCAGATCACCTCCTTCCTGGGGCACAATGGAGCAGGGAAGACTACCACCATGTAAGAAGAGGGTGTGGCTCTCCCAGGAAATCCCTGCTTAGAAATACAGACCTAATGAAATTGAACTGGTCACTGGTTAGAGTGATCATGCTGATAGGAAATGTGCCACTGTAATCATGAGGGTGCTTTCTGAGGCCGAGATTTTGCTAAGTGGGTTTCCTTTAGCTTAAAACAGTCAGGAACCTTTGGATGACCTTTCCCATTCAGCACTCAGGATTCCTCAGCTTTCTTGCAATCTGAGGTTGTCTGTTCTGAGCTGGTTGGTTCAGAGCTGCGAAGTAAGAGACTGGAAAGAAAGATCAACCAAGCTAGAGGAAGAAGGATACTTCCAGGAAGTCTGTCTCTGAGCAGATGAGAGAAGGCCTGGGTATCCCTCTCCCTCTGCCTTCCCTGGGATCTGTGAGGATGGAGGTAGGATCATAGAATATCGTAGTTAGCTTATGGTTTGTAGTGTGGCCCCTCTGCCATTTGAGGTTGATCTTTGGAGCTGGCAGACTTTCTTTGTTGTTTTTTTCCTTCTTTAAGATAAAACCAGTGTGTTATGGACATGATGTGAGACACTCAAAAATTCTCCCATGCAATGCAAACATTTCTATCTTTTAATAAAATGTTCTTCATTTTTGTGTACAAAATGTTAAGCATACAAAATATGTTTTAAAGAGCACATCCTGTTGCAAATCAGGAGTGCCATTTTTCAGATGCTCTCACCAAAACTTCTATTTCTAAGTCATAGGCTCATGCTTAGCTATTCACTGAAGCAAACGGCCTCTTCCTCTGTGGCCCTCTATTAGATGCCGTTAGAAAGGCAGGGAGAGAGTGTCGAGTGGAGGGATCTGCTCTCCCTGCCCTGGCTCTGCAGCACTGAGTGGTGAGGCTAGGTGTGCTTGATTCTTGAATCTACTCCTCTTGTCCTCAGGTCAATACTCACTGGATTATTCCCCCCGACTTCTGGCACTGCCTACATCCTGGGGAAGGACATTCGCTCTGAGATGAGCTCCATCCGGCAGAACCTGGGAGTCTGTCCCCAGCATAATGTGTTGTTTGACATGTGAGTAGCAGGAGCACACAGAAAAGAATATCCATCCCCTACCCTCACCCCCCCGTTTGTGACCTGAGAGTCCTGGTGTTCTGGGTAATACTAAAGAATTTTCCTTATTTGGGTGTGGAAGGTAGGTCTTACCTCTCTTGACACATGGTAACCAACTTGCCTTTTGATTTCAGCGGGGGAAAGGATGTAGTTGAAGCATCAGTCCAGGTGGCTAATGGGATTTTGAAAGTCATGCTCTCCATTATTGGGTTGGAGGATGTTTTAGCTCAGCCACCTTTCTGATGCATTCCTGCTTGCTCTAGTTTGCATTCTGTTGCTGTGATAAAAAGATGACCAACCACTTGGGGAGAAAAGAGTTTATTTTGTTTTACGGCTCCCAGCTCACAGTCCACCACTGAGGAAAGTCAGGGCAGGACCCTGAAGGCAGGAGCCGAAACAGAGACCATGGAGGAATGGTGCTTACAGTCTTTCTCTCCATGGCTTGCTTAACTTACTTTCTACATAGCCCAGAACTACCTGTTATGAATGGCAAACCCAACAGTGGGCTGGGCCCTCCCACATCAACCAGGCCTGCTGGGACTAGGATATAAGTGATCCATTGTATGACTCACTAGTTGTGTACCCTAAATTCTTCCTTCTGGCTACCTATTTTTTTTCAAAGAAATTGCTTAGTTTTTAAAGGCAAGAATGGTGTGAAAGAGAAGACAAATGTGCCAAGGTACTTATGTCCTTCTGAGCCCAGAGCTGACCGGCCCCTCTTTCCCCTAGGCTGACCGTTGAAGAGCACATCTGGTTCTATGCCCGCCTAAAGGGGCTCTCAGAGAAGCATGTGAGGGCAGAGGTGGGGCAGATGGCCCTCGATGTTGGCTTACCCCCCAGCAAGCTGAAAAGCAAAACAAGTCAGCTCTCAGGTGAGCCCTGGGCACCTTCCTTCCCCATCTTCCTGTTCTTCCTCCTCCAGACAAACACCCCAGAGTCCAAGACTAGGCGGTGGGTAGCAGAAGCCTATTCCTCTCAGTGTCTATGGCGCACACCTCCAGTCATCTCTCACTGCCTCTACCTCCCTTCACCATTTGAGGATGTGTCTTGTTCTGTCTCGTAGGTGGGATGCAGAGGAAGCTGTCTGTGGCCTTGGCCTTCGTGGGTGGATCCAAGGTTGTCATTCTGGATGAGCCCACAGCAGGTGTGGACCCTTACTCTCGCAGAGGAATATGGGAGCTCCTGCTGAAATATCGACAAGGTACGTGCTGTTATGTATTTCGAGTCATGACCTGGGGTAGAGAAGGTCACCTGAGAACTGTGGCTGTTTTTGTTGGGGTAACAGAGTTGCTTCCCAAGAGAAACATGGAGCCTCCTTATTTAACAATACCTACCCTGTGGGATGGAGGAGGGAGGCCTGCTTTGCAAGATTCTTAAAGCATACGCTTCATCATTTAAGTGCCTATCAGTAGAAAGGGCATAAGCGTACACATGCATGTTGTTGTTGTAGTTATGATGTGCTGTAGACTGAGGCTCATGAGCTCAGACGCTGTGTCCTTATTCATTTTGGCCCCAACTAATGGGATGTCTGTAAACCTCTTGGACACTCCATGGAGCAGGTTCCCAAATAAATACTGTCCTCTGGGCTGGAGAGATGGCTCAGAGGTTTAAGAGCACTGGGTGTTCTTCCAAAGGTCCTGAGCTCAATTCCCAGCAACCACATGGTGGCCCACAACCATCTCTAATGAAATTTGGTGCTCTCTTCTGGTCTGCAGGTGTACATGCAGGCAGAATACTGTATAAATACTAAATAAATAAATTTTGAAAAAAAATACTGCCCTCCTTTGTGTGACAATGCAACAGCTGTCCCCCAAGCTTTGCTATCCTGGGGTTACGTCTACAGAGGTCTTTCTCATGTGTAACATCTCTGTCGTCCATGCCACGATGATCAGTGAGAACCGACAGGTCCCAATGTCCCCTCTCCTTGTGTTTGTGCCTGGCAGGTCGCACCATTATTCTCTCTACACACCACATGGATGAAGCAGACATCCTCGGGGACAGAATTGCCATCATTTCCCATGGGAAGCTGTGTTGTGTGGGTTCCTCCCTGTTTCTGAAAAACCAGCTGGGAACAGGTTACTACCTGACGTTGGTCAAGAAAGATGTGGAATCGTCCCTCAGTTCCTGCAGAAACAGCAGCAGCACTGTGTCGTGTCTGAAGAAGGTGAGCGGCCGTCTCAGGGCTGGGCTGGTGCAGGGACTAGATAGCCAGGGCTCGTTGGCTTAGGTGTCTTGTACACCCCTTCCCCATGCTGCTAAGAGGTGGCAACCTTCCCCTCGCTTTGTGGGCCTGTTGCAGTGCATCATAGCTCCTGTGTGGAAGACCCAGGAGACCTGTTCCCACCATGCTAGTTCTGTTACAGCCCACATTATGTTCCCTCTGGAAGTGCCCTGAATGATGGAGAAAAGTCCTCGGAGGGCTTTATCCCGTCAAAGAAAAGAGACTTGCCAAGAGGTAGGAAGAGCCTTGGCTACAAAATGCCCTGCCGTTCCTGCTTATTGCCTTAAATCTCATTGAACTGTACTATGAAACTATGAAGCATTAAATATTTACTATACACTGATTTTACCCTCCTCCCTCCCCCGTGTATATATAAACTGTTGAGTTTAAAAGAAAAAAAAATAGGGCTATCTATCACCCGTGCCTGAGATTTATTTGTGTGCTCAAACCACCTACCTGCCCCGCAAGCTGTGAACTCCTAGATACTTATTTTCCTTTTAACTGGAGCCTCCTTATTCACGAGTGGCCGACGACTAAGAACCATCAGGCTTAATTGGGAATTTGTTAGAAACTCAGTGACTTGGGACCAGTGCAGGTCTACTGAATCCATATCTGCCTGTCAATAGGGTCAGTCCATGTCTGCCTGACTGATTGAATGCATATTAACATTTTGGAAACACTAAACTAGGTAAGCAGTCAGATAGAGCCCATGCTGGGACTGTTGGCGAATGTCTGGTGCCAACATTGGTCTGAGGGCACAGTTCTGTTGACATTCAGTTTGCTGACCCCTCTCACCCTCGTCAGTGAGGCTGTCCACATAGAACACATACCCCAGAGCCGTGTGTGGCCTCTAAAGCCATGGCTGCCAGCTGTACACGTCCCAGGACAAGCTTTCCACTCTGGTTTTATACAGTGAGACTTCCTGGATGTCCTTCAAAGGTGGAGGTGTCTATATCCAGCTTGACCCCTGACCCATTCTCACCTCCTTCTTTGCCATCAGGAGGACAGTGTTTCTCAGAGCAGTTCTGATGCTGGCCTGGGCAGCGACCATGAAAGTGACACGCTGACCATCGGTAAGGACTCTGGGGTTTCTTATTCAGGTGGTGCCTGAGCTCCCCACAGCTGGGCAGAGTGGAGGCGGAGGAGGAGAGGTGCAGAGGCTGGTGGCGCTGACTCAAGGTTTGCTGCTGGGCTGGGTGGGGCGGGGGCCGTGGGAGTGAATGCGGCCTGGCGGTGGCTTGGCCTAAGGCTTGCCGGCTGGGGAGCATGGGGCTTGGTCTTGGGGTGGGAAGGGCAGTATTCAGAGAGCAGAGACTAGGAGTCTGGGGAATGCCGTGAGGGGAGTGGATTCAGCCATGTGCTGGGTGAGTTGGGGAGGGCTGAGCCAGCAGGAAGGGAATTGAACTCAGCATCTAAGAAAGGTGAGAGCCCAGGAGATAAGGAACCGTGTTTCAATTTTCCTCTGACAGTGCCTTTGAGAGACCAGTATTACCAGTGGCATATGAGATAAAAATATCGAGCTGGCTGTCCAACAGCTGTCTTTTTCCCAGGAAGGTTTCTGCTCCCACAGATGCTTGATTAGCCTTCTTCTGAATTAAAGAAAGGATAGCCTTATTTAAAACTTGGGCAGGGTCTTTTCATGGTTTCTGAACTCATTTTCCATTGAAAAGCCCTGGTGCATACACATTAGACACAGGCCCCTTCAGTCACCTACACGTCAGACGCCGCCTGGGTTTGGGGACGTAAGGATAAATCAGAGACAGTCTTTGCTCTCCCGGAGTCCTCACACCAGAGACAAACGAGCCAGTGGGTCTTGGCGTCTTAGGACATATGTTGTGTAAGGAGTGCTTCGGAGGTGTAAGCAGAGGGAGGAGGCTGGGGCTGCTGGCTCGCGCTGCGGAGGCTGAGATGACTGAGCAGCTTCACACTCTGGTCTCTGCAGATGTCTCCGCTATCTCCAGCCTCATCAGGAAACATGTATCAGAGGCGAGGCTGGTGGAAGACATTGGGCACGAGCTGACCTATGTGCTGCCATATGAAGCTGCTAAGGAGGGCGCCTTCGTGGAACTCTTCCATGAGATCGATGACCGGCTCTCAGACCTGGGCATCTCCAGTTACGGCATTTCAGAGACCACCCTCGAAGAAGTAAGCTTAACCGCGTCAAGGCCAGAGCAGCAGCCTACGGTGCAAGACAGCTATGGAGTTGGCTACTGAGAGTTTAAGTCATTGATATCTGGGGGATGTTAGCCCCAGGAACTTCTGTAAGAGCGTGGTGGGAGGTAGCAGTACACAGAAGTATTAGGATTGCTCCCTGGTCTGAATAGTGCTATGGCTAGGTGTCAGCACTCATCCATGGCAAATGACTGATATTTATGGACAGCCTACTAGAACCGGGTGCTAGACTTGATAACTTTGGTATTTTCAAAATTTTTGAGCATGTAATTTACTTAACAGCCTTTCTCCCATCCTTTCCCTCCCCCTAAATCCTCTCCTGTACTTTTTCCTGCTCTCTTTTAAATTGGTGGCCTATTTTTTATCTTTTTTTATTTTTTTTAAATAATGTTTTTATTTACTCTTTGACAATATATTTTGGGCATATTAATGCCCCTTTTCCAATTCCTTCTAGACCCCTTCATCCCCATCTGTATACCTACCCAACTTCGTATTCTCTCTCTCAGAGGAAAAATAAGCCCACAGGATCCACTTGTGTTGGTGGACTACACATGGGTGTGGGGCATGGCCTGGAGTGTGGTCAGTAAGCCAGTGTCACTCCGTTGGTGGTGTTTTGTTTTTAAGCATTGAAAACTCACTTGATGCTCACAGCAGGATGAGAATTAATAGTGAAGGACGTTATCCAGGATTATGAATCAGGGGTTTGGGACTTCAAATCCCAGGTTATCTACCACATAGCAATGCTTCTCTTTAGAGATACAACATCACAAGCCTTGGGGCCTGGAATGGGTGTAAACACTGGCTTGCCTGGTTCCCAGGGAGGAGGGTGCAGTAGAGTCAGCTATGGTGACAATAGAAGTTCTAAGGCCCCCCTCTTGTGCCTTTGAGTCAGGATTTCTGGGGACATGACTTCGAGCTTCTGTTGTGTGCCTCCTGCAGAGTGGTCTGTAGGCAGGTTTGGAAATCAGTGACCTCACCAAGATTTCCTTCTACTTTAATTTTTATTTTTAATGATAAGAAACTCATTTCCTTTTGGCCGTTTTGTCTTGGATAAGTCACCACAATGTTGTCCCGCTCCAGGGTCTGGGACCACAGGCCTGATGAAAGTGACTTGCCTCATCCTCTGTAGGTTCAGGTTGAATTTCTCCTCCTGTCATAATACATTTTTTAATTTTGTAAACAGCTGTCTGCACTGTTAGCTGTCATGCCTGAGGAAATGTTTTCTGCCAAAAACAGCCTCTCTCTCTCTGGTGGTTCTGATAAAACTGTTGCTGATAAGTGTGGCCTCCGCCTTCATTGTCTCGAGCGCCTGACGTGGGATTCCATAACCTAATCTGGGGAGTGACAACCTCTTTGATTTTTCAGATATTCCTCAAGGTGGCCGAAGAGAGTGGAGTGGACACTGAGACCTCAGGTAACGCGGCTGAGCGGGCTGCATGCTGTTCGGGTAGGCTTTCTCCCGGCTTCCGAAGCTAACCACTGTTGCATCATTCTCTTTGCATCGGTCTGATGCAGTTTCATTTTCAGTGTACCGGTTTGCTGTGGGAAGGTTTGTTCTGTTACAAATATATAAACTGTGGGATTCTTCCCTTTTCCCTTCAGATGGTACTTTGCCAGCCAGACGAAACAGACGGGCCTTTGGGGACAAGCAGAGCTGTCTGCGCCCATTCACTGAAGACGATGCTATTGATCCAAATGACTCTGACATAGATCCAGGTTCGAATGGGCAGGATCTTTGTTCTGTTGTTTGAACTTGAATTTGTCTTTTATGTGTTTCTTAGCTATCTCTTTGATGGCCTTTGACTAAGATCACAGATCCTAACAGGTTTCAAAGAAAAGTGAAAAAACTGAGAAAGCCCCTTTTCCAATGTGGCATGTCTGGTCAAACCTGAAGAAGGCCGTCCTTGTCACTTCACTTAGTACAAAGTTTTCTTATGGTATACAACGCTCCACTCCATGCTCTGAATCAATTTATTTATTCTCATTTCTGAAGGGCCCCAGTTTTTTGCACACTTAGTTGTTTAAACATTGAATGAAAAGTATTGAATGGGTGGTTGATTTTGAAGGAATGAAAGGGAAATTTGTGGGGTTTTGTTTATTTTGGGTTTTTTTTTTTAAGACAGAGTTTCTCTGTGTAGCCTTGGCTGTCCTGGACTTGTTCTGTAGACCAGGCTGGCCTTGAACTCGTAGAGATCCTCTGGCCTCTGCCTCTCAGACTGCTGGGATTACGGACATGAGCCACCTTCACTAAACATACATATTTTTGATGACTGTGCCCAGTGTTTGAGATGGAGAAGGGTGGTTTGAAATTAAGTTGTAGACTATCTAAGAGCCTCAGTTAGGAGTCATTAGACAAGGATTTCTAAACAATTTGGGGGAGACAGAGAATTATCTGGTTCTCCTGGTATTATTTGAGTCTAGCTTTTTGTTCTTACCTCATGTTTCATTGTCAGATGTTTCAAAGTTGTCCACTTTTTACCAATCATATAAAAGATAGGAGAGCAATAAAAATGTGTGCCAGCCTTCATGACCCATAGAATGTAGTTTTGTGATATATGATTTATAGAGTGTAATAACTGAATGATGATGTATTCCACTGCACAGCTACTGGTACTTATGAGCACATCTTTGCTTGTCTCAAGGCATCTTGCTTTTCTGTGCTCATCAGATGAGGACTGAAATGCATACACATTGAGGAATATAACTGACTTAGAACCTTTTCTTAAGTGTGGCTTTTTCAAGAAAACCCTTTACTCCAGTGAGGTACTGGAGGCCTCAAACCCCAGTTTCCGAGATGCCTGCTGGAGATACCTGAGGAAAGAGAAGAGTCAGTCAGAGCCAGGTGGGGTCGTAGCTGACCCTCCATATTTGCTTCTCACAGAATCCAGGGAGACAGACCTGCTCAGTGGCGTGGATGGCAAAGGTTCCTACCAGCTGAAGGGCTGGAAACTCACCCAGCAACAGTTTGTAGCCCTTCTGTGGAAAAGGCTGCTGATCGCCAGACGAAGCAGGAAAGGGTTCTTTGCTCAGGTGAGATGCGCTGCTGTCTGTGTTTCTTGAACTAGTGAAGATGGGATAGGATTGCCATCAAGATGTAGAGACTGGGATCAGAGCAAGTGAATGTCTATACTACTTCTGCTTCTTGCCATTTGTTTATCTGATGAAAAATCACTGATTTCCCTGAGCTTCAACTTATTCATCTGAAGATGAGCCATAATATGTAGTTGTTAGGAGGATAAAATGAATTTATTTAGAATGGAGTTTGACATTAGTTGGGGAGGCGGACAAAATTTAGAGGAAATTATAAAAGGGACACAGTTTAGAAAAATTAGTTGGGCAAATTCAGCTTTTCCTAACATGAGAGTTGCCATGCCAAATGATGCACTTGAATACAGTTATTTTACTCTACAAAATGAAGAACATGTCCACATGCAGACAATGTGGGCAGCACTGGACAATTCAGGGCAGGAGTTTGAAGCATGTAGACTTGGATTTGGAATCTAGTGCAATTAATCACTGGCTGACATTTCTCTGATCTGTAATGCTCTAGTTTCTGGATAGTGATAATGATACCAACACCATAAATAACCACAAAATAGGGTATTAAATGAGCTAATTTTCACTAGGGACTTTCCAGTGGGATTATTCATTCAGTGATAATTTTCTGCATTAAAACACGATAATACTAATCCCAGAGTTACTGTTTGAATTCTTATGGCACTGGGGATGGAATCCAGAGACGTGTACACAGTAGGAAAGCTCTCTGTTCCACTCACAGACAGAGTTGCCACTGAATCATTGAGGTTTTAAGGGGTAAATTTCTTAGAAATGACTGAAAAGATCTTTTGGTATATTTTCAGAGAAGGCATATATATATATAAAGTTTGGGGAATTTCAAGGAAGAATTTAGATAATTTTGCTTTTCATTGTGCTCATTGGCTGCTACTGCTTCTGGTGGGGATGGGCATTGCTAGGAAGTTGGTTTCATGTTCTCAGTCCTCAGATGTATAGATGTCAGACCCAGGATTCAGGGCTCTGGCTTCTGGTCCAGGGCTGTTTCTCTCAGCTTCCTTCCTGAGATGACCCACACTGGTTTTTCTCTCTTTAGAGGAGAAAGGGGTAAGGCCTAACATTGTCACGCCACCCTTTATTCTGTGATACTCCCAGCTTCAGCCTCTATTAGGTGACTGTAGTAACCTCTGACTTTGTGCTGTCAGCTTCAGGAAATGCCTGGAGAAGAGAAGGGGCTTAGTTTACACGCTCCTTTGTCTCCCAGCTACTAAAAATACATTGGTGGAACTCAGCCATCAGCCTTGTCTGTATTCCCCATTCCTGTGTTGCTAGTCTGGGAGGCTGGCTGGACACCCAGGGGCCTGCTCCTTAGAATGTTAACAATTTTCATATCGTCTCTTCCCCCTCCGATGCCTGTTTACAGATTGTCCTGCCAGCTGTCTTTGTTTGCATTGCCCTGGTGTTCAGCCTGATTGTGCCACCCTTTGGCAAGTACCCCAGCCTGGAACTTCAACCCTGGATGTATAACGAGCAGTATACGTTTGTCAGGTATGTGTTTGTTTTCTGTGTCTCAGGGCAGAGGCGGTTCAAAGAGAACAACTGTGTTTACTGTACTGAGAGCCAAGGTGTCAGAATCCACAGTTCTTCTGTGAGATGGAATTTCTCATGATGGCTCAGGCTTCTACAAAAGCCATTACTGCAGCAAAGAACAGCTGTAAATGATACTTGAAAAAACAGGAGAAACTCTGCTGGGCATTTCGTCTTGTATTGTTAGGCTTCTGTTGTCAGGAATGACCAAATGCAGTAATCACGAAATCTTTCAGTTGAAGATAGTGTGCAAGTGTGCATCTTTAGACAAGAGTGCTTCCTACTCCATGCTGATTCTATTAAGAAAAACAAAAAGATAGGGAACTTTCTAGACCTTGTTTAGTGTGGGTTTTCTTCAGTTCTGCACTGATAGATCTATGGATGGGAGAAAGTCTTTATCCTGTCATGTGTGTGTGTGTGTGTGATATGTATGTATCATGTATAGTTAATAGTCTCTTTTTCTCTAGCTCACTTTCTTCTTACATAGTTAAAAGTTTATTTGATCCCCTTCTAGCTGATGACCTAGTATTGCCTGTAGCTGTAGATCATGGCATGGTTTTGTGACCTAGACCCATTAGTTCTTGGACTTGGTAATGTTTCATACAAATAATCAATAAAATCTGCCTACCTGTTCTTGGAAAGTCCTTGCTGTCTGTGTCAAATGTATAATTGTCAAAGGAGTTTCAAAAAAGTAAGCATTAATGATTTTCTTAATTTCAAATGAAGTGCATATGTATTTGTGTGTGCATACACACACACACACATACTTTCATATGTAAACTCTCTTTACATGCTTCATTGGGGTACTCTATGTTACCCTGATGCCAGATGTGTGAAGCTTCTTGCAGATGACTTTTGAATTTTATTTGTTTTTAGTTTTAAAAGTCCATTCATTCCTCAGAAGTGTTTAGTAGATTTTTTTTTCCTGTAGAAAACTTGTCCTACCTTCAAATCATGGTTTGGGTGAACCACTGATCTGGATGTCTCTTGTGTATTTTCAGTAATGATGCCCCAGAGGACACGGGCACCCAGGAACTCCTGAATGCGCTAACCAAAGACCCAGGCTTCGGGACCCGCTGTATGGAAGGAAACCCAATCCCGTGAGTGACACTTCAGCCATGAGCTGGCTTCTTATGATGGCCACCTTGTTTTCTTTCTGTTTGTATTGCCTGTTCCATTGTGACCACTGTCATTTTGCCTTTTCAACAGTTTTTATTTTAAAAGGCCAGGGAGTAACCAAATCAAACAATTTAGGAACTGATAGAATCTTCTGACTTTCTGCATAGCAAATCGTTGCTAACATTTGCTTACTGTCCTGTGGTGACAACGTTGATTTTAAATCATGGTTTATACCTACTGATCCAATGCTTTTCCTTTCTCTCCTTGACCCCAGCTCTCATATTTGAGTGCCATACTAGACTGGCAGAGTGTGCAGTTTGCAGCTTTGCTTATCAGTTTCTTCACTTTAACCTGAAAGGATGACACAGTGTTTTTTTTTTCCCTAACAACATATACTTTCCGTTTGTACAATTGCATATTTTTTTATCACACCTTCAGGACTGGTTTTAAATAGTAGGTAAATAGACTCAGTGATGTGTCCAGTTGACTGTGTATGCACAAAGGAAGCACATCATGAGGATTCTGTAGTGAAGCCAGTGGAGAAGTGAGCAGGAGAGACCTGGGGTTCATAGAGACAGCTTCAAGTTGGCAGGTCCAAACAGAATTTGCAGCTGAGGTCATAAAGCCACACACAGTGAGTGAGAGCTGAGGAACTGTGGAGAGTTGGCAAGGTGATAGAGAAGTAGAGAAAGGAAAATTTGAATCACACACCGCAAAGGGGAAAGATGGCCAGTCTTGTGTCTGAGCACTGAACTATGCCTATGTGTGGGTATACACACATACATACATACATACATACATACATATATACATAAAAAGCAGATTTCTAGATGAATAGTTTCTGTATATTTATCAGTTCTCAGTACTGTCTTAACCACTTTCTGTTGCTGTGATAAAACACAATAATCAAGACAACTCATAGAAGGAAGGGTTTGTGGGGATTTCACAGTTTCAGAGGGATATGAGTCCATGACCATCACTCTGAGGAGCATGGCAGCAGGCAGGGTTGTGCCGAGAGTTCACATCCTGATCCACAAATAGGAAGCAGAGTCTTTTGAAATCTCAGCGCCTACCCCCATTCCTCCTTCAGCTAGACCACACTTCTTAGTTCTTCCCAAACTGTTCTACCAAATGGGGATCAAATATTCAAACATCAGCCTGTGTGACCATTCTCATTCAGACCACAGTATCAGATGATGTGTTAGACAGTGTTCTGTTCGTGGGTCTTTTAGGGTTCCTGGCAGAGTAGAATATCGTGATGCTCACATCATAGAAGCCAAGACAGGGAGCAAAAGAAGAGAAGGGAGGCTAAGGGGTCACAGTATTTCCTTTGAGTGTGACTTACAGGCTCTGCCAGCTCCTGATAGCACTACAATCTGGGGACCAAGACTTTGGAAGACATTGAAGACTGTAACTATAGCAGATAGCTACAAGATGTTCTTAATACTTGGTAGTTAGTACTTACTACGTGGTAAACCCAGCAGTCAATATTGGTTCCAACTAAAAAAAAAAAATGCTAAGGTGGAGAAGAACACAGAATTTTTTTTTTTATTGACTTCACCACACTTTAGGGATTCTGTGTTAAGGCTTGGTACGAAAGAAGAATGAGGTGAAGTGATAATGAGGTAAGCTGAACTGTATCGATCTGGGGATTGATTCCCGCAAAGGCCAGATCTATGGGAGAGAGAACTGAGCTGCTGACAGCTGGCCTGCAGAGATAAAGAAATGTCCATAACATCAGAGGGTATGTGTGCTATCTTACCACCATGGATGCACTGCTAGAAGCAGTCTGAAAGAAAGTGCTTCACCCTGCCAGTTCAAGTTGAAATTAGAATTTTAGGTTTCTAGGAGACTCTTAGGACTGAGGGAATTCTGACTAGGATGTCTTTTCAGTGGTCTTTAGTTTGTCTCAGTATACTGCTGTTTGAAAGTCTTAGGGTGAGTTTCACAAGGACAGATGTCCCAGGGAAGAGGCTTTAAAGAGGAAATGAGAAGTAATTTGGAAAATTCACTTGTGTGCATATTTATAAGCACACGTGGATCTGCATATGCACACACATGTGAGATAAAGATTGTGGCTCTAGGCTAAATTGTAGAATCTTGAAAATTGGAACTATGGAAGAGAGACTAGAAATAATAGGTCATTTTATACTCTTATTTTACCAGTAGGGAAAAATGAGCCCTGAGGTGGCGAAGGACTTGTGATGCGCACCCAACAGTTCAGTGCTCTAGGCAGAGACAGGGGCGCTGGGGAGTCTGAGGATGCTTGCAGACGCCCTTACTTCTTCTACGACGAGCATTCACTCTCCACTCAGCTCCTCAATTCTCCACTCACTGTAGAACATACATTGGATCTTGCCATTCTCTACAAGATTTTCAGCTGAGCGTAAAGTATATAGTCTCCTACCCATGACTGTCACATGGCTCCTCCTCCTTCCTTCTGTCCTTTTTGTTTATCGGCCTGTCTTGTAGCTCATCACACCATCTTCTTGTAGTTTATCAAATATATACACTCACGTGCTCACAGGGCCTTTTGTATCTGATTCCCCACTGCTTCTGCCTGGAGTGTTCATTCTTCCTAATTGTTTCAAAGTTATGTTTGTTTGTTTTAGTATGTATGCGTGCATGCATGACATGGTACATGTGTGTAGCAGTTGGAGTCTAATTTGTGGGATTTTGTTCTATCTTTCACCACATGAGACCTAGAGATTGAACCTGGGTTTTTCTGTAGACACCTTTATCCATCTAGCCATCTCTCCATCCCATCATTCCGGTTCTTTAACTAGCTTATTGTTTATGTTTGGGCTGAAGTATTGTTTTTAGATTTAAAGGTCTGTTTTCATGTACTCTCCTGCTATTTTTGTTTAATTTGGGGCTGCATAAAATTGGGTTTGTTGATTTGTCGTCCAGCACTTTCTGGGCATGCAGAGTCCATGAAGGCAATAGTTTGTATTGCTTACCGCAGACTCTTAAAGAAACAGAACACTGCGTGGCACATGTGAGTTGTGGAAACAAGTGTTAGTTAACTGGATTGAACACAGCTCAGTCTGAGCATCTGGAGTCTGTTTATGTTCTATTTTCCTGTGTTTTCTGTGATTCCTCAGCTTCCCATGCAAACAGAGCAATGTCATGCTCTTTTTCAAATGGTGGGGCTAGGCACATGGGTCCTTACTAAAGAACAATACTGGGCTCTAAAAGCATCAGGGAAAGTCAGGCTCTTTTCAGGGGAGCCGATAACTCTCAGTTTATCCTTTTCACAGAGACACCCCTTGCTTGGTTGGGGAGGAGGACTGGACCACTGCCCCAGTTCCCCAGACCATCATGGACCTCTTCCAAAATGGGAACTGGACAATGAAGAAGCCTTCACCTGCCTGCCAGTGTAGCAGCGACAAGGTCAAGAAGATGCTGCCTGTGTGTCCTCCAGGAGCAGGAGGCCTGCCACCTCCTCAGGTGGGTCCCTGTGGTGTGCTCAAGGTGGGGCTGGTAGCATTTGTGTGCAAGCAGGAAGAGTAAGGTGAGATATCAGGATTATTTCCACCTGGATCTTACTTGAGAAAAGTGAGTGGGTTTTGAGAGAGGAGTGTGGACTACATTGTGGCTCTCACACAACTCTCACAGGCCCGGCTTCCACCCTGGTTCTGCCACACACAGCTGACCTGGTGGCTGTGTGAACTCCTGGGGCCTGTGTTTTCACTTCAGAATAAATGGACCACAAAGCTTAGATCTAGCTCATCAACTCTGACATTCTCTGGGATCTGAGGTTTGGAGGGAGATCTGAGGTTTTTTGTTTTTGTTTTTTCTTTTCTTTTTTTCTTGGAAATTTCAGGACAATAGTGATATCTCTCTGCTGTTTTGTCAGAATCTAGGTTGAAGGGTGGGGACAGGGGATTTTTAGTGGGTGTGCAAACTTAAGAAGACTTGACTGCCACCTTAAAATCAGCTTAAAATCCAGTTACCAATGTAACTGGGCAGTTTATAATGCTGTTCCCTAAATATTCTGTGGTGTGGAAAACCCCATCTAGATATACAGAACACTTCCCCAGGGATGTTTGTAGCTTGACATACGTGAGGGGAAATTGCTGATGGCAGAGTGGACCAGGTCTTGGTGGTGGGTGGCTGAGGGTCAAGCCTGGTCCCTGGGGTCCCTATTGTCTTTGTCTATTTTCTGCCCGATTCTCACCTGTAAAGATATGTGAGCTTGGTTTCTATGTGATGACAGAGAAAACAGAACACTGCTGACATCCTTCAGAATCTGACTGGAAGGAACATTTCAGATTACCTGGTGAAGACGTATGTGCAGATCATAGCTAAAAGGTACCTCCAGTTGAAATCTGGTTTGTGACATATGTAGATTTGAGTTGTAGGGAAATGGACAATCATGGTTCTGTGGGAAAGTTAGCACATTGTATCAACTAGGCAAGATAAGCTTCAGGAGGGTGTGTGAACCTCAAAGTCCAGCTTAGAGGATGAGACTTTAGAATGAAAATAAATGATAAATGTGGATTCAGATTCCAATTCTGATCCCTCAGTGGCTGCATGACCAGGGGCAGTCCATTATCCTTGTAAAGTCTTAGCTTACATGTAATGTTTTTCACATTTGATACTAGTGTTACATTGTTAAGTTTGTTGTGAGGGCTAAGTGAAATGGCATAAGCAAGGAGCTTTAGGTCCTCTGTCGTGGGTGGCACCATTTAAAAAAAAAAGGTGTTCTGACGCAAGGTCAGGGTAGACGTAGTAGCCTCGGTGCCTGTGAGGTCTTTAAAGAGATTTGTAGATTCCTGGCACATGGCCACATAGTGGCCAGTGAATAGTCAGTGCTTAGAAAAACGTTTCCCTCCCATCAGTATGGTCAGGGGTCTTGTCCTGTTTGAAGTGACTTTAAATGACAAGGGTATGATAGAATGAGCATAAACTATGCATTTCCCAGAGTTGCAACCTCTCCACATGGGATTCAGAATTGAAGTGTTTACATTCAGCATATATCTGGATCTGTAAGATATCTAGCTAGCTAGCATTCATTTATTCATCCTTTCATTTATTTAATTTAGGCAGGGTCTCACTACAAAGTTCTGGCTGACTTGGAACTCTCTCTGTATACATAGATCAGGCTGGCCTCAGACTCAATCGATCCACCCACCTCTGCTTCCTGAGTGTTCGGATTAAAGGCATGTGCCACCATGCCTGCCTGTAAGGTGGATTTTAAACTGGCTTCATTTACTGTGTGATTCTCAGTTAGGTTTCTAGACAGCAGACAGGACATGCTGAGAGCGGCCGGCAGTGCTGGCCGTCGGCTTGGTCACAGGACTGCTTCTGTCTCTGTGCTCTGTCTTCAAGTAGAGGATTACCTTTGGATCATCAATACGATCTGTGCTTTCTAGACCTGATTTTTGGTTTATCTTTTTCTTTCTGCAGTTTAAAGAATAAGGTCTGGGTGAATGAATTTCGGTAAGTCGATACTGTCTTCCCATTTTCCCTGAGTCACTTCGAGTCTTGGGAGAGTGATGTTTGGGGGCTGTTTACCATGCGCACATTCCTGGGCATCGCCTCACCATGAGGGGGGACTAAGGTGCTGCAGACCTGTGGGGCACTCAAGGGCACAGCCAGAGTTGTATTGGTCTCACTCTCATGCGTAGCACTCTCTCATGGAGCCTCACCTTGGAGGCCTCAGAAATAATTTATATCCTTGAGTCAGTTCAGAAGTCTCTCGAGGCCTCTAGAGACGAAAGAAAGTAAACTCTCATGAGGGGAAAACCTATGCTGATTCTCTCCAAACACATTCCCAAGGGTGCCCAGGAACTCAAGGAAAAGCTTTCAGGCTTTTCGTAGGACACGAGGTCTTGGAGGAAGTGAAAGGCATCAAATCCACTTATTTCCACCTATTTATGACCCCTCTGGAGTTTGGGGGAACAGGTGAGAGTAGGGAAAAATGCATTCTCAAAGTCAGCTTGTACAGCATGAGAAAATGAGTAGCCCATGTGGCTGCTCAAGAAACCTCACAGGCTTTGTTCTAAGTTCCAGTTTTTCTCTATGCCATTTCTTCGGGAGTCAGGATCCCTGGAATTTGGGGCAGAGCAGTCATAGGCCCACATAGTGGTTCCCATGCCAGGGAGGACACAGCCTGTCTGTAACCACGACCTGGCCTTCAAGGCTATGCCCATCACCACTAGCTTTGACTTCTTGTCTGTGACATGGATACCTTACTCCATGTCATTAGCTTCAGTCTTCCTATTGGGTAGCAGTCTTGAGAATTAGGATAGCTAGATTTTGCCAGAGGAGGCAACATGCAACTGTCCTTAGTCAAACATTGGTCTTAGTTTGAGTAAGAAATGGCTGTCAAAGAACTGTGTGCACTGTGGTATCTGCTGCTGAGTGATGGCTTGGATACACTGCCTGCGTTTTAATGGCAAGCCTTTCTTTTAGGTATGGTGGGTTTTCCCTGGGTGTCAGTAATTCTCAAGCCCTTCCTCCGAGTCAAGAAGTTAATGATGCTATCAAGCAAGTGAAGAAAGTCCTGAAGCTGACCAAGGTACAGCATCCGTCCTGAGACATGTCACAAAAATGGGGATGGAATTGCCGGGACACGGGAGTAGTGGTGGGAACTCAATGATCCGAACATGTTTGTATTCAAAGCAGTTTCGGACAGGACTACTCATTCACGCGCACACACACTTCTGAAAGCTTAGGTCAAAAGTGAACTCTGAGATTAAAAACTCTTACAACAGCCAAGCTGGTGAAGTTAGCCAGAGGGTAAATGAATTGAGGTCCAAATGCTTCCCCAAAACAGTTGTTGACTATACAGGAAATATGAAAAATGAGTTAGTTTACTTTTTAGACTGGTGGGCTGGTCTTCAAGACAGGCTAAGCTCCCATTCATTTCTCTCTATCTCAGGCAGGTAAAATGGTCAGGTGACATGGACTCTGGGGTCGTGGACAGTAGTGCTGGGCCAACAGTATGCAGTGCTCCCTGAAGCCATAGGCTGCATCTGCATGGACTATGGGTTTTACTTCTTGGGATGATGCCAAGAGACTCTGAAGAATCTTGGAAATTCAGTTTTTTATTTTCACTTTTGTGTATGGGTGGTTTGTTGCGTGCCAGTTTTTGTACCATGTGTGTGCCTAGTCCCAACAGAGGCCAGAAGAGGGTATTGGAGTTACAGATGGGTGTGAGCCACCACGTAAGTGCTGGGAATTGAGCCTCTGGAAGAGCAGACAGGGCTCTTCACTGCTGATCCATCTCTAGCCCCAGAATCTTGGGGACTTCAGTTATGAAATTTTCTTGGTCAATTTTTTTCATGGCTTGTGGTATTGTGGCAACATTGGTGCTATGGATTCTGGTTACTTGGTCCTCAGGAACCATGTATGCAATGGCTCTAGATTTAATTTCAGTGAGTGACGTGGCAGTGATCTTCCTCTACATAGGGCTGTCTCATTGTTTAATGTCACCCCGTGTCTGTGGAACAAACCCACTGAGCCGGGCTCTGTTGTTTACAGGGCAGCTCTGCAGATCGGTTTCTCAGCAGCCTGGGAAGGTTCATGACAGGATTGGATACCAAAAACAACGTCAAGGTACACCCTTGCCTATCTTCTGCCAGCTTCTTGGTAAAGAGTAATTCTGTGCTCCTTGAAGTCTCATGGTCACGTAGCTAGGGGCATCTTAGGTTTAAAAAAAAAAAAAAAGGAAACTTCATTTTACCAGTGAGATGATACAACATAGTGATGAAGAGAATTTGTTGTACCACCAGACTTGATCTTTGCCTTCAGCTGCTTAACCTGTTTACATGTCAGTTTCCTATGTAACTGCAAGGCAGTCACCGTGGCCACCTCTAACTTTATGTGGGTAACTGGTTAAAGCTGTAATGTACCCGGTGGTCAGTGGATCCTGCATCTGCAATGCTTTTCTTTAGCAGGTCACTAACTGGAATTCCTTTCTGAAGTTTCCATTCACGTGTTGTGTCTATACACTCACTTCCCGGAGCACGGTTTGGCAGCACTGCCTTGAATGAAGCTTCTGTGTTTTACTTCAGGTGTGGTTCAATAACAAGGGCTGGCACGCTATCAGCTCTTTCCTGAATGTCATCAACAATGCCATTCTCCGGGCCAACCTCCAGAAGGGAGAGAATCCGAGCCAGTATGGGATTACTGCTTTCAATCATCCCCTGAACCTCACCAAGCAGCAGCTCTCGGAGGTGGCTCTGTAAGTGGGTCTAAAAGGAGGGGCGTGGTGGTGTTAGGGCGATTGTGCACCAGAGGAAAGGATTCCAAAGCTGCTTGTAACAGCTAGAGATGATTATATTGTATAAGCCTGGGTTGACTCAGACTCTGGGCAGAAAATGAGCAGTTTACAGATTGGCTGTCAATCTTTCTTGACGTGAAGAAGGAAGACCAGATCTGGGAAAATCATTACATTTGATGAGCTCACATAAAGTGAATTAAAATTGTTAGTAAAATTCTAAAGTAATTAACTCACCATTAATATTTCAGTTGCTTGAAAACTGTGTTTTTTACTATAGTTAGATATGCATTTAATAGTTTTTTTTCCTGAAATATGTACATGTGCATAAATTTTAAGGTCAATAGAGTCTTTGGAATGAAAGAATCTGGATTTAAATTTGGTGTCTAAGCTTCCTAGGTATGCAATATGAAATGAGGTCATCTGTGTACATTTTACAGCCAGCACCCAGCACAGAGTTGGTAATGAGCATGGTAGAGCCCTCACATAAGTGGGAAATGGCACATTGTTGTTTAATGACTTTAGAATATTAATGTTGAACATCAGGATCTTTACAAGACTCTATATAGTGGGCCTTTTGTATTTATCAGACTGTGTTAGGCTGGTAGGTAGGTAGGATGGATGGATGGATGGATGGATGGATGGATGGATGGATGGATGGATGGACGGATGATGGATGACTTTTTGTATGTGTTAGCCTGATATATAAAGTTGTTTTTAACTTCTTTATGGCGACATGATTAACTTGTATGACTAGCTTCCAAATAAGATTTCTTCCTAGCACTCAGAAGGACTGAGGCCAGCCTGATCTACAAATTGAGTTCAGGAGAGCCAAGGCCGTGTTATACAGAGAAACCCTGTCTCAAAAAAACAAAACAACAAAAAAGATTTCTTCCTCATTTGAAGTTGTTCTCAAGCTACACCAACTTCTTTTTATATGGAAGTTTACAACTCATTACTCTAGGATCAGAAAACCCATATTTTGAGAGTACACCATTTAAACATTATAGAAACCAGTTTTACATCTGAGTTGTTGTTTTTTTTAAAATGTTACTTGAAAATAATTAGGTGGAACCTTGAGATAAAATGTTGGGTGAACATTTGTCCCGGCTGACTTAGGTTGTGCTTATATCTGGCCAGTTGTTTACCACATCTCCAGCTGCATCGAAGGTTCCTCTGATCTTTACTGCCTCTTCCCTTCTAGGATGACCACATCTGTCGACGTCCTTGTGTCTATCTGTGTCATCTTTGCGATGTCCTTTGTCCCAGCCAGCTTTGTTGTGTTCCTGATCCAGGAGCGGGTGAGCAAAGCCAAACACCTTCAGTTCATCAGCGGTGTGAAACCCGTCATCTACTGGCTCTCCAATTTTGTCTGGGATATGGTGAGGACACAGGACCTTCTATCTCTGTATGAATCTCAGTGGGGACTGCGGACTCATGGGGATAAAGGAAAAGCAGCCCATTTAGTCTAGAACTGTGAAATAGGAAAAGGGAGAGGCAGCTGAATAAGTCCATGACACCAAACATAACGGTAGCTTTAAAACTAATTGTACATCATGGGACCATCTGACCACTGTGACTACAGTTATTACCATCACCTACACTCCACATCACAGTTCCCTACCAAAGGAAGTCAGGACAGGAACTCAAGCAGGGCTGCAACCTGAAGGCAGCAGCTACTGCAGAGGCCATGGAGAAATGCTGCTCACTGGCGTGCTCCTCATGGCTTGTTCAGACTGCTTTCTTAGAGTGCGCAGGACCACCAGCTTAGGGATGGCACCACCAAAAAAGGCCTGAGTTCTTCCTCATCAATCACTAAATAAGAAAATGCCTTACAGCCAGATCTTACAGAACATTTTCTCATTTTAGGATTCCTCTTCTCAGATAACTCTAGCTTGTGTCAAGTTGATGTAAGTCTAGCCAGCACACTCTTTAAAAATGAGAACAGAATAGAAAGCCCTTTATTAAAAGCCTAGACTTCTAACTTAACTGATGGGTTTTAACTTAGAGTCAGGGTGGGGTTTTTTTTGCCTTACTAGGAAAGCCACTTGTCACTGAAAACTCAATAACTTGTGTCAGCATTTTGTCTGTCCGTTGCAGTTTGTCTATTTTTGTATCAACTATACTATATTGTTTTGTTTGGGTCAATATGAAAGACTTCCCTAGAGCCCTGAACTTCCAATTATTGGCAAATCAGTTTGAACTATTCCCTTATGGCCTTCATTAGTTCTAAACTACCCTAAATTTAATTCTTTGCCCAATAAACATTTTCTCAAACTTTTAAAGGCAACTCTCATTAAACAAACTTTTCTCACAGACAAGATGATATATGAGAGCACACAGGATCTCTAAGACACTGTAAAGACATGAGTGATGATGATGGAGATAATGAAATTGTATATGCTAATTACACCAAGCCTGAAGACCTGTCACTCTTATGATCTGATTGCCCCATTTATCAATATTCCTTTTGAAAAGCAAAGCCCAGAGTTAACCTTATGTTCCAGCCATGGTCTGAACGGTTGCGAGTCTAGAAAAAGCTAATCTTTATCTCATTCTTTTTACTGCAGCTCGAGGTATGGCATTTAGAAGTAGCACTCACTTATTTCAACTTGGTAGTGAAATAAAACCTATTTCATGTGAATTACTGTTAATTGGGGTCTTGTTTTTTTCTATGCTAATGCACAGAATCAACTTTTTGAACCTAGATATTTTTTTAAAACTGGTATTAAACTGCATCTTGTCAGCATTCATTTGCTGTTTTTTTTTAATCTTGATCTAGCAACTTATTCATTTAAAATACGGTGAGTGCTCACTGCAAGTCTGATGGTGCCTGGCTGTGCATGGCAGAGGTCATTCAGAGACAAAAGAGCAAATCCTTGACCTCAGAGACATCACTAGTACTCCTGTGTATTTTCTGTCCCTCCCTGCCTGAGAGCCTGGGATCAGCCCCAAGCATGTCTTTATTTGAGGAGCTGATAAACATTTAAATAGGATGGGACTGAGGCAGTCTGAAGCTGCTATCCTTCTCTTATCTGCCAACCCCCTATCACCTCTGTGTGCTTCTCTCTCTCTCTCTGTGCCAGCTATGAATTTTCATAATTGTTCCTGGGTCAACTCTTTATTTCTTCATTTTAATGCTTGAAGCACTGTCAGGACAGACTGTAAAATTATTCTCGGTGTGATGAAGCAATTTTGACATTCATGTTATGAGTGCTTATCTCACAAATAGATTACATGTGAGATTGAACTCGGGCAGACCATAATATAGCATTAATGATGGAACAGACACAATCATCTCTGGGTAGAATAATGGAAGCTCATTTGCCTCCTGTGAAATTGAAATGACTCTGCCCGAGGATCCATCCTTCAGTAAGTTTACTGAGCGTGACACCTTGGCTTAGCTGCGGGAAAGACAGAAAGGGCATGCAGTTTATAAACTCAGCCAAGGGTAAAATGCTTGTCAAACTGTATTGTCCTGAATTTTGATTAATAGTTTATGTGGCTTCATTAATTCAAAGTTATTCTCCATCATATTTATCTGTCCTTTCTTGTCCGATGATGGGGAAGACTTGGTGTGCGTTGTATATTTAACTCAGGGGTCAACTTTATTTTCTTACTTTTTCTTTTAGTGCAATTATGTGGTTCCTGCTACGTTGGTCATTATCATCTTCATCTGCTTCCAGCAGAAGTCCTACGTATCCTCCACCAACCTGCCTGTCCTAGCCCTTCTGCTTTTGCTATATGGGTAAGACAACTCTGGGTGGGACTCTCACCCAGTGGGCAAGGCATATGGTACCTGATGCTAGAGGGAAGGCAGAAAACTCTAATGGGTGCTTATGTTTGTGCCTCACCAGGTGGTCTATCACACCTCTCATGTACCCAGCCTCCTTTGTGTTCAAGATCCCCAGCACTGCCTATGTGGTCCTCACCAGTGTAAACCTCTTCATCGGCATCAATGGCAGCGTGGCAACTTTTGTCCTGGAGCTCTTTACCAACAATGTGAGTGCTGCGGGCAGAGCATGTCCAGCTGGCTTGCACGCCAGGTGCCAGAGGACAGTGGTTAATTCCAGTCTCATGCCACTGACTGCTTCGTGCTTTCGCAGAATCTGCCTTTTCTAGTTCATATAACTTCCTGTTCTGCTGTCCCTTGTATTTCTCTGGTCAAGTTTTACTGTTTCCTTTGATTTTTCCCACATTGCTTTCTCCTTCAGTGTTGCTTTGGCAAAGACTGTATTCTCTTCTGGCTTTGTTTTCCTGTTTAGACACCATTTCTGGAGGATGCCATTCAGTCTTCAGGCTTTCACCACTATGGCAGCATCTCATTTTTCTCTCTCAGATCTGTGCCTTGATTGTTCGTTGGAACTCTAAACTCTAGTTTTCACTGTCTGGTGGATGACTCTATTTAAATTATATATATATTATATAATTTATTTAATTTATATATATATAATCACGTACTAGACACACTGTGAAAGTCTTTCCCATTAGGCCTTACTATTTCTCTTGTGGTCCCACTTTACTGGATGGCATCTACGCAGTTACTCATGATGCCTCTCTTAGATGCTTTGCTGTTTATTCATTGCATTATTCATCAGAATCCTTCCAGTTTCAGATCCCATAAACAAGACTCTATTGCTTTCCCTCAGCACACAGTGCCTTTTTTAGGTGCACAACCCTTTTTGGCCATATACTACTTTATCCCTTCCCAGGGCTCGGTAATTTCACCCGAATTTTCCCGTAAACCACCATATCCTGTAGGCCTGCCTTGAAACGTCCTTGTCTATCACAGCACTTGGGAATGTCTACCATATCCTTTAAGATTTGACTCTAATGTGAAGCTTTGCTCATTTGCCCAATGTGGTATATGCTTTCTTTTCTCTGGACTGTCAGAGGCTCAGTTCTCCCTTCAGTGTAACACACATTTGGTCATGTCATCATTTCCCTTTGACACTTCTTTTCTCTGAGTGAGACAGATTATTAACATTTGCATCCTCTATTTACGGGCCCAACACATCCAGCAAGTAACAGCTTACTCAGTTGCTGGATTTTTTTTTCTATTTTTACTCTGAGGGTATACCATGTGTGTGTAGTGGTGCCCATAGAGGCCAGACAAAGCAGTTGGATCCTCGGGAACTATACTTAGAACCAGTTGTGAACCAAACCCTGGTCCTCTGAAACCATTGAGCCATCTCTCCCACCCCAGTGTCTTGGTATTTTTCCAACCTTTACGTATGGGGTCATATATGTTTTGATGTAATTGAGAAGGTGATTTTGAAATTCCAATAAAATCCTGAAACTCAGATATTGACATAGATGTGAGTGAGTTGCTTTTAAAACGCTAAGATAATGATTTGTCGTGGATTTGTGTCTGATTAAAAGTACCCATGTTTAGAAGTTTACTTTCACATACCCAGCATCACTCCAGATTTTCTCAAGAAAATCCTGCTGCTTTTTATTGGTATCTGAATTCAAAGGTCCAGGGAATCTGATGCTCTTCTTCGCATCCATGTTTCAGACTTTGATACGATTTTAGCTTAGGTTGGGAGTGATGTATGTTTCTCTTGTTTTCTCATCTTTAGAAACTGAATAACATCAATGACATCCTGAAGTCTGTGTTCCTCATCTTCCCACATTTTTGCCTGGGGCGAGGGCTCATTGACATGGTGAAAAACCAGGCGATGGCTGATGCCTTGGAGAGGTTTGGTGAGTGAGGCAGTAGCTGCAGGAAATCTTAACGGCAGTAGTAGTTTTCATGGGTCTCAACATTCTGGTGGCAGCTTTAGGAAGAGGGCAGGACTGGGTGTCCCCAACACTCCTCAAAGGCCAATACCAGCATAACTGGTCTGTTACAAGTCTCATTATATAGCCATGTATCTGTGCCTCTAACAGCACTGAGGTAAATGGGGAAAATTTTTGGAAGCAGGAAAATGCTGGCATTTCTTTGAAACTAATGCCTAATGCCACTGGTTGAGTTTCTCAAATTACTGGATAAATCAAACCACAGCTTTGGCAATTAGAGATTCAAAAGGAAAGATGTACCCTTGGATTCTACTAACAAAACCATGGGCCTGCAGGGATGTTAATGTATTGTATGTTACATAGTCTGTAAAGAGATAGTATTAGCATTGAAACTTTTTTGTGACTATTATTCATTTGCTGGGCAATTTGTTTAGATGGGCCATGCTGCTTAATAAACATACAAGAGGGACTTTTTCAGTTCAGTGATACAAAGGAGACATATGAAGAACTAAGGGATATTTTTCGAAAACCAGCTACTTTAAGTCACTGGTTACGTTAAATGCTGCAGAAATGGACATCTTTTGAATGCATTCTCTAATACTTGTTACGCTTAAAACTGAAAAAAAAAACTGACCCCAAGAATTAGCCAAGATCATTGACCAAATGAGAGATCACTGGGGTGGAGGTAACATGTCTCATTAAAAAGGAAACCTTAGCGATCCTAATGAAGTCACAGATCTAATGCAAGTTGGCTTTGAAATTCTGACTTGATACCAGGTTGTGTTACAGTTCTCCAAGTGAAATCTCAAAAGCAGGCACTCTTGTTACTCCTTTTTCTTCTTGTCGCGGGTGGTAGCCTTTGGTGTTTCTAGAAAAATTATGTGAAAGTGACCCCAAAGCTGACTTCCTTCCTTTTCTTTTCTTTCTTACATTTTTCTTCCATTTTTTTTTAAATAAAAGGGAGTCCTTTCATTTTTTTTTCAAGTGTTAAAAACAACCAAAAAACCCAAATTTATGCTTAAGCTAGCCTTGAAGGTTAAGTATAATATCTAGTAATTTTAAACAGCAAAAGCCACCCACAACCCAAGCACCCTGTCTGTGATGGCACAATCCTAGGCGCACTCAAAGGGAATCTTCCCCACAGAAGCAAGAAGCAGGGCCGCCATTTCTGGTACCACCTCCCTGACCAGATGTCTGCCTGTGTCTCACAGGGGAGAATCGCTTTGTGTCTCCATTGTCTTGGGACTTGGTAGGACGAAACCTTTTTGCCATGGCCGTGGAAGGAGTGGTGTTCTTCCTCATTACCGTTCTGATCCAGTACAGATTTTTCATCAGGCCCAGGTGAGTGTTTTTCTCCCAACTCTTGTAGGAACTGGATGGGGACAGAGACACACATGAGTCCTGGGAGACTGCACTGAGCTGGACTCACTCAGCTAAGTGGGCTTTCCTCCTGGGAGTGTCCTCAGCTCGCAGCCCTGCCCACCCTAGAAACGGTGGCAAGGAGCCTTGATAAGATTGCTTTGGATACTTGAATTTTGCCTTGGAAAGTAGCTGAAAAGTTTGATTTTTCTTAAAAATGTTTCCCCTAAGACCTGTAAAGGCGAAGCTCCCTCCTTTGAATGATGAGGATGAGGATGTGAGGCGGGAGAGACAGAGAATTCTGGATGGTGGAGGGCAGAATGACATCCTGGAAATCAAGGAGCTGACGAAGGTGAGAGCCTGAACATGGACGTCAGTCACTTGTCTTCAGTGTTCTTCATTTTGTTTGCATTTTGCTGGCTTGTTTAACTAAAACAACAGCAACAACAGTGACAAAATAAATAAGTAAATAAAAACCACTTCTTCCCCAAATATGCATCTACACCAGGCTTTGTTGGTTTTCTTTAAACTACACTGTGGAGACTTCTTAATAATAATAATAATAATAATAATAACAATAATAATAATAATAAATAATCCTACTGAGAATACTTCGGTAATACAATTCTCACTTTTTGATTTATTTATTTTGCATATTTACATTTATGTTAGTTATTAAAACATACTAACATTGTGTGTCCAGCCATGGTCTAGAGAGTAAATAGTTGATTTTGAGTTTCATGGCTCAAAAAACAACTCTACCTCCATTGCTCTGAAAGACAGTCTGCTTTAGCCCTCTCCAAATACTGTAACCCTCAAATTTTACCTTATGGTATTTGAAACAGTGTATTACAGATTGCTGCCTTATATAACTTAATTCTAAAATATATCACTGTCTTTTTCTTCTTAATTCTCACATTAGAAATTAAAAAAGAAACTCAGTTTTGAGTTTCAGCTAAAAGCCACTTGTCAGAGAGACACAGGACGGCCCTTGCCACATCTAGTGTGTGCTGTAGCAATTTGATGATTTCTGTTTTATTCTGTGTGTGGCTTAGAGTCCCCTTCTCCATGGTTGCCTGCGGGAGCCCCGAGTCACTGAGGTGTATGATTCATGTGTTTCCTTGGTTGCAGATCTATAGAAGGAAGCGGAAGCCAGCCGTTGACAGGATTTGCGTTGGCATTCCTCCTGGAGAGGTAAATATGCGTGTCTGTGTTGTGTTTTGTCTCTATTAATTCAGACTGTATCCACCAAATCAAACAATGTCTGTAACTATGGAAAATGGCTTTGCAAGGCTTCTTCATTTGTGTCTGTGAGAGACAATCAGTCATGTAGGAAATGAGAAGCTCTTATGTCAAAACAGAACAGTCTTGCATACTCTCAGGCAATCTAGGAAGGTATACCCATCTAGGCCATGCTTTGGGGATCCATTCAGAGGATGGGATTCAAATAGGGCAAAAAATATATTTTCTCTTTTCACATGTTTTGACTTCTTTTATGCTTGTAGGTATAGTTCTGCGGTAGGTATTAGGTGGTGAGTTTTGACCAGTTGGCTTTCTTTACTGTTCTTCACAGATCGACCTTCGTCTCAACTGATGACTCTGTGTAAATATACTCACATACAACATGGCTCATACATAAACACACATACTGTCTCTCTTATACACACACACACACACACACACACACACACACACGATACCTGAATATTGAGCTTCTCATTGATACTTAAGAATGATGCTTTGGGATCAGTAGCGAATCAAATCAAAGCCCAGGAGGCTGTTGTATTAGGCCATTAAGACTGATATTTAGGAGTTTCTTTAAGCAGCTCACCTAGTCTTGCTTTTCAGTGTTTTGGACTCCTGGGAGTTAATGGAGCTGGGAAGTCAACAACTTTCAAGATGCTGACTGGAGACACCGTTGTGACCAGAGGGGATGCTCTCCTTAACAAAAACAGGTGAGAAAAGAAGCAGCCTGTATGTAGTGCGGAGATTTTCTTTCTTCGGCTTTAATAACCATGCAGTTCCTTTTTTTTGACTATCCAACCTATTATTACAGTTTGTAAAAACATTGAAATCACTTAGGTCAAGAGCTCTTAAAATCACCTCCAATTTCACTACCTAGAAATAAAGACTGTTTTTACATTTTCTTTCAGTTTCACTGTACCCTAAAACTTTACTTAGGTGTAATTTACATACATATAATTTACTTGTTCTGAGAAGACAGAGCTGTGATTCTTAGTAAACTCATTGGGATTATGCATTCACGACTGAGTTCTAGAACTCTCCCGTCAGCTCTGGTCTCTTTTGATGCATGCAAATGTGTCATAACAGAACAACGCTCTATATAGATGTTGAGTTTTTATTATTAATAGGTTTATAATGAAGCTTTCCCAATGGGTTACATGTTCTAAAATCTAGAAACTCCACTTAGTAAATATCTTTATTTGATCAATTACTTTCAAATGCTGGGCATTAATTAGTTTCTGTTATTCAGTGTGTAAATATTTCCTTGCAGATAATTTGTTATTTCCTCAGAAAATCCTCTCCATGGTAAAAGGGCATATACCTGTTTAATTGTCCTCTCTGAAGTGTGTACCAATTGGTAAAGCCACCATTAAGCCATTTTCTAACCATTATGGATAAAGTTATATATCAGAGACCTGTTAGGTAGTATTTTCCTTTAGTACTCTAAAGATGTGGGGCTTCTCCTGGTTTTTTTTTTTTATGTGAATAAATGTATAAGATGCACTTTTGAACTTTCTTGATCATGACCTATAGAAAACATTTTACATTTCATATTTTACATATACCTATGTAGTACATTGAGATGTACACATAGGTATACCCACATACAGCCAATGAATTAAAATGGCACCTACTGTTACTACTTGTAATCTACCCTAATAGTTCATATCCTGGTCTGTGTTATACCATTTAAAAAGTACTGGCCATGATCTACTAAATTTATTTCACAACCCAGTAATGGGAGATTGCTCAGATTTCTGAAACGCTGGATCAAGGTACAGTCAATACGGTTGTAGAGTCAGAATTGTAATGAGCTCATCCATCTCCTCCCATCTCTTATTGGTTTATTTTTCAGTAGCAATCTAAAGGAGCCTTTAAAGAATAGGAATTGTGGGAATAGTGATGAATCCCCAGTTTTGTTCTACTACCAAGTTCCTAGACTATGCACAGCGACAATAACTGGCCCATCCTAAGGTTTATCTCA
Source organism: Pachyuromys duprasi (assembly GCA_028658305.1). Classification (NCBI taxonomy): domain Eukaryota; kingdom Metazoa; phylum Chordata; class Mammalia; order Rodentia; family Muridae; genus Pachyuromys; species Pachyuromys duprasi. The sequence continues at coordinate 84,037,351 of CM053763.1, forward strand.
GCTACTGATCATACAACTGACTTGGGCAGTGTAGCTGTAGCAGGCACAGTGTCCATGGGTACCTTGGTTTTAAGCCTTGAGAAGGCTGACCCAAGAGTACTAAATAAGCAGAAAGGACTGTACCTGTGTGTCAAGTTCATGGCTGTCTTGAGGTGGCTTAAAGGCAACCATTAGTCTGGGATATGAATGCCACAATTTTCAGATAATATGAAGTGTTAGTTTGATGGGTTTCATGGAACCTGGAGGTTGCCCCCACAGGTACAAGTAAAAATAGCTGTATGTATGTTTTTTCTATTACCATGTTACAGGGTCTATAATTATATAAACTAATAGAGGAATAAATGGGAATCTGCACTATATATTTAGTGCAACCAGAATGTTTAGAACATGAATGTTACGGCTGAATCAATAAATGAGGAGCAGAAGGCAGTGAAAGCTCATGCCCAGGGTTTCTGGGCCTTATATGGTACTGTGTGGTTGTGAAGAAGACTTAGAGTATACAAGTACTTGGTACATATGACCAGCTCACACAGTCAGCTTAGGGATGAAGACTTCTTGTTAAAGTTCCAGATTAGTGTGACAGAGGCTGTTGGCAAGGACTGTGCTGCAGTTGCGTAGACTCAATTTGAAACTGGACCAAGCCTGCAGGTTGAAGTGCTCATGAGCCAGCAAGACCTAGGCAGGGAGGAGACAGGACCCTTACTGCTACTAAGAGTTGACATCTTATGACAGAAAGGCTGTTGTTCCTCCAAACAGAAACAGGTGTATATTTGTACAAGCATATGTATATGTCTGTCTGTCTATCTATCTATCTATGAATGTAAAAGCTAGACTGTCTCATCAGAATATCTCTAAACAATTAAAAACCTGACTGGTTCTGTCTTCCATTACAGCATCTTATCAGATATCCATGAGGTACATCAGAACATGGGCTACTGCCCTCAGTTCGATGCCATCACAGAGCTTCTGACTGGAAGAGAACATGTGGAGTTTTTCGCCCTCTTGAGGGGAGTCCCAGAAAAAGAAGTTGGCAAGGTAGTGTGGAAGCCAGAAGGCCAGACAACTCTTTTGACAGCCTTGGGTCACATACCTTCTTCACATGTGTCAGCAACCCGAGACTGTTTTTCTTTGCTCACACTGCAGTCTCTGCACCACTGTCACGGTGGGTACAGGGGAGGGTAGGCATGCACAGGCTAGGGGCCAGGAAGGGAGTATGGGCCCCACCACAGGAATCCTTTCTCCCTCCTCTGGGTCCTCAGGTAGTTGAGACATGAGTTCTACTTAGTGAGAGACCTTTCCTACATGATGTGTTAGGAAGCATGGTGACAGTACTGAATCAGACAAAAAATCCAAGTGCTTTTTATCTCTCTAGGTTGGTGAATGGGCAATCCGCAAACTGGGCCTTGTAAAGTATGGAGAAAAATATGCCAGTAACTATAGTGGAGGCAACAAGCGAAAGCTTTCCACAGCCATGGCTCTGATTGGTGGGCCGCCTGTGGTGTTTCTGGTGAGTGTTACGGTATTGAGTATGAGTGGAGGGTGGAAGCTATTCTTCTGTCTTGAAGAGACAGCATGGTTTATCTGAAGTCACATATGGTCCATTCATTGTACACTGGGCATGGTGACAGCAAGTCAGTCTGTGACTCTGGAGCAGCTTGGAGAGCAGGAGGAAGCTTCTTCTACCAAACACGCTGGGTGGCTCCCAAGCAGACAAGCTCCAGACACCTTGTCTCCTTGCTTTGGATAATTCCTGCAAGTATGGCTGAAGATGAATGTGTAATTTGATCTTTCTCGGGAACATTCTTCATATGTGTATGTTCATCTACCAAAGTCAGTTAGTGCGGACACTGCTTCAAGATGGCCACAGTAGCCCCTGCATCAGAGTTCTTTACATACAAATAGAGATCAGATCACACTGGGCAGTTTTCATTTTAGAGAGAGTCCTGGAGTGTGGGAAGAAGCCTAGGCTAAAGGTTTTAATGTCATTTTGACCATGTGGCTATGAAAATGTAGCAGAACAAGGAGAAAAATAGATGTAGTACCTAAATTGTACTCTAACTTCAAAAATGATTTTGGACAAAAGTGTGTTGTTGTTTTCTGTTTTTGTTTTTGTTGTTGTTGTTGTTTTGGTTTTTTTGCAATAGGGTTTCACTGCATAGGCCTGGGTGACCTGGAACTCATTCCGTAGACTAGGTTGACTTTAAACTCAGATAGCCACATCCCTATCCACCCATGGCCCCTTGCTGGGAAACTTTAGCATGATCTTTAGCATTAAATTAAGATATTTTTTCCATCAAATAATTAAACTCATTCTCATTATAGGATGAACCAACCACAGGCATGGACCCCAAAGCCCGGAGATTCCTGTGGAATTGTGCCTTAAGCATCATCAAGGAGGGGAGATCTGTAGTCCTTACATCTCATAGGTCTGTACTCTGTATAGTATTGGCGTCTACAGTGTGTGATTACACTGTAGACATTGGGTCATTTTATAAAAATTAGACAATAAAGGCTAAGACTGAAACAGGTATCACCTGGAATTATTCCACTTAGCAATAACTATTATTATCATTCGTCTGCATATGCTCCAGAGTTTTCGTATGCAAAGCTATACATATTTAAGTATTTAAAAAAATGTAATAATAATGTGTGTTGAAACATTATTTCAAGTCATAAAAGATTGAAGTGTGCCATCATTTCTTGTAGCTGTGCTGTATTTCATGAAAATCTACTTTATGTAACTGTTCTTTGTGTGAACATTTGGATTATTTCTGCCTCTTCACAACTGTAAGCCACATGATAGAGGAGAACGTCATTTCTGAATCATGGCAAGGGGATGCCTTTGGATGATGAGGGTCTCTTTCTTTGAAGTGCCAGGTGTCATGATATGATGTTCCAATGCTTATAGGAGCATCTCTCTGAAAGGAAACCCTCATTCTGTTTTCCCACAGTATGGAAGAATGTGAAGCTCTTTGTACAAGGATGGCCATTATGGTCAATGGGAGGTTCAGGTGCCTTGGCAGTGTTCAACATCTGAAAAACAGGTAACAGAGATAATTTCTTTGGAATAGCACATAGTGAAATGATTGGTGTTTATTCTTTGTTGAGTGTATGCATGGTAGCTTAAAATAAAAACAAAAGAGTATAGGGGTAAGACCATAGGCTTTGAAGTCTAAATGGGAAGTATTCCAGTTCTGACTTTGTTGTGTACTTGTCGTGTGATTTGTAGGTAAGCTACTTGATGAATCTGAGAGTCACTTTTCTGAGACTATTTTGAATTTTGTTATGAAAATGAAATTGAATGATTCATGTGATAATATCATGAGGACACACTGTGGAGTTAACACGAAAGGGGTTCACATCCTTGCCCTGCTGTAACTTGGGGCGTGGGCAGGTGACTAAATTCTCTGGGCTTCTGTTTGTCTGTGTGTCAGACTTCATAGATTCACATTGAGGATTTAATGGAATTGTGTATTCAAGGCTTTGAGTGTGACATCACACATGACTTGGTATTTGGTAGATAAAACTAAAACTGGTTCCTTCTCTCAGAAACTTCCCTGTGGGTCTTCCAGAGACTTCCCTTTTTCTTGGTACAAGTTGGGTTTTCAGGGTTAAGTAGCCTCTTGAGTAGTCCTAGGGATGCTCATTTAAAAGTCTTTTTTTTTTCTTGCTTTCAGGTTTGGAGATGGTTATACGATAGTTGTACGAATAGCAGGGTCCAACCCTGACCTGAAGCCTGTCCAGGAATTCTTTGGACTTGCCTTTCCGGGAAGTGTCCTAAAAGAGAAACATCGAAACATGCTCCAGTACCAGCTTCCATCTTCCTTGTCTTCTCTGGCCAGGATATTCAGCATCCTCTCCCAGAGCAAGAAACGACTCCATATAGAAGATTACTCCGTCTCCCAGACAACACTTGACCAAGTAAGCTCTCAGTTAAAAGTGCATTTCGCTGCAGGGTTAGGATAACTGGTCCTTTCTCATTACCATGAGCCTGAGAGAAGTTCAGCCTGTCTGTACTTTGATTCCTTCTCTGTCATTCCTGCCTATACTATATAAGTCTCTTTGAGCACATGTAAAAGGATGATGCTTTCTAACATATATAATTACCGTGACTGCTGATATAACAGTCACAGTAACTGCCTTTTATTGTCTATCAACCATGAGCCAGGCATTTTACCCTGGTGCCTTATCTCTTCTACTAACAAAATAAGCCAAACGGAGCTTGGCAGTTAATAGGTGTCCAGTAAGTGTTTTTTCTTTTCCTTTTAATCAAGCCTAGATATGCCAAAGTGAATGATTGATAAGTAGATGATTGAGCAGTTGGTAATGTGGTGGTAATGTAGAAAATCATTTTTAAGTTCTTTTGATGGTTTTCAAGTATTCTCTCTTTCATAGAGGGTTTTCTAGTTCAACTACTCATTCAGTTTTGTGTTCTATCCAGCCTAATTTCAACACAAGGAAAAATGCAACCATAAATAAAAATGCAACTACTATAACGAAAGAACAAGTTCAGAGGCATTCATGAGTGTCTGTCTTACTTTTGACAGGTTTTTGTGAACTTTGCCAAGGACCAAAGTGATGATGACCACTTAAAGGACCTATCATTACACAAAAACCAGACAGTTGTCGATGTGGCCGTTCTCACATCCTTTTTGCAAGATGAGAAAGTGAAAGAAAGTTACGTATGAAGAGTATTATTTACAGAGGGTGCTTGAAAGGAAGGGAGAGCTAGATCTTCCTTTGCACTTTGTCAAGTGTTCTAGAAGAAAGAGTCGTCCCTTGTTCCTGTGGAGAGAAACAAACTGGATACTGTACTGACACTATTCAATGCAATGCAATTCAATGCAATGAGAACACAATTCCATTACAGGGGCAGTGCCTTTGTAGCCTATGACTTGTATGGCTCTCTAGTGAAAATGACTTGAAGTTAGTTCATTACCTTCTACAGATGTGAAACTCTGGTATGGAACCAAGCAGACTGTGGGTTTGGATTCATACTTTTTGTTCCTGTGTATTCTCACTGGGATTGCAACAACAATCCATCAAATAGTGATGGCCAGTGATAGTCAAAGTCAAAGGCATGCACATCCTCATCCATTAAGCCATACTGAACCACAAAAATTCTTTCCTGGTGACACATCCATTGCTGGCAATGAGTGTGCCAGAATTATTAGTGCCAAGTTGCTCAGAAAGTCTGAAGCACTGAGGTGTGTCACAAACACTTTTGTGAAAGCCGCCCTGCTGTCTGTGGACATCACTAAATATCAGGTGACAAAAAGGTGCCAAGTGTGACTAAAGCCCCGCTTTGGTTCTCCCCTTGATGAGTTGCTGTTATGGCTGTCTTGTGCAAAGCGTGGATCTCTCTAAACATGGGAGACTTGGTTTTGTTGTTCAGTGTTGCCCATGCTTGGAGTCATGGTCCCCAGGTCATCTTTCTGAGACTTTTTCAAACACATTTGATCCTCATAAGAAACTCAGCAGCCAAACTGCTGGGGCTGCAAGCTGCTGAGTTCAAGGTGTGACATGAAAGAGCTGGTGCCTTTCCACATGGGAGGTCTGGGTCTGTTGGTTCTGGCTGTCTGCTAACACAACTCGGTACACTTCATCCCAAGATCCTTTATTATTTGACATAAATGTAGTATTATTTCTAACTGTCTGAATTAACCTGGAAAATGGAAAGGTAGAATTTTATTTTGACTTTGTATTATTAGTATTATTTGGAATTTTAACTTATCAATGACTTCTGGAACCTTAGAACCATCTGTGTAGATGTGTGTGGCATAGAAGAATTTGGCCACACTGCCTCATGCCTTATTTCTTGGTAAATTTACAGGTAGAATGTCTGAGTAGTGCTGGTGGCCAGGAAACAGTGTGGCAGTCAGCATCTCATGCCATATTCTAAGGTCCTGTAGAAAAGTTTTCAGGCTGTAGGTTGAGTATTTTTAGAGTGTAATCCCTGTGCAGATATGTGGATAGGAATGAGGGGGAGCTAGCAGATTCTCTGTAGCTTGTGTTCAGCTGACTGATTTACAAATATAGATGGTTTTGTTAAATCCCCAGAAAGAATATGGCCACACCCTTCCCCGCTTAATAGCATCAATACAAAAGCCAAGAAGGGTAACCAAACAATGGACTCTTTCAAGGAGAAAACAGCCAGCTTGAAATGTTTTGGATACAATTTGTGCTTGTGACCTTTGGGACCTTCAAAATAATTGGCTTTTCAGAATTAGACACCCACTTACACCTCCGACAATCTCAAATGTTTCATCTCTTCAGTCATTCACCAATCATGAAACAAAAACACCAACAAACTATTCCACATATTTTTCAGACTTTTCTAACCCACGTTTTTTTTTTCTGTCTGCAAGCAGTGTAAAAAAATGTTATTTTATCAATGCTCAATGTCGTTTCTCTTCATACAAAACAAACATGAGTGAATTGCTGTATGGTAAAGTTCAAGTGACCTTTAGCCATCACTAGTTTCTTCAACTTATTCAAAATGTAGATAAGAAATTTAGAAGTATAAGGTTTAAGACCTGTTTCAAATTAAGTTTATATAATGTTATGTAACTCACTGCTTGAAAAGAAAAATTACTATTTTGATACTAATGTGAGCAGAGGTTTCTAAAGTGACGTGAAAGTATGTTTCCAATGGTTATTGGCATTCCACTGTTTTTTATGTATCAAAGATACAAAATTCAAAGAAAAAAAATTTTCAAAATCAAACATTTGTTGGCTTTCTCAGTCTACTGTCATCATATTCTAACTTTTCAGTACACTACAGCCCTGAGCAAATCCTTGTTTCAATTACTCTGATTTTGAAGCCACACTAAAGACGAACAAACAGCAACCGAAGACTAAGGCACTGGGAACCATTTTGAAAAAAATTTAATTCAATGTAGATTTAAAACCTGTTCTGAAGTTAGAGGCAATCTGTAGGTATTGTTACCTTTTACACTGTCTGAATAGCAATCTTCCATTTTTCTGTGTAAACATACTTATGTTAGAGATTTTAGAACTCAATCCTATCTTTAAATGAGATTTTCTTATATTCCCTATGGAGATGTACTACGTGAGTTTAGAAATTCTCAAGAGCAAACTTCTGATTTACTTTTTTTTTTCTTTAATCTTGGAATACTTACTAACTGTGAATATGAGAAAGTCAAAAGAAAGAGAGCCTTCTCTACATACCCAGAACAATTCACTATGAAACAAACAAACCTCAGCTACTGTATTTCGATAACTGTACTGAAAGCATATGCCTCGTGACCACTCATTGTTGTACATCATTTGCTCTCTGTGTAGCAGTCACTGACTTGCAGGGATTGTCTGTTGTCTTCTCATGGTTGTATATATCAGGTAAAATTGTTCCAAAGAGCCATGTGTTGTGTAATGGGGAACCACTTTGATACTGAAGTACTAATTTGTACTCTTGTTAATATTTACTGGTAATGGTGTAAGGCCACAGTAATACTGTTTGGATTCAAAACTGTTGCATCCCTTTTTATAAAACATTTATATTTCCACAGGACTTGATATGTCCTTTTCCCTATTACCCTAGGATGAAGCTGGTTTTGTGCTTTTTCTTTACCATTGGCCCTCATTCCAAGCACTTTATGCTGTCTGTAATGGATCTATTTTTGCACTGGAATATCTGAGATTTGCAAAACTAGACAAGAGTTTCAGAGCAGATTTCTAAGTTAAATCATTTTCATTAAAAGGGAAAAAAACTGAAAAAAATTTGTATTGCCAGTAACTTTATATGAAGAGTTTTAAAAGCCTGTTTCTATGTTATGAGTCACAAAATAAAGCTGTGACAGTTCTGCTGGTCTACACAAATTTACTTTTGTGCATCTGCAGCAACCCCTGCTGTTAAGTGTTATGAGAGCTGTTTGAATCACTAGGAAAAGTTAACATGCTCTGGAGAAAACTCAAGATGCTACTTCAAAATAAAAGAATGTTGTATACTTTCAGATTCAGTTGAGGTTACTAACTGCTCTAAATAAGAGATCAGAGGAGTTCTAGATGGACTAAAGATTACTGATAAGCTGAAGAGAAAACACTCTAGGTAGGCTTCCTTAATGAAAACAGAATCAGCTTTGTAGAGGCTATGGAAAGGTAGGTTTTCATGCTTATTCAACCAAAACTACAAGGGCATAGTATCATCTGTACTGGAAAGTGCTAGGGGTGATAGCAAAGGTCCCCGTGGCCAAAGAGAAGAAATTTGGAAAAAGAATTATATGGGAACACTGGGGTTGGTTCCCACCACATCCCTGCTTTCAGAATTTAGTGCTAAGTAATGCACTCACAAGCAGTGCTCTGTTGAGACACTGGATGTATTGTTTTTTAATTTTTATTTTTTCATGGCTCATTAAGAGTCAGTCTCAGAAAAGGAGATACATACTTAACCTTGCAACTTGAACCCCAGTTGGTCCTGGTTCTACAGTGACCTCAAAAATGGCTGGGACAACATGAAGGGAGTGGTCCTTGTTCAGGGCAGAACTTTGTATGCAGGTTCATGGCTTTTGAGTCGGGCTAGAAGCTTGCCCAGTATCTGATACACAGCGGTATCTTTTATAGTTCTCATTAAGGGACATTCATGAAATAACAAAACTGTCTGTAAAAATTCATAATTGAGCATTTAAAAAAAAGTACTATGAGAGGCCAGTTAACTTAGATAAAAATACAAGTTACCCACAAATCTTGACCAAACATTCATAGAAACTCCCCTCTAAAGTTCTGAATTAAAAGCCCACTCTGAACCATATGGACAGTGCTATGGCATATATTAAGTTTGGAAAAACATGAGAGAAAATTAACAATTATTTTCAACCTTTCAAATACTGGTAACCTACCCTATGAGGTAAGTCAAGACATTTTACATGTTGAATAAATAATACCTCAGGGGAATTTGCTCCAATATACAGAGCTAATGAAACAACAAATGGTTCTCCCTTTGAAGTTGGGTATCAGTTAAACTTGTCCTTAGTAAATCTGCTAAGCATTGTTATTTATTAATTTAGCAAATATTTACTGAGCTTTCTATGCCCACCGTTCATCTGGGTTCTGGGGATACAGTGTCAACGGAAATCGAATGTATTCTCTAATGATGCACCGGTAAAGGGCAAATGACAGCGGACAGACATACCTGACAATGCAAGTGCTTCAGAGAATAGGAAGCAGGCTGACTGAGGAGACATCTAAGTTCAGATCTGAACAAAATGAGCAACAGTGGAAGGTGGGTGTGTGCAAACGCATCTGAAACATGTAATAGAAAAAGCACAATTGGGAAAAATCTTGGCTGCTAAGGAGGAAGAAGAATCCAGTGTGTCTTGTGTGTGTGTATATGTAGAGGGGGGAAGATGGGGGATGGAATCAGGGCCTTGCAACCCCATTTTCATTTATTGTTAGGATAATGAGGAGCCAGGTGTGTGGGCTCAGCTGGGAAGAAAGGGCAGTAGAGGAGGGCCAGAGGACAGTGACCAGAATAGGATGGTGGTAGATGCAGACAGGGAGGAAGGGGAAATGAAGCAGTAACACTTGCTCAAAGGCTGTAGGTAGGGCTTGAGGGAAAGAACAATCAAAAATGGCTTCTAGTTTCTGCCTATGTTAAAACATGCAGTTGGTATTCAATGATAGAAAATAAAAATGGTCTCCGTTAAGTCTTGAGCTCAGGGACAATGATAGAAAATAGAAGTGCTCACACTAAGTACATCACACACACAGATTTTGTTTGTTTCTAATCACAAGACTGGATGAGCTTACCTAGAGAGAATGAAAGTTTGAGCCTGAGACTTAGCAAAGGTAAGTGGGAGGGAATGGCCAGCAAGATAAACAAGAGGAAAAAGGGCATCCGGGGTGTGTTGTACACTAGAATTTAGAGGATGGTATGTTCCTGAAAGGCAGAAGAATACTTACGTCAGAAACTGCAGCAATGAGCAAGGTAACTGTGTTTGCACTTCATAACATGGTGGCCCTGGGGAACATCTAAGTCAGTGGACGGATGGGGAAGAATGAGAGGTAAGGAGACAGAACAGTGAATATCCATGAATCTACAGGGAAGCACAAGTAGAGCTAGATTACAAAGCTTTCATTTGTATTCCTCTTGCCTGTAGACTATAGCTGGCATCCATCTTGCCTCTCTGTTTTTAATCCTTTAGCCACGTATATTGTCAGGAGTCTTTCTCCACCAAAGTCCCTTATGTCACTTGGTCGCACTTCTTCCCTTACCCAGGGTCTTGGACCAATTAGTTGAAACTTAAGAAATCAAACCCTGTTCTCCCAGAGAAACATATTTCTTTTACAATGATGAATAGGGAGAGGTCATTCTAAATAACAGAGTTTATGAGGAAAGTCTATCCAATGAGTCTTAGGCTATTTCAACATGATGCAAATTCATACTCTTTTAACAACTGAAAGTACTCCAAGTTCATTTTCCACAGCAGTCATGTGGCTAGGTTTTGCTCAGTAGATTAGGAGTTGGTGCTGGGAATCAGTGCAGGCTATAAGTATGCAAGTACCATTTTCTTATCCTTTGGAAGTTATTTAGTAGAGGAGGAATTAGACTCACTGGGTCCTACCTGTTTCTCTTCCTATAAATACAATTGCTATATTTTTGTAGTCTAGAAAGGCATCTCTGAACCAACAGACAATAGTGTCTTCTCTCTTTCTTGATTGTAGTGAGAATTTCTATTGTATCTGTCATGGATACTTTCCAAAGAAGGTGGTGGGAAACCTTCAATGATTCATTGATAGTAGTGGATAAGATGAAGTATGGAGGAATGATGCACTATTTTTTTTTTTATGCAAACACTCTTGTATTCATCTGTTTTCTGTTGTCAGGACGAAATACCTGAGTCTGGAGGTCTGGAATGTGCATGTGTGTGGGTGGGTGGGGGCAGGAGGAGACAGAAACATAAAGACAGAGACATACAGGAAAGATTTAGCTAACAACTTTCCAACTTTGGAGGCTGAAAATCCAAGAGTAGGTGTTCTCATTTAAGCCTCATAGAAAATGGCATCATGGTGGTAGCATGTGTAAAAATGGAGGTCACATGCAAGAAAGAAATACAAAGAGGTCCAAAGTTCATACAAAGTTATAAACAGCTCACTATTAACATCTGAATGTAGTGAATGTTTCCCCATGTTCCCCACATGCTCATGTGTCTGAACATATGGTTCCCAGCTCATAGAACTGTTCTGAGTAATCTTAAACCTTCCAGGATTACAGTGAGGATCCACTTTCTGTCCAGGTCTATGTTTCATGTTCTAGGAGCTCTAGCCATATATTCCCACCTCCGTGAATTGTTATGCCTTCCTTACCATGATGGATGGTACAAAATTAAAATCATGAACTAAAATAAACCTTTCCTTCTTTGTTTCTGTCAGGTATCTGGACATCACAATGAACAAAGTAACCAATAAAACTCCACTTCAAGAGAACCAGCTTGGTATCCAGGAATATTGTGGTGGTTTGAATAAGAATGACACATCTTTAATCCCATCACTCAGGGAGGCAGAAGCAGGTGGATCTCTATGAGCTTGAGGCCAGCCTATTCTACAAATCAAGTCTAGGACATTTAAGGCTACACAGAGAAACCCTGTCTCAAAATCAGTCAATCAATCAATCAATTAAAAAAAAACCCAAATCAAAAAGCAAACAAAAAGGAATGACCCACATAGGCCCATAGATTTGAAAGCTTGGTCACCAGGGAGTGACACTGTGTGAAAGGATTAGAAGGTGTGGCCTTGTTGGAGGAAGTGTGTCACTAGGGGTAGGCTTTGATGTTTCAAGGGCTCATCCCAAGCTCTCTCTTGCTGCTGCCTGTAGATCTGGATATAGAATTCAGCTACTTCTCCAGCTCCTTGCCTGGCTGTATGGAGCCATGCTTCCCACCATGACAATGGACTAAACTTCTGTAAGCAAGCCCACTTAATTAACTGCTTTTCTTTAGGTGATCATGGTGTCTCTTCACAGCAATAGAACACTGACTAAGACATTTCATAATGTCTCCACCTCTAAACATCATTACATTAGGAATTAGAGTTTCAGTGTGTGAATTTGAAGGGGACAAAAATTTATTCCCTAGCAAACAGGGACTTCAGTTTTAAATAGGACTGTCAGGGAGGGCTGCATGGGCCTCTGGGATAAAGATCCAAAGAAGGTGTGGAAATGATCCATGAAGAATTATGTGTAAGAGAGATTTTAGGCAGGGGGAATAGACAAGATAAACAGGGAACAGGCAAGATAAAGCTTATTGAGTCGGGGGTCGGGGGGAAGCTGCTAAGTCACCTGGAACTGAGGGAGTGAAATGACATCAAGAAAGGCAATAGGGCTTGTAGGCCACACTGAAGGGCTTTGGACACTGACTCTAAGTGAGACAGTGTTAAGTCTGAAATCACCACACGGAGACCACACATATGCAGTTGGCAAGAGTGTTTTACTTTTTGAAAATCTGCATGCAGGGGTCAAACCATTTTACAAAATGGTGACCCTAGACAAAGGCATGCAGGTCTTGTTGTAGGAAACTAGGGGAATTCTAGCAAGGGTTAGCTAATCTAAAACCTTGTTGGTGGATGCCAGGGAAGTTACAAGGGTCAGTTCCTAATTGGCTTGCACTTAGGTAGTCGGTAGGCTGCATTCCTGTGCCATGAATGTTCACCTACAGGATGAGATGAGGCTGCCCAGCCCACATGCCCCATCCTGAGACAAGATATTTTCCTGTCCTTGTGATTATCTCCAGGATGTTCCTTGGGTAGGGAATTTTATGGTCTTGTTCCTGGAATTGATTGACCTTATGGCCTAGTTCCTGGGACTGATGACTTTTTTTTTTTAATTTAATTAAATGTTTATTTTTTTTTAATATTACAGTTTATTAACTTTGTATCCCAGCTGTATCCTGCTCCCTCATTCCCTCCCAATCCCACCCTCCCTCCCTCATCTTACCCTGCCCCTTTCCAAGTCCATTGATAGGGGAGGTCCTCCTCCCTTTCCATCTAACCATAGCTTATCAGGTATCTTCAGGCCTGGCTGCAAAGTCCTCCTCTGTGGCCTAGCAGGGCTGCTCCTCCCTGAGCAGGGGTGGGGAGAGAGGTGGAGGTCAAAGAGCCAGCCATTGAGTTCATGTCAGAAGTCGTCCCTATTCCCCTTACTAGGGAAACTTAGATACTGAGCTACCATGGGCTACATATGAGCAGGGGTTCTAGGTTATATCCATGGTCCTTGGTTGGAGAAACAGTCTCATAAAAGACCCCTGTACCCAGATATATTTGGTCCTTGTGGAGCTCCTATGCTCTCCAGGTCATATTTTTTTAAAAACATTTTTATTTTATTTTATAGTAATCACAGGTTACGTACTTTGTATCCCAGCCGTAGCCCCCTCCCGCATTCCTTCCCTATCTTCCCCATCCCTCCCTCATCTCCTCCCTGCCCCTTTCCAAGGATGACTTTTCTTTTAAAGTTAGGCCTGGTCCTAAAATGGAGACAAACTGGAGTTGATGTCATCCTCTCAACAGGAGGCTATTGGAGGCATGAGGGAGTAGTGATGTGATTTATGGTTTATCATCTTTTGGTTGCTCTGCTGAAAACAGTCTAGGATGATAGCAGATCAGAAAAGACCTTTTGCCTCAAATCCCAATAATGATGGGCTCAAACCAGAATGAATGGTGGCTCAAGCATGTGAAGCAATCAAATTCTGGACTTTGGGGATTTGCTGATAGATATGTAATGGGGCAATGACCTGAGCAAGTGGACAGGATGGGAGGTGTCATTCTCTGAGATGGTACTTGTGGGTAAAGGTTAAGAGCTCAGCTTTCAACAGGTGTGATGTGAAGTTTCTAATATATGAAGGCAGAGGTGTTAAGACTGGCAATTAAATAAGGCTGAGTTCACAGAATGCATATGCACTGCCAGGGCCTGCCAACAGAGTCAACGGTTCTTGAGTCGGGAGTGAAGATTGAAATTAATAAACTACACAACACATGGGATCTTCCCAGAGGCTCTGGCGGTCACGACAAACTTGTCCGCCAAAACACTGCCAGCCAGCCTTGCTTTATTTTAAACAGCCCAACACTTGTGAGTTAAAATCACAAGGAGGTGAAACAAGAGGTGTGGTTTTGATAAGCTATCCCACCTGCTGTCACAAAACAAAAGGCAATGGACTTGCAAATTCTTCCCTGACTCTAGATGAGGCACTTGCTGAGATTTAAATATCAAAGCAGCTGCTAAACCAGTGGCTTAAGACAGAGAAGACGGTCCCTGACAATACACTGTATGTTGACTGTCTGAATACAGGTGGCGGTTGAAGACATATGACTGAGACATAATCCAGGAAGTAAGTTCAGGACAGAAAAGATGTCTAAGGAATCAGCTCTGAAATATGGTATTACTGAAGATCAAGGAGACAAGGTAGAGACTTAAAGGCATTAATGAGTCTTCATTAAGACTAAGTAGTTAGTGTTTATGGGAATGAAGAAAATATTTCTAGAACAATGAAGGGGTCAACTGCTAGATCTACTAAAATAAGGACTGGAAAGTGAGTTTGATGAGAGTGTGTTAGTGAGATGTTTAAGAGAACTTAATTAGAGGCCGGAAGTATGACACTACTTTTGTGTTACTATAGGGGTAAAAAGCAAGGTAGGTTGTTTCTGTTTCTTTTTTCTTTTTTTTTAAGGCAGGTTTTCTCTGTGTAGCCTTGACTGTCCTAGACTTACTTTGTAGACTAGGCTGGCTTTGAACTCACAGAGATCCACCTGCTTCTTCCTCCCTGAGTGACACCAGGCCCAGCTTTGTTTCTGTTTCTTAAAGATAGGATAAGTAATAGCATATTTGTACGCTAAGAAGGAATAAGTTAAAAAACTCGCTTCAGGAGACAGAAAGCACTGTAGCTACTAAGTGTACTGTGGCTACCAAGTGTGCAAGTGGAAGAGCAGATCTTCCCAAGGACAGAGTCTGCCTGCAGACAGTGATGGGAAATGTGAGGGTGTAGTTTCTTCTGAGTACCTTTGTTTCCAATGAAGAAGAAAATTCAACAACAGAAAAAGAAGATGCAGAGCTAGAACTGGGAACTGAAGGGTCCAAAAATGACTTAGGTGACTCGGACTCTGAGAGCATGCAAAGACAAGAGTAGATTTTATTAAGCAACGCATTCCAGCATGCAGGAGCCAACTATTCTAGAAAATGGCGACCCCAGACAAAGGTGTGCAAGCCTTTTCAGGGGAATTGGGCATTCCCAGGAGTGATGAGCTAATCCCTATTCTGATGGCAAATGGAGCAGCAGGATTGCGGATGAGAGAGGTGGAACTAGCGGCGGCTCACGCACCAAGCGAGTAAACATAGCTGTGGTGGATCGGGAACATGTCTTGCTGAGGGGGATGGACAGAACTTGCACAGACTCAGCCCCAGAACGCACTATCCAGCAGCAAGACTGCCCTGGCTCTGAGCCAGGTCAGCATATTCCAGATGGAGAAAGGCTAGTGTTCTGGATTGGCCTATCTGGAAGATCTCCATGGTGGGCACTGCTGCTGGAGGCCATATGGTGTCCATATCCATGGCCCATGCTGTCGCTGGGGCCACGCTGTTGTTCACAGTCCATGTTACCTCCAGAGGCCATGCTGGTATCTGTGGTCTGTGACAACTTCCCCCCTTCCCCAACTCCCTAAACAAACAGAACAGAAAAGAAGCCATTAAGAGTGTCCTTAAAATTTGGGGCAGGGATGATGAAGTGTAGCTCCTCACGGTTCATGGGGTGGGGGAGGGGATGTGGTGAGGAAGACTCCATTATCTTTAAGGGGCTGGCCACTTCGAGTCTGACCAAGCTCCAGTGAGTACATGGACAACACAAATTGGACTTGGTGTAGTTTTATTCTTTTTCTCCTTTCTCTGCAGAGTGTACAAGCATAGGAGGGACTTGGGAGGAATGGGAAGTGAGTGTGATAAAGCTGCACTGTGTAAAATCCCCAAATAATTAATAAAAATATTGTTGAAATGTTTTATAATACACTTTAAATTTTAATCAAATTAAATTTATGTTCATTTGTTTGACAACTAAAAAATTCATTGCATACATTCTCCGTATGTGGTATTGTGTTACTTAAGGAAAACTTTGCACAAGCACATATTGTACATTGAGTTATGTTCTCCTCCATCAAGCCTCCTTTCCTCCTTCCCCCTTCTCTGCTCCCAAGAGTCCCCTCTGTTACCACAGACAGTTTTGTTCTTACTTTCATTTCATACATACATGCATGATTTTACATAGACAGAAAATCTAGGAACCACATATGAGAGAGAACATGGTATTTGTCTTTCTGAGACTTAAAATTATCTGAGACTGGCTTAATGTTATCTCTTGTCAGTTTGTGTGTCTGCGAGGCAGAGCCCGAGCTCCAGCTATTTCACAGAGATGTTACAGTGCTTTGAACCCTGTCTGAGGAGGGTCGAGATGACTGTGAAAGCTGCAGAACCTGTCCTGGCGAGCGCCATCTCATCCTGCAGACAGCTGAGAAGGCAGTGTGCTGCTCCACAGTCTAACAACACGTAGTAGGAAGCCGCCACATTATCATGGTGTCGTTACCCTGTGCAACACAGGAAGAGCTCCAGGGACGAGGATATAATTACCCAAGTCACACTTGAAAAATCAGAATGGATGTGCGGTCTTTTAATAGGTCAATGATTTTCATAATTAGAAAGACCTCGTTGAAATAGTAAGTGTCTTGCAATCTTTGTGAGTGATTCAAGGTAAAGTTAAAAGTAGCAAAAAGCAAATAAAAAAGAACACGCTAAAATGGTATTATATAGCAACAAGTCTCAAGAATATATTATTTTTCAACTTTGACTTTAATTAATGTGAAACCATAATTAATACAAAGGATATAATATTACACTTTTCTTTAAAAGTATAAAGACAAATACCAGATTTAATATTTGTATCACTTGCATTTGATACCACAAAGTAAACATTACTGGGTAAGTAATATTTTTAAGTTTCAGAAAAAAAATGAGTATGATAATAAAGACCTAAAAATACCAATACTGTATTAATGAAATAATTTTAAAATATTTCCAGGCAAAAATTTCAAATATTTCAAAAAATTTCAAGATAATTATTTGAATACAAGATAGCAATTAGTTATAAAAATCACACAAGACAAGATAGTGTGAAACAATGAATCACCAGGGTCATGGGGTAATGGCAGCTCTTTCTGATGTCCAGTAGATATGAAATGGCTTGGGGAAAATGAACAGAAGTATTTCCTGAACTACTGTTATTACATAACACAGGCAGCCTTAAAAATGCAGAGGGCACAATGGACTAACTCACCATCTCCTTCAGAGAACAAAAAGGATGATTCTCTGGGGAGAAAGGAGGAACACACCTCACATCTGGGACTGGATGCTCATGCTTGATGGTAGGCAGGAAACTACTTCAACGGTGAAAACGACGCTGGAATCAGGAACATGTTCTGCTGAGACTCTAGGTAGCTGACACTTTCCCGAACTGGAATGACATTTCGTAAGACAATGAAGCTATCAGCAGAATCAAATTTGTCCTAAAATAATTCATGCCTAATGAAACAGCTCACCAGCAGCCACGACCCTGGGATCCTCATGAGACAGATGTCTCCCAGCTGCACGACTGTCTGCACTCTCATTCCACCAGAGAACGTGGACTGCAGACGTAAATCATGAGTTAGCTGTATTTTTCTATAACATGTATTTTTTCTTTTATTTTTGATATTATAATTGCATATTTCCCCCCTCCCTTTCTTTCCTTCAAGTCTGTCCTGCTCTCTTTCAAATTCATGTCCTCTTTTTTATTATTATCTGCATATATGTACACATACATATGTACATGTGTTCTATTCTAGATAAGACGTTATAGCAGATGTTTTTAGAATGTGTGTGTGTAGTGGGCGTGGAGTCGAGGATCTTTTGAATGAAAGAATACTGGGTAGGTACTATACCTCTGCTGTATATCCCTGACCCTGACTGTGTATGTGTATGTCTGTACCTGTGTGGGTGTGCAAGTATATGTGTGCATGTGGAAGTCAGAGGTCAGAGTCAGGTGTCCTCTACAAAACAGGGTCTCTCACTGAACTTGGAACTTAACAATCTGGCTAGATTAGCTGGCCAGGCTCTTATTTCCATCTTCCCAGGGCTGGGATTATAGATGATGCCACTGAAGCCATCTTTGATATGGCACTAGGGATCAAACTCAGGTCATCATGCCTGTATAGTCTGTCTATCCATACTGGAGTACTATGCCATGCACATACACTGTTTCTGCCTTTTTTATAGCTAACAGTTCTTTGGTCTTTGCATTCCTTTCTCATTCATATAGCACCATTAACTCCAATAATAAGAAATAGTAAATTTTTTTGTTTGGGTTTGTTAATAATTTTTGCATTTATAAAAATATAAATATTTTCATCCAGAAACAATCTTTTCACTCCAATAATGTTATTTTGAAACAAACCAAAACAAGACTTTTAGAAAAAAATGAAAAGAATTAATATTTTCTTAAAGACTCTTCCAGTTTCTAAACAACAGTTAACCTATGAAATAGCTCCATAAGGTATTAGCATTTGCAATAAAAATAAGATACAAATTAGTGTTTTTAGACCTTATTTAGGAAAAATGTCAAAATTAAAATCATCATCACAATAAAAAAACCCAAGAAACATAGGCGATTACCAACATTCATCATAGCCTCACAAAAACAAATAGCTCTACCTCTGTTGAGGGCTCCATATTCAGTGTGGAAAACACCAATCAGTGTAGAGTAGCCAAGATCAACATGGGCATTCACTGCCCTTTTGAATGCCTTACCCCACAGAGCTGGGCCACCAGGCTTCATCTGAAAGGTAGCCAATTCATAGACACCTAGAATTGACAGAAAGAGAATTATTTAACACATGCTATTCAAGCAATTTACTTTGTTTGACTCTAGGAATGGGAGGCGACCCTGTCTGTATATACAGAGTTATGCAGATGTATTTGTTAATTTTTTTTGCATTATCTTTCCTTGATTTTATGTTTAGAAGTTCTTATCTATGTTTAAAGTTAACCTTAATAACTGAGAAGAAACAGGAGCTATATATAAACAATTACATGAAACAGTTTTAATCTGGGAACTTTACTAATATACCAGATATCAGATACTTTATCACAAAATAGGGGTTTAAGCTGTTTAAGTCTGTAAGAAAAGAAATAAGCATCTTTTGATCTCCTACGTTTTCTCTGCTTTTCAATTTTGAGAAGTGAGATATTATTCTTCATGTAATTTCCTCCTTTGAGTCTATTCCTAACAGAAATAGCAAGAAAAGAGTTGGCCTGAAGTCATATGCAACTTTCTGAAAAGGAACCTCAGAAAGAGGGGGTGGTGTTAGTGGTCTTAAATATCCAAGTATTATTTTAAAGATTTTTTACTTCAAGTCAGAAATATAAATCAGAAGTGAGAAACTGGAGGATAAGTAGATCTGATAGAAAAAGAAAAAATTACAAGGTCACTAAAGAATTAGAAAAACATAGAGGAAAATAAGATTTAAGCCCAGCGAGATGGTTCAGTGTGTAAAATTGCTGTTGCCAAACTTGACAGAGCTCAATCCTTGGAACACACACAATATATGGAAGGAACCAACTCCAAGTTGTTCTCTGACCTTCATGTGTGCACTATGACATGCATATATACTACATAAATAAATAAATGTAAAAAGTGTTAACAAAATCAGGATTTGGCACTTCAAGAGATGGCAACTATGTCTGGACAGTGCTGAGAGCCATGGGCAGGCCTAGGCAGATTAATGTATATGCCTGTGGCTTGGGTCCCAGGCTAGAGGTGGCAAGGCAAGGAAGAAAAGACAGACATGCAGACACAGGGTCAGGTGGGGTTCTGTAACACTACTGCCACCACCAGGAACCTCAGCTTGTTTATTGGTGCAGTACAGGAGGCAGGGTCGGCCAGTCTCTGTAGGTGAACAGTCTCAGGCTGTAAAGATGCATGAGGAGGAAGCTGCAGTCAATCATTCATAAACACTCATACCTGACTCGGACAGCTTTGCTATTCCCCTTGAGCATGAGAATGGCTTTGCTAATTGTCCCATAGGTCTGAGGGCTTGCACATCCTTTACAAGCTGTGCCCATGTTAAAATACACATTCACACAGGTCTTCACTCACTCACAGCTTCCTCTGCTTCCTACAGGTAAAGGTCTCAACGAGACTTTTCGAATTTCTTGTACTCTAAAATACATTTACAGAGTTAGGAAAAATAGGAAATAAAATAATAGTTAAAATGTTACACTTTTAATCTGATCTTTGTTTAAAACTAAATTGAGAGAACAGTTTCTTTAAATCAACAAGAAGACATATCATAAGGAATTATTTTCAAACTGAGAAAGAAGCAAGAAGACAGAAAGGTTAGCTACAGTGTACACCTTGACAGTGTTAGTTAATTCATTCCCTCCAGAGAGTCCATTTGTAAGTAAAGATGTACTAAATCTAGAATACTGTAATCTGTGGGAAGCATCTTTGTAATTAAATGTTTCTATTATTTAAAAAGGCATGTATATATCTCTAATCTCTGTGTTTGAGAGTCTGTGCAGAAGGGTGAGCTGGAGTTCAGCCTGGGTTACACTGTGAGACCTTGTCTCAACTCTAAAAATGATTTTGAAAACAGTTTGCATTACTTTAATATTATACTGACTTTTTCTAAATTGTAATTAAGCTTTCTTTAGTCTCTATCATTTAGTTTGGAGGAGCTGGAAGGACGCTTCAGTAATCAAAAGCACTAGTTTCTCTAGCAGAGAATCTGGGTTCAAAATTCCCAGTACCCAATGGCAGTTCACAGCTGTCTGTAATTCCAGTTCTATGGGGATCTGATGCCCTCTTCTGGCCTGCACAGGTGCCAGGCATGCCAATGGTGTACAGAAAGACATATAGGCAAAACACCCACATGCATTAAAAAAGAAAACAACAACCCATCCCCAAATCAATCAATCTCATATCTCTCTCTCTAAAATACTTCATTAGTTAATTCTTAGTTTTCAAGAATAAACCAAGAGCAGTCTTTACCACAACAGTCACAGCACTATTCCTATATAAAACAAATAATTTTAGTGACACTTTTTTTTTAAATCACTTAATATCTGTACTATTTTAGTCCTGAAAATTCACAGTGGCAAAGACTAACTCACCTTCCTTGGGAGGTGTTGCTAATTTGCACCATGGTACCAGGTAGGTTATCTCAACCATTTGTTTCTCAATGAAAGCCAAATTTGGGATGAGGAATTCGTTTTGCCATTCCTTATCATTGGCCAAAGCTTTGCGGACTGCAGTTCGATGAGCAAAACTATCTATGGTAGAAAAGGTGAAGAGACTTTATATTGTTTTATTTAAAATTATCTACTTTTCATATTTCACCCAAATGAGCAAACATTTTCTTCACAGCACGTAAGAACACTGTGTTACGGCTTTGGGAACATCCACATGGAAAATGTGGTATCTGCGTCAAGTCACTCAGCAGTCTTCAGGGTAAGAGAAACAGAAACAATCATTGTAACCACTTCATGGGCTTCCTGGGTTCTACCACTCAGCGTGTAAAGCTAAGTACTGTACACTTCTCAGTCTGTGATACAACCTCCAGGTACGTGGTAAGGATTAAATGAATCCACGAAGAGGGCTTAGAACAGACTTTAGCACAGAGTGCTGGATCCATGTGGATTCTTCTTATTCAACTGAGGCTCCTACCTGACAGCACAGGTTGAGAGGGAAATGCTTTGGTAGTGATGGGATGCAGTCAAGACAAGGTGTACCTTGATCAAATTTCAATGTAAATGAAATGAAAATGCACGGGTTGAGCCCATTGTCCTTTCAGTGAACAAAAATGCTGTTTCTTACTAGGTCATGTGTTAACTTGTATGCCACCTGAAGCATATATTAATTTTGATGAGCCTTGGCCCCAAACTATGCTATGTTAGGTATAGAATGAACAATTTTTATAGTAAAGCATTTTTGAACATTAATTCGGACCCTGACAGACAAACCCAAAATGAGATGATGATTTCTTTGGGTATCCTCATGCCCTGATGTGGACTGTTAAGAGCAGACACAGGAGTAGGAAACTTCATGGGTTCTTGTAATGGTGGTCTCATTTCTGTGACTATGTTATCTCCAGAGTGAGAAGAGCTTTCAATTCTTCTGCCTTTACTTCCATTATAGAACAAGATAGTGAATTCTTTGAAATTGTGACTGCTAAATGCAACAAAATCATTAAATCTTAAGGTTGGATGTCCTCTCAAGGGCTCTAAACTGAAAATTATTAAATTAATAATAAGTAAGATGCCGATATCGAACTCTAGGTCTATTAATAAGGTACTTTCATTTTGTATTCTAAACTTTCTTGGACTTCTGCAAGCACATATTTTAATTTTACAAAAGGTGTTTGTTCCAACAAACCATTCTATAACCGAGAATTAAAGTAAGTTCATCAACTTAAGAGTTTAATGAAACAATATGTTCCAATACATGTTAACCTCAAGTCAAGTGGTAGATAGGAAAGTGCTGCTGAGTAATTTACTTGGCTTTGTTACTGTATTGCTTTCAAAATGTTTTCTGTAACCCATGTGTATGTACAGTAACACAGACTGAAAAACCAAGCTTCACAGACCACCCTACAATGAGCATTTTATATGAAGTAGACGCTGTGTGATTCATACCATACTTCCAAATATGGAATAATTTGTTCGTTCTGCCTCCAAATTCTACACTCCAATATCCAATCATTTCAGAGTGAGCTGTCCGAAGGTGGACATTGTTTTTAATATTTTCCAGGAACTCGTTCGTCTTTGAGGGCTTGAGAAAATAGGTGCGGAATTCATAAAATGTCCCATCGCTTTGCCTGGGGCCAGTAGCAAAAGGTGAACATACCTGAAAAAAGATAGGATACATTTAAATATTTTGAAAGAGATAAGATTTATCATGATGTTAAAATCATATATTTGAGCCTGGAAACAAAGGACACAAAGAAGAGTCATAATCCCTATTTCTCTTGTCAACTCTTTATAGACATTTTTAAGAGATGACAATAACGGTAACTGCTGTTAAGTGTACTGAGTACTCTTTTCTAGTTGGAGGCATTCTTTAATAACATTTTCATGAAAAGTTGCTGATCATAACGTTGTAATTATGTTTCCCAGGGAACTATGATCAGGAGCTTTATAACGTTGGAGTTTTCTCTTATTTAGTCAACAGTACTAAATAAAAGACATTTAAAAGATGTTTGCAAATTATGTATATGTGTCTATTTGACAGATATAACGAAAACCTTTATTAGCAGAAGGCTTTTTGGGTTCCTACAAAATGAGTGTTATTATTTAGATCTAGATCTAAACTTTAAAAAAGTACTCAGTGCTATGAATCATTAAAATTGCTTTGCAAAAGGTCTAGAGAAATAGCTCAGAAGTTAAGAGCATTGGCTGTTCTTCCAAGGGTCCTGAGTTCAATTCCCAGAAACCACATGGTGGTGAGATCTGGTGCCCTCTTGTGACATGCAGGCGTACATGCAGGTAAAATAAATAATACTGTATAAATAATAAATAAAAATTTAAAAACTGCTTTGCAATCTACTGGATGGCTGTCTAAGAGCTGAAAAGGGAAACTTCAAGGAGACAGAAGTGCTCTGAAACATTAGTTTCATGTTGGGGCCCAAAGTTCCTTGAACCCACTGAGCTTTAGGGAACCAGGAATGTTAAATACACAGGGGCCTCTCCTCAATTAAAGAATTACTTGTTTCCCTGCCCATAAGGCTGGGAGTGGATATTGTTGACATCTGGTGACCTTTCAACTATCAGTGGCGATGGTGACAGACCTCACCCAAATCCCCCAGATGATTATTCCAGACTACCCCTCCTTAGACTACTATCTTTAGCTCCAGTTAAATCCATCCTTAGGGGAGATGTCAGAGGTGCGCCTGATGACCTCTATGCAGAGATCAGAGACCATGTTAGATTCTAGGCTTTTAAACTATAGAACTCACCCTTGTGGTCACATGTACTAGAATGTGGTGTTTGTGTATGATTTATGGCAAGATGCTTCTCAGCAGTTATTAGATCACAACATGAAGATTCTTCTACTTTTTTATGTAGTCACTGTTAGTATTTATTTAAAAATGATGACATGCACACAACCAATCTTAAATCCAATGAGCTTTATGGGATAGAGATGGAGATGGAGAGAGCAAGACATGATAGGTGGAGGAAAGGGGGCACCCCGACAGAGAAAGGGGAGGAGCAGGAGAGAGGAAGAGAGCACAAGAGCAAGAAAGCGAGAAAGCAAAGCAGGCTGACCCTTTTATGGAGCAACTGAACCGTGCCTGGCAGGTGCTGCTGTTAGGATCCATAAGCAGGCATCTCTATAGCCAGCCCCAAGGTACCTGACAAAGGGGATATCAGGCATCTGTGAGGCCACCTACGGACCACCTGAAACTACCTGTGGATGCTCTGGATCACCTTATAAGAGAACTCGTTCCTCCTCCTTCTCTCTCTCCTTCCTCTCCTCTCTTTCACTCTCTCTCCTACCCTGCCCAGAGACAGTCTCTATGATCCCCTCCCTTTCCCTTAATAAAACCCCACACATGGAATCAGTTTTGTGGCGTGATTTGTGAACCTGCCATGTAACTTAATGCACACTCCTAACAGGTGCTAGGCGTGACTACTTGGCAGGTGACACATAAGGACATCATAGGTTGCTAGGCAAACAAGAAGCAGGCTGCCTAAATACTAATAGTCACATCTTAAGCTTTAAGTGCATCTAGAATTGGAATGATTGTTGCCTGGAAATCTGGAATGGGAATGACTGTTGCCTGGAAACTTTTCCTCAAATTGTATTGTCTTTTAAATATACTGACAATGAACTGCCTTGGCATTAAACTCCCCAAAGGTCTGATCCAGGCTGACAAAGTCAATCTGATGTTTTTAATTCTCATTTCTTCAAAGGTTCAGTTCCCTGCTTGGATACCTTCAGGCATGCCCCATCCCAACCCCTTAGTTTCAAAAGATAGTTCAAAAGATAGATGTAATATGAAGTAGGGTATTTAATGTACCTAGTTATATCAGGTTGATAGAAATATCCTTTAATAGCCATACGTTGTGTATGAAAATCTTCATGTTGTGATTTAGTAAATAAGAAGCATCTTGCCATAAATTACCCTGTGTAGGGTCTCTGTCTCTCTCTCTCACACACACACATACAAACACACCCAGACAACATTCTAGTTTGAAGGACTATCCTATGCAGGTTGAATTAGCATGTATCCACTTCCTGAAAATAATTAAACCAGGAAAAATATACAAAAACCACTTTGGTAAGTAGAGCTATGACCAGAGTGGGGCTTCCCTCAATATATCTAAGGAAAGCAATTGGCCTTAACTCTACTTTTGTTTACAGGACACAATAATTTATGATTTTTTTTCCTGTATACAGAGTTAATATAGTGACCAAAGCAGCTCATGATTATTCATTATTATTCATGATTATTCGGCAATTCATTCATGATTATTATGAGTTATGCTTCTAGTGTCCCAAATAACTGAGCTTGCCACAAAAACAAAACAAAACACTTCGGAGCTCCTGTGTGTGGTAGGAATGCCTTTTGTGTTTGTAACCACTAAGTAACTCTGCCTCATACTTGTAGTTTAAATATATATAATAAAAGCGAAGAGTTGGCTCAGTGGCTAAGAGCATTTGCTGTTCTTGCAGAGGACCCAGGTCCCACTTTCAGCACCGACACGGTGGCTCTCAATGGTCTGTAACTCTAGTCCCAGGAGATCCATTGTCCTCTCACCTCCTCAAGCACCAGACATGCACATCTTGTACAAACACATACAAATACATCTACACTCTTTAAAGCATACAAGATCATACAAATAGAAACTTTTTTTTATGAGGGAGGGAGACTTGCAACAATCTCTTAGAGTGATTCAAGGAATCTGTATTTGTAGTGAGAGGACCCTCCCAGGAACTAGGCCATAGGTCACCAACTCTAGGAACAAGACAATAAAATCCCCTACCCAAGGAATAGCCTTGAGGAAACCTCAGGAATGGGAGGTTTCTCAGAGTGGGGCATCTGTGCTGGACAGCCCACCGACCTTGTAGTGAACATTCATGGCACAGAAATACCTAACATTCCTTTGCTCACTCAATGTTATGTTAGTGAGCCAATCACTTTGTAACAAGCTTGCCCTTGCTGAATGCTACCCAATCGTGTAACTGATAAGGTGGAATTTCCCAAACCTTGCTATAACCCTAAATAAAAACTCCTCTCTCTCTGAGCTCAGGGCTCTACACTCTTGAGAACCAGAACCGCAGCCAGTGATGGTGTGGGCCCGGGGCTTGAGCTTGTAATAAAGACCCTATTGCGTTTGCATAGAAATCAGTACGTTGGTGGTCTTTGGGGCCCGTGAGTCTTCGGCATAACAGAAAAGAAAACTGATATAAGATACTTTTACTATAATCTTTCACACAAAGTACACATTAAAGAAATCTGTATTGAAAAGGTGTGTGTTAAGGGATGAGGTAATTTTCTGTTGTGGGGCTGGATAGAACTGTGCCAGGGACATCTGCCTGATGCTCCCTTATTCCAAATTAGTTTATTCTCAACTATACTAGGAAAAGAGCGAGCACAGAGGCTGTATGGATATTAATGCTCTTTATTAGTGTTCAGTACAAAGTCTGACTCTAGACCAGCTTAAAGCTCTTCCTGGACACAGGAAGCCAAGAACTTCCGGGTTCAAGTCACAAACCCTGCCCACCTCCCAGAGGAAAGCGTGCTCTCCCCACAGGCCCCGCCCACTTCCCCCATAGCCCCACTGTGCGCGCGCACGCACGCCACAGCCCCGCCCACCTTCCTGAGCAAAGCTCGCTCCCTCTACAGACTGCGTCCACCTTGCTGAGCCCCGTTAGTGCACAACCTAGACACAGCGTCCACCTGCTGAGTCCGACTCTCGCGCGTCCCCGCGCCCCCTACCTGAGGCGCCAGAGCCCACGGGGCCAGCGCCTTCCTCAGGCCGCTTCGGAGGGCGAGCATGGCGGATCCCAGAGCGCGCACGGAGACCTTTGCCGGTTACCAGGACTCGCGCTCTCCCGCTTCCGGGTGCGCGCGCCCGCTCCGTTAGGGCCACGCTGGACTGGGCGGGGCTCGGCGGCGCGGCTCCGCCCCTCCCCGCAGGCGCCCGAGGCAGCCGGGATCCTGTGCAAGGGACTTTGTTCTACAAAGTTCTGGCAGTTGGGGTGGCTGTGAGGATCTGAACGCTGAGCTCGTTGCTATTCCACATCCTGGGCCATCACCTCATTCCCCGTGGAGCGCTAACACTCCAAATTGTAGGGCGTACCTTAAAATCTCGGGGTGGGGGTGACCTTGTGGCGACCATCAGCGAGCCTGGGAGGCTCCAAATATGGCTTAATTCTGCTGGAGCCCAGAACGGTGGGCCCGCGAGCCTGAAGTCACACATAGAGACTGAAGTTAAATATGCGTGATGTGAAAGCTGACCTCTGACGGCTTCTGAATTTTGGCCCACAGAAAAACTTCATTTACCTTTATATTTTTCTAGTGCATGTTTGTGTTCTTTGTTAAGTGTATTCTAGGTTCCATGATTTTCCGACTATATTCAGTTGGCGGACTAAGATGTAGAAACTGCTCATTCTTAAATGCACTGCCTTCATCGGGTCTACTGTTAACATTAAGTAGCTAGTTAATCACAATATCTTAATTCCCCTGATGAAAATAGCCTCTTGGCCACCTTACTAATGTACACTAAACTGCATTATTTACTGGTCATCAGGGATTAAAAACCTTTTTAATGTCATAAACTTTGGAAATCTTGTGAGGCTTATGCTTAGCAAATACATTACATTGAACAAGTCATCAAAATACAGATTTATTGAAATCTATATTTCAATAAAATAAGACATGCTTCTTTACGTAGGTATTAAATGGCAATCTAAGGTGTGTATAAGACACAGTCTAAGTGATGAGGAAAAAGGAATTTTGACATATTCACAACAACTATAAATATAATATGTTGTCGATGATTTATTGACTAAATGATCACAAGTCCTGATAATGTGCTTTCTTCACTCCTTTTATAACCAAAGGAGGTGCAGTTGGCTACAATTTAGATATAGTTTTTATCATCCAAGTTACTGGAATATCTGAATGTAGTCAGCAGAGCTTTGGACTATGCACATACCTCAAAGAAATCTGGGGCAAATGGCTAGCTGATATGCCTATTGACATATCAAAGCAGACAATGGCCTGGCTCCTTAGCACCTCTCATACCAACCCTCTAAACCTCTCCAGCCCCTGAGCTTCCCTTCCCGCAACTTCCCTTTTCTAGATAACCTCAGTCAGTTTGGCTAGATTCTCTCTTGGTTCTACTCTTGGTCCTCGCCTTCTCTCTTTGTCCACTTGCCCTCTCCCCTCCCCCCTTCCCACCCCCTTCCTGTCTCTCCCTTCTCATGGCTCGGTCTATTCTGCTGCTTTCAGTCTGGCCCCTTCCAGATGCCTCTGGCTGTTCTCTTCATATCTACAATAAAAGCCTCCTCCTCAACAATACCCAGTAGTCTTGACTTCATTTTCATTCCATAGAGTATACACCTACTGAGTTGCTGACTCTGTTATGTACATATAATGCTCTAGAGTGCTTTCCCATTGTATTGCTGACTTCTAAGTTATGTGCATATTAATCTTAACTAAATACTATCAACAATTTTGTAAGTTTATACTTTTCATGGCCTCGTGTAAGGCTTTTTATGATCATTTATTTTTCTTTTGTGAAAATACATTTTACACCTCAAATAACAGACATCAGTTGCAGATGGCTGAACTGATGCTGGCAAACAGAACAGTGTCCTTAGAGGTATTCCTGCTTGTTTTTGTCCAAAGGTTAGACTTGTGCAACTGTGCAGAAGCGGGTGAGGTGTGAGGGGACTCTCGCCAGCCCAAGCATGGCTCTGGCAGGCCTTGTCCTTCTCCCCCATTCCCTCTACCTTACTAAAAATCATTAGATTACATTCCTAAAGCTAGGCCCATGGTTCTTTCCCTTATTTGGCCACTTCTTCCTCTTGAGGCTGATTACCAAGGTCCAGCTAGCAAAGTATTGAAGTCCTGCAATCAAAATTCCCTTTTGGCTAACCTATTTAATATACCCAACTAAAATTAAACAAACACCTCATCCTAACACAGTGGTCTACATTTTACCTTTATAAACTGGCATTTTCCTATGGGCCATGTCTGTTTCCTCTTTATCCAGAGGTAGTCCTTTGTACCCTGTAGGGGAAGTTTAAAT
The DNA here is from genome assembly GCA_028658305.1 of Pachyuromys duprasi. Taxonomy (NCBI): domain Eukaryota; kingdom Metazoa; phylum Chordata; class Mammalia; order Rodentia; family Muridae; genus Pachyuromys; species Pachyuromys duprasi. The sequence continues at coordinate 84,066,689 of CM053763.1, forward strand.
CAGAATATGGCTGGTCTGGTAAGAGATCACATTCAAAGAACTTCTAAATCTGTGGTCTGGCTGGAATACAAACACACCTTTAATCCAGGAGATAGAGGCAAGTAGATCTGAGCTCAAGGCCAGCCTGGTATATAGAGCAAGTTTCAGGTAAAGAAAAGCTTGGGTCCAGGCCTGGTGGTACTCATCTTCACTATCAAAGAGTGAAGGTAAAAATAGTTTGTAGAAGGAAGCACCCATGTTTCAAAGTGATGCCTAATTGAGTGGCAGAAAAAAAAATTGACAGAATAGGATACATCCAACTCTCACAAGTAGAGAGAGGAAAGGGAAGCTAGTTAAGGGACGATGCAGAGACTGCTGAGGGGAGGGGAGGGGACACAGGACTGGACATGGGGAGAGAGGAAGAGAGTAGGTAGTTTTACCAGAACAGTAATAGAGACAAGTTGCAAAGGGAGAACTCAGGCGATGACTGAAAGAGCCAGAAAATGAGAAGGAGCCAGGAGATTATAGCATAATCTAGAGATAGATTTGAGATAGTTTGAGGCCAAGTGGAACAATGCAGAGACAGAGAAAAGTCAGATTGAATAAGTCAGCTGGGAGAGGCATTTGAACTGGCCAGTCCAGTAAATCTCAGCAGCTGAAAGTATCTCTAGGCCTAGGTTAGATTGTAGAGAGGCTGGAAGCTTTCAGGACTAGACCTATGTTAATTGATAGACGCAATAATCCTCTGAGACAACACTAAAAACAGGTGACTAAAAGTTCCTCTGGGACAAATGTCCCTCCCCACCTCCCTTCTTCCTCATCCTCTATTTCTTGTCTTTGTCTCTTACTCTCTGCCCTTTGTCTCTTTGGGCACAAATCTCCTTTGTGCTTAGAAGTTGGTCTTGGGGTGTCAGTTGCAAATCCTGGTCCCTTTAAGGTGAATCTTCTGCTAGTCTAGCTGGTAAGAGACCAGGTACCTGTAGAACTCTGGATGCTTACCTTCTGAGTCCATATTCCTTAGAGGAGTTTCTCTTTTCAGAACTATATTCTAAGGCCACTAGATGGTGACATAGATTAACTTTTTTTTTTCTATAGGCATTGATGCCACTCTCCCACCCCCATCTGGGGATTGAACACAGGGTTTCTAGAATGCTAGGCAAATATACTTACTATCAACTGAGTTACATTTCCAGCTCCTAATTTTGTTATTTTTTTGTCTTGGTTCTTTTGAGCTCTTGTAATATTTCAAGTGAAGTCAATTTTGTGTGTGTGTGGGGGGGGATGCTTAATTTCAGTAAAACTAGATTACTGTCACAATGTTTATGAGTTGCTTTATTATATTTAAAAGGAGCTTGTAATAGAAATAAAAGTCAACTTTTATTCAATGTCCCTTAACAAGTTTATGAATTGCTTTATTATTGAGGAACTTGTAGTAAAGATAAAAATCATTTTTCATTAATAAGTGTCCTGTTTATATCACCAAAGTATCTTTTGTGTTTTGAACATTGAATAAAGTACTTTGTGGAAAAAAAAAAGACTAAGGTTCTCTTTTCTTGAACTGCCAGCAGTTCATATTTCTGTATCTGCTGATATCTTTTTTACTATCAGTGGTAAAGAAGATTTATGAATATCTTAATTATTAATGATAGTATAAGTTTATTATTTCTATTAAAGTATTTTATTACTAAAACATAAGAAAAATATACATTTACTATATATTTTTATTTTTGTTTAAAATACCCCTTAAAAGTCTACCATAAATGTCCTCTGAAAAACTCTACCCAACAGGGGATTGAAGCAGATGCTAAGACTCACAGCCAAACTTTGGGTAGAGTGCAGGGAGTTGTAGGAAACAGTGGGGAACAGAAAGACCCATGGTAGACCAGAACTCCATAAGACCACCAACAGAGCCAAGAGCTCTGGGCCCATGGGGCCCTGCAGAGACTGATGCACCAACCAAGACCATGCATGAAGAAGACCTAGACCCCCTGCTCAGATGTAGCCAATAGGCAGCTCAGTCTCCATGTGGGTTCCCAGGTAAGTGGAGCAGGGCCTGTCTCTGGCTGGATTCTGTTGCCCGCTCTTTGATCACTTCCTTCTGGTGGGAAGGCATTGCCAGGACAAAGATGAAGAGGATACAAACTGTCCTAAAGAGACTTGATAGGCTGGGGTCAGATGGTAGGGGAGGAGGGCTCCCCCTTTCTGAGAAATGGGGAGGAGATTAGGTGGGATGGGGAGGAGATGAGGGAGGGGGCTACAATTGGGATGTAAAGTGAATAAATTATAAAAAAAAATAGTTAAATTAAGAAACTACCCCATTGGCTTTCTTTGGGATTTGGATTAAAAGTGACCTTTAGTGCCAGCAGCATCAGCCATAAATGGAGTAATTTCCCCAGGCTCTGCATGTTTGCTCTTTTACTCTGTTTCCTACGTGTAGACTTTAAGAGGAATTTTCTGGACCTTTTGTAATTTTATATGATCACTTAAATATGATAGCTTGTCTCCTTTTTTAAAGTCTATTATATATTTGCTTGAGTTTCACTAATTGCTTTTATCTTTAGAATGACTTTGTTATAGCTTATTTTCAATGTTTTATTGAAGGGTGGAGCTTTGATGGAAGGGGTAATCAAACCAGAGAGGCCTGTTGTATTTTTTTTTCCATTTCTTAGAAGCGTCAGTGTGCTGCCTAAGGTTTTTGTACACATTCAATATTCTCTGTGTTCAATATTCTCTGTATCTTTTATGAAGGCTGACACAGTTTATGGAAAATCAGAATTTTGAAGATTAAAATTTGTGCTGGAAAACATTGCTAATTATAGTTTCAGAAGAGCTTTATAGTGCTGCTGGGTGTAGCCTTTGTTTGCTTCAGAATAATTCAAATTTCACACTATTTCCTACTGTAAAATTAGTCTGTTGTGTTTGGAATGACATATGTTGGTTAACCCATGTATTAGTCTTTTGAGACTATAGCTTTAAATGGTGACTTTTTGTTTTTTCCTTTTACTATTTATCACAGTTTCTTCACTTTATATCCTGGCTGTGGTCCCCTCCCTCATCTCCTTCCAGTCTTACTCCCTCCTCCCACCCCCATGTCCTTCCATTAGTCCACTGATAGGGAAGGTCCTCCTCTGCTACTATCTGACCTTAACCTATCAGGGCTCATCAGGACTGTCTGGATCTTCTTTTTCTGTGGCCTATGCTGAGACTCATAGCCAAACTTTGGGCAGAGTGCAGGGAATCTTAGGAAAGAAGGGAGAAATAGAAAGACCTGGAGGGGACAAGAGCTCCACAAGGAGAGCAACAGAGTTTTGTTTTCTTTTTAGAGATAGATGTTCCTCTGTATAGCCCTTGCTGTCTTGGGACTCCCTCTGTAGACCAGGCTGGCCTTGAACTTAGAGATCCATCTGCCTCTGCCTCCCAAATGCTTTGTGATGGCTCTTTCAATGAGAGCTTTACTGATACCTTTACTTGATGCCATCCTTGCCTTTATTTAGACACCCTTCTTTGTGTTGTCTTTGATTCTCAAATCACGTACCATACCCTTACTTTTTCTCTAAGATAATGCCAGTGATGCATGCTAGTGTGCCTGAGACACTGTAAGTACTGAATGTATCATATGGTTTAGAGACATGAAGTATCTATCTCCTGAAGGCTCCTGTGCTGAAGGCCCACTGAGATGGATAGTTTGTCAGCTTAACGCCATTTAGAATCACCTGTTAAAGTGTCTCAGTGGGGGAATTGTCTAGGGCAGACAATCACAAGGGCTCTTTCTAAGACAGTAGTCCACTACTGAGGTGATGACCAGGCTACTGGAGGGCGTGGCTAGAAGAAATGGGTCACTGAGAGTATACCTTCAGAACGTTTGACTTGTCCCTGGCCTCACCCCCTCTTTCTTTGCTCCTGGTTTCTAAGAGGCAAGCAGCCTCCTGTGCCACATGCTCCTGCTGCGACATTTTACCTCATCATAGGTCCATACCAATGGGGCACACTGCTGACTCTGAGAAACCTCTGAAGCTGTTCCTCCCTTACACTGTTTAGCTCAGATATTTTGTCCAGCTGCAGAGATCTAATAATCATGTCCATGACACCTTCTACTGTTTATTTTGGCTGCTCTCCTTTTGCTTGGAGAAGCTGATACTACCATTTTACATTGGGAAAAAATCACGAAGATGTTAAAAAAAAAGTTAAGTACTCTCCAAAATTAGCTCTGGCCCACTCATTCCTGTTCACTCTTCCAATGATTTTATCAAAACTTTATTCCTTTCTATGGACTATTTCCATATATTTAAATATGTATATGAGCAATAAATAATGTTCACTAAATAACTGGATTCAACAATTTTTATACGCCCCAAAATGAAATAACTGAGTCAACTTCATGAAATACTTTTCTCTGTTATCTGTTCATCTTACAGGAGGTGAAGGAGATTTCCTTTCTCCATGTTCCTTCCAATTTTTCTACTTTTCTACAATTTTATTGTTTGCTTCAATTTATTAAAGTGTCTCAGCTTAAATTCTATTTTTATAATTTCTTGTGAACTGACTATTTTCAGAAATTTATAAGCTATGTCATTTTTATTTTTTTTAAGGTCCTGTTTGTTACATTTGTTCAGTTTTCAGCTATTGTTTTTCTCATTGATTTGAAGAGTTACTGAAGATGCTGGAGGGAGAAAAATGGTGACAACAGAAATACTTAAGCGAACAGTTGGCTCCTTGTATAATGCACACATGTTCAGGGGGTCAGAAGGGCAGAGGGCTATGTTGAGTGAAGGGGCTGGAAATGCACACAGCAATAGTTTGTGTGTGTGGGTGAGACATTCTGTTTTATGCTGTCTACGATGCAGGGTTATTACAAGAATAAAAAGGAACAATTGTTATTACAGGGACTGATAGTGAAGTGAGCTTTCCCTGTAAACTTTCACAATTTGAGAGATGTTATCCCAGGTGTTCGTGACATAGGAACTTACTGAAAAGCTGAATTTTGTTTTTTTTTTTTTTTGCTTTTTCTAATTTGAAGTTTAACACAAATGGGTAAGCCAAGATATCAGGGAGATTAGAAAATAATTAGCCAACAGAACAGACTAATTGTATTTTTGCCCACAAATCAATTCCTGTTTGCTAATTCACTTGAATAGAAGGGAGATTGTTGCCAGGCATGGTGGCTCACGCCTTTAATCCCAGTGCTCAGCGAGGCAGAGGCAGGAAGATCTCTGTGAATTTAAGGCCAGCCTGTTCTATAAAGTGAGTTCAAGACAACTAAGGGTACACAGAGAAATCCTGTCTTGAACCCCTCCCCCCCAAAAAGAAGGGAGATTCTTTTCCTTATAAAATTCATAAAGATAAAGAGTCTGAAGAGAGTCTTCTCTGCACAATGCACGAGTAGTATGAAGAAACATTGTTTTAAAGCATGCATTCTGAGATATAAATTTTGCTTTTTAATCTTAGTTGTGTAACTTTATATACAAGTATTTTTTCTTGATCTGTAAAAATGATAGTTATTTAAGGTGATAGTGATAATAAAATGAGATAATTATTACCTTACTTCCCTATAGAATTATAGGGAATCATATCCATGTGTCATTTAGTCATAGATCTTCTAAGAAATGCAATGTTGAGATGTTCACGCTTAAACGGTATAGTCTATGGGATTCTTGTGTTCCATGTAGTCCGCACCACAACTAACAAAATCGTTATATGGTACTATTCAGTTAATAAATTTCTATGCTGATATTATAGAATACTAGAACTAAGCGCATCAATTAAATACCCAAGCCTTTAGGGAACATGTTTGTTATCAACATATGGAAACAAATAAGCCTTTGGTTTACTTTTTGCCTTGCCTAGCAAAGTCTGGCTTTGAGAAGCTTCCTTATTAAAGAGCCACTATTTTTTTCTCTACCTAAAGAATCTGCCTGTCTGGGTTTTATATGTATCAATTTTTATATTTCTGCAGCTTGATGTAGGCTTTGTTGCTCTGCTGGGGCTGGGGGTCTGTCTAATCAGGATTCTGTGAGGTCCTAGTTTAGGAAATACCCTTGCTTTGTTTTTTTTTAATAATGTAATTTATTTATTTTTATATTAATCACAGGTTAGGTACTTTACATCCCAGGCGTAACTCCCTCCCTCATTCTTTCCTACTCTCTGCATCCCTCCCTCATCTCCTCCCCAGCCCCTCCAAGTCCACCGATGGGGGAGGACCTCCTCCCCTTCCATC
>CM053763.1:84073381-84096728 GCA_028658305.1 Pachyuromys duprasi
TCTGAATTTCTTTGAGGGCTATGTTCATTTCCTCTTTTTGTCCCTCATTTTGTTACTCTAATATCTGCATAATCATAGCTTTAACATAATTTTCCTGTGTCTCCACTGAATTAAAATCTCCATTGCTTTTGGGTGTTTCTGGTGGGGCCATGGTGTCCTGATTTTTGTTGGGTGAGTTCTTACGTCTACCTTTGGCCATTCGTTTATATATAATCAAGGAGCTGTTTGTGCCCTAAGGCTGAACTTCAGACTGGAACTGTCAATCTCTTGTGTCAGGAGAATTCTTCAAGAAGATCAGGGAGTTCCAGTGGTTTCTTAGTGTGTGTTGTTGCCTCAGTTGAACTCTGTTGTGGGCTCTGTGTGCCCGGCTTCGTGCTCTGTGCTAGAAGCTGTGAGCACCGCAGGCTGGTCTGGAGGCTTGGCTGCTCACTCTGTGCCAGAGGCTGAGTGTCCCTGTTTGAGATGTCAGCTGGGGGCGCCGCTCTGGTCTGGAGGCTCCACGCTCTGACCTGGGCTTGCTGCTAAGGGCTCTCCTGTAGACTGGAGACTTGGTGCCTCCTTCTGGGCCAGGGGCTGTGCACCACTGTCTGAGATGGTATTTGGGGCACCTCAGTCTGGACCTAATACTGTGTGTCCTGGTCTGGGGTGGTGGCTGGCGCCGCCACGGGGAGTGTGCCTGGTCTGGGGAATGGAATCTGGGGCCTTCTCAGACTGACCCGTGGACACACACAGTCTGGAGTAGTTGCTGGCTTTGACGAGCGGAGTGCTCCCGCCGGATGCAGGCTGGTCTGAAACGGTACCCAGAGCCTTTTGGCCCGTGGACACACACACACACAGTCTGATGTGGTTGCCGGCGGAGCTGAGCGGTGTGTGCCCGCTAGGTGCAGGCCGGTCTGAAACAGTACCCGGGGTCTTCTCAGTCTGGCCCGGAGACTGTGTGACCCAGTCTGGTATGGCTGCTGTTGGTGCCCAGGGCAGCTGCTCATTCAGATCAGGGAGCTTTTCCGGGGAATAACTGGATGTCCCTAGGATTTTCCCACTTGATTTCCTCACTGTAGGAATTCCGCTCACCTGGCAATCACAAATGCTGGTGTTTTAGGTCCCAGAGTTCAGTCTCCTGGTCGCTGTGCTGTTACTACTGTCCTATTCCTCAGACACAGTGTCCTCTTGTGGCAGCCCTTGCTTTGTTTTTAAGGAACAGAATTTTTAAAAATGCTCTACAAGTTTTACTTTCTATGTAAGTTCTTGCTAGAGTACTGTAAATTCTGCCCCATGTTGGTCGCCATTTGTTGTTGGTTATTAATATTATTGATTCATCTTTTAGTTAAACAGTGGTTATTCCTAAACCAGCTTTATACCCAAATCACCATACAGAGACTAGGATTCATTTAATTAACTTAGAGTACAATGCTGGGCAATAGTTCTTCCATCCTAAACCTCCAAGCCCACATAGTTTCCTCCCATTCAGATTTCCCACATTATACTTGCTTTTAGTAATTTCTTAGGTCCAGTTTTCCTTGTGGATTCAAGTCCTCTCCTGCAGATCTCTGCTCTCTGACTCCCCCACTCGCTCTCTTCTCCTCCCCTTTGGACCAGGGTGTGCCACCCTAGTCTCTCCATTGCTCAACATTTGGCTGGTTGTTTTACTGACAGTACAGAGAACAAATGGTGGCATGATTACACAAACTTGAGACAGGTGATGCTTAGAATAAACATCACGATGCAATGTCTAGATTGAAACCAGATAGTGGAGTCGAGAAATCAGCATTTGAATGAACAAGTGTAAATTGTATACATTCCACAAGGATATTATACCAACACTTTTTGAATTGATCATGGGAGACAATGGTTGCTGTTGCCTCTGCTTATAGCCATTGCTGTGAAGGTGGCATCTGGGAGTGTGGGATCTGAATATGTTCTCATCCATAAATTATAAATAAGAAAACCAAGGCTAGAGAGGTAAGTGCTATCACATGGATAACTTGTAGTAGACTTAGAAACAGGATTCATATCTGGCTCCTGGCCCAAGCTTTGTTATCTCAGTCTTCTTTTATGCTAAACTGGGCCTAGTATGGTCTTTCTTAGTCTATAAGGCAAAGAATGTCAGGACCCACCATTCTGGGACATGCTGATTTAAGGTTATTATTTACTCTCTGAAGTTTCTGGATTAGTATCTCTGCTGCTGCTTTTATTTGCTTTTGGATCACTTCATTTTGAAAAATCTAATACAGTAACCTAATGAGAATCTGAAGGAGGGAACATTTAGAGGACCTAGCATCTTCAGAAAAAAAATCATTATAGATGTTTATTTCTTTAGAAAATTAAGACTTAGAAGCTGGAGAAATAGCTTAGTCGTTAAGAGTACATGCTGTTCTTACAGAGGACCTGAGTTCAGTTCTCAACATCCATATCAGATAGCTCATAATCACCTGTACCTCCAGTTCTCAGAGGCCCAGTGCCCTCTTCTGGCCTCCACTGGTACTTGCAGTCACCTGCATGTACACACATATACAATTCCCTCCCCCACAACAGTTAGTAATACATTAACAAACAAACAAACAAAAACCAATGCATGTTTTACTATACACCACAGGAATTTTCAGAACATTGAGCAGAAAATACAAGATCCTTACCAGTTCTATGTGAGCTGGTTCCTATTTCCCTTTTTTCACTTCACTTTTCCTTTTATTAGCTCACTGCATTCCTACCTACTACCTCCCTGTTGGTTGATGGGCATTTAAATTCTTTTTTTTTTTTCTGAGAACTTTACTTTGCACATATTCTGGCATCTTTCTTTCAGTATTCTTTTTCTCTAAGTCTTCCTGACTTAATCTTTCTCATTGTTCAAGCTTTGGATAAAGAATCATCTCAGAGAGATTACCTCTAGCTAAACTGGACCCTTGTCACCCCACTCACTGCCCTCCTTATTTTGACTTATTTTTAGCCAAGGTTATGCTATTTAACTGTATGTCTTACATAATTCTTCAGGAATACCGACTACATGAAAGCAGGTAGAGTTCATCTTTGTTAACCATGGTCTTTCACATATGTAGTGTCTGACATATAGATCATTGAATATCTTTTGTACTTTTGTATGTTGGATGCTCATTGTGATTACACTGAGGAGAGTTCAATCTTTAGGAACTTTAAAGTATCCTTTTTATCTATAAAACAATACTGGAGCTTAAGGACTATTATGTAATCAGACAACCAAATGAGAGACAAATATGATGGTATGGGCCTTTAATCCCAACATTTAGGAAGCTGTCTTAGTTGGGGTTACTATCACTGTGATGAAACACCAGGAAAAGCAACTTGGGAAGGGAAGGGTTTATTTGGCTTACACTTTCACATCATAGTTCATCACTGAAGGAAGTAGAACAGGAACTCAAACAGGTTAGGAACCTGGAGGCAGGAGCTGAGGTAGAGGCCATGGAGGGGTGCTGGCTTGCTGCCCATGGCTTGCTCAGCCTGCTTTCTTATAGAATTCAGCACCACCAGCCAAAGAGTGGCCCTACCGATAGTGGACTGGGGCTTCCCCCGTAGTCACTAATGGAGAAAATGCCCTACAGACTTACCTACACTGAAATCTTATAAAAGCATTTTCTTAGTCGACATCCCTCCTCTCAGAGGACCATAGACTGTGTCAAGCTGACATAAAACTAGCCAGTACAGAACTAAGGGCAGGAGGATAGGAGCTTGAGGAAATCATTAGCTACACAGGGAGTTCTAGGGTAGACTAGCTTGTACAACAAGAGCCTTTAAAAAAAATAGCAAACAAACTGAAGACCAAAAATAAAGACAAACAAAAGAGACTGTGTTCATCTTTTCCAAATGATTCTGATGCCTTAGGACAGTCCAGGCCCTCCTAGGTGACACTACTCTGCTCTTCTTTTGCAGACACATGGCCTACATGGTTGGAGAGGAGGAGTGTGCCATGACCTTAGCTTCTCACACCATCATGGATCTCTTCCAAATAGAAACTGAAGTGTAAAGAATGTGTCACACACCTGCTAGTACAACAGAAACAAAACCAAGACACTGCCTGTCCTCCTTGCCTGGGGTTGGGGGGTGGGTTGCTGTCTCCAAAAGTGAGACTCAGGTCAATCCTTTCCAAATGGTGAGGGATAAATGAATGCTTGTAGTTGTGACGAAATGATCCTGCTCTTCTGACTATGACAAAATGCCCAGGAATAATAAACTTAGAGGAAGAAAGGCTTATCTTGCTTTATGTTCTTAGGGTGTTAGGGTATGTTTGCTTAGCCAGTTGCGTTTTTGGACTGTCACAAGGTAGTACATTATGGTGGAAGAAAGCTGCTTATTTGGTAGCAGCCAGAAAATAAAGATGGAGGAAGCAGCCAGGGTTCTAATATGCCTTTGAAGGGCCCATGACTAGAGATGTATTTTCTTCATTTAGGCCCTTTCTTCTTAAACTTTCTAGCACCACCCTTGAAAGCTTCAACTGATTAGATTGGGTGAGAGATATTATTCTAGGTCCAAACTATAACAAGTATCATAATATTTCCTTAATGTAGGCCTATTTTCATAAATTATTCCTTTCTCTGCATCATATAAATTCTAAGAAGATGATGAAAACATAAAACCTAGTAAAAATCATCAAATTATATAGGTAAATTTTAATAGACCAAATGTTTCTATGTTTAAAATGACCACAAATGTCTTTGTTAAAAAGGATAAAAATCGAGATAAATTAGTCAAAACTATAAATAATATTTCAGCTTATGAACCTAACTTGTCAAAACTTTTACTATGCAAATCTATTATTTTCTAAGTGAGCGACTGGTGATTAATACAGACAACATAGGTGATTATACAGTTTTTCATATGAAAGACATTAAACAATATTTTCATGAATCCATTTGACATCATGAAATAAACTACTAGAGCAAGAAACATCTCAGGCAAACAGATAGGATTTGAAAAGTGCATACATTTATTAACAATTTAAAAATATAGTCACAAGCTTGGAAATGTGGTCTCATCTGAACAAAGGGGTGTTCGACAGAAGACATATTCTGAAATAAATGAAAAACAAAGATCTTGATATAATGACCAAGTATCTTTAAGAATAAAGTAGATATTAGTAATAGTAAGTCATTTCAAGCTTATAAACCAGAGTCTTCAAAGATTTTATAATGACCAAATGACATTATTTTAAAATTAATTATTTTTAACATATGACAAATAATGAAGGAGCAGGGACAAGATGAACTCTATTTCCCATGCAGAGATGCGCTTGATAAAAGGGACCTAGACAAGCTTTAAAAATGCAAGAGACATGGTAAATTAACTTACCATTCCATCAAACAAAAGTAGAAATAATTCTCTTGAGAGAATTGAAGCCCAATCTGCTGACACATCTCACATCAGGTACTTAAACAGTAGGTGGGAAACTATTTCAATGGTGAAAATGACACAGGAATCAGGAACATGTTCTGCTGAATATCTAGGTAGTTGACACTTTCCCGGACTGAAAAGACATTTCATTAAACATACATAAAGTTATACGATGAATCAAATGTGTCCTAAAAATAATTCATGCCTAATGAAACAGCTCACCAGCAGCCACGACCCTGGGATCCTCATGAGACAGATGTCTCCCAGCTGCACGACTGTCTGCACTCTCATTCCACCAGAGAACGTGGACTGCAGAAATGAAAAAACAAAACAAAAACAACAAAAAAACCTGTTTCATTTGCACATAAATACAGAGAAATTAAGCAGAAAAGCCCAATTATTTTAGTTATAAAGAGTGATGCTAAACATTTCAGTGATGAGATTTCAGGAGTCACAGACTTGGAAAAGAAAACTACAGATTAACTAGTCACACTGGTTTTATAGATGAAGAAATGAAACAGCCTTGAAAAGGGAAGTAGAGTAAGATAGCTAAAGGAACTCAAGATCTAAGATGTTATGACTTCCTACTATATTTTATTTTGTTTTTGCATCTCGCGCTGGCAGCAGAACTTGGTAATGAACGTGTAATGGTCACCCAGGTGGTGCTGGTTTTGGAGGCATACAGGGGGTTATGGAGAGCAGTTGAGACTTGGCACTGAATAGCGTGGCTGGAGTTCCTGAAGAGAGTCCAGCTGCAGCAGAGGCCTCAGCATATTGAAGATGCCAGGATCGCGGATGACTGCCAAGGACAGTGGCAGCTGTGGAGCAGAGTGGGCCGAGGAGGTAAGTTGTGTGTGCTGAGGTTGGCAGAAAAGGAGCATCAAAGGCCCTTCGGAGCCCAGAAGATCCTTCAGTCCCAGATGTCAGGCACTGAACTTTTTATACTGTTGAATTTTGAATGTGCTTTGAATTTAATTGATACTGTGCCCTGGTTCTTCAATCTTAGAATAAGAAAGAAACTTAATTTTTGCTTTTACAAGCACCTATAGTTAAGAGACTTTGGTTATTTGGAAGAGATTAAGCTTTTAAAGACTGTGTGACTTTTAAAGTTATACTGTGTTTTATACTGTGATAATGTTAACAGTACATCTTGGGGACAAACAAGAAAGGAAAGTTTATTATCATGGTGTGTTTATATGTCAAGCTGACAATGGGTCAGTTGTGTTAGTTTTTTTTGTTGTTGTTGACACAAAGCCCAAGCCATCTGAGAAGAGTGAACCTCAGCTGAGAAAATGCGCTCATCAGATTGGCCTGTAGGCACGCCTGTGGAGCATTTTTCTTGATTAATGATTGGTTTGGGAAAGATCAGCCCACTGGGGATGGTGTCCCTCCTGGCCTGAGAAGATGAACCTGGTTAGTGTAAGAAAGAAAACCCAGCAAGCCATGGGGAGCAAGCAACCAACATTCTTCTCTTTCAGTTCCTGCCCTCAATTTTGTTCATAGCAGACTATTAACTGGAAGTATAGCTGAAATAAATTCTTACTTCCAAGTTGCTTTTGGTCATGGTGTTTTATCATAGCAATAGAAACCTAATTAGGCCAGGGGATACAGCTCAGTAGTAGAGCACTTCCTTACCATGCATAAGGTCCTAGGCTCTATCCCTAGTACTGATAATACTGTATTTAGAGGAACACAAAGATTATAAAAGGAATAACCTATTTCTTGAGGCTCTTGTGCTGCTAAAATTTGTTTCTTTTATGTGTCAGAGAAAATAGAAGTTTAGCATTTCAAAATACTTTTAGTAGGTGTTAAGTTCTAAATAAGAAAGAGCCAATTTCTCAGTTTGTAAAAATGATAAATATTACAAGTACTTGTCAACAGATCTTAGTAGATAAATAAGTCACCAACAGACATGAAAATTTAAAAAGAAATTCACAGCTTTACCTCTGTTGAGTACTCCATATTCTGCATAGAACACACCAATTACTTTATTGTAGCCTAGATTCGCATGGGCATTTACTGCTCTTTCAAAGGCACCACCCCATAAAGCTGGGCCACCAGGTTTCATCAGAAAAGTAGACAGTTCATAGAATCCTAGATTGTGGAAAGATGATAGTCAAGGAATTTCTATTCATATTCATATTCACTTGGTTTCAATAGAAGCCTGCTCTACATATTCACATTGGAAGGATTGCACATATGTACACATTTACACAGATGCAGTACATTTGCATTATTTCCATTAATTTTATGCTTAGAAATCCCTTGTCCATGTTTACACTTATTTATACTACTAAGCTTAAATATACAGATGACAAAAAGTGGGAGCCAGTGGGGGCTGGAGAGATGGTTCTGTAGTTAAGAGCATGTACTCCTCTTGGAGAGGACCTGAGTTCAGTTCACAGCATCCATGTCAAGAAGCTTGGCAATTTCACTTAATCAATTCCTCCAAATGGTCAGTTTTGTAGAAAAAGTATAGAGAGTAATTTAAAATTTAGTATTAAGTGTAATTTATAGATGCATGTTCAATATATTTATTATAACATATTTATATTATATATATATAAAAGTTATATTTAAATATTAATATTGTTTTAAAACAATGACAGAATCTCATAAATGATTCCTCACTGCCCCTTACATAGTCCCTGGATCTCACATGCAGATTTCAACCTTTACTGACCATGTAACAGTTTCTGTAACATAGATAAGATTTACATAGCCAGAAACCCTCAAGTGCAAAGAATTCTTCATTAATCCTTACTTCTTAAGGATAAAGAAAGCTGGTCAGCCAGCCTGGTCTATAGAACGGGTCCCAGGACAGCCAGGGCTTACCCAGAGAAATTCTTTCTGGAGCAACCAAAAAAAAAAAAAAAAAGATAAAGGATAAAACAAAGAACTGCATTTTGTTTTATCTCAATAACAACTTATGTCCACACATTAAAGGGAGTCTACCCCAGTCCCAAAACATATTAAACTTAAAATATGTACTATTTCAGTCATGAAAATTCACAGTGGTGAGACAGACTCACCTTCCTTTGGAGGCATTTCAAATTTGGACCATGGTACCAGGTACACAATTTCACTCTCTTGTTTATTGATGAAGTTCAAATTTGGAATAAGGAACCGTTCTTGCCATTCCTGATCATTGGCCAAGGCTTTGTAAACTGCAGTTCGATGAGCAAAATTATCTATGGTAGAAAAGAATGGAGAAAGGTTTTTAAAACCATCTAGGCTTCTTTGGATTATATCCAAATCATTGATCATTCATGTAGAGCACACAAGAACACATGCTGTGGACTGGGAACAGCCTCCTGAAGAGATATCACATCTACACCCAGTTTGCTCCTGGTCTTCAGGGTAAAAGAAATGGAAACAACATTGCAATCTCACTGAACCCTCTACACAGGCTGTGGAAGTTGAAGGCAGCTGTGTGCAGGAGTTAAGTTACTGTGGGTTTCTGTGCTTTGTTTCTCGGTCTGTGACATGGTAAATGATACACTATCAACCTCCAGGTTTGCCGTGATGAGTAAATAACTAAGAAGGGCTTACAACAGTGTTTAACACTTACATGTGGACTATTATTATTTAAGGGAGGCATCTAACTGACAGTGTCAACTGAGAGATGAATTTTACTTTGGGAGAGATGGTAGGTGGTCAAGCTATATCTTGAATAAGTGAAATTTGAAAGTACTCAATGTCATATCCTTTGAATAAACAGCTTTTCAAGGAAATAGTGACAATTCTCTTACTACTGTCACCCATTCTTTCTCCTCACCACTCATTTCTCTGCTTTCTGAGTTACTGAAAGAGGAAGATATGTTTAACAATGTCTGGGTCCAGTATATTTATTGTAAAGACCACTAAGGTAAAATACTTATATAGTTTATGCAAGGAATAAGAAATAACACCTGCTTTACACCCTAAAGCGAGGTAAATTAGGACTTAATTACTTTTCTCTATGGGTCACGATTTAACGTGAACCACATCTAAAGCGTAATATTATATTGGTGGTTTCTTCTTTCAAATGGAAACAAACAAAACCCAATTCATACCCTTCATCCATAGAATAAATGTTTTCTCACTAACAAATTTTGTGAACATTAATTGAACATGGATGATCAAACACTACAAGTAATTAACTATTAGGAGTTTGCTGAACTTCCTCAAATCCTGATGCCAGCTGTTAAGATTAGACTTTTAAAACTAAGAAACATCCTGAATAATTTTATAATTTGTTCTTTTCCAAGGCAGTGCAGCTTCAGTATGAAAAGAATGCTTAGTAATATTAAAAGCAATGTTCTTTAAATTCTTAAAGTAGTGTGGTGGTGAATTTCTTAATACTCTGGGATATGGAAATGAACTGAAAATGGTCTCTAAATGCAATGGAATTGATAAGCCCCAGGGCTGAGGGAAGGTCAAAACCTGCCATCCTCTCTCAATCTCCATTTACTCAAAATCCTGAATGTAGAAACCGATTCCACTAAGATGCTGATAAACCATCAGCATCAGAAGCCTCTTCCATTCTGTGATCTAACCTGCTTGGATTTTTGTGAATAGTTTTAAATTTTGCATCAAATCAGTTTTCCAATAAGTAACTGTAAGTTTTTGAATGGTCTAAACATTTACTGAATTGATAGATGAGAACTCATTTCCCCAGTTATAATGTTAGATTTTGGGAAAGGGTTATAAAACGTGGACTGAGAAGAATGTCCTGAATTTACTTTTTAATTCTTCATGCTTTAAAAAGCGCTCTCCTTGACCTGTATCTACTAGTGTAGATCCATCTAAGCCTCACATAGCATATACCAGAATCTCTACTCTCTACTGAACATTTCAACCAGGTGACTCATACCATACTTCCAAATATGGAACACTCTGTTTATTCTGCCTCCAAATTCTACACTCCAATATCCGACCAATTCAGAATAAGCTGTCCGAAGATGAACATTGCTCTTAAAATTTTGCAGGAACTCTTCCATCTTCGAGGGTTTAAGATAGCAAGTACAAAACTCATAGAATGCTCCGTCCTTTTGTTTACAGCCAGTAGCAAAAGATGAGCACATCTGAGGAAAGATAAGTAAAATCTCAATATTTGGGGGAAGGGAGAATTTGTGTTACCTTAAATCCAAATCTGGGTCAGTTGACAAGGGGCACAATAGTGGAATCATAATCCCTGTTTCTATTCCTCCTTCCAGCTCTCCATAGATGTGTTTTAGTGAACTCAAAGATAACTACTGTTAAATGTATGGGATTTCCTTAAGCCTCCTTTTCATGGAAAGTTTCCTCTAACAGAGTCAGTGCTATCTCTGAGATGCTCCTGTGTTAGAGATCAGGTAGGATTCACATTTTTTTCCCCAAGACCTCTCGATATAGCCCTGGCTGTCCTGCAACTCACTCTGTAGACCAGGCTGGCCTAGAACCCAAAGAGATCTACCTGCCTCTACCTCCCAAGTGCTGGGATTAAAGGTGTATGGCACCATTCCTGGCCAGATTCACATAAATTGTTTTCCATTATATTCTTTTAATTTATGGTGTATATGACTACAGTTATATACCTGAAAGAAGTCTGTAGACTGTCTATCTTTGGACATATACAATGAACATGTTTACTAAAAGAAAAAAATTCGTTTTGCTTTGGTTTTCGAGACAGGGTTTCTCCGTTAACTGTCCTGGCTCTCCCGGAACTCTGTAGAGCAGGCTGCCCTTGAACTCACAGATATCTGCCTGTCTCTGCCTCCTGAGTACTGGGATTAAAGGCATGCACTACCATACCCGACTTAAAGAAAACTTTTTAGAAAAGAGAAATTGCTGTTCAGTTTGAAGAATTGGAGCTGGCTTACAGTTTCAGAGGTTTAGTCCATTATCATGGCAGGAAGCATGGCAGTGTCCAGGCAGACATGATGCTGGGGAAGGAGCTGAGAGTTCTATATCTTGGTCCGCAGGCAGCAGAAGGAGACTGGGAGCCATAATAGGCATAGCTTGAGCATATAAAATTCCTCAAAGCTCACCTCCACAGTGACAAACTTCCTACGCCACACCTACTCCAATAAAGCCACTCCCTACAGGCCAGGCATTCAAACACATGACTCTATGAAGGCCTTACCTATTCAAACCACCACATTCCACTTACTGACCCCCATAGGCTTGTAGCCGTACAATGTGATGCATTTCCCCACTGCCTACCACAGTCTCAACAAGGTTTAAAAGTCCAAAGTTCATAGTCTCTTCTCAGATACATGCAATCTTTTAATTGTAATCCCCTATAAAATAAAAATAAAAGTGGATCACATCCAATATATACTGGCACAGGATATATATCACCATTCTAAAACATAGGGAATGGAGCATAGTGATGAAACACTGGACCAAAGCAAGACCAAACACCAGCTGGGCAAACTCCAAACTCTGTGTCTCCATGTCTGATGTCAAGAACGTTTTTCAGATCTGAAATTCCTTTCAGCTTTGTTGTCTGCAACACATATCTTTCTCTTGGGTTGATTATATTCCCACTTAGCAGCTCTCCTCAGCAGGTATTTCACAGCTCTGGCATTTCTAACATCTGGGATCTCCAAGGCAATATAGACTTCATATTCACAGCTCCGAACAATGGCCTTTCTAGGCCTGCATGCAAGGAAAGCCCTGGCATACATCTGGCCTCAGTGGCTTTCCTTAGCTGTGGAGGAAGATTCCTAACCCCTTTCTTTTAGTCTTGACTCTTAAGCCAGACCCAGATGGCTGAAGCTGCCAAGAGAACTTTCCAAGCATGCAAGCTGTAGCGTACAGGGGCTGGAACATGGCCCTTTGTTCAATTACACCTTCAATGTTCTGCTTTCCATGTTTCCTTCATTGCCTAAACTTGCCTGTCCTGGAGCTTGCTCTGAAGATCAAGGCTGGTCTTGAACTCAAAGATCTGCATGCGTTTGTCTTCTGAGTGGTGGGATTAAAATCATGTACCACCATGTCTAGACCTGAACTGTTTTTTAATTCTTTCTCACAAGATGGAAGCTTAGCTGGGTAGGATCTTGCATTGAGGTTTCTACTCCCTTTATTCCATTTAATATCTTTAATCTGTTTATCTCCTTGAACACATGAATTAGTGCCATTTTACTTCCTGGTTCCCCGTTTCTCCTTGAATCACACATTTTCCTTGCTCAGCTTGTTCCTCTTCATCAAAATGCTCTTCCTAAGAGTGAACATTACACAGTGTACATCACCACAGACACAGTATATACTAGGCTATTTTAAGATTTTCTTTACCAATGTAATGAATCCAAAACTCTTTACTATAGCCTCAGGTAAACCTTTCTGACAAGAACAAAAAGCAACCAAATTCTTTGCCAAAAATATAATAAGAACAGTTTCTAGGCCACATATTAACATTCTTCTCTGGAACCTCTTGAGCCAGGTCCCCACTGTTCAAATCACCCTCAGCACCACTGTCTTCCATGTTCCTACTAGGTGGCTCATTCAACTGCTTTTCTAATCCACAGTCCCAAAATCCACATTCCTCCAAAAACATGGCCAGGCTTATCACAGTGATACTCCACTCCTGGTACCAACTTCTGCCTTAGTTAGGGTTTTATCGCTGTGAAGACACACCATGACCATGGTAACTCTTATAAAGAAATCGTTTAATTGTGGCTGGACCACAGTTTCAGAGGTCTGGTCCATTATTATTGACGGCAGTGCCCAGGCGGACATGATGCTGGAGAAAGAGCTGAAAGAGTTCTGTATCTTGATCCACAGGCAGCAGAAGGAGACTGTGTGCCACACTGGGCATGGCTTGAACACACATAAGACCTCAATGCTCATCTCCAGAGTGACACACTGCCTACAGCAAGGCCACGCCTACTCAAATAAGGCCACTCCCTATGGGACAAGCATTCAGACACAGGAGTCTATGGGGGCTATACCCACAACTTTGAGTTTGGGGAGGAAGCTGAGAAATGAGAGCTTTATTTTCTTATTGGGCAGGGAGGTGGCCAGCTAGGGATCTGAACGGCACCTTGGAGGGGAAGCTGTATTGAATATTTAAAGGATAAAACCATAGTGAAAGGGGGAGCAGAGTGGGCTGTAGTATTGTCTAACCATATTTTGACTTAAGTGTTTGAGTGAGGGAATTTCCATTAATCAGGATAGGAGTTAGTTCCTGGGTCTGGGAACATGAACTTGTTTGACCCTGCCAGCAAGATGGAGAAGTTTCTGAGATGTCTGGACTCAGACAACTGTCTCCTCACCAGAGAAACTGTTCAGCTAATGGGAAGTCCCAGTTTCCCTAGGGCCTGGGACCTTGAGCTTAATTTCTCCCTATGATTATATGGAGTCTGAAAACGAAATAGTAGTACTTAGAATAACTTTCTTTTGCTCATTCCCAACATACCATACTGCTCAAATCAGTAAACCTTCTATAAAAATCTACAGCCTCCTCTGCATTTGATGTACTTTTTATGTGCCTTTAAACCAAAAATATACTAATGGGACTATTATCTATAAAAAATGAATAAAACATCAGAAAGTGAGCCAATGACATCCACAATACTTTGTAGGTTGAGTTAATGAGTGAGTGTGCATTTGAAGAATGAAATAATTGTCAAAGGCACAAACTTTTTATTATATCTGGAGCAAAATATACAGGAGGTAGCCTTCAGTGAGAAGGAGGTGTGTGACTAGATAGAAATGCTTTTCCAGATTTCTGATGCAGAATCTGAATTACGTTAGGGAAAAATCATGTACTTCACATGTCCAACTTCACATGGCAAGACCTGACCTTGCCAGCACTGACTCATTAAAGAGAATGTTGGTCTAAAAAGGAAAAAAACCAAAGCCAAAAAACAAAAACAAACAAAAAAAACCAAAAAAAACTAAGTACAGCGAAATACTGTAAGGAAGCAACTGGTGATGTTGCATGGACAAGGCTGGTTGAACAGCCATTAGTTACTTCTTCAACGTTTACTTGGTTCTAGACTAGTTTAACCTCATTCATTTTCTACTACTTGGGTAAGTAAAAGTCCTGACCAGAAAAAAAAAAAAGTGGGTTTATTACCTGGATAAGTCTGTGCTCAACAGTTAGGGCTGCACGGTGTACTCCTTTGGTACAGTACTGCCCTAAGTGATGGGAGCTACTGGGCAGGAGACCCACTATTTGCACCAAGCTTCACCTGAGCGCCTGCGTAGTGCTCGCACGCCCTACAGGACCCCGCCCACCCCTACCTGAGGTGCCAGAGCCGGCGCGGCCAGCGCCCTCCGCAGGACTGTTCGGAGGGCGAGCATGGTGGATCCCGGAGCGCTCAGGGAGATCGCCACCTGGTGCAGGGACACGTTCTCCCGCTTCCTGGTGCGCGCGCCCGCTCCCTTACGTTTGTTGTGCTCGCCTGGGTTGGCGGCCCCGCTCCGACTCTCCCGGCAGGTAGCAGACTGGTGTGGTCTGTGGAGTCAACTCCGACCCTTCGCTAGGCCTTTGTTCTACGAGGTTCTGACCCAGACGTCAGAGGTGATGTTGCAATGAGCAGAACCCTGAGCTCCGTGCAGTTCCATATTCTGGGTCACCACGGTTCCCCCCCTTCCCGTAGGGCACTAATACTAAAACGGTGTGTGTGTGGGGGGGCGATGGGCGGATGTACCTGGGTGCATTAAAAATCTCGAGGTGGGGTGATCCTGTGGTACTGACCAGGAGCCTTCACCGTTATTACAGAGTACTCTGCATCCCTGTTGAACCCCTGCATAGCCTGGGAGGCTTGGAATAAAGATGGCTTACAGGCCTGAAAGGAAACCTCTGAAATCATACACAAAGAGGTCAAAAGTTAATTGTTCTATGCTAGTTAAACCGCTGACTTCTTAGGTTCTCCTTGTTTGATTGTTGGCGCCCAGAAGAACTTCATCTAACACGTTAAAGCTGTTTTCCCCCTATGGTAATGTCTCTTTTAGGTGTACTCTGGTGTTTTGTAGTTTTCTATTTACAAATAATGTCCATTTACTAGAAAGACGAGAATTTAGATCACTTTCACAGCCTTCAGGCATCTTTGGCATGTAAAATAATCACTGCATTAAACTACATTATAATTTATGATTTCTTGCATATAGTTACATTAAAGTAACATTCCTTATATCGTTAGAACTGGGAAGAATTGTAAGTGTTATCAGATAAGGATTTATTGGGGTGCCTTGTGGAAAGGGTTTGGATTAGATGAGTGAGGTCTTAAAAATTAGTAATTTTGGAAGAATATAGCCTCTTTTAAAAAGACATTATTTTGTAAGCCAGCAAATGTAAATGAAGTGTCATTTTTTTCATTGATTACACTTTATTCACTTTGTATCCCCCCCCCATAAACCCCTCTCTCCTCCCCTCCCAATCCCACCTTCCTTCCCCCTTCTCCATGTATGCCTCTCCCCAAGTCTACTGATAGGGGAGGTCTTCCTCTCCTTTCTGATCTTAGTTTATCAACTCTCATCAGGAGTGGCTGCATTGTCTTTCTCTCTGGCCTGGTAAGGCTGCTCCCCCATCCGGATGAGGTGATCAAAGAGCAGGACAATCGGTTCATGTCAGAGGCAGTCCCTCTTCCCATTACTATGGAACCCACTTGGACACTAAACTGCCATGGGCTACCTGTGCAGAGGTTCTGGGTTTTCTGCTTGCATGGTACTTGGTTGGAGTATCAGTCTCGGGAAAGACCCCTGTGCTCAGATTTTTTGGTTCTGTTGCTCTCCTTGTGGAGCTCCTGTCCTCTCCTTATCTTAATATTTCCCACATCTTTCGTGAGATTCCATGCACTCTGCCCAAGAGTTGGCCATAAGTCTCAGCATCTGCTTTGGTATTCTGCAGGGCAGAGCCATTCAGAGGCCCTCTGAGACAGGTTCCTAACTTGTTTCATGTTTTCTTCTTCTGATGTCCATCTGCTTTGCCTTTCTGGTTGGGGATTGAGCATTTTAGGCAGAGTCCTCCCTCATGATTAGTTTCTTTAGGTGTACAGATTTTAGTAGGTTCATCCTATATTATATGTCTATGTGAGTGAATATATACCCTGTGTGTCTTTCTGTTTCTGGGATAGCTCACTCAGGATGATCCTTTCCAGTTCCCACCATTTACCTGCAAATTTCATGATATCCTTGTTTTTTATTGCTGAGTAATATTCCATTGTGTACCACAATTTCTGTGTCCATTCCTCAGTTGAGGGGCATCTGGGTTGTTTCCAGCTTCTGACTATTATAAATAAAGCTGCTACAAACATGGTTGTGCAAATGTTTTTATTGTGTATTTGAGCTTCTTTTGGATATATCCCCAGGAGTGGTATAGCTGGGTCTTGAGGAAGTGCTATTCCTAGTTGTCTGAGAAAGCGCCAGATTGACTTACAGAGTGGTTGTACAAGTTTACATTCCCACCAGCAGTGGAGGAGGGTTCCCCTTTCTACATAACCTCTCCAGAATGTGTTGTCACTTGAGTTTTTGATCTTAGCCATTTTGATGGGTATGAGGTGAAATCTCAAGGTCGTTTTGATTTGCATTTCCCTGATGGCTAATGACAAGCATTTCTTTAAGTGTTTCTCTGCCATTTGATATCCCTCTATCGAGAGTTCTCTGTTTAGCTCTGTTCCCCATTTTTAAATTGGATTACTTGATTTGTTGCTTTTCAACTTCTGTAGTTCTTTATATATACTGGATATTAGCCCTCTGTCAGATATAGGGTTGGTGAAGATTCTTTCCCAATCTGTAGGCAGTTGTTTTGTTTTGATGACAGTGTCCTTTCCTTTACAGAAGCTTTTCAGTTTCATGAAGTCCCATTTATTGATTGTTGCTCTTAGAGCCTGTGCTGTTGGTATTCTGTTCAGGAAGTTGTCTCCTGTACCAATGAGTTCAAGGCTCTTCCCCACTTTTTCTTCTAACCGATTTAATGTGTCTGGTTTTATGTTGAGGTCTTTGATCCACTTGGATTTTAGTTTTGTGCAGGGTGATAAGTATGGATCTATTTGCATTTTTCTACACGTAGACATCCAGTTAGACCAGCACCATTTATTGAAGATGCTATCTTTTTCCATTGTATGGTTTTGGCATCTTTGTCAAAAATCAGGTGTCCATATGTGTGTGGGTTTATTTCAGGGTCTTCTATTCGGTTCCATTGATCTACCATTCTGTTTCTATGCCACTACCATGCAGTTTTTATTAGTGTTGCTCTATAGTACAACTTGAGATCAGGGATGGAGATGTCTCCAGAAGATCTTTTATTCCTTATTGAGGATTGTTTTAGCAATTCTGGGTTCCTTGTTATTCCATATGAAGTTGAAAATTTTTCTTTCAAGGTCTGTAAAGAATTGTGTTGGTAATTTGATGGGAATTGCATTGAATCTGTAACAAAGTGTCAATTATGTAAAGACAGCATCTATTTGATTAAAATCTGTCACTTAGACTGTCTTTTTAGCCTTGAGTTAATAGTTCATTTACTTATTCAATTAATGCTTATTGCATTTCTTTTATGCTGCGGTCACTTTCCCAGAAACTATAGATGTGGGGAAAAGGTACAGTTCTTTCTCTGTTGGGAGCTTACAGTGTGCAGGAAACATGACCAAAGAGAAACTACAGCCAATTCCCTGTGGCTAAAGCCAGCATCTGTGGATTTAAGCAGAGGAAGGAAAACACTGGGGAAAGGGAATTCTGCAGTAACCTGTATGCTCAACACAGGCTCCTTCTTGTTTACAGTCTTCTAGCCTTATGCTCTCCAAATGTTTATTTCATCCATCATTACTTTGATTTTCTTTAAAATCCAACGCTCTACGGAACTCTGAATGTCATATTGCTAGATTGCTCGATAAGGGGGACTTTTTCTTGTTCTCATGTGATTCTTACTTAGACTTTATTTAGGGTTTCAAAGCTCACCCTGATGCAGTTCCAAGAGCCTGTTCACGTCTCTGTTGGGTTCTTTCCCATTACGTGTGCTGTTGTGTATGAATATGTTAGTTTGATGATTATGGACAAAGCTGTTTGACTTTCTTTGTAATTGTCTTCCTGTTTTGACACAGATGAGGAAAACCCACCTCTTCAAGACTGTTAAATTCATAACTAGCACCGTTAGCAAATATTGGGCTTTCTGTAGAAGCACTAACTACCTTAAACAAAAGGACTGTTAACAGACACCAAGAGTGCCCTAACACCATCCCCAGCCGTCTTTAGTGTTTTGCCTTGAGAAAATGACACATAGCTGGTTGCTCTGGCTTCTGAAAGTGTAGCCTCACCTGGACTTTTTAGAAGTATTTTTTTTTTTTTGCCAGGCCTTTTACTCCCACAAGTGTAGATGATCTCTACATGGCCTGTTATCCATTTCTGTCTGGGTCATAGGGTAAGCACCTTCCCAAGGCAGCCCAGCAGTGCTAACTAAGGTGGTAAGCCAGTGATTGCCCCCAAACCTATGGCTGTGATTGGTCTAGACACCTCATCTCTGGCTGTATAAACCAGCTGCTCAGGTTTAGTAATCAGTTCAGAGTCACTCTTTTGTGCTGCCTTCCTTAGGGTGTTGCGCGATCACACCCAGTAGAGACTGCTGTCAAGTGGTCTTTTCTTGTTTACTTCCAGTATTGTGGGTTGCATTGGCTACTATCAGGAAAGAGACAGAGGAGACACCAGAGTGACAGTGAGGGCAGAAGGCAGTGAAAGATAAGAAGTTAGGCACCCTTCCAGGTAGCCAGGTTAACTGATGGCTGGAGAAGCAGCTGAGTGTCTTGAGAGTGACCAGAGTGGTCAAGTAGGGGGATGTCAAGAAAGGGAGGAGAGTTGAGACAGATGAAGAATGAAAGCCAGAGAATGGAAACCACAGCCCTAGTCACCAGAAGACTACCAGAGAGCCATGGAGGTTTAGGGATGAGGGTCTTAAATCTCAGGCTGAGAGCCGTGCCACTGGATGATGGTCAGGAATAAAGAGCTTCGATTCCTAGCCCTCCATAGAAACTGTATCACAGGCTGCCAAATAACACAGGCTGCCATTAGGGGCTGACGAATTAGGACAGTAGACCTGACTAGAGGCTGCAGTATAGCCACGACCAAGTGCTTAGGAATTGGACTTTTTAGGCCTACTCAATCTGTAGCACTTGCAGGACCCAGGGAGCTCATCCTGGCAGCCTGTCTGAGGATTGACACACGGAGGGTATGCTTCGCCATTGTTCCCACCAGCTGCTGCCATTGGCTGCTACTGCCAGACAGGGAGAAATGAAAGCAGCCGAGAAGACCAGGTCTTTTTCCTTGCCTACCCATGATTCCATCTGGGCAGAGCAGAGATGAGCTCTGCCAGCTGATTGGCAACACAGCCACCAGTTCTTTTCTCGAAGGCGTTATTTCTAATTGTTCTTAGTATAATAAGAATCCTTGGTAAATCTTATGAGCATACTGGTCTCTGATGTTTCTAAATGTGTAACACGCACAGAGTTGCAAAGAAAACAAATAATAAAGAATTAAATATAAGGAAAGAATTGAACTTGATGGAGATCTACAAGCAATATTTTTTTTAAGTGATATATCTATCAGGCACAGAATAGCAAAATATAATGGTGAGAAAAGTTTAAGTAATGATGAGAATAAGTGGAACTTTAATATATATGTAACAAATATAGTTAGAATATGGTATTTATGAAATTGTCATCTAGAGTTCCACAAGTCTTGATACTGTTTATTGCCTCCCTTTTTGACAAAAGAAAATGCTTAATTTTAGTTAGCAACTGGTTACCACTAAGGTAAAACTTTGACCTATCCAAATTATCAGACCCTCTTGATGGCCATCAGTATATTTTTTTTTGGACTGTGCCCTGAAGGTTACAAACCACTGCTCAAGAGTTCTTACCCAGGAGTGGAGTTGTTAGCTCACAAGTTACATGCATGTTCATCTTTACTAAATAATACCAAAATGTTTTATGAATTTATACTCTTCATAGCAGCATATGGGAGCTTTCTGAATCTTCATTTTCTTCTTTGAGGTCTGATGCAAACACCTCATATAACAAATAGGTACCAGTAACAGGGTGATAGAAATTGAGGCAGGCTAAGAGAAAAAGCAACTTAATGTTATTCCTGCTTGATTTTGTCAATCTCATGAAACTGGACAGAGGGAAGCAGGCAAGCTTGATCCAATGCAGCCTTAGCTGGGAGGAAGACAATTACATATCACATGCTTGTCTTCTGGAACTATATTCCTGGGCAAATGTATTTACTTCGCTGGGTAAATACGCTTGTGTATTTGTGTGTTATATTCTGCAGCCACTAGATGGTAGTGTAAACCAACATTTGCATTGTGTGTGTGTGTGTGTGTTTGTATGTGATTTTTTTCTTTTTAGTGTGTTTATTCTTTTTTTTTTCTGCACAATTCTTTAATGTAGCAAACAAACACAATGTGTGTCCTGCTTTTGATGTGAAGAACTTGAGCAAAGCATATGTGAAGACAGCTATCATATAGTCTTAAGGGGGGGTCCATGCTTTGGGATTTGGTGGTTATAGGCATCTTAGTGAGTCCTAGGAAGTAGCTGACTCTTCAACCCTCACTACAGAACATACAATGGATCTTGGCATTTTTTATAGTTTGTTTATTCTAAACTATACTTTGTCTTGGATTTATTTTGTGTTTACATGTTTTGTGATGAATTAGTAATGAAAAGAAGAAATATAGCATTTATGGGTCACATTATTATTGCTAGTGTATTATTAATACACTTAATATTGCAACAATATAAAGAATTAAAATATTATCAATAAAAGCAAGAATTAAAAATGAAAGACAAGTTACATGTCACTTTATTATAGAGAGCCTTAATTGTGTCATTGGATATTTGTTAAGAAACCATGTGCATTATGTTGAACATTGCTTTAGGGAGGAATAAAGAATTTAAAATGCTCTAAGGGGGATTTAAAAAACTACTACATATTTCTTAATCTTATTAATATATCTTGGTGTTTCTCTATTACACTATGTGGTATTATTTTTATTAAAGTAGCAGAAAAATTGTGATCGGCTCAATAGTTAACTATAGCAAGAATATGTTTAATGATTGTATTAATAAAATAAATTAGTGTATAAACATCATTTGTAGATATTTGAAAGGAGCTGGCTCTCCTTAGGCTTTACATAGGAAAATGGATTTGGTACCAATTAAATTACTTCTCTGGATTGTGAGAAAAATGTTACATAGAAGGTATTTCTGGATTTTTTAAATTATTTAATGTGGATTTTTTTCTTGTTATCATTTGAGACACCTTTTAGCTTTATGCACTTGTCTGTATCCTGACATCTGTTGTTCAGTGCTCCAGTATTGCAGATACCTTCTAGCTGAAGAATTGACCTTTTAACTTATTTTAATTTTACTTAACTCTCGCCAGTTGATTTTAAGGCATTTTTACAATTTGTTTTATTTTGTTTTTTGTTGATACTGTGTTGAAGATTGGAACTTTAGCATGAGGGCATGCAGGCTGTGTTCAAATAAGAGGGCCATATTTCCTTCCTGGTTGTTAGATGTTTCCGGATACTGCCTACGATACTTACAGACATTCTCTATGATCTAAGTTCAAATGCCCTTCTGTGTCTTGCAGAAGTGGGCAAACAGTTTATAGGGAATCAGAGCACCTTGGATTAAAAATTGCTTTTAGAAACACGTCTAGCTGTAGGGCACAGGCTTCCCTCTGTCCGGCTTTCACTCAGCACTGAGCTTCAGCCTTTTCTTGCACTCATTCCTTGGCAACCTCTGCCATGCTTAGCTGCATCCTGGTGTGGACCCTACTGCCGAGTCTTCATCAGGTAGGCTCAAGTTGGGGGTGCTTGAAATGATGTTTTGGCCTCAATTTCTCTTCTTAATTGTGACATGGAAAAACAGTGCTTGGGTGCTCAGCAGAATGGACAGCAGTTCTCAGATCTCCTACCTCACTCGAACACTATAGAGCTCTCTTTGCAAGAGAGAAAGAAAAACTGGCTCTCAGTCTGAGCAGCGCTATATTGAGAGAAGGAAATGATTTGAAATAATTTGAAAGGAAGATCAGATTGAGTATAGAATTGTTCACAGTCACCAGAAACTTCCCCCATCTTAAAGAGTTCATTTTAACCCAAAGCGTGCAGCTACTTTGAGCATGAGCAACACAGGGTATGACAGAAAGGACATCTGCTTAGCAGAATTTCTAAAGGTTTCTCTTCTGTTTCCAGTGTTCTTATTGACCATGGTATTCAGAGTTTATATTAAAAGGTGCCTGACAAACTCAGGCCAGGAAACAGGTAGGCTAACTGTAGATTCTCACCTTTCTTCCACTCTTCTAAATCCAGCTCCTAAAAGTCTCATCCCCAGTCCTGTAGCATATCTCCTCCTGCAGCCTTCCTTCTCCCCTTGCCTCATCTCCAGTGGATCATTCAGATCTTCTCCTCCTACTCATTACTTATCTCAGCCCCAACTCCCAACAGGCATTCCATGGAAGCTCACAGGACACTGGCCAGAGAAACAGGTAGGGTAGCTACATATCTTCACCTCTCCCTTTCCTCCTCCAAATCCACTGCCCACCCCCTTCACTCCTGTTCTGTAGCAGAACGCCTATTGCAGTCCTCCTCCTCATCTGACCTTGTCTCCAGCGATGGTATAGGACTGCTCCTCCAATCATGCTTTTTCCCATTCATCCCGTTTTTCCAGCCTCCAACACCAGCTGCCATTTCCAGCCTTGAAGGGCAAGTAAACAGGTAGATTTGCTGCAGATCTTCACCTTTCTCTTCTCTCCTTCAAATCCAGCCCTCCTTCCGCAGACCACCTCCCTCCCACAGCCGTCTCCCCCCTGCGGCCCACATCTCCCGCGGATCACACCGATCTTCCCCTCTTGCCTTGCTCATACTTTCTCCTAGGCTCCAACTCCAGCAAGCATTCTCTGGAAAACCTGCAGGCCACTCTGGCCAGGGACACAGGTAGGTGAGTATCAGGTCACTTTCTCTTCTCCCCTCCACATTCAGTCCTTCATATTCACTCCCAGCTCTGCAGCAGAGTGCCTCCTGTGG
>CM053763.1:84097228-84122951 GCA_028658305.1 Pachyuromys duprasi
TTCTCCATTTCTTTGAGGGCCTTGTTCATTTCCTCTTTTTGTCTCTGTTTTTGTTCCTCCAATATCTGCATAATCATAGCTTTAATATAATTTTCCTGTGTCTCCGCTGAATTAAAATCTCCACTGCTTCTGGGTGTTTCCGGTTGGGCCATGGTGTCCTGATTTTTGTTGGGTGAGTTCTTTTGCCGATTTCTGGGCTTTTGTTTATATATAATCAAGGAGCTGTTTGTGCTTTAAGGCTGAACTTCAGACTGGGACTGTCAATCTCTTGTGTAGGGAGTATTCTTCAAGAAGATCAGGGAGTTCCCGTGGTTTTTTAGTGTGTGTGTTGTTGTCTCAGTTGAACTCTATTGTGGGCTCTGTGTGTCCGGCTTTGTGCTCTGTGCTAGAAGCTGTGAGCACTGCAGGCTGGTCACCCTTCTGGTCTGGAGGCTTTGCTCCTCATTCTGTGTTAGATGCTGAATGTCCTGTTTTGAGATGTCAGCTGGGGGTTCTGTGCTCTGCCCTGTGCTTGCTGCTAAGGGCTCTCCCCTGGACTGGAGACTTGGCGCCCCCTTCAGGGCCAGAGGCTGTGCACCATGGTCTGAGATGATATTTGGGGCCCACACAGTGGGTCTGGATTGGTTGCAGGCATTGCCGAGCAGTGTGTATCCGCTGTATGCAGGCCTGTCTGAAATGGTGCCCAAAGCCTTCTCAGACTGGCCCATGGACACACACATGGACTGAGGTGGTCGCTGGCGGACCAGCGCTCGCGTGCAGGCGGGTTAAAACTGTCTCCTAGGCCCTCTCAATCTGAGGTGTTTCCAGTGGACGATTGGTGTGCACCTGCGGAATGCCCACCGGTAGAAGCAGAACCCAGGTCTTTCCCAGACTGGCCTGTGGACACACACACACACACACACACACACACACACACACACACGGACTGAGGTGGTTGCTGGCGGGCCTGAGCAGTGTGCGCCCCGCAGTGTGCAGGCCAGTCAAAATGGTCTCCTAGGCCCTCTCAGTCTGGTTCGTGTACCCACCCCCTGCCCACACGGACTGAGGTGGTTTCCGGCCAACACGATTGTTGTGTGCCTGCTGTATGCCCGCCGGGTCTTTCTCTGACTGGCCCGTGGACTCACATGGACTGAGGTGGTTATTGGCGGATCCGCAGTGTGCAGGTCAGTCAAAACGGTATCCGGTTCCTCCTCTGTCTGGCCCAGAGGCTGTGAGACCCAGTCTGGTATTGTGTCTGTGGGCGCCCAGTGCGGCTGCTCGTTGAGATCAGAGCTGTGTACCGCTGGTCACCTGGAGATTTTTCTGGGGAATAACTGGTGTCCCTAGGGTTTTCCCACTTGATTTTCTCACCATATGAATTCCGCTCACCTGGCAATCACAAATGCTGGCGTTTTAGGTCCCAGAGTTCAGTCTCCTGGTTGCTGCATTGTTTCTGCTGTCCTACTCCTCAGACACAGTGTCCTCTCATGGCAGCCATCTTGGATCTCCGAAAATTGATTTTAAAGAGATTTATCAGGGCTCATTGTTTTGAAGGTCTGAAGACCTGAGCCCAATTACTTTTAACCTGAGGTGAGCCTAAACATCATGGTGTGAAGCAAAAAGCAGAACACAGATACTCACCTCATGGTAGGAAAGAGAGGGAGAGAGAGAGTCAGAGAAAGAGAGACAGAGACAAATACAGAGAGAATGTCTTCAGGGACTCCTCAAAGGCACCTTCTCAGTGACCTACTTCCTCCAATAGGCTCCATTTCCTTACAGCCCATTCAACTATGAACTCACCTGTATACTGATAATGTTAGCACTCTCATCAGCTAAGCACA
Organism: Pachyuromys duprasi; assembly: GCA_028658305.1. Lineage (NCBI taxonomy): Eukaryota > Metazoa > Chordata > Mammalia > Rodentia > Muridae > Pachyuromys > Pachyuromys duprasi. The sequence continues at coordinate 84,099,049 of CM053763.1, forward strand.
TCTCAGCAACCCTGTCATCCACATGCTAGGATGTTAACTCATGAGACCTTGTGGACATTTTATATCCAAAGAGGTCCTTGTCTGGAGAGATGGTCCAGTGGCTAAGAGCACCCACTGTTTTTGAAGATATCCTGTGTTTGGTTCCCAGACCCCACATGGTGGCTCACAACCACCCATAATTCCAGTTTCTGGGAATCCAATGCTTCCTTCTGTGCTCCGCAAGCACCAGGATTGCATAGGGCACATCTACAGACATGTAGGCAGAATTCTCAAACACATAAAATAAATAAATATCAATTTAAAAAAAATCACATAGGCCCTGAATAGATACTGGCTTTTGTCACTGTTCCCTAAACAATACAATGTAACAACGTATCTAGAATCTGCACTGTATTATGTATACAAGTAATTTTATCTGAGGATGTTAAAGGTTATGTGCAATTTCTACATCATTTATATAAATGGGCCAAAGAAATTTTGGTATCTGCTTGGCATTTTGGAACCAATGCCTTACAGATACTAAAGGATAGCAATTGTTATACTTACTTATTAATATAAAAATGTGCAACTTTGAAATGATAGATAGAAGAGATGCATAGAGGAAAGGTGTGAGGGAAGAGCACCTTAGGACTTCCATGAACTTTTGTGGGTATGCTGGAATCCATATATTTAGCAACTTGGAAGTTCTCCAAAGCCTGTCCTTTGTGTTTCTGTGGAGGCTTTGTTGTGTGGGAATAAGTATTTGATTAAATAATTGGCTATGTATGATCAACCCAATTTCCAGGTTCTCTTTCTTTCCCAAAGATACAGGGAAGAGAGTAGAAGGTATGGGCGATGGAAGACCCAACCCTTGAACTTTGCATCTCTTACTAGAATAAACACACTGACCTGTAGTTTCTGTTTGTTTTTGGCTGCATCTGATCTTTCCATTCTATAACTTCAAAAATAACTCACTTAGATTTTAACTATGTGGTCCCAGCTTTCTTATATTTATTGATTTGTTTTGTGGCATCTGTGCCCATGGAAATGCCATGGGATACCTCTGGAGGTCAGAGAACAACTTGTGATAGTGAGTTTTCTCTCTAGAAACCCGCATGTTTGGAGGACAGAACTCAGGTCATCAGGCTTGGTGGCAAGCACCTTTACCTACTGAGCTACCGTACTGGCCCCATCCCACTTTCCAGTCTTTATTCATTTCATCATGTTGTTTACATTTACCTGCTATTGCTATTTCTTTAATCCATACAAAATCTTCTTGTTAGAGAAACAGGCTCCAGTCAGGAAAAGGAGTGTGGATGAGGCTATGGGAGATATGACAACAGAATCTACACACTGGCGATGTAGCTATAGTATGTAATCGTAAGTTGATATGCTATAGCCTGGGCAGACAAATGATCTTCTCTCCATTCAACGGAAGTATAAGAAGCCCATATCTAATTTCAAGGTGACGAAACAATTTTTTTCTAGGCTTATCATAAAACTAATAATTTAAATTAATGGTAACTGTATTTTAATATTGTGTACCAATTTAGGTAATACAAGAGGCCTGAACCAGGTGAAGTGTCTTGTACTTAACTACATTGTTAGCTTGTCTTTAGCAGGATCGAAATGGACAGGCACACCAGCTTCCTGGTAGAAGGATAAGAAAATGGTATTTGAATGACATGTACTTAAGAGAAGTAACAGGATCCAGGAGTTAGGAAATTTGAGCAATGTGTGCACATCCTCTCAAGGGAAAATCATGGATTGATATGTGAGAGCTCAACCCGAGGCAGAAAGACAAAAAAGGAGAAGCCAGGGCAAGCGCTATCGTAGGGGTAGTTGACCCCGGCAGAACTGGCCTCAGACACTACAACCTTAGGCCTCGACCTTTTTTCTTTTTCTTTTTTCTCTAGAGACAGGGTTTCTTTGTCTAATAGCCCTGGCAGTCTTGGACCTGCTTTGTAGACCAGGCTGGCCTTAAACTCACAGAGATCTGTGCCTGCTTCTGCCTCCCAAGTGCTGAGATTAAAGGCTAAACATAGATATAACACCTACCAGGGGTCTAAAGTAAATCTTGGGGCCTATGGAAGAAGCAGGAATAATTCCTGGAGAAATAGTGGCCTCAGTTAATGAAACCAGAAAGGAGATGAGATGGTAGGTTAGGGCTTAAAAACGTTGAAGGTTTGCACTTGATCATGAGCCAGTCATCTTAATTGTTTCTTCTTGCCATTTTCAAAGATCATAGCTGTAGGTGATATTTATGTGACAGCTAGGCATATTTCAGACAAAGTTATAATTCTCTATTTAGCATACCAGCTTAGGGAGATACACTGCTCAGTGAGCTGAAATGAACAAGTCTCCTCTAAATTCATACATTGAAATCTTAACCACAGACTGATGGCTGTAAGAGTCATGGCCTTTTTTAAAAAATGTGATAAATTCATTTTAATGTGATAAATGAAATGAAGCTTCTACACATTTATTGCTATTTGAACCTACAGCAAGATTTCCATAGGCAAAGTTAAAGAATATTTACCTGTATGTGTGGGGAAACAATCTATCATTGCACAATATTCCCCCCTTTTATCGAAAATCAGAGGCAGCATTCTTAGGAAGTAGTTGGATCATGAAGATGGAGTCCTTGTGAATGGGATTTGTGCCCTAATGAAAGAAATCCAAGGAAGAACCCTCACCTTTTCTTTCCCATGAGACAGCAGTGAGGAAGTGGGCTTTTATTAGATATTGAATCTACTGATATCCTCATGTTGGTCTTTCCAGCCTCTAGAATCTGGAGAAATTAATTTCTGTTTTTTGAACTATTCAGTGTCTTAAGTGTGTTGCTATAGCCCAAGTGTATGAGAGTGTGAATATTTTCTCTTCTTCACCTGAAGTTTCTGAAGAAGTACTGTTTGGCTTTATTAACTGACCAGTGACCTGAACCCCTAATTGGCACATAGCTTGGTGAGACAAATCAGGCCTGGACTGAACTCTGTGTGAGTCTTGGTTAGAGTTTTGGTTTAGCATATAGGAAGTTAGGGTTACCAGCTTATCTAAAAACATACCGGGGTGGCTTGAATGAGAATGGTCCCTCTGGGCTCATTTATTTATGGAACTGTTTGGGGAGGATGAGGAGGGATGGCTTGTTGGAGGTATGTTGTTGGGGATGGACTTTGAGGTCACTGAGCATCCTCCTTGTGCCTCATGCTTGTGAATCAAAATGTAAGTGCTCAGCTACTGCTCTAGCACCATGGTGCTTCTGGCCACGATGGTCATAGACTCTAACCCTCTGCAATCATAAGCCATGATAAATTCTTTTATAAGTTGTCTTGGTCATAGTGTCTTATCACAACAATAGAAAAGTACTAAGGCACATGCCGTACTCAGTTAAATTCACATTTCTAGATAGCACTCACCACTTTTTAATTTGTTTGAAATAAGTTATGACTACGTCACAGCATCTCTTTAATTGTATTTCTGTATTTGTTTGACTTTACTTAGAATGTCTTTTTTATTACAGAATTGCTTATAAAATTTTTTGGTTTTGTCCTCTTTCATTTATTGTGAAACATAGCTTCTATAGTCTCTGACATGGACTCTCTTGCCTGCTTTTTGATCACTTCCCCTTGACAGGACTGCCTTACCAGGCCACAGGGGAAAAGGATAAACTCAGTCCTCATATGACTTAATGAGCTCGGTGGGTGAGTATGAGGGACTCCCCTGTCTGAGGAATGTGGTAAGGGGACTGGGGGAGGGAGGGTGGGAGGGCAAGGAAAGGAGGTGAGGGCCATGACCAGGATGGAAAGTGGATTAGTAAATAAACTAATTTTTAAAATTCTTTGTTTTTGTCCTCTGTCATTTATTGTGAAACATAACTCCGATAGTGATGGTATCCAACCTGCTTCTTTTGTCCACGGAACATTTACATCATGACATACCACATCTGTCCTCACATGGAGTTAACGACTGAGCTGAGAACTGCTTTTCAAGTTTGATTTGTCAAAGCAAATAATACAACTTTTCACTTACACATTCCTTTCTTAGGAGGCATCGCTTGCTCAATGACATTTTGAAAAACTGTCCGCTGACAAAGATGAACTCTGCTGTCTTTCAGGCTGCGTTTCCTTGGTTTTAGTGCTGTAGCTACTAATGCACTCGTCTCCATGCTGGGAGAATGTTATATCACGTTTATGTTAAAGAATCGAAAGGAAGCTGGAAATGATGGAATTATATTACAATATCAAAAAAGGTAAATTGAAAACGTTAAATTCTTGAAGAGTTTATATTCACTTCAACAGATTGTCACGACAAACCTTGTAATAATTTACTTCAAGTAAGAATTTGTTTGTCTGTTCAAAAGAAAACCTGGTTTGCCTAGTCGTGGAAATGGTTGCAATGTCTGACACTTCTGCTATGCTAGTGTGTACATGACTGCTCTGAAACCCAGCCAGAGGACTCGTTTTCAGCAAGCTGCTGTTTATGTGCTTTACATGCTGGGCTTCAGCAAAACACAGCCATTCCTCACTCAGTGTCTGCTGACGTCAGCAGAATCCCTGAGAGGGAAGATGAGTGTGTTTATGTTTTTTGGCTGTCCTGTGTTGTGCAGTCCCTTCTGGTGTTGTGACAGTAGGTGGCACTGTAAGCCCGGATTTCTGCTATGAACTGGCCTGAGGCACATGGTAGGTAAGGTGGTGGCATCTTTGGTGACCTTGCATGAGTGCAACAGTCAATGTCTGTAAACAGCCCCTGTTACACTCATTTTGCCAGCAGGCTAGACTTGCATGTGTTATTCTTTGGGCTGTTGGGAGGTCTGTCAAAGTCCATCTTTGACATGGACAGGGAAAGACTGAGATGTATGCAGAGCTGGCTGGATAAATTACTCTTCAGACTTTTTAATTACTTACAGTAATGAAAAACTTCTGGCTTTTTTTACTCAGGGATGAACAGCAGAGCACCTGCATGGACTCAGAGGCTGAGAGGCTCATTTACTCTTTATGAGTGAGAGAGAGAGAGAGAGAGAGAGAGAGAGAGAGAGAGAGAGAGAGAGAGAGAGAGAGAGCAAGCTCATGCATTCCCACACATTCCATAGTATCAGTTCATACATTCATATAGGCAAATAACCAGACATGCAGACATGTACACACTTATACACATATTCAAGCGGGACCCCATCATACATGCACATCATGCATATACACAGATTTTACACACTTGTACATACATATATACACATAGACAATCATATATTCATACATATAAATATATACACAGATAGTCAGACAGACAGACACACACATGTTTGGTGGATGGAGGAAAACAATCAACCAACAACTTTATTTCTGTCCTGTGTTTTATACCCCATAAGATATGTAAGAAAAATTAACTCATTTCATTACACAAAAAGGGAGTTACAGTAGGACTATTGATTGTAAGTGTCATTACATTAGAGCTATATCTAGGCATACATCCAAAATATGCTCAAGTATACAACAAGGACATCTGCTCAACCATGTTCATAGCAGCTTTATTCTTAATAGTCAGAACCTGGAAACAACGCAGATGTTTATTAACTGAGGAATGGATACAGAAATTGTGGTACATTTACACAATGGAATACAACTCAGCAATTAAAAAAAAAAGGAAATCATGAAATTTGCAGGTAGTGGGAACTAGAAAAGATCATCCTGAGAGAGGTATCCCAGAAGCAGAAAGACACACAGAGTATATACTCACTGATAAGTGGATATTAGACATATAATATAGGTAAACATACTAAAATCTGTACACCTAAAGAAGTTAAACAAGAAGGAGGACCCTGGGTAAGATGATAAATCCTCACTCGAAAGGCAAACTGAGGGAAAAACAGGGAACAGGACAGGAGCCTACCACAAAGGGCCTCTGAAAGACTCTACCTATCAGGGTATCAAAGCAGATGCTGAGACTCAAGGCCAAACTTTGGGCAGAGTGCAGGGTATCTTATGAAAGAAGGGAGAGATAGAAAGACCTGGAGAGGACAGGAGCTCCACAAAGAGAGCAACAGAACCAAAAAATCTAGGCCCAGGGGCCTTTTCTAAGACTGATACTCTAACCAAGGACCATGCATGGAGATAACCTAGAACCCTGCCCAGATGTAGTCTATGTCAGCTCAGTCTCCAAGTGAGTTTTCTAGAACAGGGACTGTTTCTGACATGAACTCAGTGGCTGGCTCTTTGATCACCTCCCCCTGAGAGGGGAGCAGCCCTACCAGGCCACAGAGGAAGACAATGCAGCCAGTCCTGATGAGACCTTATAGGCTAAGGTGAGAGGGAAGGGGAGGAGGACTGCCCCTATCAGTGGACTTGGAGAAGAGCATAGGAGGACATGAGGGAGGGAAGGTGGGATTGGGAAGGAATGAGAGAAGGGGCTACAGGTGGGATACAAAGTGAATAAACTGTAATTAATATAAAAAGAACTATATCTAACCTTTAATTTTGCTCATTATAAGTTTAAAGCAGTGGTTTTATATGTATGCTCATTATGAGATCAAAGCAGAAGTTTTACTTTTTCTTATTTCATATGTACATTATATGTTCAAAGGATAGTTTTTTTTATGTCATGGTTCTTCTAAGAAATGGGTGTCTGTCTTGTCTTGTATAGATAACTATTTATTTGTTTCTATATTTATACAGTCTTTCTTATAGTGCACAACTGAGCCGTATCTTTGAACTAAACCTAGAATGAATGTATCTCCTTGATTATTAATTTGTTTTAATCTTGTTTTTCTTCTAGGGGTAATACACATGGAGGTTCATAGAGCTCCTAAAAGTTTTTGCTGTATTGCAGGAGGGTTTTAAAATTACTTGAATCAATTCAGGAATCACTATCAGGAATTATAAAATCGTCTGTAGAAAATCTGTCCAACAGAGTAACACATACGGGGGAATAATATTATGCTGTAGGCAGTGAGTGTCTATTCATGCTCAACTGCATTACACCAGGCATATGAGACCAGTATAGGAAGGCAATACAGCAACAATAAGCAGTCTTGAGGCAAAATCCTTGGGGCTTTTGCCCAAACTAGGGATACACCTATTTGCCAGCCATGCAGATAAGAGCGGGCTGCTTCCAAGAAGCTCACTTGCTTGTTTTTGCCAATCCAGCACGCAAATCCTGTCAGTAGGGGTCATTCCAATTTGAATGCAAACACTTCTTTTACATCTTCTAGGAAACACCCAAAAAAAGCCTGAAGGATATTCTAGGTGAGGCTGAATAGAGTTGAAATAAGTGTTCTTAAGGCTATATTGTTTGAGGGGGCCAAGATACAATGATGCTTGTGGGCTCTGGTACTCCATGCTTAAATATCAAAATGAATGTGATTTTCACCTAATATATTAAGAAAACTATCATTTTGAACAGAATCATAGATTTTCACTATGTGTCTCCATTTAGATAATTTTTATTTCCAGGCTTCTCTCATTTTATATGGCTGGCAGTTTGACACTTTCTCTCCCTAGAGTGTAAATTTGGAAGAAATGCTAGGTTTTTTGTTTGTTTGTTTGTTTGTTTGTTTTTGATGTTCCACATACTTTTATTGGCGTTTTTTTAAATTTAAATTTATTTTTAAAAGTGTATTCACTTTAAATTCTGATTGTAGACAACTCTCTTGTCTCCTCCTGGTCCCATTCTGTTTCCCTCTTTCCCCCTCCCCTAGTCCTCAGAAAGGGGAGTCTTCCTGCCCTGCCAGCTGGCCCCAGACTGTCAAGTCTCATCAGGACTGCATGCATCCTTTTCCTCTATGGCCTGGCAAGGGTGATCAAAGAGCTGGCAATAGGAAACAAGTTTTTTGTGAGTTATATACCTAAATTGTTGTAGCAATTTTGTTTTAATTGCTTCTGGGGTATTTATGCCACAATTATTAAATGCTTCTAAATTGTATTCAATTTACGTTGTAAACTTAAAACCGCTTAGATCATATCAACTTTGAAGTAACACAAAGACCTTAAGGTCCTTGGGTGATCTTTTGGCTGGTCTTTTAAAAGATTTCCCTTATTTAAAAAATTGATAGAATTAAAAAAAAAAAGCCTCAGCCTTCACAACAACTGGAAGCTATGTTTATTTTGTCATTGATAATTATTTTTTTTCCTGTAGCAATGACAGCTACTTGATTTTAATGAGCACTGAAAAGAATATTTCTTTTACTTATCTTAATAAAATTATGGAGATGAAATTTATAAAATGACCAATATCATAAGACAGTAAGACCTTTGGTTCCAGTGTTTTAATACCAAAGCACTCTGTTCTCAGAGCAATGGGGATGTAAATGATGTTGCAAATTGCTGCACCTAAGACTTTTGAGTGACTTACCCTACCTTCTCATGGATATTTATGAATATGCACTGAGGATAACCACAAACCTCAGGGCAAAGGAAGCTAGTTGGTGTCTGTGCAAGGGAAAATGCTATGTATTTTCTTATTCATGTAAATGTCTAGTTGTTGACATTTGTGATTCATAACTTTATTTGTGGTTTGTTGTACTTAGGCACTTGGCTAGTGCTTTTTCTCATTCATTGTATATATTAGGCAGGATAGCAAAGTGGCCCAGAGATGCTTGATAAATTGTACTAAAAAAGACAAAGAACTTTCTTACTTAAAATATTCCTTTTTCCTTTTACAAATGTTACTAGTAATATAGTTGATATTCTTATGATACTGAGTATGTGCTCATGGATCCCCATATTGGAAGTAAACACTTTTTCTTTAAAAATGCATATTTTTTATTCACTCTTTGTAAAATTCTTTTGCAACCATAGTTAAGTTCTCATTGTAGCAGGATTTATGTATATTACTTTTTATTTCAGCAACTGAAGAACAGTGATATTTGTTAAAACTAGCATATTAGTTTAGGGGAAAATTAGGCTATGATGCATATGATTCTTGAAATGATTAAATACCTATTAGCCAATATTATTTTATATACTTCATGTTTGTTCTCTATTGTTTGCTTGAAATATTATAACAACATAGTGTTAAAATAATTTCAAATTCATAATGCAAATGAGATACATAATTCTAACCCAGTTGTATCTATTCTTAATCAACTCTCTAACAAGGACATATATTTTAGAGGTAAAGTAGCCTTCGTGCTATCAGAAAATAATAACTAATCTTATCTTAGAGGGTTGGAACATATTCTTATGTTATTTATGTATCCAATTATAGACCTTCCTCACCCCCCCCCATAACAGAAGCCACTTAAAAATGCAACTGATTTTTACAGACACAGGAATAATAGACCCCCATGCATGAAGAATTCCTGCTACAGAAAGAAAATGTTAACGCAGTGTTTTTGCTACTTTTCTTCTTGCTGTAACAAGGTACCTACCACAAATAACAAGCTTATTGTGGCTCACAGTTTGAAGGCTCAGTCTGTCATGGTAGAGAAGGCATGGTGACAAGACAGTGGGTCAGCTTCTCGCATTGTGCAGTCAGGAAACAGAAAGATGAACACTGTTCAGCTCACTTTCTTGTTTTTATTCACTCCGAGGCACTAGTTCATGGAATGGCCCTGCCTGCATTTGGGGTGGCTCTCACCTCGTTAGTTAACTCAACCTAGACTCTCCCTCATAGGCATGCCTACAGGTATGTCTCCTAGGTGATTCTAGATCGCAGTAAGTTGACAATATAAGCCATCACATATGAGAAAAGTCAAATCAATCATCTGTGAAAGATTATGTCCTGTTGGGTTTTCTGGATCCCCAGAGCCTGAGGCCTTTTGCCTTGTTCTGAGTCTGTGCATGTATCTGCTGGTAATAAAGTCATCATTTCTTTCAGTATCGAGGACTCCTATTGCACACTCCCATGTACCCGCCACCAATACTAATTTATTTTTTGGGCATCTGCTACACTGATTCTTTATTTTCCAATTTATTAGAAGATTCTAGCACTAAAGAAATCGATTGTGGAATGTGAATGTTTCTTTTCTTTGCTAAGGGAGCCACATAATGTTTCTTTTAAAGTATGATGGCATTTACTATATGGCTATCTGTACCCTCTGAGATACACTATCACCACGAGTGGGGCTTCCTACTACTACAAAGGTGTAGGATTACAAGAAGTTTACATTTTGCTGAAAACTTCTTTTAAACAAGGTTTGCTTTTTGTGGGGACAATATTGTCCTTACAATATATTGTACAATATATTGCACTTGTGAAATCTAGTATGTCACAAAATTTGCCTGTGTTGATAATAATTATTAGTCTAGTTCTTGCTAATAGGATTGTGTGTGTGCACTCATGTATGTGTGTGTATAAGTGCACATGCAGGTCCATGTATTTGTGTGAGGATCTCAAGGCTAAAGGCTGATATCAGACACAATCCTCTCTTGGTCTTCAATTTATTTTTTGGGAGAGGGTCTCTCACTGAACCTGAAACTCACTGATTTGGTTAGACTGGCTGACCAGAGTCCCAAGCACCTACTTGCACAGAGATTGTAAGCATGGTGCATCACCACACCCTGCTTTTTATGAGTGCTGGGGATCAGAACAAAGGCACTCATGCTTGTATGGAAAACAAGGTACCAACCGAGCCATCTCCGCTAAACCCATGCATTTTTCTTGTTATTTGTTTCATATTTTTTTTCATTCCTACAAATTTCTTCTTGTAAGGGAGATGGAAAGCTCTCTTCCTTCTCTGCCAACTCGACAATGATGACAGTATTACGTGAAATCCTCCTCATCATGTCCACAAACCTTGAGGGCAAAAACTCTTGTGTGATGCAAAGAACAAATCATGGATGAAATCTTTGTCTCTCTCCCTCTCTCCTATGCAGTGGTGAGAACTGTGCTTAAACCCCTCACCTGTAGAGGAATAGAGACATGAAAGCAGATGTGAGGAATGTCACTGTACATGGTTCTCACAGAAAACATGAACAACACTTCACTTTAAAAATTTACTATAGGGGATTAGAGATTCACAGTAGTTACGGGCACCGGCTGCTCTTCCAGGGGATCTAGGTTCAATCCCAGCACCCACATGGTGGCCTAAAACCATCTGTAACTCCAGTATCAGGGTTTCTGATACTTTCTTATGGCCTCTGTGGGCACCAGGCACACAGGTAGTGCACAGACATATATGTAGGCAAATACTCATACACATCAATTAAAATAAATTTAAAAATATTTTACTCTAAGTTGGTAGTGTCACTACTATTTAAAATTCTCATTTCTTCTTCTCTTTTTCTTTCCTCCTCCTCCTTCTCCTCTTCTTCTTCCTCCTTTTCATTCCTTCACAATTGGATTGAGAGGAGGCACAACAATTTATGCTTCTAAAAAATTCTCATCCAAACCATTCTCTTTGTCAATAATTGAAAAGTTTACTTTAACTCTGGAATGATGAATACTATAATTCTATACAAAAGGAGGTACTATTTTACTAAATTTACTCTTTAGGATTTACACTCCTTGTTTTTCTAGCTATATCATTCTTAAGAGGATCAAGTAGAAAATGTTTTGATAAGTTGGTGTGTATTATCTAGGGTTCTCTAGAGGAATGAATGATAAAGGAATGATAAAATGAATCTATTTATCTATCTAATATCTCTATCTGTCTTATCTATTTATCTATCTGTCATCTCTATCGGTCTTATCTACCCATCCAACTACCATACATATACGTACACACAAATGCTCACACAGATGTACATAAATGAAAGGGATTTATTAGACTGGCTTACAGGCTTTGGTCCATCTAGTCCAACAATGACTGCCTGTCAACAAAAGGTTCAAGAATCCAGCAGTTGTTCAGTCTTTAAAACCAGATGTCTCAGCTGGTCTTCAGATACTCCAAAATCTGAAGCAGTAGGCTCTAACAGCAGTGACAGAATGGACTTGCCAGTGAGAGTAAGAGCAGTCAGCATGTACTTATATAGGTTGCCAGCAGAAGGTATGGTCCAGATTAAAGGTGTACCTTCTGATCTCAAAAGATCTGGATTGAAGGTGTATCTTTTCAACTCAAAAAAACCTTTATTAAATGTGTGTATTCCCACTTCAAATGTTTTAGTTAAGAAAAAAAATCTCTCACAGAGAGATTTTGGGTGATTGCTGTACCAAGCCAGTTGGGTTTTAGTTGATTCTGGAGGTAGTCAAGTTACAACCAAGAACAGCCATCACAAGTCCAACCCTTGTCAACTTCATGACACACAGTCATTCTCATGTCATGATTAATTTTTAAATGAAAATAATAACCATTTTATAATAACACCTCAACAGGATATCCCTATCCCATGCACAACTGTAAATGCAATATATATTTAATTAGATACTTACACCTAATATAACTATCCCTTGTACAATTGCAAACACATTTTAAGTGTTTAGAAGTGTTTAAAACATATTTTAAGTTTTAGAATATGTGGCAATGTCTCTTGAGGGATTTTTTTTAGAATCTCAAATATGATAACCACTTATATTTTCTTAATTGATGTTATATTACATGATAAGGAAATTGAAGAAAGAGAACACAAATATGAGGGACTTCTTTTAGAATCTCAAATATAACCACTTATATTCTTTTAACTGATGTTACATTACATGATAAGGAAATTGAGGAAAGAGAACAAGAATATCTGCACAAACACATTTTTAGTAAAATATGACAGAATCACTGATATCAATTATAATTTTCATCTCTGCAACTGGTCATATGTTCTCAGTTGGTATTTGTAACTACTTTTTTATTACTATTCATTCTGTATTTCCTTCACTTTCAGCAAGCACCTGAACAGGTCTTGGCTTTTTCCCTTGAGGAGTTACCTACACTTGAAAGACCACCCCGGAGGGTATCTTCCGTCAGGGGGACCCCTCCTCAAGGACCAGTGAGACCAGTCTTTTCGGATGCAAACAGCATGAGGTTTATTGATACACACGGGTACCCGGGGCGACAAAGTCAATCGGAAGACTTGCGCGCCTCTCGGTTGGGGTGACGGGTTTTTATAGGGCTCGAGAGCAAGAAGCATGGTTGCAGAAGCGAGAAGCATAGTTACAGGGATCTGATTGGGCAGTTTGAACAAAGCCACAGTTAGGTCATGTACCCAAGCGAAGGGGGGGAGGCAGATGTGAGCCGAGTCACGTACCCGGTTCTTATCTCGGGTGCCCAGAGTGTTTTTCCTCAGAAGACACAAGGACTTTCCGTCCCCCCCCTCATAGGCCAGGCGCCCAAACGCAGATATCCTGTTGTTGGACATCTGTCCTGCCTTGCTTCTGACCTTGCACTGTTCCAGTCTTGCAAAATAGTGTTGTCAGCGTTATGCTAGGGTTTTATTCTTTCACACTTTTATTCCTGATGGGTCTGTGCACTTTGTCATCCTGCCAGCATTAGGCTGTTGCAGTTTTCCAGTTTGGCTTTAATTACAGGACATGCCCCAAAGAATCTCCTGTACACCAGACAAAATCTTTCTTCCTCCATTGTGGAGAGGCAAAGTAGGCTTAGGTTAAAAACAAATAAACAACAACGACACCAAAAAAAACCCCACTACTTTATTTAGGGTTCTTAAATGCCTCTATCTTCCTTCCAAGCCCATGCTCCTAGTTAGGAGAGAGAGCAAGTTAGTAGGGACAAGGGTCACAGACCTCTAGCTTCTTCCTGCTGGGTAGAGTAATTGGGTTCTTTAGGGCAATACCAGTCTCAATTGTTCAGATTCCAGAAGTTTAGTCAAACAGCAGCCAGCAAATGGGAGCAGCAACCTCAGAACAGTCTCTGGAGCCCCTCTCTGTAGGAGTGTCTCAAAGCAAAGCCAAGCCAAGTTATGTCAAACTAGGCAAAGTGTAGCAAAGTGACCTCTGTCTGTCTCTGGTTTCTTATTTATATGTTCTTAGAGGCCAAATCAGGATGTTTTCCAGCTGGCAAAAACCATGCCCCTGGGAAGAGGTAGTTTCTAGCTGGAAAACATCAGGTGCCTCCCACAAGTCTGTTTTCAGTGGTAAATAAAGCATTTCTACATCCCACACTTAGGACCAAAACAAAAACACATTCTCAAAACACAGCTGAGTTTTAAAAGAAACCAAAACTTCTACTACAAAGCAATCCAGTTTCCCCTCGGAACTTTGGATCAACTTCCCCTCTTAACACTGTTCTGTGTTTCTTAGTCTGTTGGCTTTAGGGGCATCAGAAGCCCAAAGTGACAAGGGAGAAGTCTGATCTTTCACTTCAATGGAAGGTTTGTTTTGGCTCTTGGCAGGAATGCTTCCCAGTTGGTTCACAAAAAGGCCAGCAGATCCTGTTTTGAGCACAGGAAGGAAAAAAAATTACTAGTTGGTTGTTAGGGGTGATAGTGAGTGGACTGTTTCCCTTTCCGTCTTCTCATTCCTGGACCCATGGATGCAGGCTATAGGAGAAACTGTACCATATACTGGACACTGATTTGAAGCATATATTCTCTTATAGAGAACCCTGTCCCAAATCTCCAGGCCGTTGCCCTGTAATTGGCACTGTAACTGTGTTTTCAAAAAAAAAATACATTCCATCTTTCTATCAAGCCAGCTGCTTCAGGATTGTGGAAATATGATAAAACCAGCAGATTCCATAATCATGGGCCCACTGTTGTACTTTCTGGCTCTGGAGTAAGTTCCTTGGCAGAAGCAATACTGTGTAGACTAGCAAGACAGAGGATAAGTCATTCTGTAAGTCCATTGATGGTGGTTTTGGCAGAAGCATTTTGTGCAGGAAAGTGAAATCCATAATCAGAAAAGAAAATCTACTCCAGTAAGAATAAAGTATTGTTCTTTCTACAGAGGAAGTGCTCCAATGTAGTCAACCTGCTACCAGGTTGCTGGCTTCTCATCTTGGGGAAAGGTGCCATATCTGGGGCTCAGTGTTGGTCTCTGCTGTTGGCAGACCAGGCACTCAGCAGCAGCTATAGCCAGGTCAACCTTGATGAGTAGCAGTTCATGTTGAACCCATGCATAAGCCTCATCTCTGCCACCATACCCCCTTAGTTTACTGTGTTGGAAAGTTGGAAACCCTATTCTAGATACTTGAAAAATTTATCCTTATACTTGTGTTGTTCTAGAAATAGTTCTGTAACCAAAAATCTGTATTAGTTAAGGTTCTTTAGAGGAATAGAATTGATAGAAAGAATATATTATATATTAATATATATCACACACATACACACACACACACACATACACACACATGATTTGTTAGATTGGCTTACAGATTGTGGTCCAAATAGTGCAAAAATGCCTGTCTACCAATGGAGAGTCCAAGATTTGAGCAGTTGTTCAGTTCATGAGACTGGACGTCTCAGCTGTTCTTCAGCACACAGAAGACTCTGGAAGAAGTAGGTTTAATGCCAGTGAAGGAATGGATCTTCCTATCTTAAAATGTCTGGATTAAAGGTATATTTTCCCACCCAGATTAAAAGTGTATCCTTCTACTTCAAATTATTTAATTAAGAAAACACATCCCTCTCATGTGTATCCAACAGCTTGGATTTAGTTCATTCCAGATGTAGTCTGGTTGATAACCAAGGATAGCCATCACAGCCAGAGTACAACACAAACTCAACATTCAGTAATTCAGAGTGGGATCATATAGAGGGTGAAAAGAATATAGCAGAGCTTTAGGTATCTGACCTACCATGTCATAGAAAGAAAAGAAACAGAAAAATGAAGTGTTTCCCCCTAGGACCACATTCTTATTTGCAACCTGGCAATGTTCTGCATAGAAAAAAGCTTGGTGAAGACAGTCCAGCTGAGAAGGATTGGACCTAATCTGTTTCAATAAGCAATTGTGGTATCTTCAAATGAAAACTTGGTACTGTCAAATCAGTCAGAAAATTATTTGCTTTCTTTGAGAAAACAAAGATAATAGGTTTACTGCAATAGATTACCTATTTTTCCCCCAGATGCACGAATTTCCTGTAAAATATGAGCTTCCTAATTATTTATTCAGTCACGTGTTGCTTCTTCAACTTTATAACCCACCAACAATTGTTGAACACTTACTTTCCCTCAGGCATTGTGCTAATTATTTATGATGTATTAAAAATAAATTTAATGGAAAAATCCCAAATAAAATATAGGGCTGGACATGGTGGCTCAACTCAAGCCTGTAACTCTAGTTCTTGGGATTCTGAGTAAAAAGTATTGCTGTGAGTTGGACCATGAGTCAAGGCTGTTGAAAGAAGGAAGAAAAGAAGGAATGAAGAAAGGGATGAAGTGAAAGGCAGACATGTAAAGTGGAAAGCAAAATATATATTACAGCAACCTGTGTATGGCCTTTGCTTTCTTTTCACTGCCTTGTAAGCTAGATCCATTATTGGGTCTTGTTCATCTGAGCACACGGTAATGAGCAGTCTTAGTGTTTGTTTCTTTGCCCTCCTCCTCCCTTTTAAGGATTTTTTTGAGTGCAAGGGTATCTTGGCAGTCTGGAGCCAAGTCATACCATACAACAAACTTCACAAAAAATATTTGTTAGGGAGAAACACAAAGTGGTTCCTGCCTCTGAATGGGGAGACTGGGTGGAGGGGAGGGCTTTTATAGGGGTGTGGGGCACATGCAATGAGTTAGTGGAAAAGTACAGCACAGCTGGTTGTTTTTGTGGCCATTGACACACAAAAATCCCCACAAGGGTGGGGATTTTTAAGTTGGAGGCGTTCAGGATCAGGGCAGGGGCAGGATGTTATTCCCTGGGCTTTGGTCCCTACACCCTCTTTCTCTCTCTCTCGTAACACTCTACTTTATGTTTAGGCCTCTACCTCCCTTCCAACCTCCCAACCTACATAGGAGAGATTCAAATGGGTCATGATTATAACTCAATGTGTTAAATGTTACTTAAGGGAATATGTAAAATCTCCCTAGAAGCTGGAGTCACAAGAAAGGAAAGAACTACTTCTGCTTAGCTGAACTGGATGAAGACAATTCTCGTAGTCTTTTGTAGAATTTTCCAGACAAAAATAGCATGTGGCAAGATATGGAATGACCTTAAGCATTGGAATGATTGGAAGTTTGCTTGCGTTGTTCATATTATGACTGAGGAAAAGATTGAAACGACAGGTTGAAGTCAAGTGAAGACTTCAGCTTTTAAGATAAAAGGTCAATAGCTCTATATATTTGATATGAACACACTTTGTTTTCTGGAGTCTAGAAGGGTACTTCAGGGGTACTATACTTCAGATCAAATTCTAAGGGAGTTAGATCTAGGATACCTCCATGCTCTTAACTGGTTCTGCTTTACCTCCACTATATGCCGTAGAGTTCTAGATTATTTATCCTTCGGGGGAAAATCTACAAACTGTGATGGGCAATAGATCCACTAAAGTTGTGAGAAAGGCACTGATATTTTTGGGTTGGTGTTTTGAGAGGAGGCCTCATCCTGCACTGGTACTGTGGAAGTGGTAAACCTCTTTCTGATAAAGTGCCATTGATCATTCATCCATTATCATAACCTCTTTTTAAAAAAATATTTTACTTTATTTATTTTATGTGCCGTGGTATTTTTTATGTGCTTGTATGCCTGTGTGACAGTGCCGGATCCCCTGGAACTGGAGTTACAGACAGTTGGGGGCTGCTTTGTGGGTGCTGGGAATTGAACTCGGGTCCTCTGAAAGAACTGGTGTTCTTGATTGCTGAGCCATCTCTCTAGCCCCTATCATGACCCTTTATCCCTTAACACTTACCTTGACTCCTTTCTTTTAGAGTGCTGAGCATCTGCCAGGTTCCCTATGGTTTCACTTCCATTTGATGGATGTGATCCTTTGGTTTCAACTTTTCCTTTAATAAACTGAAGCAAATGAGAATTTAAATATGAAAATCACTCAGGTTCAGCATCCACACAGATCTTTGCACCTGTCAGAAAATGAATGCAGTATCCTTAGTATTTTGTGTGTGATCTCTTTTTTAATGAAATTCATAGATATGATTCATTTATGAAAATTTTTAATATTTACATTACCTACTATTTTTATTCATACTCATCAATATCAAAAGATATATTTTAATTAATTTTTTATTTTTTGTATTAATTACAGTTTATTCACTTTGTATTCCAGCTGTAGCCCCCTCCCTCATTCCCTCCCAATCCCACCCTCCCTCCCTCATCTCCTCCCTGCCCCTCTCTAAGTCCATTGACAGGGGAGGTCCTCCTCCCCTTCCATCTGACACTAACTTATCAGGTCTCTTCAGGACTGGCTGCAATGTCCTCCTCTGTGGCCTAGCAAGGCAGCTCCTCCTTTGGGGAGGTGATGAGGGGGAGGTCAAAGAGCCAGCCACTGAGTTCATGTCAGAGCCAGTCCCTGTTCCCCTTACTAGGGAACCCACTTGGATAATGAGCTGCCACAGGCTACATTAGAGCAGGGGGTCCAGGCATGGTCCTTGGTTGGAGAATCAGTCTCAGAAAAGACCCCTGTGCCCAGATACATTTGGTTGTTGTGGAGCTCCTGTCCTTTGAGTGTGATCTTATAGAGTCTCATAATTCTATTAAATTCTCTCTCTCTCTCTTTCTCTCTTTCTCTCGACTAGGTTTCACTGTGTAGTCCTGGCTGTCCTGGAACTCACTCAGTAGAGTAGGCTGTCTTCAAACTCAGAGATCTGCCTGCCTCTGCCTCACAAGTGCTAGGAATAAAGACATGAGCCTCTACCACCACCACCACCTCCCAGCTCTATTAAATTCATTTGGAGAGTTTTGATGTTTTCAGGTTTGGAGAATCAGGTTGGTCTAAGCCTAAAATATTTTTGCTAGTAGTACGTATCTTTGTTCATTCAATATATGTATAATGTTTAACTATTTTGTACATTCATGATACAGGACTCAACTTTCACATGCACAACATAGGAGCCAACCTATGAATGAGAGCCAACTAAATGTTTCCCCTTTGGGCTTTCCTCCAACTGAAATTCCTCTCTTATCTCACAGTGACTGTTTGCCCATGACTCTGTTGGCTTGTCCAGAAAGGCTTACAATTTATTCTGAGTTTTCGTTACCCTGTGCTATAATTAGTTCAACCAGTAGCCATGAAAATGAAATTCATGCAAAACTCTTGCTTCTTCTAAGTGACTCTTTTCCTTCCCTACTTTCATCTTCCTCACTTTTTTCATCTTCTCTGCCTTTCTCACCCCCTCTCCCTTCCTCTGTTTCTTCCTTTTCCTTCTCCTATTTTTCAATCTTCATTCTTTCCTTCTTTTCCTTTTGGGCACAGGACCTCATATCTCATCTAGCCTAGGCTGGTCTTGAATTTTCTATGGAACTGAGGCTGGTCTTGAACTTCTGCATCTCTTTCTGCCACTTCCCCAAGTTCTGAAGTTCCAGGAGTACACCGCCATGCTTGGAATGCAAGGGAAGTGGCTCTTTGAACATCTATCCTTTTGCATGGATGGACAGAGCTCATAGTTGTTATCTCTGAGTTGTGTGAGTCTTGTATGAATTCACTTGGAAGAGTGGATGAAACCGAAATTAAAAGTGCCATCTTCATACTTATGTCTGAGCATTCTCCTTTCCCTGATGGCTGTTGTTGTTTAATATTTATTGTTGATTTATCTTTTAGTTAAAGAGTGGTTATTCCTAAACCAGCTGTATACCTAAATCACAATAAAGAGACTAGGATTCATTTAATTAACTTAGAGCACAATGCTGGGCAGTAGTTACTCCATCCTAAACCTCCAAGCCTGCATAGTTTCCTCACATTCAGATTTCCCACATTATACTTGCTTTTAGTCATATCTTAGGTCCAATTCATATCTCCTCATGGTTCCAAGTCCTCTCATTCCGTTCTCTCCTCTCTGACCCCTCCCACTTGCTTCCTTCTCCTCCCCTCTGGGCTAGAATGTCCCACCCTATTCTCTCCATTGCTCAGCATTAGCAGGTTGTCTTATTGGCAATACAGAGAATAAATGATGGCATATTTACACAAACTTGAGACAGGTGATGCTTAGAATACAAATCACAATGCAATGTTCTGATCGAAACCAAATAGTGGGGTAGAAAATCAACATTTGAACAATAAGGGTACATTGTATAATATAAGAACATTATACCAACAGATGGCCTCATTCCTTACGCATTAACCTGAGCATACTTACATGGTTTCTTAACATGCCTAAACAAAAAAGTCGTGAAAACCAAAACCCAATCCAAAACAGTGAACTTTCTAGTCCTCCAGGGAACACTGACACGTTGTATGTGATAGTGGGGATTCTCAAAGATTTGCTGATGGGTTTCAGTGTCACAGATCATCATTACAAAGGTGAAAATGTGACTTGGTAGTGATACTATTGTGGCTGATGATTTTCCTTTTCGGTTAGGTTTAGGCGTGGAAGCAACCACAGAGGAGCCAGCCCTCCACTCTGTGAATGTCACTCTTCCTTCACTAGTTGAATTTGCAGTTAGGAGCATCATTTCCCTAAGAAAGACATTTTATTTCAGCCTAAGCTCCTGAGTTGTACAAGAAATGCACATGACCTTTTAACCAAATGACTTCAGTTAAAAAAATGTTAAACACTTGTGAGTGAATTTTCTACCTTACAATGTACAAGCCACAAGATAACATTTAAAAATAGCTTTAAGTCTCTGTGGTTTTCTAACTCAGCTGTCAAATATAACTCCAGAGTAATAAATTAGGTGATTGAATGGATGATTTATGACTCAGTTTTGTTGTTTGGGTTATGGTGTGGGATTTATCTGTATCAGTTATTTGTTAGCTGATGGCTCAGCTTCTTATTAGACACATCCACATTGAATGTGCTTGTAGTGGTATTGATTTTAGAAAGGGCTCTCATCAAATTCAAGTTTCATTAACTTGCATAGGTTTAAAAATATAGTAGTAAAGGGTGGATGGTCCAAAGCATATTGGAAGTTGACTGAACACAGAACATGATCATCCTACTCTTAGTCAGCCAACAATCTCTGATCAAGACTGTCAATGAGCCTCAGTCATCTGGTGTTGGTAGGGTAGCTATTTAGGAAGACAGGAATCAAGTAGAGTTTTTTTTTTCCTTGTAATTTCTCTGAAATGCTTGTTTTTATTTGGAACTGCTATCAGAAAACAGTTATCTTATGCAGATTTTGAAGTCATACATTTGGCTTCCCAACATCCCTGAGGTGATTTCTACCTAACAACTTTACTTGCAAACATTTTAAAAGGGATTCAATACTTTGGAATAAAGATAACATGTGTGGAGGCAATTATTTAAATATTCCTTTGATGAGAAAACAATTCTTTCAAAGGAATTGATTCCAAATGTTTAGCCCTTCAAAAGAGCACTGTGTCAAATGCCATTATGTTTCAAAGTTGTCCTGTATCTATACTTTCTTCTTCATGATAAAGTTTCACTACTTGTCTTGAAGAGAATAAAAAGTTTGGACTAAATATAGCATCCAGTTTTTTTATAGGACTTTGCATTATGGATAATTTACATGTTATCTTTTGAAGCAGTGTTTTTGTTGTTGTTCTGAGACAGGGTTTCTCTGTGTGGCCCTGGCTGTCTTGGAACTCTCTTTGCAGACCAGGCTGGCTTCACACTCAGAGATCTGCCTGCTTCGCCCCCTGAGTGCTGAGATTACAGACATGTGCCACCATTCCTCTCCTGAAGCAGTATTTTTAATGCTTATCTGTTTCAGTGATTTGTATAAAACCATCATAGTACATCCCTTAAATGGATATTTAAAACTATAATATTTTCAAAGAATTTTCATTTATATTACAATATTTATGGCAAAATAATTAGCAAAAGAAAAATGGGCCATAAGGAGACCAATAGAGGCAAAAAACCTGGGTCCAGGGGGCCTGCAGAGACAATACTCCAACCAAGTACCATGCATGGAGAAGACCTAGGCCCCCTGTTCAAAGGAAGCCCATAGGCTACTCAGTTTCCAAGTGGGTTCCCTACTAAGGGGTCCAGGGGTTGTCTCTGACATGAACTCAGAACTGGCTGGCTCTATGATCACCTCCCCCTTGGTGGTGCAGCCTTGCCAGGCCACAGAGGAAGATGATGCAACCAGCCTTTATGAGACCTGATAAGTTAGGGTCAGATAGAAGGAGTGGAGGTCCTCCGCTATCACTGGGCTAGGGAAAGGGCATAGGGGGAGAAGAGGGAGAGTGGGTGGGATTGGGAGGAATTGAAGGAGGAGGCTTCAGAGGGGATACAAAGTGAATAAGTTTTAATAAATTAAAAAAATTTAAAAACCTATACAGACACACACACACACCAAAATAATACATGGGGTATCCTAATGAGAAAAGTTATTAAATAAAATTATTTAGGAGTCACAAAAAAAGAAAAACGAAAACTATATTCACCATTGTTTACAAAACCAAAACTACAACCAGAACGTCTGCTGAAAAAGTATTGAAGAATTAGCCACAGCAATATTAGACATTTAGATATTTAGTAGGATAATCCTACTAAAATCTATACACCTAAAGAAACTAATCAAGAAGGAGGACTCTGGATAAAATGCCCAATCCCAGAAAGGCAAAGAGGATGGATATCAGAAGGAGAAAACAGGGAACAAGACAGGAGCCTGCCACAGAGGGCCTCTGAAAGGCTCTACCCTGCAGGGTATCAAAGCAGATGCTGAGACTTATGGCCAACCTTTGGGCAGAATGCAGGAAATCTTATGAAGAAGTGGGAAATAGTAAGACCTGGAGAGGACAGGAGCGCCATGAGGCAAGCAACAGAAACAAAAATCTGAACACAGGGGTCTTTCCTGAGACTGATACTTCAACCAAGTAGCATTCATAGAGATAACCTAGAACCCCTACACAGATGTAGCCCATGGCAGTTCAGTGACCAAATGGGTTCCATAGTAATGAGAACAGGGACTGTCTCTGACGTGAACTGATTGGCCTACTCTTTGATCACCTCCTGAGGTGAGCCTTAACAGCCACAGGGGAAGACAATGCAGCCAGACCTGATGAGTCCTGATACTAGGATCAGAAGAAAGGAAAAGAAGACCTCCCTACCAGTGGACTTGGGGAGGGGCATGAGTGGAGAAGGGGGAGGGAGGATGAAATTAAGAGGGGAGGATGAAGGGGGCTACAGGGAGATACAAAGTGAATAAAGTGTAATTAATAAAAATTAAAATAAAAATATCAAAAACAAAAGAGTTAACCACAACATCTTTCCTGAAATTTCCAAATTTTTATATACATATTAATATATATGAATAAAACAAAAGCACAACTGAAAACAGAGAAAAATGAGGCAGATGCTTAAGTAAGAAATATTAAGTCAACAAAAAATGCTATTCTACTTATTTATTTATTTTGTATGTGTGTGTGTGCATGCACTTATGTGTATGTGTCACACTGAGCCATTTATCTACTGAGACATTTTACTGCTTCAAAACCTAATTTTAGGAATCCAAGATGGCTGCCACGAGAGAACACTGTGTCTGAGGAGTAGGAGAGCAGAAACAACAGCAACCAGGAGACTGAACCCTCGGACCTAAAACGCCAGCATTTGTGATTGCCAGATATTGGAAGAACAAGAGGAGAGACAAAAAGAAGAAATGAACAAGGCCCTCAAAGAAATGGAGAAGAAATTAATTGCCCACATACAGAAACAATCAAAGATAAACAGAAAGGAAACATCCAAAATAGGAGACACAGTCAATCAGTTGAAGGAAATGGTACAAAGCATGAAAACAGAATTAGAATCTATAAAGAAGACACAAAGGGAGAAGAACCTGGAACTGGAGAACTTAGAGAAAAGATCAGGAACCACAAAGGTAAGCATCAACAATAGAATACAAGAGATGGAAGAGAGAATCTCGAGAGCGGAGGATACGCTGGCTGAAATGGATTCCTCACTCAAGGAAAATAAAAAATCAGAAAAATCCCAAGCACAAAACATCCAAGAAATTAAGGATGCCATCAAAAGACGAAACCTAAGAATAATTGGAATAGATGAAAAAGAAGACTCCAGGCTCCAAGGACCAGAAAATATTT
>CM053763.1:84123451-84148802 GCA_028658305.1 Pachyuromys duprasi
CCGGGGAGTGACAGACTGGCTAGATCCCAGGGGAGGACATTGCAGCCAGCCCTGAGGAGACAGGATAAGCTGGGATTGGATAGAATGGGAGGAGGTCCTCCCCTGTTGGTGCACTTGGAGGGGGCAGGGAGGAGGGAGATAAGGGAGGGAGTGGGAGGGTAAGAGGGAATGAGGGAGGGGGCTACGCCTGGGATTCAAAGTACCTAACCTGTGATTGATATAAAAATAAATAAATTAAAAAAATAAATAAAACTTAAAAATAAAAAACAAAACCTAATTTTAAATGGTTGTGCAATGTAAGTGAGTTTATAGAAATTACACATTGACATTTATTTACACTGTACATACATTAAGAATGTCCCATTAAGAATTTGAGATAGAAAAATATATTTTACAAGGATACTTTTTAGGGTGCACATTTGAATGAACAATTTAGATTTATAAGATTAACCACTCTGTTTCAGCTTTAATGTGATAGTTTGAGAAAATAGTGATTAAGATAGTAATCTCTTAACTTTTAGTGCTCTGAAGTGATAAGTTTTGGGAGCAGAACCTGAAAGCACAGCAAGACCTCTTAACCACTGAGTCATCCCTCCTGCCCCATAGTTTTTTTTTTTTTCCTTTAATTTGCAACAGTATT
This sequence comes from Pachyuromys duprasi, assembly GCA_028658305.1. NCBI lineage: Eukaryota > Metazoa > Chordata > Mammalia > Rodentia > Muridae > Pachyuromys > Pachyuromys duprasi. The sequence goes on from CM053763.1 coordinate 84,124,092, forward strand.
CCTTTTTTTTCTTTCTTTCTTTGTTGTTTTTCTTTTTTTTAATATACTTTTATTTTATATTAATCACAGGTTATATATTTTGTATCCCAGCCGTAGCCCCCTCCTGCATTCCCTCCCTATCCCCACCTTCGATCCCTCATCTCCTCCCTGCCCCTTTCCAAGTCTGCTGATAGCAGAGGACCTCCTCCCCTTCCCTCTGACCCTAGCTTATCAGGTCTCTTCAGGGCTGGCTGCAATGTCCTCTTCTGTACAAGCCTGCTCCTCCCTCAGGGGGCGGGGGTGGAAGAGCCATCCATTGAGTTCATGTCAGAAATAGTCCCTGTTCCCCTTACTAGGGTACCCACTTGGATACTGAGCTACCATGGCCTACACCCGAGCAGAGGTTCTAGGTTATATCCATACATGGTCCTTGGTTGGAGAAACAGTCTCATAAAAGACCCCTGTGCCCTGATATATTTGGTCCTTGTGGAGCTCCTGTCCTCTCCAGGTCTTACTAACTTCCCCTTCTTTCATATGATTCCCTGCACTCTGCCAAAGGGTTGGTTATGTGTCTTAACTTTTGCTTTGATACACTGCTAGGTAGAGTCTTTCAGAGCCCCTCTGTGGTAGGCTCTTGTCCTGCTACTTCTTTTCTCCTATTTCCAATGTTTGTCCCATTTGTCTTTCTAAGTGAGGATTAATCTTCTTACCCCAGGTCCTTTTTCTTGTTTATCTTCTTTAGGTGTATAGATTTCAGTATGTTTATCCTATCTTACAGGTCTATATAAGTGAGAATATACCATGTGTGTCTTTCTGCTTCTGGGATACCTCGCTCAGGATGATCGTTTCCAGGTCCCACCATTTGCCTGCAAATGTCATTATTTCCTCCTTTTTAATTGCTGAGTAGTATTCCATTGTGTAAAAGTACCACAATTCCTGTATCCATTCCTCAACTGAGGGACATCTTGGTTCTGGCTATTACGAATAAAGCAGCCACGAACATAGTTGAGCAAATGTCCTTGTTGTGTACTTGAGCATCCTTTGGATATATGCCTAGGAGGGGTATAGCTGGAATTTGAGGAATCACTATTCCTAATTTTCTAGAAAGTGCCAAATTGATTTCCAGAGTGGTTGTACAAGTTTACATTTCCACCAGCAATGAAGGAGGGCTCCTCTTTCTCCACATCCTCTTCAGCATGTGTTGTCACTTGAGTTTTTCATCTCAGCCATTCTGACAGGTGTAAGGTGAAATCTCAGGGTTGTTTTGATTTGCATCTCCCTGATGGCTAAGGATATTGAGCATTTCTTTAAGTGTTTTTCTGCCATTCTATAGTCCTCTACAGAGTTCTCTGTTTAGCTCCATACCCCATTTTTTAAATTGGATTACTTGATTTGTTGCTTTTTAACTTCTTGAGTTTTTTATATATACTGGATATTAGCCCTCTGTCAGATATAGGGTTGATAAAGATGCTTTCCTAATCTGTAGGCTGTCATTTTGTTTTGATGACAGTGTCTTTTGCTTTACAGAAGCTTTTAAGTTTCATGAGGTCCCATTCATTGATTGTTGCTCTTAGAACCTGTGATGTTGGTGTTCTGTTCAGGAAGTAGTCTCCTGTGCCGATTAGTTCTAGGGTCTTCCCCATTTTTTCTTCTAACCGATTTAGTGTGTCTGGTGTTATGTTGAGGTCTTCGATCTACTTCAGTGGGCTTTAGCTTTGTGCAAGGTGATAAAAATGGATGTATTTTCATTTTTCTGTATATAGACATCCAGTTGGTCCAGCACCATTTGTTGAAGATGCTTTCTTTTTTCCATTGAATAGATTTGACTTCTTTATAAAAAATCAAGTTTCCATAGGTGTGTGGGTTTATTTCTGGGTCTTCTATTCGGTTCCATTGATCCAGTATTCTGTTTTTATGCCAATACCATACAGTTTTATTACTATTTCTCTGTAGTACAGCTTGAGATCAGGGATGGAGATACTTCCAGATGATCTGTTGTTGTACAGGATCGTTTTGGAAATTCTGGGTTTTTTGTTATTCCATATGAAGTTGCGAATTTTTCTTTCAAGGTCTGTAAAGAATTGTGTTGGTATTTTGATGGGAATTGCATTGAATCTGTAGATTGCTTTTGGCAGAATGGTCATTTTTGCTATGTTAACCCTACCAATCCATGAGCACGGGAGATCTTTCCATTTTCTGATATCTTCTTCAATTTTTTTCTTAAAAGATTTGAAGTTTTTCTCAAACAGGTCTTTCCCTTGCTTGGTTAGAGCACCCCAAGGTACTTTATGTTATTAGTGGCTATTGTGAAGGGTACAACAGTATTTCTAAAAAAGATTGTAACACCTTAACACTATGTTCTTTAGAAGCAAGCTTAGCTATCTATTGAGTTAAATTGGCATAGTGGCTAAGCATCAGTTTCTTGTGAGCAAAGATGGTCGGTAATCTTCACTGACAGTAGGGACCCTTAGTTTTGATTTGTTTCTTCCTCAGAACTGTTATTTTTTTTCTTATTCTGCAAAGCTTTGCTTAAGTCTGTTTGTTACCTGGTTTTGTCTGCAGCACCCACGTTATCAAACTGTGCTCATTATTGGTGAAGCAGGTCAAGTAAAAGGGAACAATATTTAGCAGTAGTGACTGGATGGTGGAGATTTGTGATTCCTGGAACACATAAACATCTTGATGCCTCTTGGAGTACAAATGAGTGATGCTTTGACACCCACTAATCTTGGTGATATACTTACTCTCAGATGAACTCTTTGAATATTCTGATAGTATAAAATGAGATGGATTACAAATTTTCTTGTAAAAATTACTGAAAAGCTGAATTGCTGCATAGTTTTTATTTTACTGAACAATTTAATATTTTAAAAAATACATTGTGACCTTCAAAATATAACCAACATTTAAAATAGCCTAGAATTCCCAAGTTGAAAAGGTAGATAATTTTTAGATTACTCATAAAGTGAAACTAATTTTTCTTCTGTTGCGCTAATTTAATGTTTATGAATTAAATGACTTGATAAAAACTTTACAACAACATCAGGAAACTTCTATGTAGAAGAACTTCTGCAGAAAAGGTATTCAAGAATTAACCACAGTACCTTTCCTGAAAATTTCAAATTTTATATACATATTAATTTAAATGAATAAAACAAAAATATAATTTAAAAAACAGAAAAATGAGGTAAATGCCTAAATAAGAAATATTAAGTCAGCAAAAAAAAAAATCTCATTCATTCACTATTATTGTTGCTAATAACCAAGACTCAATACCACCTAATAAATTCTTTTTATTTACTAATAAGACATGATAAGCTAAACAAACACCTGCACAGAGTTCAGGTAAAAGAAGTAGGACACAGGTAAAAGAAGTAGGGTAGGGTAGATAGGTCTTGAAATCTTTTGATTGGCTGTTAAAGATACAGCTAATTGGTCTAGTCTAATTAAGTCTTTAGGGTATTGCACTTGAAGTTCCCAAACTTTTGTGCATCTCACCCTGAAGCAATTTAAAATTATGGCTTAAAAAAACTACAAAATTCCCCAAGAGCAAGAAGCATTTAAATTACTATACTGAACCTAAAGAAGATTCTTTGGAGACTTTCCTGGGCCTTACAACAGAGCAGTGTGGAATGTGCTGTGTTCTCAAAGTGAACTGCCCAATATTTAAATGTGCACTATTTGAATTTGAAGTAGCAACAATAAACCGTATTCCCCTTGGAAGCACATTTGACTGTCCTAGAAAGGTTTGAAGTAATTTAGAAATGTCTTTTGTGAATTATCCGTGTCAATGTTTTCAGATAATTTGTCTTGTTACATTAAAGCTTCCCCACTAGTAACTTCTTCAGGAAGACATCAAACTCATAGGAAACTTTGTAGAATAGGCTGGCAGTAGAAGATCATGGGAAGATAGTTTACTATGTGTTGCAAGTTGAGAGGTAAGTAGACCCACCTTCAGGACCTGCCAATCATCATTAACAAGAGCAGATGTCTTTATGAATTGAGTTGAAATAAATCTTATGTTGTAGGGATAGGGCATTTTTTACTAAAGAGAGTGCCTATTAAGTAGGAATAAAAACCTTTAGGAGAAATTTCTTGAATGTGTTAAAATTGAGAAAAAGTTTTACCATCTCAAAATCCTGTGGTTTGAACACTGAAATCAAATGGATATTTGCTAATTTCTAACTGGGAATGAAAATGTCTTTGGTCAAAATACGGTTATTTGGTTTTTCATTACAAGTGTCTGTCCATTTGAGAGTTCCTTCTCCCTTTGTTTCAATGACCTTGTTGCACATTCATCATTGCATTTGTCTTCTTGATCAGTAAAGGGGGATATGTTAAAGTTCAGAGTTTGTAGTGATTTACTTCACAGCAAAAATTCAGTTTTGTTTGGTTCAGGTTTGAAACAGATTGTCATGTCAACCACAAATTCATAGCATTTTACCTTGGTCCTTGGTCTGGATCGTCTACCTGAGAAGGTTACTTAGGAAGCTTGATCTTGTTTGTCCATTCATCCTTGAATTTGGGATTGACAGAAAGAGAAATGGAGAGGAACACTGACTCATTAACTCTCAGGGTAATTTTTGACTTATTTTTACATGAGCATTGGGGGAATGATATTACATAGTTAAGATTCCACTTTTGTTGTTGGCAGTACATTTCTGTGATGCCTGGAGATGTAATATTTCTGGACATACACTAAGCTAGATTTTAGATGAATGAACTGAAGTAACTTCCATTAAAAAAAAATGTCAGCCGTGAGCTTCTTATTTGAAAATATTGTGGAATTTTGTAACAATGGTATTACACTATTTACGGTAAAGTAAGTGGCTTTGGTAGACTGTATCCATCTCAACTCATAGATGTGATGTAGGTTTCATTTATTAAGAAGGGACAAGATATCTGGTTGATAACCTTTGAAGCTATTCTTATGGTAGGGAGATATAAAAGATATAACACAAAAAGTTGACTAAAGATGAAAGAAACCAAAATAATACCATATGCTAAAGGCTTTATCTGTATATTGTTTTTTTCCTCAAGAACTTGATAATAAGGCTATTAAAATTCCCATGTTATCTGTGAGGATATTGAAACTAAGGGAAGAAAATTATCCAAAGTCTCAGAGCTCACAAACTTCCAAGTTAAAGCTGACATATATGTTCTTTTATGTAGACAAATTCGACTTGACTTGATAACACATTGAATGGTGGCAGTGGTTAGAAGAATGATCCTCACAGTGAGATTATTTTTCCAATGTCATGTGCCAGGGAACTGAGACTTTAGGCTTTGTTTAGCTTCAAACCATCCAGGATTCAGATAGAAAAGAATCATGCACATTTAGTTTATTAAAGAGTCTCAATGTAGAAAGGGCAAAGTTGATTGAGATCAAGACAAAAATAGAAAAAAGAAAACAAAAACCTTTCCTAATTATGGCCAGAAGCCATTAGAAGTAGTTAAAAAGTGGGTAAAATAGGTTCAAAGGATTCAGTTCAGATCTTAAACTGGAGTCAAGAGTTGTAAATGAGGAGAAGCAGTTTCTTATGTGCTTGCTTGTTTCCAGAAATTGTTTCATTAATTAGATGGAACACTGCCAATGGATTCTGTCTTCTCTGATACAAAAATATCACTGGAATTTGAGCGTGTGTATATGCTAGTATGTGAAAGGAAGATGTTTGTCTCTAAAGGTTAAAAAGAGAAAGAAAGAGAAAGAAAAAAAAGCAAACAACCAAGAAAGAAAGATCTTGTGACTTCTTGGAGAAGGACTTGGTAGGAACTAGCCACCACTCCTGATTTCTGGGTGACTGCAGGGGATAGTTTGCTGATGAATCACTCCATGAGAAAGCTCATGAAAATTTCTTGTTGGTGAATGTCTTTGTAGTCACGGGCTTTCATTTATATTCCTTTAGATTAGACCTGGGTAGCTATCAATTAAAGGGTGCTTGTTTTAGAAAATGGGAACATAAGACTTATGCTTGAAAGTAATAAATATAAATGACATATATGACAAAAGACTCAGCCATATATATATATATATATATATATATATATGTATGCATATGAAGAGCTATGAAAACTCAAGAATAAAACATTTAAAATAGGCAAAAAATACAACTTTTTAAAAACAAAAATGAATCTAAATGGGGTAAAAAGAATAAGGAAAGATGTTTAATATCAGTGCTCACTGTGGATTTTATTGTAAATAAAATCCTTAATGAGATATCTCTATATAGCCATTGCATAGAATTAGAAGGAACTGCTGGCAATACTAAACGTTGATAAGAATCAGAGCAACTGAGCCTTCACATGTTGCTGCTTCAAAGGCACACACAATATAACCACTCTGGAAAACATCAATTTATTTCAAACTATACTCTATACTTTCTATCTGATTATTATTCCACTGCTGGCTCTTTATCCTAGAAATGTGGAAGTTTAGGAACACAAAAACCAAGGATCAAATATTTATGGCAGCTTTATTCACAACTGCCCCCAAATGGAGACAATTCAAATTCCCTTCCAAGGATGACTCAGCAGGTAATTTTAGTATCTCCATGCAATGAAAAGCTACTCAGCACTTGAATGACTCTTAGAGGACTTTGGTAAATAAAAGAAGCCAGACATGATTTTTATTTTATGAGATCCTGAAAAGCTAAAACTTTAGGGACAGAAAACATCTCCATGTTTATCAGGTTTTAGGTTAGGTTACTAAAAATGGGGTAGGATGCAATGGGCAGAATATGGATATATGACTTCATCTTGGTGGTAATTACATGCATCTTTAAATACTTTAAAGTCCTTACTTGAGCATTGAAGGGTTAAAAAGTCATTTTTCTGCATGAAGCTTAAAAGTATGGATGCATTTAAACATGAAAAGAATGATTCTATCGTCTGTTCTCTAGTGCCTCCCCCCAGATATTTACATTTTAATAAGATTTTCCATTATTACACTCCCTTGAATTGGATCGGGTTTCTGAGTAACTACGCTCTGTGTGTGGCCATGTTCATTTCTGGCTTTGTCACTGCAGAGTCATGTGCTTCTTTTGATAGTTTTGTACTTAGGGGCTACTGTGAGTTCTTCTGATAGAACCCAATATACTTTTTTAAAAATAATAAGCCACTTCTGTGATATAATACTTTTTGTATTTCCTCTCTGTTAAAAACAACAAAAAAAACAAAAAACAAAAAAACAACTCAATGAAGAGTGGGCCAAAGGAAGTGAGGCTTGAGTTTGAGTCCAGGTTTTGACATATACCACTGTAGCTCTGTAATTTTAAAAATGGTAATGTTATGGAGTTTAAGCAACATAGTCTATTAAAAACCAGCTGAAGGTTTAGTGTGGCTGGTTTTATATTGAGGTCTTTGATCCACTCAGACTTTAGTTTCATCCAGGGTAATAAGTATGGATCTATTTGCATTTTTCTACATGAGGTATCCAGTTAGACCAGCACCATTTGTTGAAGATGCTATCTTTTTTCCATTGGATGGTTTCGGGATCTTTGTCAAAAATCAGGTGTCCATAAGCGTGTGGGTTTATTTCTGGGTCTTCTGTTTGATTTCATTGATCCACCAGCCTGTTTCTATGCCAGTACCATGCAGATTTTACTAATATTGCTCTAGAGTACAACTTGAGATCAGGGATGGAGATCTTTTATTGTAGGTTTGTTTTAGTGATTCTGGGTTTCTTGTTATCCCTTATGAAGTTGAGAATTTTTCTTTCAAGGCCTGTAAAGAATTGTCTTGGTAATTTGATGGGAATTGCATTGAATCTGTAGATTGCTTTTGGTAAGATGGCCATTTTTATTGTTAATCCTGCCAAGCCATGAGCATGGGAGATCTTTCCATCTTCTGATATCTTCTTCTATTTGTTTCTTCAGAGACTGGAAGTGTTTTTTCATACAAGTCTTTGATTTGCTTGGTTAGAGTCACACGAGGTTACTTTATATCCTTTATGGCTGTTATGAAGGGTGTTGTTTCCCTAATTTCTTTTTCAGCCCATTTGTCTTTTGTATACAGGAGGGCTACTGATTTTTTTTTTTGAGTTAATTTTGTATCCAGTCACTTTGTTGAAGGCGTTTATCAGCTGTAGGAGTTCCCTGGGAGATTTTTTGGGGTCATTCATGTATATTATCATATCATCTGCAAATAGTGATACTCTGACTTCTTCCTGGGGAAGAGCCTTGAACTCACTGGCGCAGGAGACAACTTCCTGAACAGAACACTAACAGCACAGGCTCTAAGATCAACAATCAATAAATGGGACCTCATGAAACTGAAAAGCTTCTGTAAAACAAAGGACACTATCATCAAAACAAAATGACAGTTTGGAAAAGGATCTTCACCAACCCTATAGTTGACAGAGGGCTAATATCCAGAATATATAAAGAACTTGAGAAGGTCAACAGCAACAAACCAAGTAATCCCATTATAAATGGGGTACAGAGCTAAACAGAGAATTCTCAATAGAAGAATATCGAATGGCAGAGAAACACTTAAAGAATGCTCAACATCTTTAGCTATCAGGGAGATGCAAATCAAAACAACCCTGAGATTTCATCTTATACCCATCTGAATGGCTGAGATGAAAAACTCAAATGACAACACATGCTGGAGAAGATGTGGAGAAAGAGGAACCCTCCTCCATTGCTGGTGGGAATTCAGACTTGTACAACCGCTTTGGAAATCAATCTGGCACTTTCTCAGACAATTAGGAATAGTGCTACTTCAAGATCCAGCAATACCACTCCTAGGCATATATCCAAAATATGCTCAAGTACACAACAAGGACATTTGTTCAACCATGTTTGTAGCAGCTTTATTTGTAATAGCCAGAAACTGTAAACAACCCAGATGCATCTCAGTTGAGGAATGGATACAGAAATTGTGGTACATTTACACAATGGAATACTACTCAGCAAAAAAAATCAAGGAAATCATGAAATTTGCAAAATGGTAAACACTAGGGAAGATCATCCTAAGCGAGGTATCCCAGAAGCAGAAAGACACATATGGTATATACTCACTTGTAAGTGGATATTAGACATATAATATAGGATAGTCATACTAAAATCTGTATACCTAAAGAAGCTAATCAAGAAGGAGGACCGTGGGTAAGATGATCAATCCTCACTCAGAAAGGCTAACTGGATAGATGTTAGAAGAGGGAAAAAACAGGGAACAGGACAGGAGCCTGCCATAGAGGGCTTCTGAAAAACTATCCTGCAGAGTATCAAAGCAGAGGCTGAGGCTCACAGCCAAACAAGCAGAGTGCAGGGAATCTTATGAAAAAAGGGAGAGATAGAAAGACCTGGAGGGGACAGGAGCTCCACAAGGAAAGAGAAAAAAATCTGGGCACAGAGATCTTTTCTAAGACTGACACTCCAACCAAGGACCATTCATGGCAATATCCTTGAACCCTTGCACAGATGTAGCCCATGACAGCTCAGTGTTCAAGTGGGTTACCTAGTAATGAGAACAGGGACTGTCTCTGACATGAACTCAGTGGCTGCCTCTTTGATCACCTCCCCCTTATCAGGCCACAGAGGAAGACAATGCAGCCTGTCCTTATGAGACCTGATAGGCTAAGGTCAGGGAGGAGGACCTCCCCTATCAGTGAACTGGGGGAAGGGCATGGGTGGAGAAGAGGGAGGAGGGAGGAGAAGAGGAAGGGAGGGTAAGACTGGGAGGGAATGAGGAAGGAGGCTACAGTTGGGATGCAAAGTGAATAAACTGTAATAAATAAAAAATATGAATATATTTAAAAAATTCTTGGTGAAAAACTAGCTTCAGAGTTTCAGCTCAGAATTGATGATCAATATGATAATTTATCTCTCATAACTATATTGCTTATTCTTATTTCTTTCTTCTTCCCCCTCCTTTCCATTCCCTCTCTCTTTGTTTAACTCTTCCCTCTTTCTTGCATTTAATGCAAATTTTTATATTTTGCACTGATATACTTGAATCTGCTATACTATGGAATATGCCATTTATATATTTTTTGAATTATTACAGGTAAAAGAAAGACAATACAATGGAATGGGAAAACCGAACTCATTTGGAGGAATTTTTTCTGAAGGGGCTTTCTGGTTATCCTGAGCTTGAGCATCTCCTTTTCATGCTTATCTTAATGATGTATGCAGTCATCCTAGTGGGCAATGGCACTCTTATTATAATCAGCATTTTCGACCCTCAACTTCATACCCCTATGTACTTTTTCCTGGGGAACCTGTCTTTTTTGGACATCTGTTTCACCACCTCCTCTATTCCCTTCACTCTGGTAAGCTTTCTCTCAGAAAGAAAAACTATTTCCTTCCTTGGCTGTGCAGTGCAGATGTTTCTTGGCTTAGCCATGGGGACAACAGAGTGTGTGCTCCTGGGTATGATGGCCTTTGACCGCTACGTGGCTATCTGCAACCCTTTAAGGTACCCTATCATCATGAGCAAGAATTCCTATGTAACCATGGCAACTGGGTCCTGGTTTTCAGGGCTTGCCAACTCTGCAGTACAAACTGCATTTGTGATGCGACTGCCTTTCTGTGGAAATGTCATCAATCATTTTCTCTGTGAAATCCTGGCTGTCATGAAGATGGCTTGTACTGACATCTCAGGGAATGAATTCATCATGCTCGTGGCCACAACTTTGTTCACTTTGATGCCACTGCTCCTCATTGTCATCTCATACTCATTAATCATTTCTAGCATTCTCAAGATTCGTTCTGCTGAGGGAAGAAGGAAAGCCTTCTCTACCTGCTCAGCTCACTTTACTGTGGTGATAATATTCTATGGGACCATCCTCTTCATGTACATGAAACCCAAATCTAGAGATTCACTCAATGTACATGACTTGGATGCTACAGACAAACTTATATCCATGTTCTATGGGGTGGTGACTCCCTTGATGAACCCTTTAATCTATAGCCTCCGAAACAAAGATGTGAAAGAGGCCATAAAAAATATGAAGAGAAGGTTCTTAGGCAAATGAATGGTCAACATGTTGGACACTGTTGAAACTCAAAATTTAAATTGGAATTTTAGTTACTTTGCTTCCTTCTTTGTCTTTTTATGCATTATGTTCACATTTTTATAATGGGATACAACATTTCAAAATTATTACATGTTTATAAAGAATGTTCAAGGTTCTAGGAAGAATAAGAAAAAAAGTAACAACATTGAGACACAACCACTTTTTGGCATTTTGGGTAGCATCTTTATAGTTATGAATTTTTTATTTTAGAGTATTAGAGTTTGGCATAGATGGCATTTTTACAACCATTATTTTACAAGCAATTGTTCTTCAAATTTTTCAATATAAATAAGCATGTTGTGAAAAAATGCAAAACTTTATCAGTATTTTCCCCTGGAGAGTTTTCTATTACAGTATATTAATCTTATGTTTTTAAATTCACCAAGTGCTATATCTTTTCACAGCATTTAATTTTTTTCCTGTGATGCTTTAAGGATGCTAAGAATTGGGGCTATAAAGGAAACAGATAAATAGGATTTATGGGTACAGTCTATACAACCAATGAATATGTTCTTAAAAACACTTTCTTTCAGCTTTATATATTATCTTTAGCATAACAAATGTACAAAACTAAAATATGAGTTAAAACTATCTTACTAAGGCCAAGAGATGACCCAGTGGGTAAAGGCACTTGCCTTGCAAACCCGATAACCTGAATTTGCTCTGCAGATCCACATAAAGGTGGAAACAGTGACTCCAAAAAATTACCCCCTGACCTCCACATGTGTGCTGTGGCATGGGTGACCTCACACCATGCATATACACAAATAATCATGATGATAATTATAAACGTAAAAACTAGCTTACTGGTTCAGATAAGAATATTTACGTATTTCATTGGATGGAAAGTCACACCAGCTCCCATTTCTAAGAAATCAGATTTTTTTTTTCCAGCCCTGAGGAAATTGCAGTGCTTTCCCAAATATTAGAATACTATCTAGGCTCTTGATTCTTAATTAGGATACTTGACTTTATGCCTCATCTATTGAAGTAGATACTTCTGTGATCTCAACAGTCTGAGGAAGCAGGGGCTCAAAAGTTGTTAGATAGGTGATGTCTTGGGCTTCCCTGACTTTTCTCTCAAGTTTTGACTCTACGTGAAGCACACATCTAATCAAGATTAGTGGCAGTCTGTTGAATAATGCACCATACTCCATTATGTCTACTTAAGTCAATACACCATATTTTGGTAAATCAGTCATTTCAAAGATGTTGGGCACAAAATATTCTTTAAGATGAACACAGGATAAACTTAGAATCTTTGGTTGTACATATGCATTTAATGTTTTAAAGTTTCTTTTTTAATTTTAGAGGAAGGACTATGAAACACTATGACTTACATTTAATTACTTCTTGATTCCATTATAGTTAATTTATAGATTAAATCTACTGGCAAGGGCAGAGACAGAGTGTCAGTTTCACAACCCAACCCAACAAGATATATATATATATATATATATATATATATATATATGATATATAATTCTTTAACATATATTATATATACAGTATATATAATATATAATATATATTTCTTTAATATATATCATATTATATATACATATTAAGAAAACCTAGTTCCCATAAATCAGCTCATAATATTCCACCCCTAAGAATCCTATAATTAGGCACTCTATATTTCACCACTGGCCATCTTTGATACCCAGGCATTAAGGCACCACCACATGGCTTAACCTCAGGTACTTCCACAAATTCTCTGGGAGAGTTTATTCATTTCTACAGAAAACTAATTAAATAAGAATTCGTGAAAGCATGAATTTATATTTCCATAGGCGACAGGAAGGTTTTTCTGAGTTGTAATATCAAGGTCTGTGAAGAATGGCTTGTCCCTCCTCTTAATATCTTCATGTATTTAAAATTGCTGGACATATGAATGACTATGATTCTAACAGACTTTAGTACCACAAACACAGTATTCGAACACTCGGAGGGCTTTTGGTTAAGAAAATTTGTTTTAAAAGCTTACTGAGAATGTTTTGGTTGTGTTTTTAGCAATGTTTCTTCCTAACATGGAGACACAGTCAGATGAGCTTAGAGACGGGGAGAAAGAGAGGGAGAGGAGAAAGGAGAGGGAGGGAGGGGAGGAGAGAGGGAGGGAGGCAGGGAGGGAGGGAGAGAGAGAGAGAGAGAGGCCAATTTTTGGCTAGTACTTGCTACGATCCTCCCAGGTAGTTGTAGTGTATGTCAGTAGCATGTCTGATATGATTGATGTGGGTCCAAAACAATGCTTAATCCACTGTTCATAGAAGAGCCCTAAGCTAGAAGAAGATTTGAAGTTAATTGGGACATAAAAGGAGATACACTCGACATTAACATTAATTCTCCAGAAAAGACTCCTAGTTTTTTTTTTCTGTTTCCATAGAGATAACATTTTCTTCACAAAATTGATGGATTTCACATTTGTAGCATGAAAATATTTTATCTTTGATATTATAAAGTATTCTAGTAGATCTTGTAAACTAAAGAACACGTTTTTCACCCTTTTGTAAAATTCACCTTCTAAGTAAGGTTAGATATGATATAGTCAGGTTTTATGACTCTGGAATTTTCTGACCAGGCACCTCATTGTAAATAAAAGGATGAGCTATAATGGGAAACATGGACCTGCATCTTGGAGCCAGGTGGTGAAGTCCTGACTTGCGTTTGGGAAAACAATGGTTGCCTGACATGATATTCCAGAAGAGGTCAGGCATGTGGCTGAGTACTGACACATGTTCTAAGTGTTTTCTAATTTAGTCAGAAACTTGCCTAGTTGCTTCAGAAAAAGAAGTGAGTGGGAAATTTTACAGAACCACTCTTACGGGGAGGACCAGTTAATGGGACTAAAATTAGTCTATCTTTTTAAAGTTGTTTTAAGGCGTAAGGCTAGAAGACAGATAAATAGCTGAATGAGGCACCATTCAGAGAAGCTCAGAGGGTAATTATCATCAGGACTGTGTGTATCTTCCACTTGTTACTCACTTGATTTACAAATACACCCCATCCTCATTATCCTAAAATAATAAAAACAATGTCAACCAAACAATAGACTTTGTTAGCTGCTTATTTTTTTTATTATTTTTCTCCAAATCTGCTTGAAATTAAACCTGATACCACTATTCACTTATTCAACTCAATGGTTCTTCAACTTGATGTAAACTAGCTCTGGATAGTCCTAGGAAGTCAAATTTAGTGCATTGTTTCCAGTTCTTACTTGAGCTCATTGTAGAACTTTGTGTTTATTTTTGTATCATTACTGCTTTAATTTTTGTACATATTACATGATTTTAAGAGCAATATCTGTTACAAAATAACTCAACCCTATAAACTGTACAAAGTATTAATTCAAGTATGGAGATACCTTTATAGAATACATGTATGTATGATTTGTAAATAAACTATGTGGCTTTTTATATGCAACAGTATCTAGTGACTTATAGAGATACACATCCAGAATATATATTCAATATATATTTTAAACTCTTCCATATTTAATATTTATTTTGATGTAATTGTTTTTTATTCAAAATTTATTCTAAGGCATTTATATATGTGCATTCATATTTTAAAGATTTATTTACTTATCATTCTTTGACAGTTTCATGCTGTATTTAATGGATTTTAGTCATTCTCACCCTGTACTACTTTGTCTCATGCCTGCTCCTTCCCTTGCTGAATCTTCCTTCTCAACAGATTCTTTTCCTACCTTCATGTCTTTTTCCCTGTGTGACCCACTGAGCTTTACCAGGATTTCATTGGTACTTTATGAGCTGTTTGTTGTTTCCTGTGTGGATAAAGCAAAGTTTATGTAGCTTTATGGAAAAAGAAAAGTTTGTGTGATCTATTTACGTGGACACATTTGGTAATTTCTTTTTGTTTCCTTTATTTAAAATAGATTTTTTCTCACATAATATATTCTGATTATGATTTTCCTCCACTCCTCCCTATTCTTCCTCATCTTTGCTGCCATCCACATCCATCCTCTCTCATTATAAAACAAACAAGATTCTATGGGATAATTAGGAAATAAAATGTAATAAGATAAAAACAGAAACAAACACAACAGAATTGGACAAAACAAACATAAGAAAAAGAGCCCAAGAGAAGGCACAAGAAACAAATTCCATTTGTTTGCACACTCAGGAATTCCATTAAAAACACTAAACTGCAAGTCATAATATATATGCAAAGGACTTGCAGGATTAAAAAAGTGAGGGGGAAATGTATAAACTAAAAAAAAAAATAGATAGAGCTCTGACATGACATTATGAGACAAGGAACCTCCAAAGATGCTGTTGAGTTCATTTTCTGTTTGCTATCCATTGGTGGGCATGTGGTCTATCCTTAAGAGTTTGTTTTGCCAGTGAGACTTCATTGAAGGAAATAAAATTTTCATTTGAAAGTGGTTTTCGACTAGAGTATAGCTTCTGGGTTAGGGATGAGGTGTGTGTCTATACTTCTCATTTCAGTCTTTTTTCTTTTAGGTTTTTTTGAGACAAGGTTTCTCTACTCAGCCTTGGTAGTCCTGGAACTTATTCTATAGACCAGGCTGGCCTTGAACTCACAGATATCTGCCTGCCTCTGCTCCCATGTGCTGGGATTAAAGCTATGCACCACCATGCCTACCATGTTTGATAATTTCATAAGTTGCAGTATTACAGGGCTAATATAATGCTATATAATTCATCAGAAGGAATTTATTTTGTACAACTTATAAAGTATTAAGATTATTCAAAAATAATAAAAGCAGCATAAAAGATTGGGGTCGCTGGCAGCTAGAATTTAATAGTCCCAAGGGCAGTTAAAAAAACATCATTTTGAAGGTAACATTTGAGTGAGACTTCATAAGAGGTTTAGACATAATGATCTTAGAGGAAGTATTTCAGTCAGAGAAAAGACTCTGGGCAAAGACACAAAGAAGATTATTCCTGATATATTTGAGAACTTTTGGCCCAGATGGCTGGCACAGAGAAAGCAAGAGGAGAAGGGTTGAAATTAGGAGAATATACAGGGGCTGAAGCAGGGTGTGTGTGCTAGGAGGGATGGATTCAAATGTGTTGCCTCATGGCGCTTTCCCTATACACATTGTTTGAATGTCTTCTGATGCTTATGGTTTGAATCTTTAGTTCTTTGACAAGGTTGAATAGTTGTCATGTATGAATTCAAACATGGACGGAGCTTTACATTACGTATCCTTGTATAATTTGTAGATAAATTATATATAATTTTTAATTTTTATATGTAATAGTATTTGATTAATTAATAAAAGTTTATGTTGAGAATGTTTACTATGTATCTTAAAGTATATTTAATATTCACTTCATGCAATTGGTATTTTTACCCAAAACTGTTCTTTTTTTCCAAGGTGTTCATATTATGCACAGTGACATTTTTAAGAAGCATTTTTCATATTCCTGTGTGAAAATACACACACATAAACACAGACACAACTTTGCCTTAGACATGCTGTAGTTGCCTGGACCTATAATTTATTCTGCATCATTTTTCTTAAATTTATACGCAAACTAATCATAAGAAGATAATTCTGGATCTTACTGTATTGTAATATAAATTTAGAACAGTAAGTTTGCTTTAGGAGAACTGAAAACTAGGTTTAACGAAAGCTCAACAGTGTTTCTTTATTATTGTGATAAAAGAAAAGCAATAGTCAGTGGATCTTTTTGCTTCATAACCTCATAATGAACAAGTACTTATTCTTTGAAAGAACTGGATGTCCTTAATTAACTCCAATTGTATTTTCTTTAAAAAAATGTTCAACATCCTTAGCCATCAGGCAAATGAAAAGTAAGACTTCTTTGATATTTTATTTCACCCCAATCAGAATGGCTTTAAAAATTGAAATACTAGTGTCAAAGGCACACATATGAGCCTGGAGGGACCTTCTGATGTCTCTAGAGTAATGTGTCCCAAGTCAAAGACCTGGAACAGAGATACATGATTAGAAATACAAATAGAGATCCTGTCTCCCATGTTTCATTTTCCAGTCCACAACTCTGCCTGCATTCCAGAGGCCTGCATGCACCAGGGACAACCAGGTAAGTCCCTGCCCTAAGTTCCAAGCCTATGTCTGCCAAGTTCCTTTAAAATACCGCTAACAGCCTTAAACTGCACCCCACACCCTGAGCTCCATTTTCTAGCCCACAATTCCATCTGCTTTCCTGGAGGCCATATTGGAACTAGGGACCTCAGAGGCAAGGTTAGCACCCAAAACCTCAGAGGTCACACAGGTCACAAAAACCCAAGAGAGACACCCTACTAGATTTGACGACTCACTAGCCACTAGAACACCATGGTACTCAGGCCAGAAGACAGAGAAAAAAGAAACCAAAGGAAAAAAATCCCAAAACAAAACAAAACAACAAAACAGCAACTCCCCCTATACATTAAACAAAGACAAACTCAGAAGTCAGCATGTAGCCCCTTGAGCATCAGATTCCCAATCCAGCACCTGGGGAAGACAGGTAATATCTCTATGCAAGCTCCTTGCTTATACCAGGCCGCTGGGCAAACACAACAACTGTGAGCTGTGTTGGGCTTCCTGAATCCTCCATCTACTGAACCCTATACCTATGTGCATTCCTGGAAGCCAGTGCCCCCCAGGGACTACCAGCCAATACCAGAGACAACTAGATCGTGAAAGGTCAGAGCAAAGCCACAAATAACAAGAGCCTGGACAATATGGCAACACCAGAAACCAAGTGTCATACTACAGCAAGCCCAGGATATCTTAACACAGCTGAAGAACAAGAAAATGACCTTAAACCTGGTCTTATGAAGATGATAGAGGCCTTTAAAGAAAACACATTTAAACAGGTGAAGGAAATGAATAAAATGGCCCTATACCTGAAAATGGAAATAGAAGCAATAAAGAACATACAAACGTAGATAATCCTGGGGTTGGAAAACCTAGGGAAGAGAACAGGAATAACTGATGCAAGCATCTCCAACAGAATCCAAGAGATGGAAGAGAGAACCTTAGGCATAGATATATGATAGAAGAAATAAACACATCAGTAAAAAAATGTTAAAGCTAAAAAATTCCTGACACAAGATATCTAGGAAATCTGGGATACTGTGAAAAGACCTAATCTATGAATAACAGGAATAGGAGAGGGTGAAGAGTCCCAGCTTCAAGGACCAGAAAATTTCCCCAACTTAAAGAAAGAGCTCTATATAAATATACAAGAGGCTTATAGAACACCAATTAGACTGGATCAGAAAAGAAAATCCTTCTGCCACATAATAGTCAATACACTAAACCTGCAGATAAATAAATAAGTAAGTAAGTAAATAAATAAATAATATTACAAGCTGCAAGGAGAAAAGGTCAAGTAACATATAATGGCATACCTACCAGAATTACATCTGATTTTTCACCAGAGACACTAAAAGCCAGAAGAGCCTGGCAGATGTCTTTCAAAGGTTAAGAGACCATAGATGTCAGCCCAGACTGCTATATCCAGCAAAATTCTCAATCACCGTAGATGGAAAAAACAAGGCAATATAAGATAAAACCAAATTCAAATATCTATCCACAAATACAGCCCTACAGAAAATACTAAAAGGAAAACTCTATCCTAACAAGGGTAAATAAAACAAGAAAACACAGAAAGTAAATAATTCCACATCAGCAAAACGAAAAGAATGGAAATGTGTGTGCACGCGCACACACACACACACACACACACACACACACACAAACTAACACCACCAACATCAAAATAACAGGTATTAATAATCTTTGGTTCTTAATATCGCTCAACATCAATGGTCTCAATTCACCAATAAAAAGGCACAGGATAAGAGAATGGTTGTGAAAACAGGAGCCATCGTTATGCTGCATATAAGAAACATGCCTCAGCAACAAAAGTAAACACTTCCTCAGAGCAAAAGGCTGGAAAAAGATTTTCTAAGCAAATGGATCCAAGATGCAAGCTGGAGTAGCTAATCTAATATCAAATAAAATAGACTTTCAACCAAAATTAATCAAAAGATATGGGGAAGGGCATTTCATACTCATCAAAGGAAAAATCCACCAGGATGACGTCTCAGTTCTGACCATTTATGTCCTAAATGCAAGGGTGCCCACATTCATAAAAGAAATATTACTAAAGTGTAAATCACACATATAAATGCACATATTAAAAGTAGGAGACTTCAACAGCCCTGTCTCACCAATGGATAGGTCACTAAGACAAACACAACAGATGAAACTAACTGACCTTATGAATACAATGGACCTAACAGTTATTTACAAAACATTCCATCCAAGCACAAAAGAACATACCCTCTTCTTTGTACCTCATGGAAACTTCTCCAAAATTGACCACATACTCGGACACAAAGCAAGCCTTATCAGATACAAGAAAATTGAAACGACACCTTGTATTCTAGCAGACCACCATAGATTAAAGCTGAACTTCAATAACAACAAAAACAACAGAATGCCTACAAACTGACAGAAACTGAACGACTCTCTACTCAACAACTACTGTGTCAGGGAGGAAAAAAATTAAAGGCTTTCTAGAATTCAATGGAAATGAAGGCACAACATACCCAAACTTTATGTGGAACACAATGAAAGCAGTGCTAAGAGGAAAGTTCATAGCACTAAATGCACTCACAAAGAAATTGGAGAGATTTCATACTAACAATTTAAAAGCACAACTAAGAGCTCTAGAACAAAAAAGAAGCAAACACACCCAAGAGTAGTAGACCCAAAAAACTCAGGGCTGATATCAATACAGTAGAAACAAAGGAGACTATAAAGAATCAACAAAGCCAAGAGCTGGTTCTTTGAGAAAACCAACAAGATAGACAATGCCTTAGCCAAACTAACTAAAAGCCATACATAGAGTATCCAAATTAACAAAATCAGAAAGGAAAAGGAAAACATAATAACAGATACCAAGGAAACCATTAGGTCTTACTTCAAAACCCGCACACCAAAAAATTGGAAAATCTAAATGAAGTGGATAATTTTCTTTTTTTATTAAATTTTTATTTTTTGTATTAATTACAGTTTATTCACTTTGTATCTCAGCTGTAGCGCCCCCCCATTCCCTCCCAATCATACCTTCCCTCCTTCAACTCCTCCCTCCTCCTCTCTAAGTCCACTGACAGGGGAGGTCCTCCTCCCCTTCCATATGACCCTAGCTTATCAGGTCTCTTCAGGACTGGCTGCAATGTCCTCCTCTGTGGCCTAGCAAGGCAGCTCCTCCTTTGGGGAGGTGATGAGGGGGAGGTCAAAGAGCCAGCCACTGAGTTCATGTCACAGACAGTCCCTGTTTTCTTTACTAGGGAAACCACTTGGATACTGGGCTGCCATGGACTACATCAGAGCAGGGGTTCTAGGCTATCTCCATGCATGGTCCTTGGTTGGAGATACAGTCTCAGAAAAGACCCCTGTGCCCAGATATATTTGGTCCTTGTAGAGCTCCTGTCTTCTCCAGGTCTTACTAGCTCCCCCTTCTTTTATATGATCCCCTGCACTCTGCCCAAGGTTGGTTATGATTCTCAGCAGCTGCTTTGATACACTGCTAGGTAGAGTCTTTCAGAGGCCCTCTGTGGTAGGCTCCTGTCCTGTTACTTGTTTTCTCCTTCTTCCAATGTCCATCCCATTTGTCTTTCTAAGTGAAAATTGATCATCTTACCCTGGATCCTCTTTCTTGTTTATCTTCTTTAGGTGTACAGATTTTAGTATGTTTATCCTATCTTATAAGCCTAGTATCCACTTATAAGTAAGTATATACCATGTGTGTTTTTCTGCCTCTGGGATACCTTACTCAGGATGATCTTTTCTAGATCCCACCAGAACACCAAATAGACTAGACCAGAAAAGAAATTTCTCACATCACATCATAGTCAAAACACTGAACTTACAGAAAAAAAAAATATTAAAAACAACAAGGGAAAAAGGCCAAGTAACATATAAAGGTAGACCTATCAGAATCACACCAGTTTTCTCAACAGAAACTATGAAAGCCAGAAGGGCCTGGGTAGATGTCATGCAGACTTTAAGGGACCACAGATGCCAACCCAGACTACTCTACCTAGCAAAACTTTCAATCAACATAGATGGAAAAATCAAAATATTCCATGACAAAACCAAATTTAAACAATATCTACATAGCAAGCAAGCCCCACAGAAGATACTAGAAGGAAAATTCCAACCCAAGGAAAACAACTACATCCAAGAAAACATAGGACATAGATAACTACACAACAAAAAATGGAAAGAATACAAGCAATGAAACACAGTAATACCACCAACCCCACATAAAAATAAAGTAACATTCATTGGTCACTAGTGTCTATCAACATCAATGGATTCAACTCTCCAATAAAAAGAAACAGACTAACAGAATGGTTGTGGAAACAGGATCCACCATTCTGTTGCATCCAAGAAACACACCTATGCAACAAAGATAAACACTACCTCAGAGTAAAGGGCTGGAAAAATGTTTTTTCAAGCAAATGGACCCAGAAAATAAGGTGGGGTGGCTATCCTAATATTTAATAAAACGGACTTTCAACAAAAATTAATCAAAAAGGATGAGGAGGGGCATTACATTCTCATCAAAGTAAAAATCCACCATGAGGACATCACAATTCTGAACATCTATGTCCCAAATACAAGAGCGCCTACATTTGTAGATAATTTTCTTGATAGATACCACTTACCAACATTGAGTCAAGATCAGATAAACAACCTATAACCCAAGGAAATAGAAATAGTCATTAAAAGTCCCCCACCTCACCCCCACAAAAAAAAAAAACAGAAAAAAAAACCAACAAAACAGAAATAACGCAGGGCTGGGTGGTTTCAGTGCAGAATTCTACCAGACTTTCAAAGAACACCAATATTCCTCAAACTATTCCACAAAATAGAAACAGAAGGAACATTACCAAGATTATTCTATGAAGCCACAGTCAAATCTGATACTTAAACAGCATAAAGACCCAACAAAGAAAAATAAATTCAGATGAATTTCCCTTATAAACACTGACACGAAAGTACTATATAAAATACTCACACACTGAATCCAGGAATGTTGTGCCCAGTTTATGAGATTCCCCCAAAGACCACCAGGAGTTGAGTCTGTTGCAAAACAAGGGAGGATCTTTTTTTTTAATAACTTTTTATTTTTAATTTATTGTTAAATTTATTACAATTTATTCATTTTGTACCCCAGCTGTAGCCCTCACCCTCAACCCTTCTCGATCCCACCTTCCCTTCCTCTTCTCCTATGCCCCTCCCCTAGTCCACTTTTCCACTTCCATCTGACTAGTGCCTTATCAGGACTATCTGCATAGTATGTGGCCTGGTAAGGCTGCCCCTCCCCCCCGCCAGGGGGAGGTGATCAAAGAGCTAGTTCTAAGTTCATGTCAGCCCCTGTTCCCTTTACTAGGGTATCCACTTAGAGACTGAGCTGCCATGGCCTACATCTGTGCAAGGGTTCTAGGTTAACTCCATGCACGGTCCTTGGTTGAAATATCAGTCTCAGAAAAGACCCCTGGGTCCAGATATTTTGGTTCTTTTGCTCTTCTTGTGGAGCTCCTATTCCCTCCAGGTCTTTCTCTCTCCCACTTCTTTTGTAAGATTCCCTGCACTCTGCCCAAAGTTTGGCCATGAGTCTCAGCATCTGCTTTACTACCCTGATGGGTAGAGTCTTTATTTACAGTTGGAGCTGAACTCTCACAGACACCAAGGCATTGGTATCCAGCAGAGAGCCCTGTGCTCTGGATTGTGGTTCATTTATAGGTCCCAGTCCCTCCCAGTAAGCCCAAAGCAGGGGATCTAGCCTGGCAAGCTTCTATTGCTTAATACAGAAAAAAGGAAGGTTACATTTCAAAACTATTTGCTATGGGAAAGTGCCAGGACCATGAATGGTTCTGGCTTGCTTTGTTCTCTCTCTCTCTTTTGTGTGTGTGTATGTGTGTGTGTGTGTGTGTGTGTGTGTGTGTGTGTGTGTGTAGAAAAGGCTGGTCTTGGGTAGTCTGTTCTATCTTCAGGAGGAAAGGTATGAGTTGGAACGAGTTGGGGCCATCCAGGCCAGTTTCCTGGCAAAGACATCTCTAATGAGCAGCAAGGTCAGCGCTTCCCTGCAGTTGGCTGGATCTGCCTAGAAGCAGCAATATCAACTGGCCTGATATGTTTTAAACTTTTTAGCTCAGTACACCAAAAACCTAGTTTTTAATTCTTTGGTTTTTCAGGAACATATCAAAAATATCCAACATGATCAACATCCCAGCGGTGCTGGGATGGTTCAATATATGAAAATTCAACAATGTAATCCACCATATAAACAAACTAAAAGGAAAAAAAACCCACATGATCATTACATGAGATGCTGAAAAGGCTTTTGACAAAATCCAACACCCCTTTATGTTTAAAGTCTTGGAGAGATCGGGGATAATATACAAGCAAGCCAATAGCCTACACCAAATTAAATGCAGAGAATCTTAAAGCAATTCCACTGAAATCATAGACAATACAAGGCTGTCTACTCTGTATCTCTTCAATATAGTACTTGAAGGTTTAGCTAGAGCAATAAGACAAATAAAGGACATCAAGGATCAAGGACTACAAATTGGAAAGGAAGAAGTCAAAGTATCTTTATTCACAGATGATATGATGGTATACACAAGTGACCCCCGAAATTCTACCAGGGTACTCCTACAGCTGATAAACATCTTCAGCAAAGAGGCTGGATACAAAATTAACTCAAAGGAAAAAATTAATAGCCCTCTTTTTTTGGGGGGGCTGGTGAGCATAGTAAGGAAATATTTTTAAGTAATTTATTTTTATATTAATCACAGGTTATGTACTTTATATCCAAGCTGTAGTCCCCTTCCTCATTCCCTCCCATTCTCCCCATCCCTCCCTCATCTTCTCCCTGCCCCCCTTCAAGCTCACTGATAGGGGAGGACCTCCTCCCCTTCCATCTGACCCTTGCTTATCATGTCTCTTCAGGGCTGGCTGCAATGTCCTCTTCTGGGATCTAGCTAGGCTGCTTCCCCCTCGGGGTGGGGGTGTCGAAGAGCCAGCCACTGAGTTCATGACAGAAATAGTCCCTGTTCCCCTTACTAGGGTACCCAGTTGGGTATTAAGCTACCATGGGCCACATCCAAACAGGGGTTCTAGATTATATCCTTACATTGTCCTTGGTTGAAGAAACAGTCTCATAAAAGACCCCTGTGCCCTGATCTATTTGGTCTTTGTGGAGCTCTTGTCCTTGCCAAGTCTTACTAACTCCCTCTTTTTTCATATGATTCCCTGCACTCTGCCAAAGGCTTGGTTGTGAGTCTTAATATCTGCTTTGATACATTGCTAGTTAGAGTCTTTCAGAGGCCCTCTGTGGTAGGACCCTGTCCTGTTGCTTGTTTTCTCCTACATTCAATGTCCATCCTATTTGTCCATCTAAGTGAGGGTTGATCATCCCACCCTGGGTCCTCCTTCTTGCTTATCTTCCCTAGGTGTACAGATTTCAGCATGTCCATCCTAGCCTATAAGTCTATATAAGTGAGTATATACCATGTATTTCTTTCTGCTTTTGGGATACCTCACTCAGGATGATCGTTTCCAGGTCCCACCATTTGCCTGCAAATTTCGTGTTTTCCTCATTTTTAATTGCTGTGTAGTATTCCATTGTGTAAAAGTACCACAATTTCTGTATCCATTCTTCGAC
>CM053763.1:84158278-84215944 GCA_028658305.1 Pachyuromys duprasi
GACAGTTTCCTTTGTTTTATAGAAGATTTTCAGTTTCATGAGGTCCCATTTATTGTTTGTTGCTCTTAGAGCCTGTGCTTTTGGTGTTCTGTTGAGGAAGTTGTCTCTTGTGCCAATGAGTTCAAGGCTCTTCCCCACTTTTTCTTCTAACAGGTTTAGTGTGTCTGGTTTTATATTGAGGTCTTTGAAGAAACTAATCAAGAAGGAGGACTCTGGCTAAAATGCTTAATCCCCATTCAGAAAGGCAAATAGGATGGACATCAGAAGAAGGAGAAAACAGGACAGGAGCTTGCCACAGAGTGCCTCTGAAAGGCTCTGCCTTGTAGGGTATCAAAGCAAATGCTGAGACTTTGGCTAACCTTTGGGCAGAGTGCATGGAATCTTATGAAAGAAGTAGGAAATACTAAGACCTGGAACGGACAGGAGCTCCACAAGGAAAGCAACAGAACCAAAAAAATCAGGGCACAGTGGTCTTTTCTGAGACTGATATTCCAACCAAGGACCATTCATAGAGATAACCTAGAACTCCTGCACAGATGTAGCCCATGGTAGTTTAGTGTCCAAGTGGGTTGCATAGTAATGGGATCAGGGACTGTCTCTGACATGAACTGATTGGTCTGCTCTTTGATCACCTCCCCCTGAGGGAGGAGTAGCCTTACCAGGCCACAGAGGAAGATAATGCAGCCACTCTTGATGAGAGCTGATAGACTAGGATCAGAAGGAAGGAGAGGAAGAACTCCCCTATCAGTGAACTGGGGGAGGGGCATGGGTGGAGAAGGGAGAGGGAGGGGGGATTGGGAGGGGAGGAGGGAGGAAACCAATGGGAGGGGGATACAAAGTGAATAAATTGTAATTAATAAAAATAAAAGTTAAAAAGTATGAAAACTAAAAAAAAAAAAAAAGCTAATTGTAACACAGTGGGAAATTCTTTTCCACATCCTAGGTGAGATCCAGGAGCCTTTCAAATGGGCCTCACTTTGAGTGCTGTAACTGCTCCTGGCAGCAGCAGAACCTTTGACCCCAAGGTTCCTCTGTTACTGCCTGGAAGCCTATAGTGCCTGGACCAGCCCAAGAGAGGAGCAGGCAGGGTGTGCTGGCTGGGGGCAGTGGGAGTGAAGAATAACATAGGCTATTAGAGGAGTGTTATGATTATTGGCTCATTCTCTTTACTGTTTTGATCTGTCCATAGTTTCTATTTTTCTTGTTTTAGTTTTGACAGGGGTTCATTAATTTCTTTTGGGTTATTTGATTTGTGGCATAAATATGTTTATAGTTTATAGCAGTGTCTTGTCATTTGTATTTCTATTGTATCAATTAAGTAGCCTTCACTTTTATTTATAATTCCACCTGGTTGAGTCTGTTCTTTTTCAGTTTAGACAAAAGTTTAATAATTTTGTTTATCGTATCAATAAATAACTAGTTTCAGGCACTCAGAACGGCTCAGTTGGCAAAAACACTTGCTACACATGTCAGATGACCTGAGTTCAATTTTTGGAGCCCAGAGTGGATAGAGAAAATTAACAGTTTTGAAGATTGCCTTCTGACCTTTACACACACACACACACACACACACACACACACACACACACACACAGAGAGAGAGAGAGAGAGAGAGAGAGAGAGAGAGAGAGAGAGAGAGAGAGATCACAACTAGTTTCATTGCTTTAGCCTATTGTATTTGCAGTCTCTAGCTCATTTATTTCTCCCTAATTTTAGATATCACAAGGTCCTACCCCTTGATGAAGAACTAGCCAATGGCTTCTGAGAAAAGGAGAATCCATTTTCTTCAGAGATGAGCCCGTTGATAGGTTATCAAATCTCAGGCGGTCAGTCCTAAACACCTGTACATAAGAGCCGTATTAAATGGACTCAGTATGTGTGTAAAAATAATTATATTTTTGTATTTTTTAAAAAAAACCAAAATCTCAGAATGAACAGGGGCCATATCATGTCTTCTGATTGTAATGGCTAACAGTTGCCTTGAATTATCCCAGGTTTGACTAACTTAAGATATGGTCTGACAATCTATAGAAAAAAAAACCTATAAACTAGAGAGATGGCAAAGACACTTTAGGCCAAGTGTGATGACTTAAGTTCGAGTCCCAGAACATTCAGGAGAGGAGAGTACTGACCCTTGCAAGATGTACTCTGTTCTTCCCACTCATGTGCACATACAATCACACAAATAAATGTTAAAAAGTTTTACGAAAGAAAATCTGCAAATTACTTCACAACCAGTAGATCATACAATAGTATGAGATGAAATGAGAGATTATAATTCTGAGTGAGTCTATGACCAGCTTCACTTATAGGAACTCAAGCGAAGGATCCCAGAACATAATTTCTCTTTGTGTGAAATTGCCTACAGGTGAACTCTAATGCTCAGTGCACTGTCAATTAAGCCTCCTAATATGAACTAAAGTGCAATAGCATTAAATGAAAGGGGCCAAGTAATCCAATTGCAGGTAAATTAAAAGTAAAAATAAGTCTCAAACTATGAGCTTAAAAATGAACGCTATAAAACATTTAAGAAACAAAACTGAAAGTTGCCTATGTATTCTATACACCTCTTCCATAAAATATTCCTGCAGTGCATCTCACATCTAAATGGAAGAGGTTTTCTTTTCTAAAGAATTCGTTTATGCAAAAATATTTTCGTCCTTTTAAAAGGCTATGCTATTCAGGGGCTTTTATCACTACCTGAGCACATTCAATGGTCAATGCTTGATAGCTGGAATTCATAAAAACAGTCTTGCTTTAATTAAGGTAGATGGGGTAATACTAACAGTTTCATTTTGTTACCCAGTTCATGGCCTATAGTCAATGAAGTTTGGAGGTTGTCTATTGACAACTGATGCCTAAATAATGTGGAACTCCAATATCCCCAACCAGGACTATCATGATACTTATAATTTAAGACATAAAAAAATCCAAAGAATCTAGTATTTTGCTCTCTATTCAACCAATACATTCATTTCTATTTCCACTTCAGAAGAAATTCAAAGCACATGTAAATGAAGTTTAATGAATAATTATTGTAAAATAGTCCTTGAAGCTATTTTAATTATCATTTTTTGCCACCATCTGGGAAGATGATAAAGTATATACAATTGAAACTTGCTATTAATAATTCTGATGATAAAATGCTGAAGAATGAATGTGAATATTTAAAATATTGAATTATGAATGATTATGAATGATATGCGCACCAGGGAGTGATTGGTTAAATTTGCTTTAACACGGGGAAATTACAAATAACACTCTCAGCAATTGTGTCAGCTATTGCTATTACTCAGACCATCAAAAGAAACAGAACAAAAATTCTGTGAGCTCCAAAATGAAAGCAAGAGAACACTAAATATTGAGTTGCTTGTTTTATGAAGAAGGTAAATGTCAGGCCTCGAGGTGTGACTATTCCCTGTTTATAAGGCTCCCAGGAGATGGGGGAAGCTAAATGTGACTAGGGCTCTTAATAGCAGCAGGTATGCTTAAAGCTTCAGAAAATATTTAAAGGTATTGCCGAAGTAATACCTTGGATAGCATAAAAACCCAATTATCAGATATAATTAGATGTATTAAAAACATTTTATCACACTGATGGGTGCATTTGGGCAAGTCCCATATTGTTGCCTTGAAACAGCCACTGGGATTTTGGTATGAACAATTATCATAAGAGGTTTTCAGTTTTATACCTTTTGGAAAGCAATAGTTGAGCAGACAAACATTATTTTAAGCTCCCTTTGTTATGGAAGAATGTGAAGCTATCTTGGGAACTGTAATAAGCACGGACTACACTGGAAGGGCATTCTAGTGAGAAAGGAAGCACAGGGTGGCCGGTTAAACATGAAGAAGCTGAACAGTTGGACAACTGGAAGCACCGATTGCATTCACCAAAAGTCCTGCTGTGTCTTCGGACTTTCCATAATCTATCGGAGAACACCTTCCTCCATAGACATGTGTGCACGTCTGTGTAACCAGTTATGAAAGAATGCGCAGTAAGGTAGCTGAGTGTCTCCTCTTGGTAGGTCAAGAGCAGAAAGCTGAAAACCTCTATTAGTTGCGCTTTGAAAAAGCAAAAGAAGAATCTGCTCAATGGGAAAAAGTAATGGTTTCTCATCTTCAGAGAAACTGGATAGCAACAATAATGACGTGGTGTACTGTCAATTCTTTGGTGATAAAATATAAAATAGAAACTGACAATATGGTCTGAAAGATAAGAATGGATGACTAAAAGAAAGATATATATTTATATGAGATAAGTCATATATGATAAAAAGTTACAGATCATTTTATGGACCTGAAGAGGATAGTCAAAGCGGGGTAAGACTCTGCTCATGACAAAATCACATTCTGAATTTGGAAAAGGTTAGGGATTAACAAAGGGACTCTCCATTATTCCCTTGGAAGTGGGTGACAAGTTCGGTACAAAAGGTGAGAGTATGAGGAGGCATACAAGCAATGAAGCAATATGCCCTGCATTGATTTCCTCAGGAACTGAAAAGGTTATGTAAGGATTATTCTTGTCAGCAGAATAAACAGTTGGAGACTAAAAGCAGTTACGGACAACATACTAATTTCCTATGGTTGCCTCAATGAAGGCCCACAGCAGGCTTCTATTCAAAAGAATCCTGGAAGACAAACCAGTGGCAAAAATATTTACAGTGACTCAAAAGTGTGATTCCTGGTAGAAAAGAATAGCTCATATTTCAGAAAGACGTTCTTTCTGGATTTGCATGTCTGAAAATCAAAACAAATACCTCAACCACCACTGAAGGCTAATAGCAAAACTGCTATATGAATTTTAATGTTTGTTACCTAGCTAGGGAATTCAAGCTAAATTGGTTATGAATCACAATACACAATGGGCTTATATACACCGATACACAAAGAAGCAGGTTGATTGAAAGTTGGTATCCACGGTTGATTGAAGTTGGCAATAATAAAGGTGAGGAGGACAAGATGTTGAGCAACTCTTCCTGTGGCTAAATTTAACACAAGTGAAGGAAAGAACACATGGTGATTACATAGATCATTGGGATATTTTACAAAATATGAAGAGGTGATAGTGCTTATTGAAACATCCATTTCTTATTCCTTTTTTTTTCAACCCTACATTGGTGGATTGCATGAACTCTGGAGGATCTGTTGTTGAACATGACCCTGTCAAACGCTTTCTAAATATGAGTGCCAATCTTTTTTTTTTTTTTTTGAGATTGGGTCATTCCTGCTTTCATGTTCTAAAGTGGGACTGTGGAGTTTTGTTCCTGGTGGATGAGGCAGGCTTTACATCTGTGTAGGTCTGACTCTCAGTGAGTCAGAGTCTCAGTGAGAGGTGACCCAGTGCTGCTCATGACTATGGGGAGAGAAGCTGGATCTAAGATGTTTTCTCTCCTGTACGTACTGCACAACCATCAGCAAAACGGTCGCATTTCAGCATCTGAGAATCTACATATATAGAATTGAAGTGGTTTTCTAACTCCCAGACTATTCTGAGAATGTTGGTAGACACTTGAAAGGACTATGCAAATGACTATAGTTATACTACTAATCCTGTGAGATTTTTAGATAAATTCAGAACAATGCTTACATGAGATTTTCTGCTTACAGTCTATGAGCTTAAAACCCTTTCAATACCGTGGTGTTTTGAATGAGAGTATCTCTGCATTCCAACACCTATGGCAAGAATATACTAATCACTTGAGATAATTGGGTCTCACAACATTCTCCCTGGAGTTTTGGGAAGTTATTTTGGTTCTGTATGTTTATGTTTCTAATTTTGTTACAAATATATGATCCCTCCCTAGCTCACCCAAATAATGATTTAAATTGTCTTCTCCTGTTAATGGCTGGCCCTCTGGAAGATGCTTCTGAAGCTTAAAATGAAAACAAGCATTTATATCATAGCAAACACTCACGAGAAGCTGTGGCCCATTTTATGCTTTTCTCTACGATTCAACCAGAATCTTTGGAAGAGAGTGAGACTATTCTAAATAGGCTTAACTATTGGTTTTACCTGAGGAATACACTACAGGTAAGTAGAAACTGAAGAAAATAACAGGAGCACATCTCAGGCCCTCTTGTTCTCACTGTGTCCCCTCACTGCCTCATCCCGACAGTACAAAAAACGAAGAATGTTGTTCTTAGAAGATAATGAAAAATGTCATTTAAGGCACAGGTCTGACTCTAACCAGGAGAGGAAGCTGTTCTTCAGGCTCAGAGCTGCAGGACTGCACCACATTCTGTCTTTTCGGTTTGTAAGTACCGAGAT
The DNA here is from genome assembly GCA_028658305.1 of Pachyuromys duprasi. Lineage (NCBI taxonomy): Eukaryota > Metazoa > Chordata > Mammalia > Rodentia > Muridae > Pachyuromys > Pachyuromys duprasi. The sequence continues at coordinate 84,164,547 of CM053763.1, forward strand.
TGAAGTTACGGAGACGCTATGAACTTAGTGTATGAGGAGATAACTAATTTTTCCCCACATATGGAGCTTTCTTCACTTGGTGTCACAGAGATTTACATTTCAGAAAACAGTATATCATCCACCAGAAAAGACTTTGGTGAGAATTGATGTCATTTAAAGAAGAGCACAGAGAAGAAGGTCTTTGTGTGCTCTAAACTCAAGCTTAATTTCTTTTCAGCATCATTTTTGCCTCTTTAAAAGCATTTGTTTTGCTTATTCCCCTCATCCTCCACTTTTCCAGCAAACAGGATAGACACTGGGATCCCTTGTCTAGAATCTAGAATCTCCTCAAATTTACAATTTCTTTAGATTTACTGCTAAAAGTATACATATCTTGATGAAATACCACTTTAATTCCTATGTTTTATTATGCTACATGTATCATAACTCATTTTGTTCCCAGGGTAATCTGTTTATGTTGTTGTAGACATTAGTTCATTTGATTCCAATCTCTGACAACTTTTTTAGGTACAGATACCTGTGACAGGGTTGTTCCTGAGATCATGAACATATAAGCTACCACTAGCCTCTTTGGGCCACAGGCAATGTCATAAATGATGATGTCAAGCCAGCTTTCCAAAAGAGCTTATCTAGAATGCATTTCTAGGGCTGGGCACTAGATTCTATCTAGCTTTTGCTGTTGTTTTTCTTTAAATGTGTGTGCATACCTCCCAAACTTATACCACACATATATGCCATGGTGTACTTGTAGAGATGGGGATCCCTTGTGGAAGTGGGCTCTGGCTGTGGATATGAGGTATGCAGGCTTGGTGGCAGGGACCATGAGCCATCTCACTGGCTCACTATCCAATTTTAATGCAGAAAACGGCTTTCCAGGACACTGATGTACCCTCCCAGTGGAATTCTACCTGACCCCCGGGCTTGTGATTATTTGATAGATCTATTTAAGTGATCGTGTTTGAACATTTATTAGATTAAGTTCTATAATAATTTATATAAGATATAGATTTTGAACATTTAGTAAGTCAGCCAATCTACCCCATGGTTTCCAGTATGGGTTACAGATTGAGTCCTTGTCCCAAGAAAGGAGACAAACAAACCAACAAAACCAAAAACCAAAGTGAAACAAAAACCCCTCAAAACAAAAACAAAAAAATATCAAAACCAAAACAGTAATAACTAAAAGGAAAGAAAGATGACAGTGAAACCTACTAGATTACTTATCAATATATCAATATCAATTAATAACCATTAATAAACTGAGACAAACATTATAATATAGACAAGACCCAAAAAAGCACATGTGTGCACAAAATCCAGGCTACTAGACACTCATTTGCAGTCAGTTAAATCTGAACTTGAAGACATAGCAATGAAACTATCTGGAATCTAAAGATTCACTCTCTCAATGTAAAAAACTCAGGTTAGGCATTCCTTAATCAAGGACTAGATTTGTGGTGAGAAATTTAGACACATAAATAACAAATTGGATTCAGAAGATTATATTTACATATATTTGTACATACACATATATACATACATATATACATGCATACACACATGCACATTTATGTGTACCACATATAAGCAAAAAAATTCTATCAGCTTGACAGTGGTCCAAGGGAGGGTAGCTGGGAAGGGCTAGAAGAAGGAAAGGGATCAGGGAGTGATATAATTCTGTTGAATTAAAAACATTTTAAAGTGAAAAATTCTTAATTAAAATTAATAGCATTAAAAATGGAATTTTCCTTTTATACTGTGACTTTTTTTTTTATACTGTGTCAGGACAGCAGCAACAAAAATATGATTATTTTGTGAGGTTGCTTTTGTAAAGCGGCTCTTGTAAACTTTGCATTGATTTGTTTTTTTTTTCTTTTACACCCAGAGTTCTTCTGGAGGACGAGCATATTCATATGGAGAGAGCCAATGATTCCGTGTGGACAGACTTTGTCCTGGTGGGGCTTTCTGACCACCCAGAGCTCCAGACAGTTTTCTTTGTGCTAGTGCTGGGCATGTATGTGATGATACTGCTTGGGAACGGAGTTCTAATCTCAGCAGTCATCTATGACCTTCACCTGCACACCCCGATGTATTTCTTCCTCTGTAATCTTTCCTTCCTCGATATCTGCTACACAAGCTCTTCTGTCCCACTAACCCTCAGTAGCTTTTTGTCCGTGAGGAGGAACGTTTCCTTCCTTGGGTGCATGGTCCAAATGTTCCTCTCCTTTGCCATGGGTGCCACAGAGTGTGTGCTTCTAGGCACAATGGCACTTGACCGCTTTATGGCCATCTGTTACCCACTGAGGTACCCTGTCATCATGAGCAAGGGTACTTACATAACCATGGCAATTGGATGCTGGGTCGCTGGGCTTGCTGACTCGCTGGTGCAGACATCTCTTGCAGTACAATTGCCATTCTGTGCTAATAATGTCATTCACCACTTCGCCTGTGAAATTCTGGCCATTCTGAAACTGGCTTGTACAGATATTTCAAGCAATGTGATCAGCATGGCAGGGTCAAATGTGCTTTTTCTAGCTGTCCCGTTGTTAGTCATTGCTGTCTCTTACACTTTCATCGTTGCCACTATTTTGAGGATCCCTTCTGCTGAAGGAAAACGGAAGGCCTTCTCCACTTGCTCTGCCCATCTGACAGTGGTGATTATCTTCTATGGAACCGTCTTCTTCATGTACGCAAAGCCCAAGTCTAAAGCCGCCGCTGGGGCAGGACATCAAAGTGTGATGGACGCTCTCATCTCCCTCTTCTATGGGGTGATGACCCCCATGCTCAACCCTCTCATCTACAGTCTGAGGAACAAAGATGTGAAGGCTGCTGTTCAGAACATGCTGGTGAGGAAATGCTGGATAAAACATGAGTGATGCTATGGACTACAGGACTCACATTTGAAATTGTTACAAACACAATATTCAGGAAGAGCAAATGCCAAACGAAAATTCAAAACTGTGAAAATATTTTAGTTGCTTTTGTTATAGTTAGGTTTTTGTTCTAAATGCAGAAATGAAACATATTAACATTTGTAAGAGATAATACAGAGAAATGCAAGAATGATGAAAATATTTTAGTAATTACCAGCGAGAGCAGACAAACTCTTAAACATTTAGAAAATAATAGGCAAAATGTGTCCTCAAAAACTTTATAATCTGTAGTAGGTACACTATGGGTGAGTAGGGGAAGTGAATATTAATTAGTACATTATGTAAGACATCTATGTATGTATGTATATATGTATGTTTGTATGTATGTATGTATGTATCTATCAAAGACAGTGTTTCTTTGCGTGGCCTTGGCTGTCCTGGGCTTGCTTTGTAGACCATGGTGGTCTCGAACTCACAGAGATCTGCCTGCCTCTGCCTCTTCGAGTGCTGAAATTACAGGCGTGCATCACCACGCTTGCCAGGCAAGACATTTATTTTATTTGCTCCATTATTTGTTATTTGCATTCAACACACATATGAATTCCCTGATGCTGGAATCTTATTTGTTTATTCTACAATAATTCAACTTGTAACAGAGTCTAGACTATAATAAATGCTAAATATTTTAAAACAAATGCATGAATCAACTTTATGCATTGATGATTCTAGAAATGTATTTTCAGAAATGTATGATTTTAGAAATGTGTTTCTGCCATAGCCAAGATAGCAAAAATTACTAAAAGAGGAAATTGACAATATGAAATATTTTAAATAAAATATATTGTGTATTTTGGTATTTTTGTCGCACAAATATTATTCAGTAGCGAAGGCATTACTGTTCGTTTACACAACAGGAAGAGGCTACAAGCTGCAGCAAAGCTGGAAGAACAATAAGGTTATGCAGATGAGAAGTGGCAGCTTCAGCCTGACAATGGGTCTTGAGCCACCTGAACATTCTAAAGGATCAGTGGGTTTTCAGAATCGCTGTTTGGTTTGACAGCATGTACTTAGCACAAACTGAACCTCAGCCGCATGCTATTTTACATTCTGGAAGCACAGACTTGAATCTAACAATTGTCAGGAAAACAGTAGTAAGTTCCTTGACCTAAACATGTTATTAGAATGATTTCACAAAAGATGGTCTTGAGCAACTGCTTTTAGGTGAAGCATATTTTCTGGTTCACTAGAAGCATATGGACTATCTCCAGTGTGCAAGCTTCCTTATTTCCATGTCACAGAGATTCAAAGCCTGTTGGCAGAAATAATCTTTATTTTTAACCATTTAAATTTCAGACACAATTAAATACATAAAAATATACTGAAGTAAACAATGATATTGAGTGCCCATACACACTATAACTACAGTCAAAGTAATAGAAAGTAATATTACATAGAAAGAAGTATCTTATTTGGTATACAACTTGAGAAAAAGACACATTACTTCAGTCTGTATGCTTTAAAGAGATATAACTATGTCTAAGAAAAAAGAGGCTGAAATTAAAATACAGACCATGGGTGCTAGTCAAATTATTCCACTAACAAATAGGTTTATGACCAAATAAAAATTATTTGTAGTAAAGAGAAAGTAGCATTATGATAGAAGGTGAATTTAACAGAGATGGACAATCCTAAGCTTCAGGTCTCCTAACAAACGACTGTCAACTGGTAAGATATGACAAACTTTAGATCCTCCCAAGTAGTAAGACAATAAACAGAGATTTAGAATTGTGTAAAAATATTTGTACAAAAATAAATTCCACTCTGATGGAACACACATTTTCTAAAGCGTATGTAGACTGCTTTATAAATCAATATTATGTTAAACTTTATGCAAGTCCAGCAATTTCAAAGAAATTATATTGACTAATCTACACTCTTTCCTATATGCACTTTAAAGATAATTAATTAAAGAATCCTTGTAGTCTGGCACAATAAAACACATTTGTAAATAACTTAAGAGCAGTAGTGTTATAAAAATGTTTAATATTATATTTATGCCAGTCAGAACGCATATCTATTAGAAACATCTAACATGACCATAGGAATAAGTACTACCTAAATATTGGCCTTTTTATATGTCAGAAAAAATTAAACATTTAAAACATGAAACCAAGACTGTGATTTTAGTCACTGCTATAGCTGTATTTGAGGTGTACATATTTAGTGTCTATTCTGTTTGATTGGTAATTATACCATAATACTTGTAAAATATTTTACCATCACTTCTTCTAAAATGATTTATAATTCACTGATATTGACTGATGCATATTAAACTATGCTAGATACACACATAGCCTTTTGGGAATAGTCATATTTAAATGCTTCGCAGAAAGTTGATTTCAGAGAATAGAAGAGGGAAGGAAGAATACAAAAGAAAAATGAAAAGGGAAAAATCAGAGAATTAAATTTAGATGAAAAACTCAAATGAAAGTTCATGCTGGTGAGGATGTGGAGCGAGAAAAACTCTCCTCCATTGCTGGTAAACTTGTACAACCACTTTGAAAATCAGTCTGAAGCTTTCTCAGAAAACTGGGAAGGGCTCTACCTCAAGATCTAGCTATATCACTCCTGGGCATTTACCCAAATGATGCTCCCCCATACAAGAAGGATATTTGTTCAAATGTGTCCATAGCAGCTTTATTTGTAATAGCTCCAAACTGGAAACAACCACAATGTCCCTCAAACAAGAATGGGTAAAGAAAGTATGGAATACCACTCAGCATTAAAAACAAAGAAATGATGAAATTTGCAAGCAAATGGATGGAGCTAGCAAAGGTCATCCTGAGTGAGGTAACCCAAACCCAGAAAGACATACATGGTATATATTCACTTATCAGTGGGTATCAGCTATATAGTACAAGATAATCGTACTGCAATTCACAGACCCAAAGAAGCTAAGTGACACAGAGGGCCCAAGGGTGGATGCTTGAATCTCACTGAAAAGAAGAATAAACAGAGGAAGTGCTTGAACAGAGCACAGGATAGGATAGGGAATGCTGAGGAAAATGAGGGTAGAGACCAGATGTGGGGAGAGTATAGGGCAGGGGGAGGACAAATGGCTTGCAGAAAGAAGAGAAACCATTGACAGGGTCATCTCTGAGTCAAGCTGGAGACCTACAACAGGATAGGCCCTGAGAGGGTGTGGGGATGACTCTAGCTGAGACCCTTAGTAACAGGGAATATGAAGTCTGAAGAAGTCACCCTCTAACTAACCAGGCAAGACTCCTAGTGGAGGAAGGGGAAAACCAACCCACCCACAAAATCTTCGACTCAAAATTTACCCTGCCTACTACAAGATGTGTAGGTATCAAGATAAAGCAGAAGTCGAGGGAATGTCCAAGTAATCCCTGGCCACACCATGTGAGAGAGCCACCCTATGACACTAATGACACTCTGCTATGCTTGCACATGAGAGCCTAACATAGTTGTCCACTGAGAGACTTCATCCAGCAAACACTTGCTGAGACTCACAGCCAGACAGTGGGCAGAGAGCAGGCAGACATGTGGGAAAGTTGCAGGGGAAGGATAGAAGGAACCAGAGTGGACAGAAGCTCCACAGGAAGTCCAACAGAGCCAACTAACCTGGGCCCAATGGAGCTTGCAGATACTGCAGCACCAAGCAAAGACCAGGCCACCTACACATATGTACCTGATGGGTATCTTGCTCTCTGTGTGGGTTCCCTTGTAAGAGAAGCCGGGACTGTCTCCGAAAAGGAAGGACTCTGTTGCATGCTTTTCAATCATTTCCTTCTGGCGGGGCTGCCTTGCCAAGCCACTGCAGAAGACAATGAGATCATTCCTGATGCAACTTGATGTGCTGGTGTTGGTAGGTGGGAGAGGGTTCCCCTTTTCTGGGGGTTAGGGGAGGAAAAAGTAGAGTGGGACTGAGAGGAGATGGGGGAGGGGGCTACATTGGAATGTAAAGTGAATAAAAACATGAATAAATAAATAAATAAGTGAAAAATCCTTATAGTCTGGCACAATTAAAACATATTTGTAAATAACTGAAGAGTAGTAATGTTATGAAAAATGTTTAATAATTATGTTCATGTCAGTCAGAAAGCATATCTGCTATAAACATCTAACATGACCATAAGAATAAGTACTAGCCAAATACTGTCCTTTTTTATAGGTCAGAGAAAAAAAAGTAAACATTTTAAACATAAAACCTGTGATTTTAGTCACTGCTGCAGCTATATTTATTACTTATATTTAGTGTCTATTCTGGTTAATTAGTATTTATGTCATTATATTTATAAAATATTTTTATCATCACTTCCAATAAAATGAACTATACAATTCATTGATGTTGACTGAGGCATATTAAACTATGCTAGATACACACATAGCCTTTTGGAAATATCCATATTTAAGTTCTTAGCAGAAAACTGATTTCAGAGAATAGAAGAGAGAAGGAAGGATCCAAAAGAAAAATGACAAGGAAAAAACATAAGAGAATTTCCATTCAGAACCAGCATTCCAGGCATTGTATCATTGTATCATCTGATTGATTTTTCACAATGATATTGAGAGCTGTATGACCTCATTTACAGGCAAAGACTCTAAGATTCACAGTGGTTAGCACACAGATGCTGCAGCTGGCTTTCTTTCCTCTAAGGCTGATAGGTCAGTTGGGAAATAAGAAATCCAGTTACACATTTGAGTCAAGAAAGTAATCCAAAGTATGTGAAATCATAGAAATGCTGAAGAGGGGAAGAGAGGAAGGAGAGGAGGAAAGGAGGGAGAGAGAGAAAAAAAAGGAGAGGGAGAAAAAAAAGAGGGAAAGGGAGATTGATTTTTAAAATGGATCATAGAGCTAATTTGCCAGACTCTTCTAGAGTTGACTCAGCGATGTCTAAGGCATAGGACCTTATTAATGGCTATTGCTATTTATTTCACAAAGCAAAACTTGACAGCTCAAAAAGGAGCTTCATTAACCAAAATCATCAAACTGTTTGGTCAGAAACTACATGTCACACCTTCAACACAGAATGGGATGAAATACGTGTCTGTAATGGCAGTTGACAGCAGCACCGTTTCCTAGGCAACGACTGTGCAAAAGGGGAGAAACTGAGTTGCACACAAGCAAGCAAGTGTATGAACATGGATGCCTTCTTCTCTCTCTGTTCCTGACTCTGACGTAACCTGGCCTGTTGTTCAAGTCCCTGCTCCGATGTCCCTCCTATGAGGAACTGTAAGTCAAAATAAACCATTGATTTCTCACCTAAGTTGTTGCTTATTGTGACAGGTATGAAACTTAGATAGTTCCCTAAATACCAGTTTTCGTACCTTATAACCTTTGTGTTGATTACTGATCAATAGTTACAGAAAGGCAGCAGTGTCTTAGAAACATTTTTAAAATTAATTAATTAATTTACTTTCCATCCCAACTACAGTTTTCCCTCCCTCCTCTCCTCCCCCACCCACCCTCCATTCACTCTTCCTTCTTTTCTTTTCAGAAGAGGAGAGGCCTCCCATGGATATCCAGCCTGGCATATCAAGTTTCAGTTTCTAAGCTAAATTTTACTGTGGATTTTCTTCAAAGTTGTTAATTGAACAAGTAGGTAGATTTACAGGACAGTGGCCAAGTATCGTGTCATTATGAAAGAAGTCACGTGTAACTGTTTAATCTGCTCATGAGTTCCTTACAGCATCCTCCTCCGGAGAAGGCCAGACCTATGCTTCAACTCCCAAGGAACTGACCCTCAGCATTGTGACCCAGGGCCTTACCAAACCAGAAAATCACTGAATAAACCTCGGGACAAGGGTTCCCAGTATGGCAACCCTCTAAGGAAGAGAATTTCACTTTATGATTAAGTCTGAATTTACAGTTTTAAACTGCATAAGTGGGAAGCTCACCTCCACACCAGACTTACATCCATCTTAAGAGTCTAGGGAAATTTTCTTTCTGAAGCTTAATGTTCTTATTTAATTTTGAATATTAAACATACTACCTTAATAATCCATGTTGTATAGGCATTCTTTCATGCCAGAGAATGACTTATTCAACCAACCCTGGGCAAGAGACTAAAGGGAGTTTGTTGGCTAGGGTAATAATGGATTCCCAGGGTGAAGGTTAACTAACCAACACATAAATACTAAGTCTAGGCTCTCTTTTGTTGCTTCAGATAATGTGATTCTTCATGCAAACTTTGTGCATGATGACTCTTCAGTGCATGGACTCTTCAATGCCTCATTCCTAACCTCACCACTTTTAGGAAAACAAGTACACTCATTAACAGGAGGGGCAAGGAGGCATGCTAAGGCGTTCAAAGAGGGGCATGGATATTGCAGGGGCATTTGGAGGTCCCGCTTGGGGTGTAACAATAAAGATGAGGAGACATCTGCATGGTATAAGGCTGTTGACCTTTTGCTGGGGCAGTCTCTCAGCTAGCCATCTACTTGAGAGATGTCCACCACAAGGCTCTCTCTGCTTTATTTCTCTGCTCCATTCCCATCTCTCTTCTGTCTCCTACCTCTGTACCTCTGCCCTCATCTTGGTCATTCTGCCCCAGCTTCAGCTGTCAGCACTTTATTCTGCAAAAAGGCACACTCCTTATACAAGCAGTTAACAATTGAGAATACAGGGACACATCTTCATAGCCAGTTGATATAACGCGTATGAGGTTAATGCAGCACTATTCACGATAGTTATGTTATAGAACAAACTAAGATGTTCCCCAGCGGATGACTAAAGAAAAAGTTTTGTAAACGTGATTATGCACACACCCAATGGAATTTTCTTTATTTGCTTTAAAGAGGTTGTTTGCAGGAAGATGGATACAACTTCAACACATCAAGCAAATTAAGCCAGCTTCTGAGAGACAAATATGCTTTCTATGACTTATAATTCCTAGATTTTATGCACATAAAAGTAGGGGCTGAATGGGAATGAAGATGACTAACTGGGAGTGCAGGGCAGGAAGCAAGGGTAGGGAAGTATGGAGAGTATGTTACATAGAATAATACAAAAATTTAAGGTAGCCTAAAGGCCTTTCTACTCGTGGTCTTTGTGACTTCCACCATGGTGTACTGTGGCCAGGGCCAGAAGGTACAGAAGGTGATGATACAGCCTTCTATCTCATCTCTAGACTCTTGCGAAATAGATCTGGAATTCAGGTGTGGTTGTATGAGCAAGTGAATATGTGGATAGAGGGTTGTGTTATTGGCTTTGATGAATACACGAACCTCATATTAGATGATGCAGAAGATATTTATTCTAAAATAAAGTCAAGAAAACATCTGGTTCGGATCATACTAAAGGGGCATAGTATGACTCTCCTCCAAAGCGTTTCCAGCTAGAAATGGTTAAGCGTGCAGGCCAGTGTTTTAAAGGTGTCTTGTGCTCTGAGAACAGTCTGAAACATTGTTTCAGTGCTCCTTATCTGGTGACAATAAATGCTGTGAGACTGTTTTTGTTACCAAAAACAAAAACAAAAACAAACAAACCAAAAAACAAACAAACCCTACAAAACAAAAATTAAAGAAGAAATCTTCAAGAGACCAGAGAGGAATTTATGTTTACTGTCTCTGGACATTCATGCTGCACAGTAATTAAAAATAGAACAGCCATTTTGGTGACAAATACATTTTGCAATTTAGAGAAGGGGCCGTCAAACACATGTTGTGGAGGTGCAGTTAATCTTAATAAAAAACTGACGTATATGTATGTTTTAGTCCATAAATTATACACATGCTGCCCAAATTAGATGCACAAGCCTTGGTAACACAGCTGGAAGCAGTTTAGCTTGAACTAGAATACTAGTAAATACATTTTAAAATTCATGCACCCACCACCCCATGGTGTCATTTCACTTAATTTTTGTTCACTGATAAAAGACCTGTTAAGATTTCCCAGGTTTCAACTTTGACCATGTAAAACAAGGTGCGTTCAAAGAGGCAGCCAACGCAGGAAGTCACCATTTCCTTTCTGCTTGTTAACTCATAGCCTGGTAATCTCCTCCCACAGGAGTTCAGAACACAGTCAATATTTATACCTGAGCCCAGAACCGCATCTCAGAGGACATCATTATAAGTTTACTGACCTACTTCTGTCTGATGGCAAGGTACAAATAAGTTGCGCAGGGGTGGGATCCCTTGTGCCTGTTAACAGTCTTAAGTCAAACTTGCTAAAGTGAACGGGTAACTTTCACGTCACTCTTCCCTCCACAGCTTTTCTGGTAAGAGTCTGTGGGGTGAAGTTCCTAGGAGATTGATCTCCTCCGTAGTGAAAACCAAACAAGAAAGAGCTATATGAAGTCATCATGTGGGAAGATCTGAAGGTGTATTCAGTACTCTGAAAAATCCTCTGTTTACTTCTGTCAATAAGACATTCTGAAACCTGAAAACAAACAAACACAATGAAGCAAACAACAGGGTCAAAGCAAATAAACAGAGTCAAAGTGATTGATGTGATAAAAGAAATATATAATATTTCTAGATTATATATTTTATAATTGTTATTATAAAATGATTACTATAATTATTATATAATAATTTTGTTTAGTCGCATGGATTAAAGATTTGTCCATCACTTTCTATTCAGTATGTTACATTAAAACTAATTATATAGCTATGAATATATTTGAACCCATGACCCTGAGAACACATTAAATCATAGAAACAGTTAATTTTCATTCCCAAGAGCTAATGTGCAGTTCATGTAATTACTATATTTTTAAAACATAATAAAGTTGCTTGGAATAAAATGATCTTAACTATTGGAGTGGGAAGGTTTTTTTTGTTTTGTTTCTTTAATTTTAACGTTTGTGTGAATCCAAAAAAATTATGGGTAAGATGCAAAGGAGACTTCAAATGTAACTCAAGATAGGATCTGTCTTAGCCACTGTTTTATTGTTCTAAAGAGACACCATGGTCAGAGAAATTCTTATACACGAAAATGTTTAACTGGAGGCTTGCTTGCAGTTTCAGAAGGCTAGTCCATTCTTATCAGAGCGGGAGGCAGAGAGTCACGGCACTGGAAGGGTGGCTGAGAGTGTTACATCCTGTCTGCAGGCAGTAGGCAGAGGGGGGCAGAACTGAGTCTACTGTAGACTCTTGAAACCTCAAAGTCCACCCTCAATGGCACACTTCTTCAAATAAAGAAATAATCTATACTTGCCTAATTTATCAACAAATCCATTCTATATTTCGGTGGCAGGGGTTCATTTTCATACCTTTTCTGTGAATTTTTTTTGTTTTATATTGAAGCAGAATGATTAACACATCTGTTTCATTGACTAAAAACAACTGCAAGTTATTGTATGTGGTATCAACTTTAGGCAAAAAAATCACTCAAATATACTGGTTCATGTTCAAATATAGCAATATAGACTGTCATGGAAATGCTATCAAATGTCAGCAATCACGATAAGGGTGTTTAAATTTTTTTTTATGTAGCTGGCCTGTGAGATACTTACAATGTTTATTTTATGACTCAAAAGCTTACTGGAGTCTGCTGAGCCAAAAGTCAAGAAATTAGAATGCTAACTTATGAAATGCAACTCCAAAGTCATTCCCTTTTTAAGAGATGCATATTTGTAATCTCAAAATAGTTAGAGAAGCAGTGAACATTTTTATTGAGTCCATGATTATCAAATTCTTTAAACACATCTCTTCATTAATCTTCAAATTGATAATATCTGGTAGAAACTTCTACATTCCTCCTTTCAATGATGAAGATGGAGACTGAGACTCAGAAATGTGTCATGACTTCTGTGCAGCTGTAGAGGCAGCGCTTGACCAATCTGGCTCAACCAGCTCTGCATCACTTTGCTCTCCTGTCTCTCAAATGACAGAGATACTTTGCTCCTGCAGAGACAGACCACGTCTGTAGCCAGAAGCAGAATGCACAGTAGAGGCCCTTGAATACCTCTCACTCCTAAGATATTTTGTCCAGCAATACATGGAGCAGAACTGAAGGCTACAACTAGCAAGGCTCAGAAGTAGCCTATACAATCTTGAAACACTGTCCTGAGAACAGAGCGCGTATCTGTGTTTTGATTCTCCTAGAGAAGCATGAAGGTTATGCACACACAGCTGTAGACACAATAGAAAGCATGGAGCGATATGGTGGTTGTGTTACCGTAATATTGCTCATCTTACCTCATAAAGTACTGTGACCCTCAGTGGGTTTCGAGAGGGAAAGAATGGTGACCAATAGGCATTTTGCAGGTATGTTTATGTCATCTTACATGAGTCAGAACCGACTCGTTGTCTGTTTCTTGTTTCTCCTTAGGTTCAGAACTCCTTTGGGCCAACATTAGTACCTTTCCTTTTCTTCTGAGCTGCCTCAGCCAGCCTGCATGTGGCCACCACCTGCTGGCCAGTGGGAGCCACAGCCCTGATACCCAGCATGTCAAATTTGAATATTTTGTTAGGATAATTCATTATCTTTTCGCTTTTGTAATTGATAACCGAAGTGGATGAGAATATATTTTAAAGAAATAAAATAGAAGCATTCCCTTCATACAATAAGTTATGATAATGATAATATTAGTAAAAGTGAGAAATCAAGACCCATTATTTAAACAGATAATAGATAAAAGTGAAACATAAATAAAATAGGGTACAATCAATCTTCCAAAAATCAGGTGTTCCCAAGGAATTTGATAGTAGGCAAAAGCTGATTATGTTATAATACTGAGCATGACAAATGTAATTACACATAGAGGTAGATGTGTTATGTGATAGCATGTTGATCCTCAAGTTTGTCTATAAAATTTATGAGCCTATATTTTTCCTACCAATTCTCTTCAAGTTCACCTCAAGGATAATCAAGGTACCTGGCATGAACAGGTGTCTAGAAAGTATTTGATGGATGAATAATGGGGAAAAGATGACATAATGAAGCATTTTAGAAACAAAAGAGTTAAAAATTTAAACACAGACTTCATATAGATACAAATTTAAAAAGTCATGAAATGATGATTGAATTCATTAAAATTTCACTCGATGGAAAAAAAAAACATTAAAAAAAGTCAGAAGGAAAGGCACACATTGAAAGGTTGCTTGCACTCAAATGCTCTACAACTGTACTATGATTGGAATTCAGGCCCAGTCCAGGAGATAGAATCCACACCTGAGGCTCCTTGGCTGGCTAAGAACCTAAAATTAGATAGCCCAGGGATCTAAGAGAAAAGCAAATATTACATTTCTATTAAGAGAATGCCGCAATAAAATGACTCTGAAAGACATTCTGCTATGCTCATAAATCAGTGATTTGCTTAGCTATCAGAGAAGATTCCTTCTACAGTAGTTGGGAACAAATACAGAGTCCCACAATATGACAATGTACAGAGAGTGAGAGACTTTGGAACATTCAGTCCTTAAAGGGATGTCTCCATCAAGTCCTTGCCCTCAGGGATCAGGGAACTTTGTGGAAGAGGTGGCAGAAAGATTATAAGAGCCAGTGGGGACAGAAGACATCGAAGAAACAAGGCCTTCCAGACAGAACAAGGACTGCCACACACGAGAACTAAGACTGGCGGTATGCACAGTGTCTGAACAGGTCTAAGGCAGACGGGAGCCAGTGCTGAGAAGGAAAGTATACACAAGACCCTGCCCCCAACCCAGAAGCTGTCTTCAGTTGATCACTACTTGAAAAGGAAAAACTAGTTTTCTCCAGTGGAGTCTCACTGGGTATAGAAACTATCCTTGTGGGCTGGCCCTGCGCCCAGCAGTAAAGGGTCAACACAAAATGAACAGAATGGTATTTTTTGGAGGTTCTTTCTCCTTTTGTCTCATAATGCTTTGTTTGAGCCTCTTTGTTTAAACCTTACAGACCTTTTGCTTATATACTATGGTTCCTATTTTTGTTTTAATGGGTTTTTCTGTGCATACAAATGTGTGTGTAGTAGCATCTATAAGTGTTTCTTGTGGTTTTTCTTTGACTCTTCTCTTTGTTTTTTTGCCTATTGTTTTTGTTCTTATTTTACATTATTATTATTATTTTATTATTAACTATTGTTATTAAGATGCTTTTTATAATGATACAAAGAAAGGATGTGGATAGGTGGGGAGGTAAGAAGGATCTCGGAGGAATTGGGGGAGGAGAAACTAATCAGCATAATGTATGGAAAATATATTTTATTTTCTTAAAGATATTTATTTATTTATTTATTTATTTATTTATTTATTTATTTATTTATTTATTATTACGATTTATTCACTTTGTATACCAGCTGTAGTCCTCTCCCTTATCTCCTCCCAGTCCCACCCACCTTCCTTCTTCTCCCCCTGTTATTCTCCCCTAGTCCACTGATAGGGGAGGTTCTCCTCCTCTTCTATCTGACCCTAGTTTATCAGGTCTCATCAGGACTGTCTGCATCATCTTCTTCTGTGGTCTCTAAAGGCTGCGCCCCCCCCAGGTGGAGGTGTGGAAGAAGGGGGACATAGAAAGCCCTGGAGGAGACAGGAGCTCCACAGGAGGCCAACAGAGACAAAATTCTTGGGCCCAGGGGGTCCTGCGGAGACCAATACTCCAACCAAGGATCATGCATGGTAAGGACCCCCTGCTCAGATGTAGCCCATAGGCAGCTCAGTTTCCAAGTAGGTTCCCTAGTAAGGGGAGCAGGAGCTGTCTCTGATATGAAAAAATATTTTCAATGGAAAAAGTACAAAAATAAAGAAAAAATAAACCATGAGACATATATCATAGGTATAATGGACAAGTAATGTCATAGGTCTTCAATAAAATTCAAGAAATCAGTGTGAAAAAAGATTATGTTCAATAAAAACGGCAAAGATCAAAATTTAAATTTAAAAAGAAGGTGAATTGCAAACTCTTGAAGAATAAGTGCCAACCATTTAGCTTATTAAACATTCATACAAATTAAGAGAAAGATATTAAAATTCCATCCCAATAGATGGCTAAATATGTAGTGAAAAAGGAATTATAAGTGTCAAAAACATGAAAGATGATTGGTGGCATGGATTGGTTTTGGGTCAGAAGTGACTGAGCAGAGAGGAGATGTTCAACTTTCTTAGCAATATGGAGATGGAGAGCAAATCTAGCTGTACCTGTCACAGGTGTACATCCTATTTTGATCATGCAAAATAAATGTCTGTGCTTCATTTGTAATATACCGTTCTTCACAATAACCAAGTCATTGAATCAGCCTAGGTGCACATTGACAGACGAGTAGGTAAATTTAAATTAAAAAAAAAAAAAGTGAAAGCAGAAGTACAATATGAGAAGAGTCATGAGACCAACAGGAAAGATGAGGGTTGACAAAGGAGAGTGATGGTGTGGGCTGTGATTAAAACATATTATAAACCTGTGCAAAATTTAGAGAAAAGAGAACATCTTAAAAAGTCAGAAGGAAAGGCAGACATTGAAAGGTTGCTTGCAGTCAAATGCTCTACAACTGTACTATGATTGGAATTCAGGCCCAGTCCAGGCGATAGAACTCACACCTGAGGCTGGGGATGAGGTTCCGTCAATTAAGTGCTTGCTCTGCATGAGGACCTCAGTTCAGATGCAAAGTTCCTACATAGGAAGCCAGTCATGTTGGTGCACATCTGTAATTCCACTTCTAGGATTTGGGCAGGGCAACGTGCAGACAGATCCCTGGAGGTGACTGGAAAGTCAGCTAGCCAAATCAATGAGTGTGGACTCTCTTAGAAATTCTGCCTGAAAAGCAAATCCAGCAGTCAAAATAGACAGCTGTTGTCAAACTCTGGCTGCCCATGTGCTGGGTGGTGGTGGAGAAAAATAAAGCAATATTTAATTCTTAAGCTTATTCTAAATTTTTTGAGAATTTCATTCATGACTTCTGTATTTAGATTATTTTCATCCTTCTCTTATCCCCCCTCAACTGTGTCCCCTCTTCTCCCTCTCAACTGTTTAATCTTTTCTTTTTAAATTTTGTTTCCCGTACACCACACACAGGCACACAGAGACAGACACACACACAGACACACAGACACACAGACACACACACACAGGAAAGTCTACTTAGTGTGGTTTATATGTACACATGTTTAGGGCTGACCACATGGTATTGGAAAAATCTATCGGTGAGCTTGTTTTGTTCCTGGAAAAGATTAATTTCTTTCTTGCAATAGCTATTACTTTCCTATAAGTCTTTTTCTTGGGGCAGGACTTTGTGGGATTTCACCATTCATGTTGCTATCATTGTGAAGGGCTGGTCTCGAAGACTATATTGTTAAGATTTCATGGGTATAGCTTCCTTGTCATATATACAAGAAACTATCTCACTACAGCTATCTTGGCCCCCTGGCTCTTACAATATTTCTGTTCCTTCTTCTTCAATACTACCAGAACCTTAAGTATAGGAAATATATAAATATATCATTTGGGATTGGGTACCAATTAACAGTTGTTCTTGGCATTCTTGTCAGTTGCAGGTTTCTGTGATGGTCTCCGTCTGCTATAAAGTGAAGTTTCGTTGATGAGGGGTAAACGCTACACTTATCTGAGAATATAAGGCTAGGTATTTAGAATGCAGCTGAGAATTATAGTGGTTTTGAGAAGTGTCAGATTTTCCTCTAAGATTCGTGACTTCACTAGCCATAGGTAGTTGGCTAGGTTACAATGCCAGGCATGAATTCCCTCATATTGACCAAGCCTTAATTTAAGTCTAATTAGGTGGCTGTTGGTTACTATCAAGACATGAAGTGCCACTATTGCACCCTCAGTTCTGTCTTACCATGCTGGTCATTGTTGTGGTCTGTAGGCTTTACAGCTTGCTTTCCTCCTTTGGCGGCTTACATAACATCTTTTGGGTGAGTGCTATTCCTCAGAGAGGAATCTTCCAGGTCCATTCCAGCTTGAGGCCTCCAAGTTACATGTTCAAAGTGCGTGGGGTCTTCAGCAAGTATGTCTTATGACCAACTTCTGGAAAGCAACCAAGGGCAATGGCAATGGCCTATATTGGTAAAACAGTATGCTTTATACTAATAGAAAAAGCTCTGGTTCCAAAAAAATGTTCATTATATGCTCTTAAAAATATTTTGGCAGTGGTGTAAATGTTAAGTTTGAGAAAATAGTTTCAAGTGTGTACTAAGAATTTTCCTACAAGTCATATCTTTTCATTGTATACACTTATAAATTTCTCTTAAATTGTTTATAATAGAGGTAAAACCAATTAGATAGTTAAATACATGACACCATTGACTATTAAGAACTCAGGAAAACTAGAAACAAATGAAAATATCTAAAGTATAAAACTTGCTGGCTAAAGTTTAGGAATCTCACTTAATGAAACATATTTTGGAGGGAACTATAAAATAAAATTACAACTTTTGAGAATGATGAGAGACAAGAAACTGATTCCATCATAGTTGGTGAGACTCAGAGAAGCAAAAGTAGACTGTATTTTAAAGAAACAGAGGAGACTTTGGAAATCCACAGAGACTGGTTACAGTCTGTGGTGTGACAAACATTAAGACCAAGAACAACTGAGGGGAGAAAATGGCACAGTTCATCTCACAATGCATCACTGAGGGAAGCCTAGGCAGGAGCTACAGCACAAACCTGAAGCAGAAACCGTGAAGGAGCACCGCTTGCTGAGCCAGCTTAGGTAGCTTTCTTATACACCCAGGACCTCTGGTCAGTGTCACTCACATCTGTTAACAAGACAATACCCACAGGCCAGCCCAATTTGGGCAATCCCTCAACTGAGAGTCCCTGATAAGGGAACCCTAGGCTGAGTCAAGGTGATGGAGCTATGTAGGACAAGAAATGTAAGCATACCTAAGAACAACAACGAAAACATCCAAGAAAATCGAGGGAGAAAATTATGAGAAAAAGCAGAGGAAAAAAAGTAAAAAACCAAAAACCAAAAAACCTAGCAACGACAACAACAACAAAATAACAAGCCCACAAAAAAAAATAAAACAAACAAAACCCCAAAACAGAGCAAAGAAGAGAAAGATACCACCTATACATATGTGAGTACACATATGTACTCACCTGCATGCGCACACATAAGCACACACACACCTGTGAGATAGCTTAGGGACCTGATATTAGGGAACATATGTGTCAAAGTAGTCTTACTTGGCTTGCTACAAACTCTGGGCCCAAGAAAGGGCCAAGAGGGGCAGTTGTGGAAAGTAGGAAGTCCTGATGCTGTTGAGCCAACGGGAAGTGCAAGACAGCCCCACTCTGGGTGGCTAGGAACAGAGATTGTCAGCAGAGAATGATGCCAGAGCCTGGTAATGCCGAGCCTGGTCCTCAAGCGCAGAAGACACTCATTTGCCATTTACTGCTAATGAGTGTGAAAACTCTGCAGTTCTAAGCGAACTTGATGCCCAAAGCTACAAAGTGCTTTGATGCTAGCCCCCCCCCCCGCCCCCATGCTGCCGAAACAACTAGGAGATATCTTCAGTTAAAACAGCCTCTATAAGGTTATGGTCCTGTGAGTCTCAGTATATAGCTAGAACCTATATGCTCAGCCCACAAAGTATAAAACAGAGACCCTAAGTAGGGTGAGAGGTTCTTTCCTGCCATTTCAGACTCACTTCCCTACCCTTAAGGGTGTGACTGAGGGGAAGAAAGGCAGGAAGACCTCAGGTGACGAAAACAGACTCTCTGGAGGCAGGCTGTAGGGAGACAGATTGACTTGGGGAACAAAGGCTATTTAAGCCTTTCGGGAGTGGGTAAAGGCTTTCAGGGTGAGCGTATATCACTGTCTGGTGGAAGGTGCTGGGAATGCCTTATTTGCATGAAGTGGAATTCCAGGTGCTTTCTGGACATGGCATTATAAAGAGAGAGGAAGTTAAATTATAACCTGCTTGCCAGGACATGCAGGCCCAGGGCAGGGAGGGAGCAGGCCCACTCCTGATGGTCTCAGGATGAGATCCGGACATGGCTAAACCTCAGTCTTGCTCCAGACCAGCTCCCCTGCAACCCCATACAGCTTCCTACCCCACACTTTCCCAATCCCTTTGCTAGTCTATCAGTGATCTTATGGTACTGATATTATAAGTACATTTTGGTATGCTTTCCCTGGGTATCTGGTTCCTTAATCAGAGAATAAAAAGAGACCCATTGGTACCCACACCAAGGGCATGGAGCTTACCTTACTATATTTTTAAATACTCTATTCCACATTGTACTGGTACAAATTGATCTAGAGTAATAGATCTATATACATTTAAATAAGAACAGAAGTGAACCACAATGAACAGGGACACAAGTGAACCACAGAATATAAACAAGGGCACCCGGTACATTTCAGCATCTACCTAAGGACAGCTTGCACACTCAGCAACTCTCAAAGCATTGGTATGTCCCCTGTGGATGGGCAACTAATGTGAGGCTTATTTGTACTTCCTTATTTTCCATTTATTACGGAGATGTCACAAGTTCATGGAAATATGGTGATGACTTTGACTCAGGCTGAGTGTTGCCTTTTGGAACAAGAAGTGATACAGGGTTGAACCTCAGGGCATGCGGGAAAGCCATACCAAACACAGAGGTAATATGTCCCACAGTGACAACCTCATCAAGACAAGCAGGTAGTTTGGAGGTCACTGCATTAATCACATGGCTTGCAAGTAGTGACTGCATGATTCAGAGAAGTGTGAGGAAATTGAAAGTAACAGACAAGAGGAAAGACTTTGTACTTAAAGAGAAAGACAGCATGCACACAGCTAGAACTAGCACAATGGTTGTGTACAAAACAATTAATGACTATTTTTATTCATGGCTTCACTATGATGAGATTCAGCTTCAATTACCCACATAAGGGGAGGAAAAAGCTGACTTATGAATGAAATATATTAAAGCCATGAAACTTATATATCTATGTACCACTTTCCTTAAGTGATTTTTCTACTCTTATTGTTTCCAAGTGTGTGTTTCCTTTCGCTAATTTCATGTATTGTCTATAGGCATAGAAGAACATTGCTGCATGATAGAAGCCTATAGTCTCCTACGGGATCACAGAGTATTAAGAGTGTGGTTTGCTCTGTCTTATTTGAGCACAATGCAAGCACAAACACCAAGGGACATGTGGAAATAGCCAGTGGCAAAAGAGAGTGTTTATTCTTTATATTATGAATGTGTATATTTGAACTTCAGAACATCAATCATTTAAAGCATTTTATATATTAAACTAATAACTATTAATGTGAATAGTGTTAGTTTATTCTTTTTTCTAGTTGATAGGATCTATGTTTTGTCATGGTGCTCTCTGTCTTCTTTAATGTGGAACACCGATCTCCACTATTACAGTATCACTTGATCTTAGTACGTCACAGAGAACACACTAACACACACACACATACCTCGGTAAGAGTGATTTCTGATAACTTCGTTGATCTCGGAATACTTTACATTTAGGATAGTCTGAGGAACTTTTCATATTTATAAAGCAAACACTACATGTATGTAAGCAAAAGTATTGAGACAGAATGAAAACATCAGTTACAAGTGTGTTACATCAGGAAAGCTTTCAGATTCCAGAGGTAAAAGCAAGGAACTTTGATTGAGAAAGCAGGCGTTACAGGTGACTAGATAAAAGAAGAGAGGACAGCATTAGCTGAGGACAGCAGAGTCACAGGCTTCTAAAAATAGCTTATTTACAGTTATTTATTTAGAGATGAGATCTTACTGTTGATCAGGAGGTTCTCAGACTCATGATTTTCTGCTCATACTTCTGAGCAGATTGGTAGCATTGGTGAGTGCTGCTGCATCTGGCTTTTCAGAAGATTCTAATGGGCTGTTCCTCCTTAGGAATAAGAGTGATTTGCTTCTGAGTATCTGTATAAACTTATAGAAGGGTGGAGGGTGAAGTAGTTCTTTCAGGATGACCTTAGCTTTCCAGTAGTATAGGATATGCCATTCTCTTCTGAGGGTCAATGATCAAGTGGGTCAGGGGAATGAGATGGTGTGGGAACCCAGCAGATGTGACAATGCTTTAAACTCTGCAATGACCCAATTGGGTCAGGACTCAGCAGGAAAGTAATCTGAAGTTCCCTGAGAATCAATAGAATCCAAAGTCAATGTAAAAGTTACGTCTTCAGTCAGCCAGCTCATAGTACTCTCCTGAAGCACTGAGGATTGAGAACAAGAACTGTGGACAATGGAACAGAAATGCATATAATATGTAAGAGGCATGCAATGAGTACGTTCTGGGAGATTTTACATACACACGCATATGTGTATTCTGAATGTTTAACAACTTGTTTAATTTAAACTTACTTAAATACCACAAGAGCTAAAGCTAAATGTAATTATCATTGTTCTGTATACAGGGATTCTAGGTCAGTTATCACCTATTTCTTCATCCTGGATTTCAGTCCACATCCATCTAACTCAGCCATGTCTTAGTTTATCACAACATACTGTTCTTTGCTTAATTAGCTTGCTTGCGACCCTGCTACTTTCAGTCTTGTAAATGTTTAGAAGGGGTTTAACTCCCTCTTACTGTATGGCTATCATCCTTAGGACTTTTCATTTGTGGCCCAGGTTACAGTGTGTTGCTGAGCTTCCATAGTGTATGTAAAAAACAATTTGTTACTAAAGTTAGGCGTGCTTTATGTAACTGTGGAATCAAGTCCCTTGGTTAATTGTGTGCCACTTGAGACACATCAATCATGTTACAGGATCAATAAATAGATTTTTATTGTCATAAGCCACACAGGTTCAGAGGCTGTTTGTTATTACTGTATCCTATTGATCCTAATCATTTCTACACACACATAGAGATGTATACACACATGCACAGTTGCACACACACATGAACATACACACAGCAGGAGAAGAGGTCAGAAGCTGAAGGAAAGCTAGAATAACTACACGAACTCAGTAATAATGAAAATATTTTCGATACTAAACAGACTGAACATTTTCAGGCTTTACCCTCAATTAGTAATATCATAGGATCATTTGAAGCTATGGGCTTCACCTGCTGTCCTACAGTGTACTCAGCCTGTTTAATTTAACCTGGCCTTAAGCAAACAATGCAACCAACCTTACTATCATGCCTTGGATTACCTAAGCAATCAGCTTTTACAACCTGAGCTAAGTGCACAGCTTTAATCATAAATTATGTGCTCTTCCATGTCCCTGACCCAGAATACTATATGAGTGTATGTGTGTGTCATGGTAACTATTTGCTGAAAACAGGTAACAGATTGAAAGCCATCTTAAACAACAAATAATTCTGTTGGACGCAGCACGCAGATAAAGGCAGAACACATCTGTTTGCTCTTTTATTTGCTATTCTGGGTCAATTAGCATCACTGAAGTAACTTCCTCCCTTGTAAAACTCTGTTAAGGATTTCTATAGATAATCCTTCATCTTTCCCATGCCATTTTTTTTTTCTGTGCTGTTCAATAAATACCAAACAAACACTTTTGTTAAGGACAGACGCCAATCCAGAACAGACACAGGCACAACTGGTGAGCATCAGAACACACATGTACACACACACATACCAACAGACAGATTACATATAGGCCAGTAACCACAAAATTATAGACAGACGGGCACAGGAGAAGTGGAGAATTCAAATCTGGGCTCGCTCTTGGTTACATTAATCCAAGAGGATGTTGTTTGGTTGCTATTCCTTAATGCGGTGGTTCTCAGGCCTCCTGATGCTGGACCCTTTAATACAATTCCTCATGTTACCCGCACAACCATAAACTTACTTTCATTGCTACTTCCTAAATGTAATTTTGCTAC
This sequence comes from Pachyuromys duprasi, assembly GCA_028658305.1. Lineage (NCBI taxonomy): Eukaryota > Metazoa > Chordata > Mammalia > Rodentia > Muridae > Pachyuromys > Pachyuromys duprasi. The sequence continues at coordinate 84,188,140 of CM053763.1, forward strand.
TTTTATGAATTGTGACATAAGGATCTAGATTTATGTTAGGAGACCTCTGTGAAAGGCTTTGTGACCCCAGCAGGGTTGTGACCCACAGCTTGAGACCCCCTGCCTTAATGCGATAGCAACACCCCCTCTCAAGTTATCTTTCATGTGTTGACCAACACTGTAGTTCAAAGACTTGAGAGCTGGATGTCAGCGGTGTGGCTGCTGATCCAGATCCAGAGGTCTGGAAACCAGAGGGTTGACGTCTCAGCTAGAGCAGGCAAGCAGAGAGATTTCTCTGTGGTTTTGTCCTATTCAGATCCAGTATAGATGAGATAACACCCGTCCCTTTAGGGGATTGTTGTTTCCCTTTCAGTACACCAACTCAAATGGTAGCCACTTCTGGAAACAGCTTCACAGAAACCCAGAATACTAGTGTTTGAGTAATATGAAAGGTCTTACCATTTTCAGAGTATCCTATGGCCCAGCCAAACTGACATAAAATTAACTACTGAAGAGATGGCAAGATAACTTAGCCGGCGAAGGCGTTTGTGGCACAGGCCTGGCAACCTGAACTTAATGCCCCAAACCCTTGCAAGTAAAGATATGGAGAGAGAACAAGTTCCACAAATTTGTTTTGTGACCTTCACACAAGCACCATGGCATGTATATCATCTCTCTCTCTCTTATACACACACACACACACATACACTCACACACATCAATAAATGAATAATGTTTTTAAAAGTTAACTAACTAAAACCATAGAGTACACAATAAGTTGTAATTGACATCTTTTTCATCATTGTATCACATCTGGATGTTGGTAATGGACCTATACAAAAGAATATTTATTAACGTAGGCTGGTGGTGGCCTACACCTTTAATCCTAGCTTTTGGGAAAACCACAAACCAAAACCAACCAACCAAACAGACAAAAAGGATAGTTTTTATAAATCAGCATACTAATGGGTAGAGCCATTTATCAAGGATAATTGAGATAATAAATTATTAAGATCATTACCTCTAATGATCATCTATGATGAGAATTTAAAAAAATAAGAGCCAACTTTTATTGAATTCTTATTCTTATAAACTGTACAAACTTACAAACTATCCAAGATAAACAGAAAGCATAGTTTTAAGCGTAGAAAGATTTCAGCAGTTTGGGAAAACATGTTTTGTCATCTTTGATGCAATGACAAACATTATCAGGTACATTTTTTTCTTAGTTTTACACATGTACACAATACATATTGACCTCTCTTCTTATCTCCCATCTCTCTCCACCCATGTCCTCACTCAGCTTCCCCACAAATTTCTCTCTCGGATGGTTATGTGTATTCACTCTTGTTAAACCCACTGAGTTTAACCACAGCTATCTGTGTGTCCATGGGTTTGGAGTGAGCTATTGTAGCCAAATGGGTTCACCAATGTGCACACAATTGAAGATAGTGGATCCCATTCACTGACAGAACTGATCAATAACGAATAGTTCAACACTGTAGGTGTTCCTAGATTAGCGTTCTCAGGGAGAGTTTTGTGTGGGCTGAGTGTAGGTATCCTTAGCTCTGAGTTAGTGACTGCGCTGCATGTATCAACTTGAAGGAGAGGATGTCTTTTTAAAACACTTCATTCTATCTTCTGACTCTAACTGCTCCACCCCGTCTCTCTGTCTATCTTCTGCAATGTTCCCTGAGCCTTAGAGAGAATGATGTAAATGTCTTGTTAAGGGATGAATGCACAACTGTTACATATATTCAGCATTTTGGGCAGCCATGAGTCTTGGCATTCACCAGAGTTCATTGTGTGGGGATACCTCTCTGATTAAGGCTAAGGACAGCTTTTCTTTATGGGTATAAACATAGATATTTACATGGCAGTTTGGTGCTGTGTTGATTTAGTTAAACAGCATTGTTTTCTTCCTGGACTGATGACCTCCCTAGGCCTACATTACTAGCTGGTCTTATGGTCCTAGGCATAGATCCCCCAGTGTGGATAATGGGCATGAAGGGGTTGATTACCTGAAGGGAAAGGAGATAGTAAATCACGGGTAAGAGGAAAGAGGTGGAAGACTGTGGCTGGAAAAGTAAGTTGGGAGGTAAGTGAGATTGTGGAGATGAGAGTGTGGTGGTAGGGAATTATTAATGGAGACAAAGGGAGTATAAAGAAGTCATATGGAAACCTGTTGTCTTATAACTCAGATAAAAATACAAAAGGGGATTGGAGGGAGTTACTCTGCATGGCTTGAAGGTGCTTTTCACAGAAGCAGAGGGTCACTGAACACAGTCTCCAGTCACAGGTGTGGAATGCCTCCATAGAAGTGGGTCAGGGATGCCCCAGGCCTTTAACAAGATCAGGCTCTCTTCAACTCTTTCACTTGTCCATGAGAGAAATAGAGGATAAGATCTCATTGCTGAAGACACCACATGTCTTCACTGCAAGACACAGAGAGAGCAAGAGCAAGCTGGTACCAAGCTGGAAATATCCTCCCGGCCAATCTGCTGTCGAAGCACTGAGGGGTGCTGTGGGGGCTAAGGAGGGAGAAAAGGCATCATTAGTCTTGCCCAGATGTGGACCCTATGAACCAACATCAACCAGTTAAGATGTGCCTATCTGAGAGACATTGGCACAATTTCTGGAATAACCAACTGCCTTTTGATTGGATCAGAAAACATGTTTTCAGGTGTTTTTAGTTGCTTATGAGCTCATGGCCAACACAGTATCTCATTATTTCAGTTGTAGTATGCTATTCCTACAAATGAGAACATCATTTCTGATGATCACAATAAACCCGTTAGAATGGAGAAATTAACCTTGATATATTACCACATATAATCTTTAGAGTCCAATCAATTTTAGATCACTGTTTTGATCACGCCTTTTGAAAGAAAATAATTTGGTTCGAATCTCAAGTTGAATTGCACATTCAGGCCTTTTTAGTCTCTGAATTTCTAATTTGAAACAGGCCTATCTTTGCTTTTATATCTTGAATAATTCAAAGACTGTATGTAATCCATATGCAGTGCAGAATCTCCTTCAGTTCGAGTCACTGTGAGATTCCTGAAAAAAGAGGACCTGGTAGGAAAATGGAAAAGGTCATGATCTATTGTTCTCTTTGCATTCTGGGAAGACTTCTGTGACTTCAGCTTGACTTATTATTAGCAGAACTAACTTTGAAAGCATAATAAAGATGGTATTTGTCACCATAAAATAACTTTTCCTCTGTATTTAATCTTAATGTGCTATTGTATTGCTATTCATCAAAATTTCAATTTATTCATTTTATGTCCCTATGCACTCCTAGTTTTTAAATTAAATGTGTTCTTGTAATTTAGTATCATCATTTTCATGATACTATATAAAATTACTTTGAGAATTATATATACATTCTCACTGCTTTAAAATTTTATTACTTCTCAAATTTCCCTCAGATTTACCCTCCCCTTCATGATCATCAAACTTTGATCAAACTTAGTGAACATAAAAAAAAAAAAAACACCTTTCAAAATCAATTTGTGCTGCCCCAGTTCTCTTGGATGTGTGGCCAACTTACTGGAGCTAACTCCCACTCATGTTGTGCAGACACTTTCTTTACCCTGTGTGTGTTTTGATGTCCTCTGCCAGTCAGCCCTCCTTTGTACATGTCACCAGGCGTTGACTCTCAGCCCCACTTGCAGGGGGTGCCCCTCTTATTACGTACAGACTCTGGTGAGCCTCTTTGATAGTGGCATCTCCTTTCCTCTGACAACCCTACAAAATGCTATGCTGGGCCAAGAAAACCAGCCACTCTCAACACTGTTTTGTGATTAAAACCTTTGCTGAGCAGACGCTGAGTGCATACATCAACCAGTTCAGGCTACTTCAGGCTGCAATGCTGTGCACGGCAGCTCAACAATACATAATATGTCTTATTATCCACTAGACATTTTAAGGTTTTGTTTTTGTTTTTCAGGTAAAGAAAAACAGCTGGGCTTAGGGGTGTCTTTAATGTCAGAACTCGGGAAGCAGAGGCAGAGCCCAGTTCCAGGCCAGTCTGGTCTACACAGCGAATTCCAGGACAGAGAGAGAAACAGAGTGAGACACTGCTTTAAAAAGAAAGAGAGAAAGAAAAGAAAAGAATTAAAATGAAGGCAGCAGGGCAAGTGGTTAAGAGCACTTGCTCTTTCAAGAGGACCTGTGTTCCATTCCTAACACCCAACACCCACGTGGCAGCTCACAAACACCCATAACTCCAGTTACAGAGGATCTGACATCCTCTTCTCAGACATACCCGAGAGCAAAAACACCCGTACTCATAGAACAAAATGAACAAAGACAGTAACTCCTTTTGGAAAAGTGACATTTTCGGTGCTCTTTGAAAGGAATATGTATGAATTTGGTATGTTTTTCCATCAATTGTTTAAGAATAAGAAGCACTGTGAGCTTTGTTTGACCCAGCCCTAACAACTTCTTTGACATATCACAGATAATCTTTCATTGCTTCTTATTTTTCTTTATATTTGAAGGTTATTCGATACTGTACCAAACACTTCTCTACTTATACTTGGTGATGGCATAGTATATAAATTCTAGTTCTCCTAGCTCCACATTTTAGTTCTGGAACATGAACTACATTTTGCCATCCTTACAAAATTTAATTAATGAGTTTACTAGTAATCACCACCATCTGTCTTTAATTAACATGACATTGGACTGCACATAGAGAACAGTTACCCCTAGTTCTGTCATTGAGAGGGTTAGAAACTACCTCTGTCTATTCTATCTCCCCTTCCAAGTGAGATGTATGCATCCTTCCTTTTATTTATCTTCTCTGGGTCTGTGTCTCATAGTATGCTTATCCTGTACTATATGGCTAAAATCCCCTTATAAGTGAGTACATACCACGAGAGCCTTTCTGGGTGTCTGTTACCTCACTCAGGATGATCTTTTCTAGTTCCATCCATTTGCCTGAAAATTTCATGATTTCTTTGTTTTTAATAGCTGAGTTGTATTCCATTATGTAAATGTGCCATAGTTTCTTTATCCATTCTTCGGTTGAGGGATAGCTGGGTTGTTTCCAGATTCTGGCTATTACGAATAAAGCTGCTATGAACCTAGTTGAGCAAGTGTCCTTGTTGTATGGTGGAACATCTTTCTAATATACACCCAGGCTCTTGGGAGAAGATGAGGGAGATTTAAGCAGTGACAGAGCAGTAGCAGAGGTCATAGAGATTGAAGAGGACACCTTCTAACTAGACTAGCCTCCTACTAGAGGGAAGGGAACTCCAACCCACCCACAAAGACTTTAATTCCAAATTTTTCCTGCCTACAAGATGTACAGGAATAAAGATAGAGCAGAGATTGAGAGAATGCCCAACCAAAGACCTACCCTACAGGAAAGTACCAAACCCTGCCACTAGGAAGGATACTCTACTAAGGTGGCAGACAGGAGCCTGACAGTCATCTCTGAGAGATTCTACCCAGGAGCACCTCAAAACATTGGATGGTGTTTAGTGAGTCATGTAGAAGAGTGGGAGAAGAGAGAAAAGGACCTGGAATGTGACAGGAGCTCCATAAGACCAACAGGGCCAACTTTCCAGGATACAGTGAGGATTGCTGAGACTGAAGCATCAACGAAGGACCTTGTATGAGCTGGACCTGCTCCCTTACAAAGATGTAGCAGATGGGCAGCTTAGGCTTTATGTGGGGTCTCTAGTAAGGGAAGTGGGGACTGCATGAGACAAGGACTCCCTTGCCAAGTTTTTTGTCACTGCTCCCTGACAGGACTGCTTTGCCAGGCCACAGGGGACGAGGTCAGGCTTAGTCCTGATGTGACTTGATGAGCTGTGATGGATGGGAAAAAGAGCTCCTCTTTTCTGAAGACTAGGTGATGGGGGGTGGGGGAAGGAGGGGGAAAGGAGGAGGGAGTAGAATGGGAAGAGGGATGGGGCTACAACCAGGATGTAAAGTGAATTAAAAATAAATAAACAAATAAAAAAAAGAGTCAGAAACTAACAGATGACTATGGTATCAATGAAAATTGGTGGAGGAAAAGTCAGGGTAGCAGAAGGGAGAAAAAGTGATAAAATGGTTGTTAGAGGTGAACAAGAGGGAGAAATGTGAAAATGAAGCTAAATAGCCTATGTGATTACCAGTAGATATGAAAGAAAGCAGTGTAATTGATGACTACCCACTTGATAGGGTACAGCATGTACTCAGGGCTGTGTGAATACATACAGGGAAAGATAGTCAAGAGGCCAGAGCCACATTAAATGCCTGAATTATATAAAAAGCAAGAAGAGAATAAGAAACAAATAATAAAAAGAAATAGGTCTGGAGATATGTGTTTTAATGATTAAAATAGATATATGGCTGAATTCCCAGGGAAAGGCCCAATTTAAAATATTTTTTGCTGTTTTTAAACATTAACTCCTTTTTATCTCAACTATTCCCAAATTTTATGAGCTCTGAATTATTTTTATAGAGTAATATAGTGAAATTCCCAAAGTTTACATTTATTTTTAGCTGAAGTTCTATGACTTGGCATATGACCTTATGTCTTTATTGTTTACATTTAGAAACATTCCCTTAGATACATGAGCTTATTTTGTGCCTAAAAAGAAAGGGGGAGGTTCCTACAGGACTGGGATCTACAGATCAGTTTTTCATAGTCTAAGACCTCTGTGTCCCTCAGCCTGAGGATGATGGGATTAAGCACAGGGGCACTGCACCATAGAACAGAGGAATCTGTTATTAAAAGCAGAGTTTTGGGCTCATGTGTGTGAAGAGACTAGCTAGTCCCACAAACATATTCACCCATTGTGGAACCACAAGGAGGAAACAGCCTTTTCTCTTCCTTTAGCTAAATTGACTCTTACACTGGAAAGAATGAAGATCTGGGAGACACATATCTGTAGTAATGAAGAAACAAGAACATTACACTGCCCAATATCATAATGGTTTCATTCAAAGAAATACCCACGGAAGCCAGCTTGACAGAGGCTAATATTCCAGAAACAAAATGACTGTGTTTTCCACAAAGGAACCATATTGAAGGAAGTTCCTGTCAACGACTTGAGAAGAGAGATGCCGCCTGAGGGCTGAGTGCCCTGTCTCTGCTGCTCCAGGACTGCAGGGGTTCCAGAGTGCCTTGTACCATCATAGGACATTGCCCAGAGCTCACACTTCATGGATTCCACACTGTAGGAAATAGACATGTAAATAGTACATGATACAGCTTATGAAGAATTTTTTTTTTTCTGGGGAAAGTGTTGCAGTATTGGGACAAAGAAGGCTGTATACCAATGTTTATGAAGAAACAATCCCTTGCAAGAAGAACATCAGCATATCCAGGCAGGAATCCTAAAGAGCTAGGGTGATTAAGTTTGGTTCTCTGGGAGGATTCACTAAACACATCACAAGAAGTAGTTCTTTAGCACTTGGGTACCTTGGAAGCCCCTGAAGAATCACCCAGTTTCCGTTCAGTTGGTTCTTTCCACCTTTTTTTTTTTTTACACAGCTGGAATCTGAGGAATTTAATAGTATTATCATACAAAAAAAGAGTTACTTGGGGTGGAAGTCAGTTTGAGTACCAATCAGCATTGACTAGTGTAACAGCAGCTCAACAGCTGTTCGCTCAGCTCTTGTGATTTCTCTGCTTGTTCAAAAGGGAGTTGATTGAAGACACAGAAAATGACGTTGATAGCTTCTGAACAACATTTGTGTCTGTATTCTACTTCCTGAGATGGTAATGCCCTTGGCCTAAGGCAGGGGGAACCGTTAGCATTTTTAATGAGCATCTGTTATTTCTCGTGCAGCTGTTTCACACAGCCCACTTTGAAACCGGTAGTTTAGAGGCAGACTGTTTAATCTGCTCAATAAAGATTTATTTACTTGATGTTACTGAATGGCAATGTCAGCCATTAATAGCATAATTCATTTAGGGTTTTGTAATTCACATATATTTTCATCATTAAAATTCTCTGGGGAAGTAAATATGAGAGAAAATTTCTATACATATCACAATAAGTGAATGAACTATTACTGAAACTTTTCATTTCTGTATTTTAAGTCCTAATTTCTAAAATTAGACCTTACCCCTCTCTTGAAATTATGTAAATCAGTCTGTAGGAATAGTTCAGTGGTAGCGACTTGTCTACAACATACAGTGTCCTCTTTCTGTAGCATCTTAATCAGACGTGGTTAATTAAATGAGAATTTGAATGCTTATTTCCCAGTCGGTGGACTCTTGGGTGTGGTCTTGTTGGGGTAGGTGTGGCCTTGTTGAAGGAGGTGTGTCACTGGAGATGGGCTTTGAAGTTTCAAGAGTCCACACCAGGGCCAGTCTCTTTTTCTCTGCTTGTCTGCTCACCTGAAGATCAGGATGTAAAGCTCTTAGCGACTTCTCCAGCATCGTGCCTGCCTTCCTGCCTTCAGACTTCCTGCCTGCCATGATAATAATGGACTAACCATCTGAAACTGTAAGGAAGCCCCTGGTTAAACGAGTTTTCTTGGTAATGGTGTCTCTTCACAGCAATAGAACTGTAATTAAGAGAGCAGACAAAAAGTATGCAAGTTGGCCGAGAAGAGGTGTAGTCTTTTCCTGTAAGTTTTTTCAAATCTTATTATGAATTTGAGGAAGAGGCCTTCCTTTTCTGGTATGGTGTTCCTAATCTGTAGGACATGTAAGTATCACGTAGGGAGTCTTTGTGACAGACCCAGTGGGTCTGAGGTGGATTTTGATATCTCCATTTGTTAGTGTGTTTCTGAGTGATGCTGCTTCTGCTTTCTACAGAGCACCCGCTATGAGCAAGACTTTCCAGACGCCTCTGTATAAGACTGTAGAGAATGTTATGGATGTTCAGTCGCATGGAAGACAGCTGAATAGTAGGCAGTAAACTGAGCAATATGGACAAACATTGGAGGTAAGACTTGAGAAAAAGATACATGTCATTCCACTTTTGAATCGTTTGTGTGCATGTGTGTGTGTGTTAGTATGTGCGTGTAAGTGTGGGTGCCTGTGGAAGCTAGATGACATCCTCAGATCTCCTGGAGCTGAAACCGCAGGCAGTTGCAAGCTGCCCAGGAGTTGGGCACTGAACTGGAGACTTCTGCTCCAGAAGATATAATGACCTCTACAAGCACTGCATTAATGTATGTATTAATGTATGTATTAATGTATTAAATTATGCATTATGCATAATTTAAGATAAAAACCAAATCTTGAAAAAAACATTGTTTTTTGTCAGTTCTCCATTTAATTTATTTTTATATATGTATATTTTTTATTATTTCAGTTAATTTACTTTACATTCCAAGGATGCTCCTCCCTCCTCTCCTCCCAGTTCCCCTTCCCCATCTTTCCTCATTCCCCTTTACCTCCCTGCCCTCCCTCCCAGAAAGGGGAAACCCCCTCCCTTCTGTATCAACCCTCTCCAGCACATCAAGTCACATCAGGACTGAGCATATCCTCATCCCCTAAGGTCAGGCAAGACAGCCCTGCCAAGGCAAAGTAATCCAAAAGCAGGCAATACAATTTACTCAATTTCTCAATTTACCCCCACCTCCACTCTCCAGGCACCCCTATATGAAGATCACTGTGAGGATCTTGTCTCCTCCAGGTCCTTCGGAAAGGGCTGGGAACAAGAAGGAAACTGAGGTGGGGCATCTCTTTGTCAAACTGGAGGCCTGTGACAGGGTAGGTTCCTGGGAGGATATGGGTGTGACTCTAGCTGAAAATCCTAATGGGGGCGGGGGGGAGAGGAGAGTATGAAGGCCGAAGTGACCACCTCCTAGCCAGGCAGGACTAGTGGAAGGAGGGGATCGACAATCCACCAAAAAACCTTTTATCCAAAAGTTACGCTGCCTACAAGAAGTGCAGGATAAAGAGGAAACAAAATTGAGGGACGTCTAACTAACAATTGGTCCAACTTGAGACCCACCTCATGGTAGAGAGCCAGGCCCTAACACTATTAATGATGCTCTGCTCTGCTTGCAGACAGGAGCCTAACTTGACTGTCATCTGGGAGGTTCCAGCCAGCGGCGGATGGAGACAGACATTGGGACTTGCAGCTAAACATGAGGTGAAGCTCAGGGGGTCTTTTGGAAAACCCACCATTGTTATGACGGTCTACATAGCTTTAAGATTTCTATGTATCAGAGAGCCGGCCACTGAGTTCATGCCAGAGGAGGTCCCTGCTGCCCTTACTAAGAACCCCACTTGGAGACTGAGTCTATCGGCTACATCTGAGCAGGGGTTTTAGGTCCTCTCCATTGTTGGGGTATCATTCTCTTTAGGGCCCCCAGGGCTTAATTTTTATGGCTCTATTGGTCTCCTTTTAGAGCTCCTGTCCACTCCAGGTCTTTCTATATGATCACTGCCCCCTGGAGGAGGGGTGCGGCCTTGCCAGTCCACAGAGGAAGACAATGCAACCAGTTCTGATGAGACTTGATAGGCTAGGGTCAAATAGAAAGGGAGGAGAACCTCTATCAGTTGACTAGGGGAGGGGCATAAGGGGAGGTGGACAGGATTGAGAGGGGACAAGGGAGGGGGGCTACAGCCGGCATAGAAATTCAGTAAATTGTAATATATGATAATAATAATTTTTTTAAAAAAAGATTTTTGTATTTAAAAGAAGGGTGGACAGTCACAATGAGTGAATTTCTACTCAGTGTTTTCAAAAAGTGACTGTGTTTCTAGTATAAGAGTTATCTCTCCTTTCCTGAGATAATTTTTTGCTTCAGGCTATACTGCTTTCTATGAAAAATCTAGTTTACAATTGTCAGGGAATGTAATCAGCATGAAGGTACGTTTGTGTTTTTGTTGGCTAATGAAATGAGGGCACTAATCCCCTTCAGTCTGCAACCTGAAGGCATGCATTCCAAAGTGTAGGAAGTGGGAGGGAGCTAGCGCACACTTGCAGAAATATGACTGGAATTTGACCACCTTATTATCAAAAGATAGAGACACTGTTATTGCCCTCTCTGAATCTGCCCCTGCATTTCTGATACAGGCTTGGAAGAAGCAACAGTTTGTTTGGAGATTTTTGGATAAAGGTGTAAATTTAGTAGAATGTCCTTTCTTTTCCAGCAATATGTAAACGTTGATTCTGATTTGAAATTTAATCTCAGAAAATAAGAATGATAGACATATGGTATCTTACCAGCCCTCAGAAGGTTGCTGCAACAGAAGTCTCATTAGTAAATATTTATAAAAGAAAATACCGACCTATTTTTATGTTTACAAAATGGGGAGGAGAGGGGATAATTAACGGCACGGAGAAAGGAATTCTCATCACCCTTGCAATGGTAGTATACATTTTAAGAACTGATAACTACACATGTAGTTGAATACCATCTTGGAGGAATTTTTTCTATATTTAAATTTATTTCTATAAGTATTTCTATAAATTTATATAGAAATAAATTCCCAGGATCCCTTTTGAAACAGGAGTGAAAATTGTCGATACTGTGAGTGTTTTCTAATAAACCAGTTTCCATTAGATACTAGGTATTTTTCTGATTTTACCAGCTCTTTCCTATAATTGATATTTTCTTTTAAAATAGTATTTTACATTTTTGTGACACCGTGACACTAATCTTATGGCATATTATGCAGTTATTTTAATGTTTGTTGGTAATTTGTGTTAACTCAAGTGTGATGTAAATTATGCTCATGTTTGAGTGAAAGCTGACATAAAAGGACATTATACAGTGTTGCTTGGAAATTACAGCCAAAACAAACCAAGCACAATAGAGAGGTTAGAAGAAACATAGAGAATGTTAATGGGGTTAGCTTGGAGAGCTCTTTTTTCCCCTTACTTTTCTGATTTATCTAAATTTCAAAGACAACATATATATATATATATATATATATATATATATATATATATATGTAGAGGAAAAATGTAATCGAGGAGGAAAGCATGGAAACAGTTGCTTATAATTACATTCCCAATTAACACACATAATGTCATAAATGTAAAAACAGTTTAAATAGAGCAAGGACTATCTCAGGTGTCTAGAGAGTGCACCTGAAGCTCAACTGTACCCTTTCTCACTATCCGTAGGAACTCACTATGTTTTATATTAGAAACTGAACATGTGTAACTCTGACTCTTAATGCCTTCAGTCTTTATTTGTCTTCAGTATTTACACCAATCTTAAGAATTTTAGTTTCTCCACTGAATTCATACTTTCAAAAGAGATCACAGACCATGGTTGGCTAATAAGGAATTACCTGTAGAAGATGAAGACCATAACTGTAAAATGCTGTATGAAAAGCCAAATCCTAATAGTTTGTCACCATCTCTTCTGCATCATGGTCTTTCACGGCATCTGGAACTTCATTACTTATTTCCTCTTTTAATAGTGAGACTTTTAAGCTACAAGTCCACCTTTCTAATTATCTCACAGAACTTTTAATTTTCTATAAGTTGCTTTACTGTGCTTTAATTTAGCTACTTTAAGCTCAGTATTTAGCTTGCTTAAATGTCATAGCTGCTAGAATACCTAGGATTTTTCTCTATTTAAAACATGTGCATGGAATCAGATGAAAGAAGTGGGAGTTAGTATGACTTGGAGAGGACAGGAGCTCCACAATGACCAAATATATCTGGGCCCAGGGGTCTTTTCTGATACTGTTTCTCCAACCAAGGACCATTTATGGATATAACCTAGAACCCCTGCTCAGATATAGTCCATGGCAGCTCAGTATCCAAGTGGGTACCCTAGTTAGGGGAACAGGGACTGTCTCTGACATGAACTCAATGGCTGGCTCTTTGACCTTCTCTTCTTCTCCCCCGAGGGAGGAGCTGCTTTGCTAGGCCACAGAGTAGGACATTGTAGCCAGCCCTGAAGAGACCTGATAAGCTAGGGTCAGATGGAACAGGAGGAGAACCTCTCCCATCAGTGAACTTAGAGAGGGGCAGGAAGGAGATGAGGGAGGGAGGGTAGGATTGGGAGGGAATGAAGGAGGGGGCTACAGCTGGGATACAAAGTAAATAAACTATAACTAATATACAAAAATAAAATACAAAAAAATGAACAGTGTTTGAATGCTTAGTAAGTCTATAAGGCCAGAAATGATAGCCTTTTAAATACAAATGTGTAATACGTTTATTTGTATTCATAAAAACAAAAAACATGTGACATCTGTACCTTAAATCAATCGTGTAATCTTTTTCGCCCTTTAAAACAAATCAATCAACACAATTGCTGCTGTGAAAAGTTAATGGACAAGTTCATTCATAATTATAGGTTTTAGAAACTCTAATTCTTAGTACACTAAGAATAAGGCACAGTATTTTACCTCACAAAGGGAAGAGTCATGGACAACATACAGCATGCTCTTGAATATAATCATCTTCTTGTCACTTAGTGAGCATTGTAAGCAATCTTCTCTTCTCCTATGATAAAATAATGTGTTCATAAAAAAGACTGGCAATGATTGGAGCATTTTGGAGCTTATAAAATAAAATAACTAGGTCTGCTAGTTTTTGTATTCATATTTTTAAAAGCCAAAAAGCAGTGTCCACCTCAACTAAAAACATTTAAAATATTTATAGGATTTCCTCTGAATTAACTAAAATGAACTATTTGCCTTTTTTCTTATCCTTGGATGGGTTCTGAATCTATACTACCATACAGTCTACACTATTTAGAAAAGGAGAAATTTCCTAACAATTTGAACTTTTGCATTTTCAGATGAAACCAGGAGATTCTCAACCTGAAGGATGGTGATTCTTCTTTCCTAAAAAGAAACATGAGAAACAAAAGCCACAACCTGGAAACTTTCTGCAATCCAATGTTCTAAAAGGATGTCAGAGATAGGAAGCTTAGCAACCATGAAGACTCATGGTGCAAACCATTTCTCATGATTCATTTTGCTGAAGTCCTTTACTCAGGAGGGACTCTACTCCTTCAGAAGGTGACCTTGACTTTCGTTTTCACAAATTACTTCCACTATGGAGGTTGTAAATTACAATCTGGGAATTTCTCAGAGACAAACTGCCTAGTGTCTGTTCAAACCAAAGACCCAATGATCTTGACTTAAACAAAGCCTTCCAGCAATTACATTTCTCAAAGTATTAGCTGAGTGCATGAGTGAACTAAGTGGACTCAGCAGGCATTGGGGATGTTAAGTTTTCTTCAAATATTACTGTTTCCTTCTCTTACTAAAAAATTGGCTGTATTAACTCTGTGGAATCCAAACTGGGCGATCAGATCATCTTTAAACATACTCTCTTCTCGAAACAGCTTTTTAAGTGAAAATTACCATGTCTTAGTCTTTCTTGCTCACACCTAGAGTTCTTCTGTTCCTTCTGCCATTATCCTTTTTTTTTTTTAAGACAATGAATAGCACATATTGATGAAGAAAATATCTTAGAAGTGAAAGGTGCTAGAGGACTCCATTGTGAATTCCACTATTGGCTGCCAGACTGGCCTGATTCTAAAAGCAAAATATCTCCTTTGCTTGAGAGGCAGAAAAAAAAGTGATGTGATTCAAAAGATGAACTTGGGCGTTAGTTGGGCCCTCTTTGTCAACACCCCCTCTATAGAGGTCACTGTGAATCTCTGACCTTTAGTCTCCATATTGATTAGGGAAAGGTGGAGGTTTTGACGGATGTCCTCACTCTGAGAGCTAATGAGGAGTTGTATAACAGGCACAGTGCTTGCTGTTCTAATTATATTGTTTACAAATATGCACCTTTTTTAAATTAAATTTTTATTTTTTGCATTAATTACCTTTTATTCGATTTGCATCCCAGCTGTAATCCCCTCCTTTATTCTCTCCCAATTCCACCCTCCCTTCCTCATCTCCTCCTGTGCCCCTCTCCAAGTCCACTGATAGGGAAGGTCCTCCTCCCCTTCCATCTGACCCTAGCTTATCTGGTCTCATCAGGACTGGCTGCACTGTCCTTCTCTGTGGCCTGGCAAGGCTACTCCTCCTTCAGGGAGGGCGGGTGGTCAAAGAACCAGCACTGAGTTCATGTCAGAGACGGTCCCTGTTCCCCTATCTAGGGAACCCACTTGGATACTGAGCTGCCATGGGCTACATCTGAGCAGGGGTTCTAGGTTATATCCATGAATGGTCCTTCTTCCTTGTTTGGAGTATCAGTCTCAGAAAAGACCCCTGTGCCCAGATATTTTGGTTCTATTGCTCTCCTTATGGAGCTCCTGTTACATCTTTAAAAAAGAGAATGACTTTAAAAAGAGTTAGTTGGATACAGATGACTTACTTTCCAGTTTCCTGGCTTGTAGCTTAGCAAACTCTACTAAACCACTAAAGCCATAAAAGGAGTTTTATAACGATCTGTTTTTTTGGCAGTGTTTGAAAGTGCTTATCATGCTTGCTGATATTTGATAGTAACTCCGTGACGGACTGCATTGTTTTATTTAAACATGAACCAGTGACCCCAAGAATTATTTGCTTAAAGTTGGTGTCATATATGATCACTTTCAGTTAGTTTTGGCCAATAAAACACCTGTGTTAATTCTGTTCCAACATGAAGCAAAAAAGAAAAAATCAATAGAAAAAGGGGGAAAAATGAATCACTGACAAAATATAGAATGCATGCCTTAAAGAGTTGGGGAAATATAGATTGCTTCTGAGACAAAATTATGAACCATATTGGACTTGATTGCATACATCTTATGAATTGCTTAAGATAATGCATTAGGAAAGGCTCATTTATTTTGATAAGTCCATTTAAGTCAATTTAGTTCAACAGGCACCCTTTATACCAAGGAAAGAACAATGCACAACTCTGAGAATTTAATTTCTGTTTAATATGTACCCTTTCTGTTCAAATTCACAGAAACAAATATTGGAATGGTGGTTGTCTGGGTTCAGGAGGGAACTGGAAATATTTTAATCAAAGTGTATAAACTTTCTACGGTATGATGAATCAGATTTGGATATCAAATGGGCAGTTTGTGTGATATTGGATATTATTTGAATTGTTAGTTGATTTGATTGTGGTGTTTGCTGTATGTTTAGCCATAGTAAATTATAATATTGAGTGTGCTTAAATTTATTTGACAACTATATATTTTAGAACAAAAGAATTTAAAAATAGATTTCTTTTCCACATTTTTTTATTAGGCCTTCCATCTTTCGTTCTTGTCTTCTTTTGGCATATTCTACAGATCGTATTGTGGTATAATTTTTTTAGAAGATGAAGCAATTTAAACTATTACTCAACGTTATGTGTGTCTTAATAGCTGGGATTCTGTTCTAAGTTGCCTATGCCATAGTCATTAATATTGTTGTTTGATATCATCTAGTCTTTGGCTTCATATGCATGTTCATGTAGGGAATAACACCATGATTTGGTAATTTCTGAGCACTGTCTTCAAACAGTAGAATTAGTACATGCCGATTATTGGTTTCTGTAAAACAAGGTAGAAAAAAAATTAAGAGAAGAGCAA
This sequence comes from Pachyuromys duprasi, assembly GCA_028658305.1. NCBI lineage: Eukaryota > Metazoa > Chordata > Mammalia > Rodentia > Muridae > Pachyuromys > Pachyuromys duprasi. Next base: position 84,204,529 of record CM053763.1, read on the forward strand.
GGATGTGACCTTCAAGGCTCAGGGTTGTCACTCTCGCAGGTTTCGCTGCATACCCTGAGTCCTGGAACAGATGTGCTCCTCTGAACCATGGCCACACTTATTGAGTGTTTCATATGTGGGCAAGGTTAAGCTAGTATTTGGTGTTTCCTAGATCTTGGTATCAAGGACTGGTAGGTGATGGGTATGGAGAGGGATAGAAACAAAACAAAGAAAAATACCGGAGTTGGCAGATTAGCATGATTCAGTTGCCTTCTCACTGGATTCCAATGTTCAATGCTACCAGATGTCAAAGAGAGAGCAATACTCATCAATTTTTAGTTGTGACCACTGACAGAGTATGTTTAAAATCATATACTTAATTTGAATCATTGTAAGGTTCTCTAAAACTGCATCACAACTTTAGACAAAGACTAGAAATCTCTAATAGATGGTAAAGAGGCTTTTATGCTACTTACATGTGTATGTGTGTGTGTATGTATGTATGTAAAATATATATTTAGAGATCCGAGGACAACCTCTCAGGATTGGATCTTTCCTTATATAAAGTTCAGGCCATTAGGTTATTTGGCAAGGTATAATGAGTCATTTTATTAGTCCTAAAGATACTTGCATTATAGTCAACATAAATTTATTCTCAGTGAATCTTCTCATACATGCCTGATCACATAGTTATTGCTAAGAAGTTTTGATAGTAAAGATGTTCACAGTTTGAGATCTAAATAACACACACACATACACATACTCACTCACTCATACACAGTCTTTTCCTGTGGTAGCATTGATTACTCCATAGTGGTTTTGAATCAACATGAAGAATACTCTTATCACACAGGTGTACTGGTTAGTGTGAGTATTTCTTCACTAGTCTCCATTTCACATTTTTTATGATCTTGATCCTGGGATTTTTCTTTAAATGTTATTAGATTGTGCATGTTAAAGTTAGAAAACAAATTTCATAATGTGTATTGAATCTTGTCTAATTATAGCCCCTGGTAGTCTTGGATTCATATGACCATTGCAGGAAAAAGAACCTCCCCTACCCCCCAAAAGAACTCGCATTCATTCAAATCCAAATAAACATGTGAATAATTTTCTGCAACCAATATTAACCACTTGCACGGTTTGTTGCAGTACAAGGCCAAATCTTCAAATAATCTTCACAGCTATGAAACCGAATTATTTGAGTATAACAGGCTGGATATAAAGTGATATGGAGGGTGAGGAATGTGACTAATCTTTAATTCCATGTTTTTAAAGAATGATACATATTGCCATGTGGCTTTTCTTAGTAACTTATCACTCCAGTTCTGTTTTCCTGGGGTCTGTCTCATTTTCTATGTCAAATCTGAATTCTGAAACTACACTGAGAATGGTTTGCTTTTTTATAACCTCACAGAGGTCCCCCAAGCCCCACCATTTAGTGGTATGTAAGGAACTGATTTAAAGTCCTAGAAGACCTTTATCCAGATTCCCTCTAGAAAACTTGTGGAGGGAAGTGTTACATTAAAGTTACCCGTTCACTTTAAGAAGCTTGACTTTAGACTGTTAGCAGGCACATGAGACCCTACCCCTGCACAACTTATTTGTACCTTGGTATCAGACAGAAGTAGGTCAGTAAACTTATAATGATGTCCTCTGAGATGACTTTGCTCAGGTATAAATATTGACTGTGTTCTGTAATCCCGTGGGAAGAAATTACCAAGCTATGAGTTAACAAGCAGAAAGGAAATGGTGACTTCTTATGTTGCTGCCTCTTTGAACGCACCTTGTTTTACATGGTCAAAGTCTTATAGAGCTTAAAACTGTTACTAACTAGTTACTCTTTAAAGAAAGAGGTTGTAATAGGTCTTCATTAGTCGAAAATTCAAAGTGGAGCAACGGGAGTATGAGTTGTCGAACCCACTGTTCCAGTCTCCGCTGAACTATGTGGAATCTAACTAATTAATTGTATACATTTGCACAAGTTTAGTTTTTATGAGGAATAAATCTATCTGTAGAATCAGTGAGGTTCCCTCCTTGCACAATGGAATACACAACAAAGAGATGATAGCCTCATGTTTAACTACTCTGTAATAGGAAACTTCAAGGACGTTATGTGGAGTTAGTTAAGAGCTGGCCCCATTCTGGTCTCAGGGATATTGACGGTCTTTTGTCTTGGTTAGTGTCCCATTGATACATGACAACTTCAAACTCACTACTTGTGACTCTGTAACTGCCCTAGAGGAGCCATTACAAAAATCAGTTCAGAGTCTTCTCCGTACTAATAGCTGTGATCTCAGGATCTCAAATTATTCCCTTTTAGACTCTCTGATACTCCTTTCTTTGTGACCTCAGTGAATCTCCACAGCCATGGCTCCCTTCTACCCTTCTGACAGACCTCTTGCTTCTCTTATTAGTAGCCTCACATCTCTTAAAGTAGGATTAGATTAGTAACGACAGCTCTGCTTTTTCTATACGCTGGCAAGGGCTGTCTTTGTGCCACCAATAATAAACCCCAAACTTAATACCCACCACAACGGATGACTTAACATCTCTGTATGTTAGCTGGATGCCATGAACATGGTAATCCACTGTCACCCCGAACAAACCTGTTCATGAGCGAACCTCTTTGCCTCCTATCTAAGTGTGCTTTCTCTACAATGGGAGGTGTGCTGCAAAATTGGGATTGATGAGTTGGGATGTTTAATCTTCACAATGAGAATTATTCACAGAGGTTGAATAACTTTGATAGGCTGTGGATTAGTAAGATACCAAGTCAAGCGGTTTGACCATGCATTCAACCTCCTAACTGTAAATAAATTCCTCTTCAACCTCCTGTCTTCCACATAATAAACTGTACCTCAAGCTCATGACCTTAGCTTCGTTAATTGGTTTTCTGGTTTATTAAATCTGTTGGTCCTAAGGCTTACTGTCCATTTCCTGAGTGTACAGTGTAACAGGGCCCTAAACCCTAGCAGGCCTGGAGACTTTAGCACATCTGTTGCCATGGAAATTCCACATGGATCTGCCATTCAGGCTATAAAACTCAGCCTGTAGACAGCACCACCACCTAAAACTAAACCTAATCCATCAAAGTCCATGTAGTTCCGGGAAAGTCTCCAAATGGACTAATCTTGTCTTTTAGTTTCCTTAGTTCTGCTTCTGGCTGTTTTTGTTAACTGAAATATGTCAACCCAGAACATGGGTTTTGTGCTTATAAGCTCACCTTTTTGAAAGGATCAGTGCTACACTGGGATCTTGAACACCCATTACAGTTGCCAGCAAGCACATGCCCATGGCTTAAACACATGCCCAAGCAGTCTTTTCTGGTCGGTCCCCCACAACAATAGTTCAGAGACCAATCATGTCAGTTGTTCTGAAGTATTGTGCAATCATGAGGTCAAGAAAAATGAAATTTTTATTCATGCTTCTTTTATAATCAGCTCAGGACTTTGTCACCACACTTCTCTGAATATGCCTATTTGCCCAGTCAGGAGCTTTGAGAGAATGCCTCGGTAAAATACTCCCAAGATTTCTTAATTCTCATGCTTTCCAGTAACTGTTGATCAATAATCAAATAACTTTACTTGGGGGACTTAGGAATTGCAACTTGGGAGTTAGAGATCTGAGTGAAAATGAATATGTTTTTCCAAGGGAGAAATACAAATCTTGTCTTTAGGATGGCTTTGATACCCACAATGATAGATGCAGATGTGCTATGCACTGAAGTTTCAGAGTATGTAGGCGATTGGTCAGCTGCTGTGGTGGCTGTGGAGAGCTGAGCATCTACTTAGATGGAACACCTCCAGGTTTCATTTTAAGTCTATGGCCCCTGTCCCATCTCATCAAATATTTCCATGTGTTCACATGAGACTAGTAATGACTACTCTGTTTTCCTTATACACTGGCAAGAGCTGTATTTACATCCCTAGTCATATTATATATATCCTTAAGCTGAATACCCACCATAGCATGTTACTGCACATCTCTATTATATTAGCTGCATACCATGAACTTGATCCACTCTCATCCCCAGCAAACCTGTTCATGAGTGAACCCTGTGCCTTTTTGCTTTGATTATCTAAGTGAATTTCCTCTAAAATGAGAGATTCTAGAGAAATCAGGATGTAAGCTCTTAGATACTCTTCCAGCACCATGTCTGCCTGCTGCCCCCATGTTCCCTTTCGGAAAAAAATGTAAGGAGGCCCCAATAATATTGAACTTTTTTGACGTAAATGTAATTAAAGTTTAGAGCATTTCTTTGCTGATCAGTTGGTCTCTGGAGGAAAGAAACCTATCTGTACCATTTACAGCTTACACTAACCTTTATACAACTGGGTTTTCAGCCATAAATTATGAAATTATGCATATGCCTTTTAATATTATTGTGAAAATTTGTGAAGAAGCAGTAGGATATGAATACAGTACAGCATATGATACACTCGCTCTGAATTAAAATTATTTAGTTTTTCTGAATCATCTTTCATTTTCCCCTCTGTTTCTTCCTTTCCCTCTATAAGAATTCATATATGACTATTTCCTCCAAACCAAATTGTCTTAGTTACCTATCTGTTGTTGTGAAGGGTCACTGTGGTCAAGGCATCTTGTAGAAGAAACAGTTTGCTGGTGGCTTGCTCAGAGTTTCACCGGCTGGGCCCATGAGCATGATGATGTAGAGCGTGTCAGCAGGCAGGTCTGAGGGTGGAGCTGAGGGCGTACATCCTGACTTACAAGCTGGAAGCAGAGAGAAAGGGGAAGACTTACAGAATGGCATGGACTTTTGAAACCCCAAAAGTCAGCTCCAGGTGACATGCCTCTTAATCATTCCCAGACAACTCTACCAATCGGGAACCAAATATCAAAATATATTAGCGTATATGAGCCGTTCTCATTCAAACCATCCTACCACTTATGTATCTAGCCAAGTTCAATATACATTTTTCTCTCGCATAGATCACTTTTTGACAGAAGTTTTGGTGAGAATATTCTGCAAAGACTGTGGCATACCAACCATTCAACAGTCACTTGCTACAACAGTAAATACAACTATAGCAATGGCTATGCTTTCAAGGCCTTGTTTCATGAAGGTTCAAGTGTTTTAGCTGAATTTTGATTTTTGCATTAACTTTCTATGTTCTAAAACAGGCAATATTTAGTTAATACATACTACTGTGTAATTCTACTTCTGATTTACAACACCAATGTGGAATTACTACATATTTTCACCATCATTCTTACGCTTCACTTATTTAGAAATACGATTAATTATGCAAGGGAATGGAGATCATTTAAATAATTGTCCTTAAAGTATTCATAGGAAAGAACATATGCTAATTAACATCATTTCTTTGAAATTCCCTGATTCTTCTTTTCAGCCTAATATACTACCTATTCTTAAATATAAAAAGACTAATATTGGAATATTTCTCTTTTTTTTACTGTCTTTATCTATTTAGCTTTACAATGTACTTGATTATGACATGAGAGTAAAATAGGAAACTATTTGGGAGGAAGAAGGGGGCCAGTAGTAATGGAAGAGAGAGGAGAGAGAGAGAGGGAGAGGGAGAAACAATGATGGGTCCCTGGGGGAAAGTCTCTTTCTTATTTAAGGTTACTTGTGGTTCCAAGTGTTTTTTAGGATGAGCTTTTCTCTTTATGTAAAGAGTGCTATATAAATGCGTATAGGCATTAAATTCAATTTTATGATTACTTTGGGTAATATAACAAATAGTTCTTACCTTTAATGAACATAGATGACATTTTTATTTGCTGTGTCTTCTTCAAGTACATTTATTACTATCTTGTAGGTTTGTGTACAGATTTTTATCTTCTCATTTATAATGACTTCTAAGTATATTTTCCTTATATTATAAAGAGAATGGTTTCCTAATTTTTCTTTTCTCACAGTTCACTGTTAAGTGCATAAAATGCAAATACAAATGGATTTTATACCCGGTTACAATACCAAATTTATTAATTCTAAAAGTACATTGGTATTTTTGTGAAGTGTTTAGTTTTATATATACACAATATCTTACCTATGAACAGCAATACTTTTAGTTTTTTTATTACTGTTAGTGTTTCGAGAGATGGTTTCTCTGTGTAGACTTGACTGTCCTGGACACACTTTGTAGACGGGCTGACCTCAAACTCACAGAGGTCTGCCTGCCTCTGCCTCCCTAGTGCTGGGATTACAGGTGTGGGCCACAGCAGCTGGCTACTTTTACTTTTCTTCTTCTTCTTCTTCTTCTTCTTCTTCTTCTTCTTCTTCTTCTTCTTCTTCTTCTTCTTCTTCTTCTTCTGATTTTTGGACCTTTTATTGCTTTCTCCCACCTAAGTGTCCTGTGTAGCACTTCTGTACTGTTTTACTTGAAGATGTTGCAAGAGGGAGCATTTTTATCTCATTTTAGTTCACAGTTAAGAATGGTTTTTCCCCTTAACTATGATGTTACCTCAGGTTTGTCATAAGTTGAAGTACAATCTTTTTCTACTCGATTTTCGAGAGTTTTTTTTTTAATTTTAAGAGGATATTGTGTTTAATCCAATGATTTTTGTATATTTTAAATTATGTTATTATTTATACCTCTTATTGTCAATGTTATTATTGTATTATTGCTTTGAATATGATGAACCATCTTTGCACCCCATGCACACATCCGACTTAGTCATGGTGTATGTTTCTTGGATTTGTTAGCTTTTTGTTAATGATTTTATATCATTGTTAATAAGGAATGTTGCTCTCTACGTTTTCTTGTAGTAAAAACTCAGAGCAAAAATAGATGGAGTGGAAAGTATACAAACAGGAGCATGAGCCAGAGAAACTAAGACTTGTCTTTTATAAGATACGCAGAAGTCATGGGCTTCAACAGAACTAATGGTGCCGGAGAGGGTTCATAAAAGCAGAATATAATGGAAGGACAGTATACCCGACACTACTGAAGGGTCATGAAGGGTTCTCACACAATATGCCACAAAGTTGATACTCTTGATGAAATGAGTCTGTACCAAAACTAGGTCGTAAAGAAATAGATAATCTGAATAGATCCCTAATGGTGGAGAATGAATCAACAATCACCAACTTTCACCCAAAGAAAACCTAGGTCTTGATGAATTCACTGATAACTTCTATAAAATGGTTCATGATAAATTAATGTCAGTTATTTAAACACCAAGATAAGTTTGAAGGAATTTGGCCTCAGAAAAGCCAAAGTTCAAGCTGGATAAGAGGTCGCTATTCCATACTGGCCATATATACAAAATATGGCACAAAAGTGATAAGCCCCATACAGATCATTGTTGCAAACAGGAAAGCACAGAGTGATCTCAGCGGTGTTATAGACTTTACACAATTGGTTGATCACAGGTTTTGACATGTCATTCTAGTCTCATTCAAGGGTCAGTTTCTCAACATTTGTAATAGTAAACACCAAGCTATTCATTTGTCTCTTCATTACGCAAAGTGTTGGTTTTCTTCATCAGACTCGATAAACACTTCACAGGTAGGTGATAAGATACAAAAACCAAGTTCTATTTCCACTAGTTCTATAACACAATGGTAAAATTTTAAATTACTTTTCAGGCTTAATTACCTAGATCAGTGCACTGCTTGCTTAATTGTATTTCTCTGCCTTCGAAACCACTTGAGCTTCCCTTGAGTACTTCTCTTTTTTCTTTTTAAATTGAAAATAGAGTCTTATGATTCCTAACAGTATTCTGCTATATTCATAGATTGGTGTCTAGCCCAGTTGTCATCAGAGAGGATTCACCCAGCAACTGATGGAAACAGATGCAGAGTGCCACAGACACACATTATGCGGAACTCCGTAGAATGCCATGAGATGGGGAGAAAGGATTGCAGGAACCAGAGGGGTCAAGGACACCAGGAGTACAAGGGCATGGTGTCAGCTAAGTAGGGATCATAGGGCTTCACAGAGACTGAAGTGACAATCATGGCACCTGCATGGGTTTGTGCAAGGTCCTCTGCATATATGTAATGGTTGTTACCTTGGTGTTCTTGTGGGACACCTAACAGTGGGAGTAGGCGTGTCTCGGACTCTTTTGCCTGCTCTTGGGACCCTTGCCCCCTTACTGGTTTACCTCATCCAGACTTGATATGAGGGTTTGTGCCTTGTCTTATTGTAACTTGTTATGCTGTGTTCGGTTGATATTTCTGGGAGGCTTGATTTTTTTTTTTCTGACAGGAAATAGAAGAGGGATAGAGCTGGGAGAATGGGGAGGAGGTCAATGGGAGACATGGAAGGAGGGGAAACCCTGGACAAGATGTATTGTATGAGAGAATAAACAAACACACGCATATACAAATAAATGTGAAAACAAAGAAAATAAGTTCTTTTCCCATACAATACATGCCCACCAGATTCTCTTCCCTCTACCTCTCCTAGCTTCTCCACATATCCGCTCTCTCCCAGATCCACTCCTCTTCCTCCCTCTTCAGAAAAGAGCAGGTTATCAAGGGACAACAGCCAGACAGGACAAAACAAGATACAATAAATAATACAAAGCCCTCATATTGAAAAACATGGCACGAAACTGATAAGCCCCATACAGATCATTGCTGCAAACAGGAGATCTCAGCAACGTTTTAGACTTTACATAATTGGTTGATCACAGGTTTTGACATGTCATTCTAGTCTCATTCAAGGGTCAATTTCTCGGCGTTTGTAATAGTAAACACAAAGCTTTTCATCTGTCTCTTCATTACATAAAATATTGGTTTTCTTCACCAGACTCAATAGACAGGTAGGTGATAAAATACAAAAACCAAGTGCTGCTGAACAAAGCAACCCAATTGGAGACAAAAATTTCAAGAGCAGGCAAAAATAGTCAAAGATACACCCACCCACAAAAATAGTCAAAGATACACCCACCCAACTGTTAGGAGCCCCACAAGAACACCAAGCTAACAGCGATGCCACATACACCCAGGGCCTGATGGAGACCCATGCTAGCTCTGGCCTGCCTCTTCAGTTTCTGTGAGCCCATGAGAGCTCTGCTTAGTTAATTCGGTGTCCTCAGTCCTCTCTCACTCCTACACTTCTTTCTCCCTCTCTTTTGAGTGGTTCTCTGACATACTAGGGGAGGGACCCAAATGGAGAGCTCCAATTTAGACTCTTCTGGCTGTGGGTCTCTGCACCCACTTCCATCTGCTGCCTAAGGAAGCTTCTCTGATGACCATCTTGAGTACTTTTTCATCTTCTTTGTTCTTTTTTCTCATTCAATCAATTTACTATTATCGTTGTGTGTGTGTGTGAGCTCACACACCTATGCACACAAGCCCATGTGCACGTGTCTATAGTCATGTGCCTGCCATGGTTCCTGTTGAAAATCAGAGAACTTTAAATTTTTTAAATTTTAGTTATTATTATTTATTACAATTTATTCACTTGTATCCGGGCTGTGGCCCCATCCCTCATCTCCTCCGGATCCTGCCCTCTTTCTCCTCCCCTCCATGCCCCTCCCTTAGTCCATTGATAGGGAAGGTCCTTCTCCCCTCCCCTCTGATCTTAGCCTATCAGGTCTCATCAGGACTAGTTGCATTGTCTTCCTCTGTGGCCTGGCAAAGCTGCATCCCTGGGCGGGGGCAGAAAGGAGGGTGATCAGAGAGCCTGCTACTGAGTTCATGTCAGAGACAGCCCTGATCCCCTTATTAGGGAACCCGCTTGGAGACTGAGTCCAAGGGCTACTTCTGAGCCTAGGTTTTAGGTCCTCTTCATGCATGGTCCTTGGTTGGGGTATCAGTCTCTTCAGGATCCCCAGGGCCCAGTGTTTTTTGGCTCTGTTGGTCTCCTTTTGGAGCTCCTGCACCCTCCAGGTCTTTATATCTCCCCTTTCTTTTACAAAAATTCCATTCATTTTAAGAGCTTCTATTTCCTTCAACTGGGGTTGAGATGGGAAGACTGGTCATCAAGTTTGTGTAACAGATTTTGTTTTGTTTTTTTGACATGCTGATCAATCCGGCTGGCCCATCTTCTTTGTTTTATATTCTGCGCATTTAAATCTTTTTGTTCTGCCTTTATTTTTAAAAACTTAATATTATTTCTAGTATTTGAGTTGCTGAGTATTTGAGTAGAAGGGGATTGTTTAGCTCTCTAGTGATACTGAATTTAAAATATGTAGCTGGAGTAAGGTATTGCATACATGATTTTCTCCAAACTAAAGCAACAGGGAACTAGCGTTGTAAATGTTCACTCTAATTAATCTACTTTCGAGTTAGAAAAAAAGTTGATTCAGATTAAAATGAGAACAAAATTATTTCAGTATCAAAATAGAGAAACTGGTCAATTTTGGATAAAATGAAGCTAGAAATGGTTTAATAGATAAATTGGAGAGACATAGAGAAAGATTAATACTGGGAAACTTCACTGCACACAACTATGTGGGGTTTTGCCATTAAGTTATACACTGAGAGTTTCATAAGGCATTAAGTTCTAATGAACTGCTTGTGCTCTTTTCGAATTACTAGGCACATTAAAGTGAGGGAGAGGAAATTACCATAGAACTACAGTAAGACTGCTCATAAATCATTTTCAACTGCTCATCAAATTGTATTACAATCAGTCCTTCATAGGTCTGTTTATCCCACTGTGTTAAACTCTAGGAGAGGAATTATAATGACTTCATTGTCTTACATATAATAGACACTCAGAAATGCTGCTAAATTCAACTATGAATATGAGCATAATTTGTGAACTCTAAGAGTCTGTTGGGTATTACTCTGAAAAAGTGAAGCCTAAAAAATGAAGGTAAAATATTGTTTGACTAAGAGTATTTCTCAGTGCTGGTATAGACCTGGTTATAATAAATCAAGATGATATTATAGGTTTTCCTTTGCTTTTAAGGAAAGCACCACACTCTCTGCTTAGATAAGAAAAATGGGGGAAATTACACAAGTTATTTTTATTTTGTTTTTGCAATTTTATTTATATGCATATTTAAGTACATATTTTACAGTTCAATGTCCATTTTAAAATTTATATAAGACTATACTATTAAAAATAACATTTTCTGGCATTTTATTTAAGCTTGGACATATATACACATAGACACACATTTATATAGGAACATACATACACATATATGCATATTTATGAATTATATACATTATGAATTATATATATATATTGGGTAATGTATTGCCATTTTAAGCATTTTCTTTTTTTAAAAATTTATTTATTTTTATATCAATCACAGGTTAAGTACTTAGAATCCCAGGTGTAACCCCCTCCCTTATTCCCTCCTACCCACCCACTCCCTCCCTCATCCCCCTCCTCCCTGCCCTCTACAAGTCCACCAACAGGGGAGGACCTCCTCCCCTTCTATCCAACCCCAGCTTATCCTGTCTCCTCAGGGCTGGCTGCAATGTCCTCCCCTGGAATCTAGCCAGTCTGTCACTCCCCAGCTTGTATGGGGGAGGGTC
>CM053763.1:84216444-84235679 GCA_028658305.1 Pachyuromys duprasi
TACAGCCAATCAGAGGCTGACACATCCTAAGCGGAGGATAGTTTTCTATATAAGGGCTGGGTTTCTGCCGCTCAGGGTCTCCGTCTCTACTCGTTGTAAGCTTATGCTCTCCCTCTCAAGATGCATTAAAGCTTTACTGCAGAAGGATCCTATGTGTGCCGCGTCGTTCTTGCTGGCGAGACGGTAACGCGCGCAACAGTCTAGTGTATTTGGTGTTCTGTAGGCTTCTTGTATGTTTATGGACATTTCTTTTTTTAAGTTGGGAAAATTTTCTTCTATGATTTTCTTAAATATTTTCCGGTCTTTGGAGCTTGGAGTCTTCTTTTTCGTCTAGTCCAATTATTCTTAGGTTTCATCTTTTGATGGCATCCTTAATTTCGTCCCATTTTAAGCATTTTCTAAGAAGCTTTTCCTTACAGAACAATGTGATCTTAATATGCTATGTGTATTTAATATATATTTGTTTTATTAGATGTAATACATATTTGCTTTATTGAGATCCTTGCAAATTGCTATATCAAAAGTCATGTCCTCAGTGTTCAGAGAACTGGCTCATAGTGGCAAGTAGTTTTCATCAAATTGATTTAATAAGTAGGACACAAGATCATTTAAAATGTAATGAATTAATGATGGTTACCAAAGATAAAAGATTGGCTTAAGACACATTTTAGAGAGGCTTATTATCTTGAATATTAGACCTTTTGCTACTAATGATTAAAACACAGCAGGATATTGTGAGTTTGAACTGTGTTTCTCCACATTCTAGCTCAGTTTACTAGTGAGGAACTAGAAAGTGGAACCAGCAGGCTTCTATTGATTTTCCGTTTAAAATTTCTAAATTAAAAAATATAAGCAATTTCATTTTATATTTATTTAAATTATTTTGCAATTTTAGAATGGCTTGAAATTTATAGGAAATCTGTAAAGAAAGCATAGTCTCAACACAGTTTTTGGTTATTCAAATATCACTGCTTGACCTCAAAATGTTTTAACATTTCACAACCTGACTTACTCATCTTGGAAAAGAGGAATTTTACCATATTGTTTCTACAACTTCTTTTTTGTTTATCTGTGGGGTTTTGTGTGTGTGTGTGTGTGTGTGTGCGTGTCTGTCTGTGTATTTCTGTGTCTGTGTACTTGTTAATCCTGTGCCTGCTGGCCTAAACATGTGATCCCATTTCAGAATTTAGACGTTTTGCAGTGAACCTCTGTATATACACCATATAGCTTCACAGAGTTCTCTCAAATTCTTTAGTTTAATCCTGCACTGCACTGGGTCCCTCCCAAACCATCTTTCATGGGTACAAAATCCCACAAACAAACAAATTTGTGACCTTAACATATTAAGTCACTATATTCCCTACACATATTTATTATATTGTTTTTCTTTTTACTTAAAAAAGGGGTACTGATGAAATTATCCACAAAATTAATGTAATGAATGAATGAATCAAGTGAGAGTAAAGAAAACATTAAAATACGGTGCACTAATTGGTGACCAATGTTTTTCATTTTTTAAATTAAAAAAATTAACTTAAAAGATTATATTTTAAAATTGCGTGTGTGTGAGTGCAGTTGCCCGTGGAGAGGTGTCAGATCTTTCTAGAGCTGGAGTTACTGGCAGTTGTGAACTGCTTGGCATGCTAACTGGAACTGAACTCAGATCTTCTGAAAGAATAGCATATGCTCTTATTTGCTTAACCATCTCTCGAGCCCCAAGACCATGTGTTTAGTTGTGGCATTTAATAATAATTGTACACTGTTTGAATCACTAATTTCTTATATCAACTTTGCTTTTTCTAGGTGTGTTTTAAACTGAAGGCTTCCACTCTTCGGAGCATGTTAGCTGTACATCTGCTGCCCTTTCCTGAAGTCACTGGGGTGGGAGAACATTATTCCCTTCCTTAGGTTCTAACACAGCTATAGTACATTCCCAGATGCACTTAATTGGGTCTATGCAACACTGTCTCTATCACATGAGAAGTTTCTCTATCCCAGATCCCTCACTCCAACTTTAAATTGCTTTGGGATTTGGGGAACAATTATAATAGCTGTTGCATAATAAATATTTATTCTGCATCATCTATGGAATCCAGCATATTTGTTGAATCTTCAGAATCCTGAAGCTAACTCCAAAAAAACGTAACTGGTTCCAATAAGAGGTGGAAATTCATCACTGTAAGGGTAAGTCAATGAAGTCAATTAAAGCCCTTCTGTAATTAAAGACCTTAGCCATTGTACATAAATAATATAAATGGCCTGAAGACATATAGGAAGCAATTTATTTTTCCCAAATATTTATGTGAATTGTTGCCTTATATTGTAATTGTTATCTGTTAATCTTTGAAGAAACTTCCATATATTATTTTTTATTATAATATGTAATATGTGGAAAAGATTAAGGCATTTTTATGTCATTTCCAAAATGAGAAGCAGATTATAAAATGAGAGGCTGTCATTCTAGTCTGAATACTTCTCTTTGATGTTAAACTTATTTCATATGTATTTTAGTGAGTGCTGATTGACCCCTGTTACTACCATAAGTGCTCGCACTGGTAATTATCTAGTTAAGGCTGTATCTTGTCAGTACTGTCTTAAAAAAGCTCAAAAATAATTAAGTCTGTTGCAAGCCAATGATGTGGACATGTGAAATTGTCCTGGATCTGAATCCATATATACCATGGGGAAAATGGCTTAGAAAGTAAAAGTTGATATAATCAGTTAAAACCTTGCACTGTGTTTTAGTTAATGTATGAGCAAGAGAGATAAGCTGTTTCCTGTTCTTATTTCCCATACAGGAATGAACCAACTTAGAGTACCAGGAGCAGAAAAGAGCCAAACATATCAGGACATGCTTGGTTCAGGTTGGAGTTGAGTAGGTGATGAACATTCAGCCAAGGATGGGAAGACTGAGATCAGTGACAGAAGAAGCCATTCAGGTCCTCTAAGATGGGTTGTCATGACCTTTGTCTGGATAAGAAAGATGGGCTCCCTAGACCTGGACCCCAAAATGATCTGAATCTGAGCATGGCCACCTGTCCTGGTGAGCTAAAGCACCTTCCTTTTTCATTTCCCTGGATGATCCTTCTGCTAAGATCTCTGATTCAGTGTCCCTTGAGAATCTTTGAAATCTGCTTGTAGAGAAAGTTGACTTATCAGGCACTGTTAGATATGTGTAAAATGACAGTCCCATTTTTCTGGGCAGTGTTTAACCAATATAGTTGATTCACCATTGTGACTAATTTCTCTGCAGTTCCTGTTGACCACTCTCTGTGTTAATAGGATTGCTATAGACATTTTAAATGATACCAGTCAGGCAAGGTATAGTAATGTGAAAGGATTTCTGCATCTTCCTGTTATCCACATGTCTGGGGCCTATAGAACTACTTCCAGATTTCTCTGTCTCTGTCTGTCTGTCTGTCTGTCTGTCTGTCTCTCTGTCTCTCTCTCTGCCTCTCTGTCTCTCTCTCTCTCTCTGCCTCCATCCCTATATCTGTCTTCCTCCCTCTCTCCCTTCTTCCCTTGTTCTCTCCCCATCTCTCTCCTTCTCTGGTCCATATCCCTCTTCTGCTGCTCTGTTCTTAAACTGAAAAAACAAAACAAAAACCAACATAAAGTACTAATATCTTTTGGGTCACTTTTTTTTTTACTTCTAAATTTACCATTAAATATGTCCTCATGTTTGTCTTTTTCTTCAGAGTTTAAATACTCTGAATACTATTAGAAATTAATCCATTGCAAAGGACAGTCCTGTTTAATGGCATTCTTGACTCCTAATAATATTTGTTCAATAATTTTCTGAGCTAACACAGAACAACATACATCATATGTGCCATTATCTGAACCATTCACCCATGCAGGGTTGCAGCTTTTGATTGTTTTACTGGAGTCAAAGCTAGTGGTGATTATAGAAAGAGCGATTTTATCATCTAGTCAGCAAGCAGCAACAATTCGACTAATTGAAATAGCTCAATTCTTTTATTTATTTTTTCATTAGGAGTCTCATAATATCATGTAATGTGATGTTAGGGTTAGAATGTTGCTGAAGTCAGGAAACAGGCTGACTTGTTCCAAGTTTTTGCTTTCTACTGATAAGCCCATGACCAAAAGTAGTTCCAAGTTCCCTCAATGTCAGAGGCTTTGTGTGGTCTCATTTACTTCTTCCCTAGGTCTATTTGCCATCACACCTTCACAGAGACGGCCTCACATCAAATGCATATGCATTTGACCCACCTTCTCCTAACTGTGGCTCAGCTTCTCACATTACATTTATCCATAATATTCCTTTCTTTTCCAAACCTGTCTGATCCTTTCCATGTTTCTATGTCTAGAATGTCCAAAACATTTTTGAGTCTCTATTCATGATTTATTTCTCATAAGCATCGACATTATTGGAAAATGTATGATTTTATCCTAAGATATAGTATAAAAGTGACCACAACATATCTTTATACGAACTTCTTCTGTGTTCTGAATTGCATTGCCAACCTCACAATGGTGATGTCTTACATTATTCTTTCATTTACCATTACTGTGTTTGGAATAGGATTGGCTCCAAGGTAAGTTACTAATAACATTTTAAAATATCATAGTTATTTGGTACAAATTGATTATGTGCTTAAAAAGGTATCTTTAAATTTTTTTGGTATTTAGCATTATGACAATCTGGAGTTGACACACACGCATATTACAAAAGAATTATTGTTCTTGAATCTCTCAAGGTTTCTATGTCAGACTATATAATATGGCAAGAGGAAATGGATCTGAATCAGAATCTAGTCAGAAACAACCATTCCACCAGCTCTGTGTTCATTTAAGTCTCACATTATTACTATCATTAAGTTGACTTAACAAGTAAATTACCAGATGAACTGTCATGCTGCAGAATAAAAGAAAGGAATGTGTCAAGCTTTGCCAAGATTCTCTATCACATTTTTGTGAATTTGGTCTGTGTAATGGTCTTGTCACAGGAACAATCGCACAAAATGCTGAGGACTAACATATGAAGATAATAGCTATGCTTTTGATGTGATGCTAAATTTTAGCTCATGCAGCTTAATTTCTTGTCAGTAAATGTTGGTAAAATATATAATTAGAAGAACTAACAGTGTATGCAATATCAGGCATAAAAATAAATATTAGTTAAAAAAGCAAAGTTGCTATAAAATTTCGGTTATTGTCAACCACTGATTCAGAATTACAGTCTATTTTGAGTAGACAAATTTTGGTCTTCTTCATTGCTGGCTTGCTAGGACAAATGAAGTCAGGTGTAGGGTGGGCAATTAGAGATGGGTTTGGAAACATCAACTTAGGAATGGATACTCAACCACGGAAAGCATTGCTTTTAAATGTGAGTCTGATATGGATAGATAGTCACATGTTGGCGATACATATTTCCAACATACCCAGCTTCACTATATTCTTCCTCTTCTTTATTTTCATTTTTCCTGCTTTATTTTTATTCACTTTACATCATGGTTGTAGCCCCATCCTTCCTCCCTTCCCACTCCCATCCTCCCTCTTGCCTCTGTCGCCTATTCCTCAGAAAAAGGGAGCTCCCTTCCCATCCACCCCAACTCATCAAGTTGCATCATCAAGAGCATGTCTTCTTCCCCTGTGGCCTGGCAAGTCCTGCCAGGGGGAAGTAATAAAAAAGCTGGCAAGTGAGTTTGTGTCCAGTGCAGTTTCCACTTCCCTTACTAGAGGATCCACCTGAAGCCTAAACTTCCCATCTGCTATATCTTTGTAGGGGGCTTATGTCTAGTTCATGCATGGTCCTTGTCTAATGGTTCAGTATTAGAAAGGCCCTCTTGGCACTGATTAGTTGGCTTTGTTGGTCTTCTTCTGGAGCTCCTATCACCTCCAGGTCCTTTTATCTTTCCTCCACTTTTTCACAAGACTCCCTAAGCATCGCCCAATGTTTGGCTGTGTAGCTCAGCGTCTGTTTTGAGGTGCTTCTGGGTAGAGTCTCTCAGAGGATAACTCTGTCAGGCTCCTGTCTGCAAGCTTAGCAGAGTATCATTCATAGCATCAGGGTTTTGCACTCTCACATAGAGTGTGTCTTTGGTTGGTTCAGGCATTGGTTGGCATTCCCTCAATATCTGCTATTTCTGCTCTATCTTTATCCTTGCACATCTTGTAGGCAGGGTAAATTTTGGGTCAAGGTTTTTGTGGGTGGGTTGGTGTTCCCTTCCCTCTACTAGGAGAGTAGTCTAGTTAGAGGGTGTCTTCTTTAGTCTCTATGCCTCTGATACTAGGAGTCTCTGCTTGAGTCTCCCTCATATCCTCTCAGGAGCCTATGCTGACTTAGGTCTCCAGTTTGTCACAGAGATACCACTACCCTTACCTTTTCTTTTCTCTATAGGTCTTTTGTCCTCCTACTCTGGTTCTCCCCAAGTCTGTTCTCCACCTTCTTAATTCTCTGTGCCCCCTCTCCTACCTTGTTCCTTCTCTTTAACCACTACCCCTGTCTATTCTGTCTCCCCTTCTGAGTGAGGTTTATGCATCCTCCCTTTGATCCTCTATGTTACTTATCTTCTTTGGGTTTGTGCTTCGTAGTATAGTTATTTTGTACTATATAGCTAAAATCCCCTTATAAGTAAGCACATACCATGTGTGTCTTTCTGAGTCTGAACTACTTCACTTAGAATGATCTTTTCTAGTTTCATCCATTTGGCTAAAAATTTCATTTCCTCATTTTTAATAGCTGAGTAGTACTCTATTGTGTAAATGTGCCACAGTTTCTTTATCCATTCTTCAGTTGAGGGACATTTAGGTTGTTTAATTTCACTGTATTCTAATAACACACATTTTGGAGGTATCACTGCCAGGGATTAAAAATGAACCCTTTCTAATACATGAAAAATGATTTTTCAGGTTCTTTGTACTGGTTGTTTTAGGGGCAGTGGATATGTTTCATAGAAGGTCTTTCAATGATGGCTGAAAGCGGATGACATGGATGAAAATAACCAAACGTTTGTTTCTGAATTTCTTCTTTTGGGTCTTTCTGGATACCCAAAGACTGAGATAATTTACTTTTTCCTTGTTTTGGTTATGTACCTAGTGATTCTAACTGGCAATGGTGTTCTGATCATAGCAAGCATCTTTGATTCCCGTCTTCACACACCCATGTATTTCTTCCTGGGCAATCTCTCTTTCCTGGATATCTGCTACACAACTTCCTCTGTTCCCTCTACACTGGTGAGCCTAATCTCCAAGAAAAGAAACATTTCTTTCTCTGGTTGTACAGTGCAGATGTTCTTTGGATTTGCAATGGGATCGACAGAATGTTTGCTTCTTGGCATGATGGCTTTGGATCGCTATGTGGCTATCTGCAACCCTCTGAGATACTCCATTGTCATGAGTAAAGAAGTATACGTATCGATGGCATCTATATCATGGTTCTCTGGTGGAGTCAACTCAGTTGTGCAAACATCTCTTGCCATGCGGTTGCCTTTTTGTGGGAATAACATTATTAATCATTTTACGTGTGAGGTCTTAGCTGTCCTCAAACTAGCTTGTGCTGATATATCTCTCAATATCATTACCATGGTGATATCAAACATGGCCTTCCTGGTTTTTCCACTGCTGGTCATCTTTTTCTCCTATGTGTTCATCCTCCACACCATCTTGAGAATGAACTCAGCCACAGGGAGACGCAAGGCCTTTTCTACATGCTCAGCCCACCTGACTGTGGTGATTATATTTTATGGAACCATCTTCTCTATGTATGCAAAACCCAAGTCCCAAGATCCAACTGGGAAAGACAAGTTCCAAACGTCAGATAAGATCATATCTTTATTTTATGGAGTAGTTACCCCGATGCTGAACCCAATCATCTACAGCTTGAGGAATAAGGATGTTAAAGCTGCTGTCAAATACATTCTGAAACAAAAGTACGTTCAGTAAGGGTATCAGCAAACACATGCTTTTGTGTGGCAAGCATGAGATCTACTCAGGGTAAATCTGTGAGAACATCTAAATTATTTATTTAGGAAAAATCTTAGGTCTTTGGTTCCTCCACTTCCCAGAGATGGAAGGTAAGTTCTTACTGCTGAAGACATCATGCACTTCAGAAACAGGACCCAGAGAACCCTGCGATGGAGCTGACCTGGAAACTCCCTCCCTGAGGACTAGCTTTCATGGTCCCAGCAAGCACCATGCAAGCTTTCTAAGAAGGGAGACAACCAACAGTCCTTATTCAGCTATGATGCCTGTGAACCATTTCAACAAACTATATGCACAACAGTCATAAGGGTCATAAGGGTGCAGGACTGGCGCACACACCTTCACGGTGACCAACAGTTCTGTAATTGGACTTTAAGGCCCACCCAACAAAAGGGAGACATTGTTTCATACTAGAAACCAAGCTAACTCCTCAGTGCTAATGAAATAATTTATTGTGAAGGGAATCGACAATCACTAATTTACTAAACCAGCACAATCTCTAACAACAGTCTATATACATTTATTGTTATACCCACATATAAGCATAGTCTTCACTCCTCATCAAGGAAACTATTTTTTTTACAACAGGTAGAGAACACTACAGAAAACCACAACTAATGAATATGCAGATTTGTGGAGCTCAGTCCCATTGGCTGTATCTCCAAATGCTCCTATACTTAAGGCTCAGGGAACAATACCAAAGAGGTGGCTGAAAGATCATAAGAGCCATAGAATCAGTGACTTTGCTGTGAGATTAGGTCTACTAGTAACAGCAGAAGCTTCGCCCATATATTCTCACTAATATGACTACCCAAATGTGAGTTGAACAAGGACACTAACAAACATGCCAAAGCACACAAGAAAAATCTCGAGGCTTCAACCATACACAAAGAACTACAAGCAATTTGGCAAATCTGGAGTGTGATAGACTGCCCTCTCCAGGGAAGGGCACACTGATTGTGCAGTTCCAAATGGTCATCCCTAAAAACATGCATATAGGTAGCATTATGTGGACTGAACAGGTTATATTTAGCAATATATGTATATAAATATATATTTGCTAGTGAACAGTAAATAGACATATATGCATGAAATAATATTTAGTAAAAAAGACCATGAATTGGAAGGGAGTGGGGAGGAATATATGGGAGAGTTTGGAGGGAGGAAAGGGAAGGGAGAAATGTTGTAATTATAATCTCAAAAATACAATGAAAAATAAAACCGTTGTCTAGGGAGAGATATTTTTATTCTTTGCCTTCACTAGTCATACTCAGCTTGATTTACTGAGGACTACAGTTTGGTTCAAGCTGATCTTCCAACATGTCTTGGTCTCTCACTCAAACACCATGAATTCCACGAGAATCCTACCTTTGGTAATGTCCGAATCAAGTGCTTCTGGTGGACTGTGTGGGAACACTGAAAAATGACTACATCCAAACTTGGGAAGCAGAGAGACAAGTATACAAATGTTTCTATTCCCAAAACTCTAATCAGTTATATTATTCATTCTTTCAAAGCCACGGTTAACTTGCTAGTAGTAAACAGAGTCAAGTTCCTAGTGTCATTTGAAGTTTTATGAGCTGGAAAACAACTGCTGGGACCAGTGTCATAGTAAGTGAAGCTCAGAAGCCGTCGTGAGGTATCACAGTTACTGTTTCTTAACACATCCTCCAGTCAAAGCTGTTAGTTACTAGAGCCAGATATATGCCTCTAATCTCCACTCCATTAATATTAATCACGCCTTCCATGTGACATCTGCATGAAGAGATAGAGCCAGAAGAAGAAATGAGGATGTGAGAAATAGATGGTGGGAAGAATTTCTGTACTGTCCTTGTGAGAGAACACAAACTTAAAATACAAACTAAGGCAGAAAGTCTTGAAAGAGAGCCTCTTAAGGTTTGGAGTGCTTGGGACAAAGGGCAGGCACCAGATTTGGTGGGTTGAGGCCTGCTGAGATCTCAAGGATGCAGGCTGGCAGTGAAAGTACTCTTGAAGAGAGACAAAGGTGGAAACACAGCCCAAACAGAAATGCTTCACATCTCCCTGAGATGTTCTCACGGGTTCAGGAAGAATGATTAAAAAGAGCTCCGAAAGGAGACCAACAGAGCCAAAAACAACGACAACAAACAACCAAAAACAAAAACACTGAGCCTTAGGGGCCCTGCAGAGACTGATACCCCAACCAAGGACAATGTATGGACAGGTCCTAAAACCCCAGCTTAGATGTAGCCCATAGACTCAGTCTCCATGTTGGTTCCCTAGTAAGGGGAGCAGGGGCTTTCTCTGGCATGAATTCAGTGACAAGATCTCTGATCACCTCCCTTGCTTGGCCACAGAGGAAGACAATACAATCAGTTCTGATAAGACCTGATAGGCTAGGGTCAAATAGAAGGGGAGGAAGGCCTCACCTATCAGTGGACTAGGGGAGGGGCATAGGGGAAGAAGAGGGAGGAAGGGTGAAACTGGGAGGAGACAAGGGAGAAGACACAGCAGGGATACAAATTGAATAAATCATAATAAATGATAATAATTGAAAATTAAATAATAAAGAAACAAACAACAGTGAGTGATTAGGGCGATAAAGTCAGTTATTGTTATTTTAAAATGCATTGAAACACTTAAATAAATCCAGTATGGGTTTGTCCTTTCCTGTAGATGACTTATCTAGAAGAGCAATCTGAGTTCAGGGTAAACTTTGGCTACACTGTTTGGTTCCCTAGCATCTCTTAGGTCATCATGAGAGCTAGGCTTTGACCTCATTTTTCTGCTCAATTTTCTTTTTCTTATTTGGCATCATCACTCCACTCAAATCCTACATTGCTATGCTATGACCTTCAGGTTGGTCCAGGTTTATATTTAAGTGGTATAGCTTCTAAATCTTGTCTTCTGCTTCTGTTGTTTTAGAAAAGGAATTTTGTTACTGTAGAGAACTCAGAGATATTTCTTGTTGGACCCCAATGACATTGATCCATTCCTGCTACAGGCCTTACGTTGAACAGATTTTGGTTTCATTCTTTCCAATACTTTAGCTTTGTTGGTAAAAAAAAAAAAATATATATATATATATATATATATATATATACATCTTTTTTAAATTTATTATTCATGTGGGACATGAATACATGTACAACAAAGTGTGTGGAGGTGAGAGGACAATTTGCACAAGTTAGGTTTTGTTTTTTTTTTTTCCTTCCAGAATGTAGGTCATGGCAGAGTCAAGCTCAGATCATTAGCTATGGCAGCAGCTTGCTAACTAACTGAGATATCTTGATGGCCCATTTATAACTTTCAACTATTAGAGGATTTTAAGCATGTGAAGACATCATTTCTATTGTTTTGGCCAAATCCTCCCACCTCACTTTAAGTTTTTTTCCCAGTGTCCAAGAATGTCCCCTACTAACATGCAGGATTTTCGTCATGTGGGACACACCCTACTTCCTCTTCAACGGTGTTTTAAAATGCCAAATGTGAGACTTGCTGAATGTGAAAGTTGTAAATATGTAAGAGGTTTCTAAATGCCCAGTGACCTAAAGTTAATCAAAATCAAATAGGAAATGACTCTCAAGTATTTGTGGTAGGTTTTGTATTTTTCCTTATATGATGTCATTGCACTTTTGTGTCAAACAGACAACACGCATTCTTAGCACAAAACATGTCATCCCACCACAAAAAATATTTATGTTCATAGACTTTTTTTTTTCTCCCATTAGTGTCTAGTCCCAAGCTGCTTGGGTACTGGAACTTTGACTAGAGGTAGCATGGAAATGAAGAGAGGAGCGACCAGACACAGACACAGAGATGCTGGGTGAGGCCATACTTCTCCCACTGTTGCCCAACTTGGAACGTGAGCCTGCTTCTTAGGTACAGCGCAGACTAGCTAGTCTCTGTGGAAGGGCTGTATGAAAGCTGTGAACATCTGGGAGATGGAAGCTGCAGTTGCTGCAGTGACACCCTCCCCTTTATAAGCTCCTACTTGGAATCTGGGGGAGATCCTTATCACTCATCTTCAGCCTGTCCCATGAGGCAGAAGTCCTGGAGTCCTCCACATGACTGTGCCCATTTGAATAATAAACATTTACTAAGGACTAACTCATGTGGTGTTTCCTTCCCTCTCTTCATTTTAGAAACACAGTGGTTTAATTATGGTGAACAAAGACTTTTAATATTTCCTTCTGTCTCTGCTCAGCATGTATCAGATCAGTAGACCTTTCAGTTAAATCATGTTAGAATATTTAATTTTAAGATTGTGGCTTAGTTGCCAACTTGAGTTTCATAAAAATGTTTTAAGAGAGTGTTGGTTTGAGTTTAAGATAGATTTCCAGCAATTTTTAAATGGCTCTAAACTACTTACGCTATTTTTAATGTTTTTTTTAAAACAGTGTTTTAATACTTATAAATTCAAAATATCAAGTCTGAAATATGTTGGATCTACATCCTTCGATATTAAATGTTCATCCAGTATGTAATTATCTCTGTAAAGATAAAGAAGAACATTGCATCTCATTAGTGTGCAAGTTTGTTTTAAGCTTGAATAAAGGATAAAATTATATTTATATCTAAGAATTATTGAAACATGAATTTCTTTATGACTTATCAGTAAAGATTACTTTGTATAATTATTTTATATACTGATATATCTGGTATCATGAGTGGAAAACATTGAAGAAGTGTTGGAAGACAGCACCTGGTAAAATTCTACCCAGGTGAACATGAGTGTGTACAAATGGCTTGATTTTGATGAGTATGCTCATGTCATTCAATGATCAGAGAATATACAGATTCATCAACATTTCTTTCTAGAAAGATGAAATGTCTCCAATAAATGGCACATTATATTTAATTTTGATTCATCAATATTTTCTAAAG
Organism: Pachyuromys duprasi; assembly: GCA_028658305.1. Lineage (NCBI taxonomy): Eukaryota > Metazoa > Chordata > Mammalia > Rodentia > Muridae > Pachyuromys > Pachyuromys duprasi. The sequence goes on from CM053763.1 coordinate 84,229,258, forward strand.
TTCCAAGAATATAAAATGTTCATAATTATAGCAATATTCTAATGATGTCACTTTTTGAGTTTCTACTACTGACTGTGAGTCATGTGTCCGCTATGTTCACAGATTTATCAGTATGAGTACGATGATGACTTGGAAGGAATTTTTGAAATCATACAACACGTTTCATAAGATAAATTCTAAGTGATAAAATAGCTCAGATAAGATGAACCTAAATTATACTCACAAATGTCACATTATCTACTTTTTACATGATTTAAAAGTTCTCTAAATATATTTACAATTCATTTTTAATTGAAAAATTCTGTTGCAGCATATTTGACCTTCTTTCCCTCTTTTCTAAGTTCTCTAAGATCCTTTCTACACCTCCATATTTCCCCCCTCTAAAAGACAAAGAAACAAAAAAGGAAACCAAAACAAATGAAAAATTGATAAGACAAAAACACCAAAACAAAACGATTCTTATTACATACAAACACACAAATATGCATGTTTTTCTTTCCCTCCATCTCTCTCTCTAATATGTACATGCATATATATGTACATACATACATGGAGGCACATGTCTGTCAATGTGTATGTGTGCAGGCATGTATACAAAGAAGATGACAAATATCTTACTACTTATTTTTCTTTTAAATGTTCTTTTGGAAGTGTTCATTTTGTAGCATTGAACTGAAGAGTGAAAATGCTAGTGGCTGGGGTAGCCAATCAGTGGGTTAGAGCACTTAACTTGTTCCTCATGTATTCGGCCATGAGTCCAAATCCCCAACACTCACCTACTTACTTGCAGGGCCACACACACCTGTAAGAACAACAGTGAGGGGAGGGGAGACAGTAAGGCCACTGGGACTTGTGGCTACCAGCAGAACTTCAGGTTCAGTGGGAAGTCCTGTCTTCAAGGAATACGGCAGAAAGTGGTAGAGGAGTACACTCACTCAATATTTTCTGACTTCAATATGTTCATAGGAGTGTACATCCACTCATAAGTGTGCACATTCACAAAAATCACATGTACACCACACATGCACATACAGAAACACACACACGTGCACACACACACACGCACACGCACACACACACACTCCACAGTAAGAATTATAAATCCCTATTTGCAAATGACACAGTTACTGTAATTAACAGAAGCTAGGCAGTCTTCCTTTATCCATACTCACTCAATTTCATCCTCCTGATTATCTTAAGGTGAATCCTGGACATAATCATATTATATATTACTTACCTGATATATATGCAGCAATGCAAAATATGTTTATAACAGTAGATATAAATGTACATGACTGTATAGTAAGCAACACAAATACGTGTGCTAAAACTGGAATATATAACATGACGTGACATGACATGAGAACTGGAATATATAACATGCCATAAGTGATGGTCCTAAGCGCTGAGTAACGCAATGCTGCAGAAGACTAGATCGGGACATGGGCGCTTGAGCCATGTAAACTACATAGTTTGGCATTCCCGTGTATTGCTGCTGGGAGACAATGCAGGCTGCATGTTGATTGGTTTCTAAATTTCAAGACAGATCTTATTTTTAAATTAAACATTTCATATGTGCTTATTGTTAGGCCTTATACAGAACATGTGAGACACTGGAGTGTGTGCTCACACAGAGCTTCAAAAAACTTCAAGGCACGATTGTCCAGAATAAAGACATTTCGGGACCAGAAAAAGGAATTGGGTACTAGTTCAAACTGCTCCCAAGCCAATTTTGAGCAACTGTGTTTTAGAATGTTTCTGCCAGTGTTGGCTTGTACAACAGTCATGTTGTACAATAACTGTTCATTCACTGAGTATAGGTTTTGAACCTCAGATTTCAATTTTCGTAGGATGCTATTGCAACCTCAAAGTATACCTTTGTCTGAACACAATAGAGCTTCCTGTAGGCTCATTTATAAAACCTGAAATCTCTTGCTGTTTTACCTTACATTTACTTCATCTTGATTATCATCTTTGTAGTTGGTCTGTTGGGTTCAGCCAGATAACTGACCCACAATGTAGAGACAATGTCAAGATGGTCAATATTTCCCCCTTTATGCTCAGTTATATAAAGCAGTGTTGGACACATGTAAGCATATTATTTTGTGTTATTTTATGGTGAGAATGTGTCTAATATGTCTGTGATACTTTTCAGCATGTCACTGAATTTCACATAGAGTATCTTAATTAGATGATTAACATTCAAATTAAAGAACACTCCTCCTCTAGGCCCCAGTAATGGTGGCAGTAATTAACTATTTACTAAGCATGTGTCTCTCAATCAAGGGTTCCTGTTACCCACCTGTAAACATGGGCAACCAGCCAGGGTCATCCACTTGTCAGTTTTTGCCTTTTCTGGATCCTCTCATTGGCCATCTGGTAGCTGCTTTTGCTTTTTAATTTTTATGTTGACACAAAAAGAACAAAAACAGAAAAGTTTCATGCTTTCCCTAGTTGCTCAAATCCTTCATTTTATCCTGTCTTAGTTCCCCATGAACCTGTTTCCAAAGAGAGACTCAAGCTTCCTATTTGCCTTAATCTTTTCTGAATTCAGAAGGAAAGTTTTTTCTTTCGTCATAGACAGCTATTGCACAAGTTTGATAACCACAATTCTGGTTCATAAATGAAGATGTATCACAGTTTACACCTCAATGGCTACACAGTCACATAAAGCCTGGATTTATAGACTGTATTGTATTATTCAATTAGCTTTTCTCTGAGAAAAACATTGTTCAAAGTTCATATGGCATCTTGTTGTCACTTTCTAGTGCCTCTGGTGAAGAGGAACATTGTTGTTAAGTGTTCCTAAATCAAATAGTAACAAACAATTACTTGGGAATATTATTTCATCAGTTATACCTTCATGTATCCATCTGTAGAAACTTTTACTGAATGTTATTTAGCTCTATTGGCCCTGCACATCTATGATCTTTCACTATACTATAGTTTGGTAGACTTTCCTAAGTACCATAATTAAATAATATACTATCTACCTATGTAAATGTATGCCTTGATTATTCAATCTAAATGTATTTTTCTTTCGTATCTTTAAGGGATTTGCTTTTGTCTTGTGGATTCATTTATTTTAGTGTTTATCTGTCTTTTATTCCAAAGACTATTGGTCATGGCCCCTTTCATGAAATTAATGTATCAGAAGTAATGAAAAGAGAGCCAGCTAAAAGCTTCCGTGACAGTACATGTAATTCACAGTGGACATGTGTTCCTTCATTGTTGGACAGATACAATTGCAATGTATGCACATTGACTTGCTGTGAAGAAATGGCTATCCTATGAGAATACACATTAAACTGACTGGAAAGAGATTTTGATCTTTAGGTCAACAACAAACAAATGTATAGTTTTCTATAATCTGAGCCATTCTGATAAAAACTGATATTGAATTTCCAGTCCCTGTTAAGTTCCTTTGCCTTCTTCATTGTTGTCTCTTTCACGGGTATTTACTAAGTGAGGAAGTGACTTAATTGGGTTATGGAAAACTCAGTAATGAAGATTCCTTCCAAATATGTTTTTGATCCTAAATAGTCACATATTAATTCTGTCACAGATATGCTTAATGTTCTGGTATTTATTTTAGGTGTGAATGGCATTAAAGTTAAGTGAATGTCAATGCTTTAAAATATTTTCTCCCTAAAGTAGCAATAGGATATTTGTTACAATTGTTGCTTTGCCATGAACATAACATGTTTTTTGTTGGCTCCTCCTTTGTCATCCTTAAAGGTGGGCAGTGGATAGCATGAACCCCACATTTGTGGAGGAATGCATTGTTCTGGATCTTTCTGGACAGCTAGAACTTGAGATCGTTTCCTGTTCTGGTTGTGTACCTAGTGCTTCTAACTGGCAACAGTGTTCTGAACACAACAAACATCTTTGATTCCCATCTCAATTTCAGTTCTCACATGTCCATGTATTTCTTCCTGGGCAATCTCTATTTCGTGGATATCTGCTACACAACTTCCTCTGTATCCTCTACACTGGTGAGCCTAATCTCAAAAGAAACATATTCTTCCCTGCGTGTATGTTGCAAATATTCTTTGGATTTGCAATGAGAACCACAGAAAACTGGTTCATGATGACTTTTGATTGATATGTGGTTATCTATAGTCGTCTAAGATACCTCATCATCATGATCAAGAGGATGTTTATACTGATAGCTTCTGTGTCATGGCCCTAGGCTGTATTCAAACAAAAATGTATAAAGGTTTTTTTGGTCAGTTGATTGACCTTCTGTGGGATTAACATTAATTATTTCCTATGTGAGATCTCAGCTGCATTCAAATTACCATGGACTGATATATCCCATAATGATTTTACTTTAATGGTGTCAAACATGGGCTTCCTGGTTCTTCAACTTCGGGTCATCTTTTACTACTATATTTTCGTACTGTACTTAATTTTGATAATGAACTCAGCCACACAGAGACTCAAGGTCTTTCTAATGGCTCAGCTCATTTGACTGTGAAGATCACTTTTTTCTTTAGGTATGTAAAACAAATCCCAAGACCAGTTTACAAGCTAGAGAGGGCTTTCCTTGTGTGTTTTGTAGGGTAGCAACTTTTATGCTAAATCCCATCATCTATAGCATAAAAAAAGATATAAAAGCTGCTGTGAAGTATATGTTGTGTTGCAAAGCTGTTAACCAAAACCACCAAAGGGAAATGTAAGACTTACATGAATAAGTAGCTTGGTTTGTAAAAACAATGTTACATAACATATCACTTGGACACTGAGCTACCAGGAGCTACATATGAGCAGGGGTTCTAGGTTATATCCATACATGGTCTTTGGTTGGAGATACAGTCTCATAAAAGACCCCTGTGCCCAGATATATTTGGTCCTTGTGGAGCTCCTGTCCTCTCCAGGTCATACTAACTTCCCCTTCTTTCATATGATTCCTTGCATTCTGACAAAGGTTTGGTTATGAGTCTCAGCATCTGCTTTGATACACTGCTAGGTAGTCTTTCAGAGGCCCTCTGTGGTAGGCTCCTGTCCTGTTACTTGTTTTCTCCAACTTCCAATGTCCATCCCATTTGTCTTTCTAAGTGAGGATTAATCATTTTACCCCGGGTCCTCCTCCTTGTTTATCTTCTTTAGGTGTAAAGATTTTAGTATGTTTATCCTATTTTATAGGTCTAGTATCCACTTATGAGTGAGTATATACTGCGTGTGTCTTTTTGCTTCTGGGATACCTCACTCAGGATAATCTTTAGCTTGCTTTCTAAAGTGGTTGTACAAGTTTACATTCCCACCAGCAAGGGAGGAGTGTTCCCCTTGCTCCACATCCTCACTAGCATGTGTTGTCACTTGAGTTTTTGCTCTTAGACATTCTGAGGAGTGTCAGATGAAATCTCAGAATTGTTTTGATTTGCCTTTCCCTGATGACTAAGAATGTTGAACATTTCTTTAAGTGCTTGCCAGCCATTAGAGATTTATTTATTGAGAATTCTCTGTTTCACACTTTATCTCATTTTTAACTGGGTTATTTGGCTAGTTTGTGTTTAATTTCTTGTGTTTTTTATATATTTTGAATATTAGCCCTCTGTCAGGTATAAGGTTGGTTGGTGAAGATTATTTCTCTTTCTGTAGGCTGCCATTTTGTACAATGTCTGGAGGTAACAGCATCCCTGATTTCAAGCTGTACTATAGAACAATAATAATAAAAACTGCATGGTATTGGCATAATAACAGACAGGTTGATAAATGGTTTCAAGTAGAAGACACAGACATAAACCCACATAGCCATGGACACCTGAGTTTTTATTTATTTATTTATAAATTTATTTATTTTTATATCGATCACAGGTTAGGTATTTTGCATCCCAGGCATAGCCCCCCTCCTATATTACCTCCCATCCTCCCTCTCCCTCCCTCATCTCCTTCCTCCCTGCCCCCTCCAAGTCCACCAATGGGGAGGACCTCCTCCCCTTCCATCCAACCCCAGCTTATCCTGTCTCCTCAGGGCTGGCTGCAATGTCCTCCCCTAGGATCTAGCCAGTCTGTCACTCCCCGGCTTGTATGGGGAGGGTCAAAGAGTCAGCCATCAAGTTCATGACTGAAACACTCCCTGTTTCCCTCACAAGGGTCTTCAGTCCTACACCGAGCTATCATGGGCCCCATCTGTGCGGGGGTTCCAGGCCACATCCACACATGGTCCTTGATTGTAGAAACTGTCTCATACAAGACCCCTGTGCCCTGCACAGTTTGGTCTTTGTGGAGCTCTTGTTCTCCCTAAGTCTCACCAACCTCCCCCATTTCTATCATCACTTCTCGCCCTCTGCCAAAGTCTTGATCTCGAGTCTTAATATCTGCTCTGATACATCACTACATTGACCCCCCACCCCCAGAGGTCCTCCTTGGCATGCTCCTGTCCTGTTGGTTGTTTTCTCCTCCACTCAATGTCCATC